>CM076577.1:697226429-697882894 GCA_034641835.2 Pinus albicaulis | reverse complement strand
GGTTGGGGTGTGCAAAGCTATGGCGCAGGTTAACCAATGAAATTTCAATACGTGTGGTCTCCGTAATGCCTCCGTAATGTCTCGTAAACGGGTTTCTTCGAACGGGTTTAACGAGCACCAAGGCGCAACTACGAACTCCCCGTGAGAGCAATAAGGCGGCAACGGGGGGGGGGGGGGCGTCGGGTCGCACACACCGAGCAACAATGAGCAGACAAGCCTCTGAACGCTGTCTGTATCTTGGTCGCCGCCCAAAGTTCTCTTGGATTTACTTCCCGCTGGTTCGAAGGTCGGGTCAGACGAACAACTTGGGCAGCAGCTTGAGCAGATGCAACTGCAGCTTCTGCAACGGCTGCGGTCGCTACAGCCACAGCAATGGCATGTTTCACAACCTTTTCAATTACTGGCGTGACCTCATCTTGGCTACTGGTAGTCTTTTCCTTTGGCTGAAAACCATCAACATCTGAAGCTACCTTTTCATGGCGGTCCTGGTGTGAAGATTTCCCAAAAGCCCATTTACGCTTCTCTTTCGGGCCTTTTTTTTTCTGGACACAAAAAGATCATTAGCATTCAATGTATTATTTTCTTCAAAGCATGAGAGCCCGGAAATGAAACCAGGTCTCAAGGCAGGAGCAAAAGCTCTCAGTACCTACCTTTTCTTCTTTGCCTGCATCAGATTCTTCGCGTTTCACATAGACCACCTCCTCGACTTTTCAAATGAAAACATTGAAGCCCCTATTCTAGAGGAGCTTCCTGTTGCCGAGCTCTGCGTTCATGTAAGTCTTCGAATTTTGGGGGCAAATGATTTTTGTTTAGCGGTTTCTTTCCTTCTTTGGCTTTCTCGTTTCTCTGTCTATATTTCTTGTTTTCTTTTAACAGATGGACACTCTTGCGGACCTGGAATGGCTCTCGACCTTTGTGGAGGACTCCGGACAATAATGATGAAACCAAGCCACGGAGCTGCCAAGCAAGCTTTCTTCCGGCATGCAACAAATGGATTCCTGTGAAGGCACGGGGCAACAGGTCCCGCACCGGCGGCCGCGTCACGAGCTCTATTTGCTTTGCTTGTATTCTGCAAGGCAGCCTTTATGGAGAAAAAAGGGGGGTAAATCTTGAAATTTGCTCTTGGCACTGAGAAGAAGCATTTGGAGTCAGGTCATGGGGTACAAAGCTGCCGTTACATCCTCCGGCACCTCTGCGGGATACAATCAATGGGGCAGGGAGTGGTGAAGCTGGTAGCAGCTTGGTTGGGTCTCATGGAAACGTCGTTTATCCTTTGTGGGTTCTTCAAAAGGCCACAAATAATTTTAGCCCTGAAAATCTGTTGGGCAAAGGAGGGTTTGGATCTGTTTATGAAGGTAAGCTCGAGGATGGTTCAACGGTTGCAGTGAAGAGAATGGATCCTGAGCTTGTGAGTAGCAAAGGACTGCAAGAGTTTCAAGCAGAGATCAGCATGCTGGGCAAGGTCCGCCATCGAAATCTTGTTGCACTCCTTGGGTATTGCACTGAGAACAATGAAAGGTTGCTCGTATATGAATTCATGCCTCAGGGCACGCTGAGCCAACACCTTTTCCATTGGGAGCAGAATGGGCTCAAGCCTCTCAGTTTGAACAGTCGTCTGCTTATTGCTTTAGATGTAGCTCATGGGATGCAGTACTTACACAACCTGGCTTACAAAATTATCATTCACAGGGACTTGAAGCCTTCAAATATTCTTCTGGATGTCGAGCTGCGAGCAAAAGTCTCTGATTTTGGTCTTGCAAAGCTTGCTCCCGAGGATAAAGCATCCGTGGAAACAAGATTGGCTGGCACATTTGGATATCTTGCTCCAGAGTATGCAGGCAAGTTTTGATTGTAGTACCTTTAACTGTCTGTTTTGTTAGGGAAACAGTGGATGTTTTTTTTTGTCAATGTCAATTATAAAATATTAATTTCTGTTTCACCTCTTGACTATTGCAGCCACCGGACGTGTAACTACAAAATCAGATGTTTACAGTTTTGGAGTTGTGCTTATGGAGCTGATAACAGGCCAGAAGGCCTTGGATGAGAAGCGGTCTGAAGATAAAGTTCATCTGGGTGAATTGGGTGAATTTCCTTTAGCGCTTTTTATTGGCTTCAAATTTGGTTTAGAATGTTAGACATGTTCTTGGATATTTTGTTTAAATAGTGTCAGTATCGCCTGCAATTGAATTTTCTCACATTTATGACCAAACAAAAGCTAAAGCCTGAAACAGTGGGCTCTCTGCATCTGTATAAAGTGCATTGGATAATCTGGATTAGGATATAACCATGATGTAGAATATCTTCATTGAAATTCTTGGATGGCACTGTTATCATTGATCAAGAACCAGTGATTAGTGGACTCAAGTGATACAATTTAATGAAGTTTTGGGGATTATATAGAAGGAAGAATATCCTAATAATTTTGGTACATTACCCATCCAAAGCATGACTGTCAGCTCTGTGGTAACTTGGAGTTCTTGCTCACTACGATGAAAGTGACATTCGATGGAGTTTGGTACAAGTAGCTCACAGAAGGCAGGCTCTGAATCGCAATCCAATTTTGGGCATAGATTATGCAAATTGTCCTGCAAATTTATATCACAAAATGCATGTTATTGTCCTCAATCCTCATGGAAATCTAATTGAATGTTCAAACACCTGTGAAAAGTTAGAGGTATAATTTATCATAAGATTATATGAAAGACAGTATAATTACAAAAATGGAAACTAAAAGGAGAGCTTATGCATCGAATCATTCAAGTAGCCTCTTGAATTTATGAAATAGTGAAATAGAAAATGAAAGTTCATTGTTGGATTTGCCTACAGAATAGAGAATTGTCGAGAGAGGAGATGGAACGTGTGGAAAGCAAAAAGAGCTCATCGGTGAAGCTATTGCAGGCGAGCATAGCTTACTTCTCAAAGCTTCTGGTGGTTCTGTACTCAAATATTCTCGAGTGGGCTGGAAGAAATCTACGGTATAGCCATTGTTTGTAAGAAAAAAATCCCTGTTATTTCCTGCACAAGGCATTAAATAAAATGGTATTTCTCCCAATGGGCATGGCTGTTCATCGCAATGCAAATATGTTTCGCTTTGCCCATAATGTTATGAGTTACAACTTACATGTGTAACATTTACCTCCTATTTAGCAATATACAGGGTCTCTTTAAAATACTTGTAATTTAACATTGGGGATTTAGGCCATAACATTTAATAGCAGAGCGTAGATGATCGTTTTGCCCATTTTTTTCATCTCGGAGAAACACCTTTAAGAGGTTTTCTAAGGATAAGTCTAATTGTTCCATGTAATTTGACTTTTCCGGCAACCATAACTGGAATCTGGCTATGCAAGTGTGGGTGAAATGACAATTTTATGTTGCTTAAATTGCATTTTTCAATGCATAAATCAATTCAACGCCCTCCAAAACCTAATGAACACTTGCATAGTGCAATATAAATATTTGAAATTCACAATTCTAGCAATTCTTTTAAATTTCTAACCATATTTTGGACAAAATTGGTCAAAAAAATGTGTCTACAAAAGGTTAAAAATGTAGAATGTTTAGACTTCACAATTTTGCGATTTGCCTAATAATTTAAATTAATAAACAATTAGTAGATGACAATGTGAAATCTTTAGTTATATAGATATACTATTTATAAATTTTGATATTTTGTGTGATGTCTTATAGCTAAAACTTGTGTTTTCCACACTTCATATTTATTAACTTCCATATAACATTTAATGCCTTTGGGAGGATCTGAAACTGCCCAAACATTTAATTTTGTGATGCTAATGGAACTTGAAAGGTTGAAATTTATCCTATACCATTCTTAAATCTATACTAAATCTGACAAAGATTTCATTATCAAAATCTATTTAAAAAATAAAATGTTATCATGAGATTATGTTAGAGATATTCTTTGTAATATATATTGATACCTGTGATGCAAAAAGGTAGGACCAATGAAGAACATAAGGAATTGGTAAAAATACTTGTATTTTTGGAACAAAATAGAAGAAATAAGTAGCAATACACCATATAGCTTGTATTGGATAAAAATTTATAAACTTAACACTCTAGATTGTTAGCTGCATCATTTCTAAAGAGTTTACTTTTATATATGCTATTTGCATCTTTAAGTTAGATTTGCATCGAAGCCCAAGATGAGAATAAAAATTGGATGAGACTATTGGAAAACCCAAGATGTGAAATATTTTAAGATGCCCATGTTTACATTCTGAAATGTAAGAGCTCCAGTTATAGAGTGTGTAGTAGAAGCAAGCTCATTTCACTTGACAATGATAAGGACAAACAGTTCCAAAATAATATTGAACAAAACAAGACAGATTGTTGATAGAGTAGGTTGTAGCTTAGAGGTGTGCTGAAATTTTAGCATA
Organism: Pinus albicaulis; assembly: GCA_034641835.2. Lineage (NCBI taxonomy): Eukaryota > Viridiplantae > Streptophyta > Pinopsida > Pinales > Pinaceae > Pinus > Pinus albicaulis. Next base: position 697,878,494 of record CM076577.1, on the reverse strand, counting down.
CCTGCAAATTCCATGTCTAAGCTCATTTTTTGCAAAAGTTCTTCTTTCTTTTTGAGGGGATTATTTTATACATGCTTAGCATCAGTAACATGTACCTTTCTCATTGGATATGGTTGTGGTTATTTCAGCTTAGCCATGTAGACCTAAATAAGCATTGAAGCAATATGATAGAAACTGTTGGAACTGCTCCTAAAATTCTACAATTTGAATGACATGTTATTGCAAACATGTCATTCAAGTCATTAAAAGTAGGTTATAAAATTAGATAATTGATAATGAAGTAAACAACAATGGATTCATAGCTACATTCAGAGTTTGATAGGTTGTGCATTTGCTCCCCAAATCAAACATGCTCAACAGTGGTTTAAAACTGGAGTTTGATAGGTTGTGCATTTGCTCCCCAAATTAGACCTGCTCAATAGTGGTTTAAAAATTTAATGTGAATGTTCATTGTTCCATAAAGTTGAATGTTTATCTTTCTTTTCAGCATTTTGGCTTGTTGTGTCCAGAAGGAACTAAAAATTTTCTACTTCCAGTTAACATAACATATGTGAGTCTTCTCCTTTGGGGACTAAATCTGCAGCACGTGGCCTTTTAATAAAGATGAAAAACCCTTGACAGAGATAAAAAAGGAAAAATAAAAAATCTGCTGGAAACAACTCCTTCAATGAAACATATGTAGAAAAAAGGTGTAGAACTTGAAAACATCACCCTTTTTCTAATCCTTGCATATCTAGATTGTAGAGACTAGGGGATGACCATTTCCTGGTTAAGAGAATGAGTAAAATTCCCTGTAGAGCATGACAAATTGTTTCTTTCAATATCTTTCAATATAACAAGAAGATTAAGACGAAGGAACCAATCTTAATTCCCACATGATATAAATGACAAATTCTTTCTTTCAATGTAACAACAAGAGTAAGAAAAAGGACCCAAGCTTAATGACCACATGATATACACGACAGAGGTGAATATTTCAACAGGAGAGTTGTAGGAGAGTTGTTGCAGAATCATTGCCATTTTATAGAGACATTAACAACCTGCTGATGGAATTGAAGATATGTGTCACCAAGTTATGGCAGACATCCTGGATGCTAATGAAAAATCTATCCATAAACTCGCTATCCTTTAAATGCGAAGAGGCAGAAAGGTCCAAACTTAACTTTAGTACCTCAACAAAGGAATTTCTGCAACGAATTATGTAGTTGCTGTTCTGGGGTCATTGGTAAAGCAGTGGAAACCTTCTGATGTTAACCCTAAGGACAGTGAGGACAGTTTAGGAATGACACCGGAACAAGCTTTAAAGAAGTGGAAGATCTTCGATGATTCATCAATGACGTCCTTTGGAGGTAGGACTACTGATGTTGGAAGTTCTGATCAAGCATATATTGAAGGCCCTGGTTTTGTGAGTGCAAGATGATTCGGAAACTAGGGGATTAAGAAGCAAGTGTATGTGAGGAGGTAGATGTGTCATTTAAAAAGGCTTAGTCTTCTGCTCAATGTGCTATGGACGAGGATGCACAAATATTGAAATTACTCAGAACTACCATTAATATTGCATACCTCACATGACGTGTTTCCACATGTTTGCAGAAGTTACAGGTTCTGCAATGGATTATTCAATGCTTGAGAGTTCTGGTAAATTTAGAAATCAGGAGACAAGATTTTAAGGAAGCGAAGTTTTCTGCGAAGTGAGCAAAGAAAGAAGAAAGAATGCAGAGACACTCTGTTTCTTCTCTGGTTGCAAAAGTTAAAAACAATTCTATACTGATTGGCTGTTCCAATTAAAAAATCCAAAATGCTTTTTTCCTTTCTGTTTTGCTCAGTTTAAATATCGCCTTATATCGCCTTCTATTTCATTTGGTCTGGTGAGTTAGATAGCCCTTGTGCGCTGTGTTGTGAGCACATATAAGAGAAGATACATTGACAAATTTGATTTAAAATTAACATGTTTTCTGTTTTTCTTTGACTGATAAAATAAGCAAAAATTTGCAATGACATGAATTTTCAGACTGTGTTCATGTTTTTTCGAACTTTCAGAGACTTGATAATGTGATAATTCATGAATGGGTGAGACTGCTTCCTGTGATTTTTTTTCAAGCATGACATTCTTTAAAGCTGCTAATATTACAAAATTTATGTCCTTCAGAGGAGCACTTAATTCACTTTATAGGTCATGTCATTGCATGCTACTTTGCCACATTAAAATTGCAACCAGGAACCCATTTATGCTCCTTGCACCAGACAAATACATAATCTCAATTCATAGGTTGGTTCATTAGTGTTTCTGTGTAATCCTATAAATACTTTTGGGCAATGCATTTGCTCTTTTTTATATTTTATTTTCAAGGTTTGGATCTGATTTTCTTTATTTGCTCAATTTCTTTCACTTCACTTCACTGTTGAACATAATTCTTGATTCATCGCTCTACTTTGGCAAAGAAAAAATTGCATTAAAAGATAACATTATTGGAACTTGGAAGGTAAGGAAGGCCAACTCAATCTGGAATAGATTGGCATTCAATGGGCTTGTGGTCAAATGCAGTGAAAGGTTTGTAGTTGCGCAGTGTAAAGAAACAAATAATGGGCTTCAAGGCCTAATATATGAGATCTGTTTTTATGTTGCCAACTGTGAATAAACAAATCATGGTTCATAATAAGAGCGGATGATATATATTACAATTCAATGGGCATGTGGTCAAATGTAGTGACAAACAAGAAAGGTTTGGAGTTGCTCAGTGTAAAGAAACAAAATCATGGCTTTAAGGTCTAATACATTATAAATGTTTATAGGCTGCCAAGTGTGAAGAAACAAATCATGGTTCACAATAAGAGTGGATGATATATATTACAATTGTTTTTAAAGCGTGAAGAAACCAATCACATTTCATATCGGTCACGTTTCAAATATATTTATTTTATTTTATTTAAAATAAAATTAATTTAGCATTGGCAACACGTGGCACAAGTATGATGTGGTAGACAATGCCCTTATTAAGAGCATCATGTGGCACAAGTGATGATGTGGCAGATAATGCCCCAATTAAGAGCAACACATGGCACACGTCATGATGTGGCACGAGCAATTCACTCGACATGCTGATGTAGCATGCAGGTTTAGCAAACAAGCCAATCTGGCAAAGTGGTTGTGAAACATGTGGACCAATCAAAAGCCAGCGCGTGCTAGCTTCCGAATGGTGAAGAAGGCCCAGCCAGACAAATATGATGTGGCATAAGCAGCTCACTCGACATGGTGATATGGCATACATATTTGGAAAATATGCAAAATTGGCAAAGTGACTCTGCAACATATGACCAATCAAAAAGCCACCACATAGCAGCCTCTGAATGGTGAAGAAGGTTCAACAAGCTGGGCAAAGGGTGCAAAAAAAATCAAACTGCTGAGCTCAGCACCAAAAAAAAAATGTAATAGTTTACCAACATATTAACTGATGCCAATTGAAGTTAAAATGGATGGAATATTTATTATACGCAGGGTTATATTATATTGTCTTTTATTTTGGTTATTTTTTTTTTTTTAATTAGTTTTGAAAATTTTACATAGATTTTTTTTGAAGTTTATAAAAGTTTTGAAAAAAATAAACAAAATATTATGCATGTGGCTGTCCACTATAATTTAAGTAAGTATTTGCATAAAAAATAGCGAACAACTATCTACATGTCATTATGTTGTGCAATAGCATTCATGACATTCTCGCATTCATTATTAAAGTTTAACCTTCAAAGACACTACAATATATCATGTGTTCTTATTATGGCATTTTCATTATTAAAGTTTAACCTTCAAAGACACTACAATATATCATGTGTTCTTATTATGGCATTTTGTACTCGGTTGAGAATTGTTTCTCGACATTAGAATCTATATCATAAGCTATTTTCAATTTAAATGGACAAGGGGCCCCGCAATCCAACCTGGACCTCCAATCTGTTAGCGATCATCTTGACCATTCAAAAGTGCAATAATTTTATTCCTTTGCATTTTTTTGTAACCCGTGGATAGTCAAGAGGATTGTTAAAAGTAATTAAATAATATATAAAATTTGAATTTATATATTTATTCTATTTTTAATAATTACATGCTATGATAAGAAAAGATTTCAAAACCAACCAAAAAAAAAAAAAAAGAGATAAAAAAAATCATAATAATAATAATAATAATAAAATAAATAAATAAAATATGAATAAATAAATAGAAATAAAATAAAATAAAGATAGAATTAAAATTAAAAATAAAATAGATAAAAAAAAAACTTAATTGCAAAAATAAGAATAAAATAAATAAATCAATAGAAACAAAATAAAACAAAGATTAATAAATAAATAAATAAAATGAAATAAAAAAAAATTACATAAATTACAACTTAATAATATTAAATTAAAAATTAATACTTTTATTAAAATAAATATAAATATTTAAAATTCAAATTAAGTATATGAAAAATATGCTTTGAGATATGGTCTAATGACTTGTACCGTTCTTCTTATGGTTTCAGCTCCTTCTCGCGCTCGTCAGCTCCTCCGCGTCCGTGCTTCTGTCGCGTTGTCCCCTTTCGGCGCCCTGTCGGGTCATTTATTAAAATGACCAAACAAACACTGTTCACCCCAGCCAATGAGCAACAGTTATCCATCGCGCATGGGACCAGCCAAATCTTGACATGTGTAACTGCTGGATTCGCCCTACATGTCTGCTATTTCGCTGTTTTGATCTTCAACCCCGGAGGTGACGTATCCGTCGGATTCTCAAAGCTCTCCCACACAACACCACCGTCACTGCTCTGCATCAAAACCAGATTACCTAAATTGCAGGGCCGCGGAAGCACGCCCGCACTGAAACTAAACACATCCGATTCTACCGCTGGCCGCCCGGTGTGAAAGCACTCTGGTGCGATGTAGCCCATGGTTCCCACGAGACCAGTTGCTATGAAGGGTCTCCGGTCGTGTTCAATCAGACGAGCAAGGCCGAAATCGCCGAGCCGGGCAATATATTCAGAGTCGAGCATGATGTTGCTGGCTTTCACGTCCCGGTGGATCACCTGCTGCTCGCATTCCTCATGGAGATACAGCCGAGAGGTCATACAATTGGGCAAGCGCGGTGCACCACATTCAGAGCTCGCGTCTACAACGAATCCAACATTGACACCTCCTTCGCCACTTCGGTGAAGGCGAACTGCCCAACCGCTGGTGGCGCCAACACCCTCTCGCCCTTAGATCTGGCCACGCCTACCACATTTCACAACAAGTTTTACACTGATTTGAAAAGCCAAAAGGGACTTCTGCACTCCGATCAGCAACTGCTTACCAGAGGCTCTACAAATTCCCAAGTCAATTATATTTAGAAATCCAGCAGATTCTTTTTTTTCTTCTAAATAAATAAACATATCATTATATAAAATGAAAATATCTCTAAAACTCGCAGTTGTCATCAATAAATAAAAATCGCAACTCTACATATCAAACAATCAAAACCATTCATGGTTGATACTTTCTCAACATATTAATTGATAGGGGTCAACTTAATTCTTGGAATGCGGATTTGTAACATTTCTCTACCATCTCACATTGTTCGAATTTGTGAGCTCTAGAATGAACAGAATCTGATCTAACACAAATTAAGTAGAAGTTTCTATTAAAAAAATTATTTCCAAATTTGTAGTTGCTGTCGTTCAAAATCGTCATATTCACATAATTTTATTCCAAACTCATTTTCATATTTACATAAACACAAATTCAAGACATTTTCATATTTACATAAACAATTTATATTACCTAGCTAGGGATAACACAAAAAAAAAATATGCTTCACAGTTTAAAATCCAAAATTCCATATCATTACAAACTTTTCATTTTCATTAAATTACTTCCCTTACATATCTACTGCCCCGGCGTTCCTTTGCGCCTCTTGGTGCAATTGCAGTTAGATATGTAATGTTTCAATGTAAAATATACATATCCATAATTGTACATATATATATATGAAGCCCTCCTAATTAGGTTAAGGCTTGTCTTATGGTTTCACATTAGATTTTGTTATCCTTGTTTTGTGTTTTCATAATGATGAGTTTTTTTTTAGTGTCTTCACTTCCTTAACACTTTTAATTGAATTAAGCATTGTTTTAATGTTTTACACATTGTGATAACCTTGATCACATCTTTGATTACTTCAACACATTTTGATTGTCTTATGACATTTTTATTTGACCACTACTTAAGACTATATAAATGTATGTCGACTATTAAACCTAACACGACTTGCACTTGACTTAAAAGTATATCCTAGTTGCCATTAGATATTGAAGCATAGTGCATAATCAGATCTTACTAGTGTGTTGAGTATTTTGACAAGGGCAAGATGTTCAAGAAAATCATTCATGTAATGCTACTCTGAAACTATTATAAGCATTGTTGTTGAGTATAAAATAACATATCTTGCATAAAAGTATGAGGGTCTAGGAGGTTTCACTTTTGTATCGACTAGATTTTTCCTAGTCAACATTATGTCGCCTCATTCTAAAGCAACCAACTTTGCATCCATAGTGAGCTTATCTCCAAGTCCATTTGCATAGATCTATCCTAGAATTTTTTGTTTGTGATTTTTTCATTGGTTGCTTATGTTCTAGAATTTATCTATTCCAAGGATCTCTATGCCTAGATTGACCGATCCTTTACTTTTATTCATTCAATGGCCTCTCAATGGGTGGTCCTACCGATCTCAATAACAAGGCTTGTGCTTCTCCTTCATGGTTCTTCTTTAGTTAGTTAAATTTGTTCGAGAAAGGTAGATTTGCAAAAAGAGAGTAAGCATCCCTAATCTTGACTTAGGACCCTTATAGCGAAAAAGATCACCATTCTTCATAAAAGAGGTTTAGTTGGTAAGTTTGCAAGTCTTTGGTGATTCGTAAACTATTGTGGATATTCCACCGACAGCTTGGTCATAACAGCCGATAAATTTATGCTTAAAAACCCGAAATCATAGGGTTTATTTATCCTTAGATTTTTGGATTTGTAAATTATTGTTTATTGTGTATGCATGCAAATTATAATTGTGCAAAAATAGAGAATAGTGAAATAAGACTTGCAAACCACTGAATTAACACAAGATATAACCTCTTAAACCTTTGGGAGAAACCTAGCTGTAATGTGAGGTTCTCTATATCTTTCTCTATATGGAAAATGGATGTGTTGTGTTCCTATGTTTTGGCCAAATTGGCAAGACCAAAAGATAAGAAAAACATCAAACCACTTTGGGATCTCAGGATCTAGCCCTCCTAGATCCAGAGAGGGATCTCTCTATAAATGTAAAGAAGGATATATCTTTGAAGCTCAAGATTGATTTATTAGGCTAGGTATGAAGCACAAGGGTTTTGATTTGGTTGGTTGTTTGTTGGAGACCATTAACTAAGAAGGTTATGTGGAATGAAAAAGGAACAGAGTAGTAGGATGTTTCAGCATGGGAAGATAGGTCAAGAAAGTGTCAATCCATTGGGCTATGGAGTCATAAAAGGGTTTACTTGCATAACAACCAACCAAGGGTTTTCATAGGGCAAGTCATCTATACCAAAGGATCTTTTTAGATAGATGGTGAGATGGAACATTAAGAAGTGAGGTGAAATGAAAGAGACCAAAGTGCAGCCTAAGATCAGGTAAGGAATTTGAACCTATCCTGCTTTTGACATACTCAAAGGAAACTCTCAATAAAGACACAAAGGGTAGCTTAAGATCAAGTCAGATGTCATTTAAATCCATGCCTGCTTTCAACATACTCTTAAGGAAAACAATCCAGTAGTCCTCATAACCACTTTCAAAAAGTAGAAAACATTTAAGGTTAAAGACATAGCAGGGTCTATAGATCGGAGAAAGACTTTTAACCTTCTCTGCTTTGACACTAGCTCAAAGGGATCTTAGAAAGGCCAACTGTTGGAAAAGGACCCTAGTGGACATGGCTAACTCTAAATCCCAGTATCCCAATTCTTTCAGCTGAAACAAAACAAGAACATCTAAGAAACAAACTCTAAATTCATACATCAGTAAGCATGGGCAAACCAACATCTTTGACTGATTAAATTATGTGAATTTTCTCTCAGATAGACAATCAGCAGAAAACATAATAGATAAGAAGAGTAGGAAGCATTAGGGTACTTTGCAGTAGTATGTCCTAAGCCAGATTATTGATTCTTATTAGAGAATAATGGACAGTATGATTAAACATGAAATGAGACAATTGCAGTAAAGAAAACATCACCAGTAATATAGACCAGGATCCTGTGAAATCTGTTTGTTCAATTGATGTGCAAAACCAATCACATACTTTGAGCTCAAAGGCTTTTTACATTCAAAACTTCTCTTCCCAGCCTACTATTTACAAACTACTCAGCTACTTCCCCCAGTACCAATTCTAACAGTCGGTAAAATCCCTATCAACCAACAACCTTTGCAATGTATTTTCAATGAATATTTATAGGTGAATGGAGAGGAGGAGTAGTAGTTGTAAACTTAATTGATTCATTAAAACAGAGGGGAGGAAGTATTCGATGCCCACTCTGCATAATGGCTCTGTATTAACATGTTTGTACCCTTTAGGCTGGTTTAGAAGTCTTTTTCAGGTTGACAATATCTTCAGGTATGCTCTTTGAAGTTAAAATAAAATAAAATAAAATAAAACCTCTGCAAGAGGCCTTTGGCTACCCCCCTACCGGCTCTCTCTACCCGGCCTTCTGCTACACCCCAAACCCACCCGGCTGCAACTCGCATGCACCCCCTAACCCTCACCCCTCTGCTCGCACATCCCCCTCCCCCTACTGCTACCCCTCGGCCCATTCCCCCTCCCCCGCTCACACTCATCTCTCAACGCTCCATTCCTTCCCAACCCATCCTCTTCTCGCCTCTCCTAGCGCTCCCCCACTACGCTCGACCCTCCTTCCCTCGAGCTGTCCACTCGTGCTCCCACACCCAACCCTCGCATCCACTCATCGCAGGCCACCCTCCCTACGCCACTACCCTCACCCCCGCCTACACTACTGCATGCTCCCCTTCCCTGTTCGTCCACTCCCAACCCTTACCTTCGCTCCCTTATACCCCTACATCTCTACTCGCCCTCCCTCACTCGAGCTCCCTCTCGGCTCTCACAGCCGGCCCCTCCCTTACTTCGCTCACACTTCGCTCCTTCGCCCGCCTTTCGGCCCCCCCCCCCCCTCTTCCCCTCACAATTTGTTTTTAATTTTAATACCATCTCCATGCCCCCCCCCCTTTTAAAATAAATTTCAATATTTTAATTTAAAAAAAAAATCCCTTAAATTTGTCTCTCCCCTCCCCTTTTAAATTTGACTTCAAAATTATTTTTTAATCCCTTTCCCTTTTAATTCCCCTCCCTTTACATTTAAAAAAAAAAAAAATTTCTCAGTTCCCCCTCCTCTTAATAAGTTTCCCAATTTCAAGTTTTTTTTTTAATTTAATTATTTTAAATTATTTAAAAAAAAAAAAACAACAGAGAGAGAGGAAGAGAGAAAATGAACAGTAGAAAGGAAGAGGAAATGGCATAATGAGAAAATGATAAATTGCTTACATAGAGGAGAAAAGTGAAATTTGCATTGTGATTTGAAGGGTGATTTTTTGAAGAGATTGACATGTGAAGACAAATTGGTCCTCATTTTGAACAACAGTGGCATTCATTGTTTGAACACAAAAAATTTCTGATTTGTGGAGTTTCTCTTAAGCTCTATTGCATTCTGCAATACAACAAGGTCAAGCATCCAAGCTTGTGAACCTCCTCCTTTTGTTGAGTTGAGTTGTTTTTGGTGTCAAACAGCTCCTTGAAGAAGAAAAATCAGCTGCATTAAAGGCCTCTTGCACAAGTGTTTTTGCTGCACATTTGCAGATTTTGTACTTTGGAAATTCTTTGAAGTCATTTGTATCTATTTGAAAGAAAGATTGATTCACATTGTAAACGGGTGCATTTTCGGTTGAAGCCGACACCCTTTCATTTGTTGAGCCTAAGTTGTTGAAAATGGCTAAAATCAATGAGGCATTAGAGTTGTTGAATAGCCTCATTCATTCAAATGTTGATGATATGATAAAAATGAGCAAGAATGCTCTTTGTAACATTCAAAGTTGTTTGCAAGATGCACATGAGAAGATTGAGTTTTTGCGGTTGGAATCTTAGCTTCAGCAAGATGAACTTCAACAAAAGAGTCACCATTCTGAACCTGTTTCTGTTCAGAAGATTGAGAAGGACTCCCATCAGTAGCAAGTCAGTAAAGTTGAATTTGATTCCCATTCATTTCCTTGTACTAGAGAAAATTTACATGCAGATATAACAGTTCAACCTGCACTTCTCAAGCCCATCATCAGACCTTGGGAAGAGCTTGTCCACAACAAGCACAGAACTGGTCTTGGATATGACAAGGATGTGTATTTTCATATTCCAGAATACACCAAGCCCATCATATTTCAGAGTGTCGGATTCCTGTATTACAGTTCACCTGCAGCTGTTCTAGATCCTATTCCGCTTTCACAACAACAGATTGTAAAATGCCAACACTGTGATCGAGTTGGCCATATGAAAGATCACTGTTTTGATCTTCATCCATGCAAGCACTGTGGTCAGTACACTCATTCTTCACACAGATGCTTCAAAAACAAGCCTCAGCCTCTTGCAAGAACCAAGATTCATCTTGGATGGATCGCTTCTTGGCAATGGGTATCAACGGCCAAGAAGATGTTTAAAACACGTCAGAATTTGTTCTCGGATATTGAGCAAACTTGCAGTTGAGTTTTCGCCATCATCTCACCTTGTCCCTGACAGGGGGGAAAATGGTGGTCATGTACAAGCTTCAACGTCAAATCAAGTGAGCCTGAGCCACAATCTCTCATTTCATGTTTAGAGTTGTAGCCAGAGACACAGCAGTTCAAGCGAGCCTGAGCCACAATTCGTCATTCCAGATTCAGAGATGTAGCCAGAGACACGGATTCCCATGAGCATGCCTTCGGTTGGTGGACAACCTTAAACCATCATCTTTGGTTGGTGGATAACCTAAAACCATCACAGGTAGTAGACCTCACTTCTTTTAGGTTGAAGGTCTCCCTTTCATATATGAGGAACACTTCCTCTAGCAGAAGCCTTCAGCTTCTTGCCAGCTTTGGTTGAGTTCCAGGAAATTCTTCAAGCATTCCAGAGTTGTTGGTAATCCTAAAACCATCACAGGTAGTAGACCTCCCTTCTTTTAGGTTGAAGGTCTCCCTTTTTTATGAGGGACAATTCCTCTAGCAGAAGCTTTCGGCTTCTTGCCAGTTTTGGAAGAGTTCCGGGAACTGCAACAAGTTTTGCGTTCCAGTGTTGGTGGTCATCCTTAAACCACCTCTTTTTTCCAACATTTCAGAGAGTTGATTCAGCCCAAGTGCTGCCATGTATTCTTTGCAGATTTGTATTACAACTCTTTTCTTGGACTCACACATACCCCTTCGGATTAAGGGGGATGTTGGAACACCTAATCCTACATGGGTAGGTGTGGAATGCGAAAAGTCACAATGGAGTCCAAGTGACCTTGGAATGTGAAACCAAGAGTCACACCATTGTATTATAAATGTACATCATGTATAATGGAAAAATAAGAAAGCCTCATGCTTATCCTTCATTGTGTGTTGAGTCTCTTGTGTGTGTGTTTATTCTTCTCATACACCATGTGTGTACTTTCTGGCTATTTGTACTCTGTTTTGTCTTCTGAGATAAGTAAGGTGACTGAAGGTCTTTGAGGTCTCCCATGCTTCCATAACTGTTGTTCTGACAATCTTTTAGGCCTCTGTTAGTGTAATAATTGTTTATGGTGCTCGATGGAACATGGTGGAAGTGATGTAGTTAGTCCATTCTTGGAGAGAATGCTCTGTTGATGTCAATTCACTGATATAACTTGTTTATGTTCTTTAGGCCTTATTAGGCCTTTGAATTGTGTCTCTGTCCTTTAAACACCGAATTATAGGCATTAAATCTTCAATAATAGGCTTAAATCCCTTTAATCCTTCACTGATACTCTTTGCCACTTCTGCTGACTGTTTCTGTGAATGCACAGGTTCTAATGGAGGTGCTGGAGGGTTTCACTCAAGGTTAGTGACACTAATCTTCAATGAAAAACATGTTTAAAACCTTTTCAGGTGTCTTCCCTATGATCTTTGGCTCTGAAACAGGCATTCTGTGCTCTGAAAAACCCTGTCAGTGACTGTGAGACAGAGTGAACTCACACCACTGAAACCTGAAAAAGAAAACAAACTCATTATGGAAAAACATGTGGGAGTGGGTGAGGCTTGCTGCGGAGGCTCTTGGAGGATGAAAGAGAAATGGCAGAAAGGTGAATGCAATGGAAAAAATGGTGAAAAACTATGTCGGAAGGTGAAATTATGGTCTAATGAAGGTTTGGGGCGTCATGGATTCTAGACCGTCAGATTAGATCAGACCACGGTGAGCTATGGCGAAGATTCGTTGATGAAGTTCTTTAGAAAGTTAGGTGGAGAAAATGACTTCAGTGTTAAAACCGCAAAAAATTTACGCCCGGGAAAATAAAAAGGAAAAAGGTTAAAATGAGAGGAACGGGGGCGTTTCAGTGGTGGGACTGAGAGGGCGGAAGAAAGTTAAATGTGGGTCGTTGGATCATTGGAAGAGATCAACGGTGGAGATCTTATGGGGAATTCATTTGAATGGCCAATCAATAAAAACGCGATGCGATATGGGTCGTTCGATCAAAACAATCAATGACTAGGATTAAAAGCTGCAGGTGCAGAGGGTAGGTAGTAAAGTAGAAACAGGGAATGGTTTTCGCGCAATCAAATGGTGGGTAGGTGGTTTTCACTTTTGGAACGCAATCCAATCCGAGATCGACATGTGGAATCACAAAACCACTTTTAACGCGTAATTTTAAAACATTAAACTTCGGGCACAAAGTTATGCGATATGCAATAGTGACCGTTGGATCCAGGACCTCAGATCCGATGGTGCAAAAAGAGCGCGATATGTTGAAAGCTGCGGGGTTAAAACAGAGTGCGGGATTGAATTAGGACCGTTAGATCTGTGAGAATGGATGGCTGAGATCTGATCAGCAGGTCGCGAAATAGTGTAAAGGGGCAAGGAAATGGCAGAGCGCGATTAGATCCTGGCCGTTGGTTCTTGTGGATTCAATGGTCAAGATCGAATCGTAGGATCGATGTCGGAAGAAACAAAAAGGGAGAACTTTTGATTTGTGATGCGCGATTAAGCGCTAACCGTTCGATCTGAAGGATGATCGATAGTTGGGATTTAATTGGCGGGGCAATAACAGGGAATTATGGGCGGAGTGCGATTGTATCTTAGCCGTCGGATCTGTAGAAATGAACGGTCGAGATTTGATCGAGGATCGCAAATCGGAGGAGGAGAAGGGATGGCACTTACGACTTTGCGCGATGCGATTAAGCGTTGACCGTCAGATCTAGGAGTAAGATCGACGGTCAATACTCAATCGGAGGGGTAATGGAGAGGGGTTATGGGCGCAATGCGATTTTAGCGCTGACCGTTGGATCTTGAAATATCAACAGTGGAGATTGAAGCGGAAGTCTATGGAGCAAAGGTTCATCGCATCAGAAAAATAGAAGAAACAACGGAAAGTCAGAATAGGAAAGCTCCGATTGCGATTTGCGATTGGTGCTTAGCACTTGGTCCTGGGCGCCGGGTTATATGGGAAGGGGCTATGGATAATAAGCCCTCAGGGGCTTAAGCCTGTTATAATGCAAAGGGGTGTTTTAGGCCTAAAAACAAGGTTTTTTAAGCCAAATGAGGGGTTCCGGTAAATGAAAGAAGGTATTTTTAAATTGGATAAAGGGGAGTATATGGTTTAAAAGGGGGTTTAGGAATATTTGGGGGTCAAATGAAGGGATTTTGGAGGGAATTTAAAAGGGAAAAAGGTGGTGAAAATGGAGACTTTGTGGGAATGAAATGGAGCAAATGGAGGCCTTTTTGAAGCATTCTTTTTCACAAAACAACAGGGCTTTTTCAATGGAAACAGTAGTGAAGATCTCTTCAAAGGAAAAAGACACATAGAGGCTTCAAGAATGATATATTTTCAAAGAAAATGTCTCTCTTGAAGGCTCAGAAACATATTTAGCCACCTGTTTGCTTGTCAAAAATTTATAGGTCGCTAACAATGGCTCCACATGGGGATGGCATCTTCTCGAAGATGTCAATAATCTCAGAAAATAATCTTTGGAAGTAGGCCAGATGCCTAGCACTTGACATATATTTTTCCTTTCTTGGATCAACTACCAAAATCATGAAGACATTATATCAGCAAAAAAAATTCCTTCAAACAACTACCTACCCATCCTACAGTCCTAACATTTTCTTCAAGGTGCATTTGGACTTGCAGACCTTTTACATCATCAATTTTTACAACAGGAAAATAAACCTATCTACTACTACCCTTATTTCTCCATGAGACCAGATTAAACAATTGGACTCATAGCTTCTCTACCTAAACTACTATCTGATAGGATTAAACTGTCTAGAATATTTCTTTCTCTACATTCTAAAACGAAAATTGAAACACAGCCAAATCAGGATTAGACTATCTGATTTGTTGTGGGTCCATGGCATAAAGACAAGCTGCACATGAATTGAAACTTTGCAGAAGCTAAAAAAAACTAACTAAATGCTCATAGGATGAGCTTTATTGTGATTTCCTACCTACCCTACTCTAACTTGGAATATTTACATGTCTAACTGACAAACACTCTTTTCCAATACATCCAATCAATCAGATGATCCCATGACTGGTCTTTTCTGCTCATCTCTTTGAGCATGCTGGATAGGCAGGGCCACTCCCATTCTCTTTGTTTTTTAGCAGCAGCTTTTAAAATGTTTCTTGTTGTCTGCAACAAGCTGCTCAAAATGACCTTTGATCCTTTATTGAATGTCTGCAGGAAATGAGCATAAGGATCATGAAATGATACCTGGTTGTGAGTATTTGGCAAATAAGCTTCAACCATGATTGCTTCCTCTTCCACTGGATCAAGAACAAGACTCTCTTGAGAAAGAGAATATCCCTCATCTTCATCATCATCTGAACTGGAGGACTCATCATATATTGCAGCTTTGTCCTCTTGTAGCTCTGAGCTCTTCTGATCGGGTGGGCTGAGCTCTGTGAAAAGATCAATGTATTCTTGAGCAGGGGTTTGTTCTATTGCTTCTTCTTTTTTAAGAGAAGGCTCCTTGACTTCAATTTTCTCAAAAATATCTTCCTTGTTTTCCTCTTCGTCCTCTGAGATGAAAGGTTGCTAGCTTCCAATCACATGAAAACTATTACTGATGATCTGAGATAAAACAGAGTGAAAATTCAATGAACCTTCACCCGCTATTATACTTTCACAACTTTCTTCATCGGTATCATAAATAGCCTGCATGGGCTCATTACTCTTTAGAAGCCGATGGAACCGATTTCCCTCCCACAAATCTACTGATGATGACCCTGCAAGATTAACTTCTGTTTGGAGAACATCATCATCAAATAGATCAAAACTAGGAAAATCATCAAAGTAAGTGTTGAGCCTCAAAATTGTGCTTTCCTTCACCTCATTTTACCTCATTTTCCCTTGTCTATTTATATCTTAGACCCAATTGATCAATAAATATAGTTAAAATTACTTCTAGAATGATTTACATGACTGACTTGTTAAATTTTGTGATTTTTGCCATTGTTAAGCATTTTGACCGGAACTAGCTGCAGAATGCAGACATTCCGTTGCTAACCGGCGATTCTGCAGCTGCCTTCATGTTTGAGTATGTTCCAGGTGGCCTCTTGAAAAAAACCGCATATGAGCATGATCCACGTCATGTCTACATGGTTCGTTGCTCATCATGGAGGAAGAAATGAATTCTGGGTATGGTTTTGAACGTGGGGAACACATTTATGAAGGAATACTTCTATTAGGACTGTCTCAGTCCAGATGTCTTTTCTCCTTCACGTAGCCACCTCAAAGAGTCCTAACGTGATTCGGATAAGGAAAGACATTATTCCTAAATTGTTGTAATTATTGTTACGTGCATTTTCTTTATAAACTCTTGGGGAGACCGAGAGCTGGTTAGAGATTTTATGTTAGATTTGCTGCTAGATTTTGTTCAAACTCTGTGATACATTCCTGAAAACGCAGTGTTATGTTCAAACTATTGCATCGTTAATGGAGCAGAAAAAGTTATTTTGAAGGCGTGATTTAATTTGGAGTTGAATGCCGTCAAGTGGTAGAGGGCCCCTGCCTCTTGCACGGATTTATTTTGCGTAAATTAGATAAGTTTTCCTAGCTGCCTTTACGTTTTGCATTTGAATTGGTAGTTGTTTTGTTTAACTACTGTAGTCATATTCATTCTAGCTCTTCCACAAGAAGACACTCTTCCAACAGATTAAAATGATGAATGTTGAATGAATATAGTATTGTAGGATTAGGAGTTGAATTTATAGTTGTTTTAACTAGCTACTGTAGTTATATTCATTCTAGCTCTTCCACAAGAAGACACTCTCCCAACAGATTATAATGATGAATGATGAATAGCTATAGTACTGTAGGATTTAGTTGTAGTTTTTGCTATTCACTATCATAGTTACACTTGTTCTAATCACTCTTCCACAAGAAGAAACTCTTCCAAGAAATTCTTAAGAAGTTCAAGACATGACTGTGATAATGAATGATTTAGTTGTGTGTTTTTACTAAGTATCATCTCTGTTCTTGCTCTTAAACGCTTGCCCAAGACATCATAATGACGAGTAGGATATGGATGTGATAACTTAGTTTTTCATTTGCTTTCTGTTCATTTGCTTTCAATTGCATACAATTACACAGTTAGAATTGTTCTATCCCTTCCAAAAGAAGGAACTCTTCCAAAATATCACTAATGATGAACAAACAGATTGTGTAACTTCATAGAATAATTCATGTTAGTTAGAATGCTCCGGAGTTTCATTTGCATTTAATTCATGTTCAGTTACTTTGTTTCAAGTTTGATGATGACTTATAGTTCAACATTGTTCTAGTTTAGTAGCATCTTAGGTTCATTCTTAGATTAACTCATTGCACTTGCATCTCATATTCAAATTGTCATCCATTGCACAATAGATTACTCTAGTTGTTAGGATTAACAAGACAGCCTTCATTATTCACAAACATCTTCTTGTTCTAAAATCTACAAATGATCCATAGCCATAGAAACAGAAGACAACATCACTATAAGGTCTGAAATCTCTCTGCAATTTCCTCATCATTTCATAAACATAGCTCTTCCTCAAAAGAACTACTTTGAAAAAGAAACCAATAACTCTTTGAGTAAAGGTTCTGTGATATTCAATTAAATTGCAGAATAGAACTAGGAATTAGTCATAGAATAGAAGAGCTTAGAACAAAATGTTGCATCATGGTAAGATTAGTGTTTAGCTGTTTAGTTAGAGGATTTGCATATTTAGTGATCATTTCTCAAGTTTAGTTTGTGTCATTTGCCTAAAAAGTCATTATCAAGCTTTTGCTTTTATTTAGTCATAGTTTAGATTCTGCTTCAGTGTTTCCAATTGCATTTGCCATTCCATACATTAGATTTAACTCTGTTTTGACCACCAACTTCTTTCCATTAGTTTTCTAGGCAGTTTCATTGTGAACATAAAACACCAAAAGACCAAAAACATCAGAAATCAACATAAAAGACCAAAAACATCACAACACACTACACACAACGCACTAGGAAACAAGCACCTAGGTACATATGGTACACTTCACTTCAGCAGTTTACAAATCCTGGTTGACAATTAAATGAGCTCAGTTTAGGAGACTAGATTGAGACCCAACATTTTTGGCGCCATTGCCGGGGAAGTGAAAACTAGGTAACCTTTGTTTCTTATCATCCAAAAACAATTTTATGCATAGGGAGAGAGATTCAAGGGGAAGATTTATAAGCAGCAGAGGCAGAAGTTTGATATCTAGAACACCATTTGTTTCATCTAGATCCAGAGCTAGTACACCTTCAACTCAAACCCATCTTCCATCCTTTACTGATCCTGGACTTCTAGAAGATCTAAGGTCACCTATTCCATTAGAGAAACCTTCCACTTCATCTATTGAACCTGCCATAGAAGAGGATCCAAAAAAATTTATTGAGGATACAAACCTTTCTACTTCCACGGGAGAGTCAACCATGGCAGAGGAAGGAGGAGGAGGAGTTGTTAATGGAGAACACACATTGTTTGGAGGAGATAGAGGTAGAGGTAGGGGAGAAGGAGGAAGAGGAGGAGGAGTTAGAGGTGCAGATGGAGGAAGAGGTAGAATAGGAAGCTCTTTTGGGTTCCCTATACTTGATGAAGAAACCAATACAACCATGAAAAACATTTCACCTTCTGTCCTTCCGAACTTCTATGGACTTAAAACTAAGGATCCTGAAACTTTCTTATTCGAATTTGAAGTGCTGTGTAGAACTTATGACTATCTACAAGATGCTCAAAAATTGAAATTATTTCCTTCAACTCTGAAAGGAGCAACATTGAAGTGGTTTATGAGTTTAAACAGTAGTTCTATTAGAACATGGGAAGACATGAAACAAGCATTTCTAGAGAGATACTTGGATTATTGTATGCCGGTTAATCATAAGGAAGAAGTGTTCAAGATGTTACAAAAGGAAGATGAAAACTTAGAAGATTTGTTGGAAAGATTTAATTACAACATCAAAAGGGCAAAAATGGAAAATCTAGATCAAGACACCTTAAAAGCTCTTTTGTTGAAAACAATTAGGGATGAATGGTTGGATATCCTAAACATGATGGGAAAAGGGGATATATCACAACTCACATTACCTGAAATATTTGAGTTATGTATCAACCTTTCAAGAGGGAAATCCAAAACTGTCAAAGGTCCAAGAGATCCTGCTCTTGCAAGGGCAAGTAAATCTTCTTCTGGGACAGTAAGTAGATCAGAAATAGGACATATGCTTGATGACTTTAAATCTGACATCTTAGGGAGTCTTAGTGAACAAATAGACACCCTCAAGATACAAAACAAACAAAAGGCTGAATCTGATGCCTTGGCAATCTTTTGTCCCAAATGTAGGAAGAAACATGCCTTGAGAGAGTGTCCTCTAGATGTAAAAGTTGTAGAAACCTGTGTTATTTGTTATGAGAAACATGAGACCCAAGAATTGTCCTTCTCTTCCTGGTCTCAAGGCTGTTTTTCAAGAAGAAACTCCTACAGACTCCACATAATCTCTTAACTTTGTATCTAGAAGACCTTGGCAGGGACCTCAGACACAAGGATTCCATGATCAAATGTATAATCAACCTCCACCTTGGAATTCTTGGCAGCAACCTTGGCCCCAATTTCAAAATCAATCTCAAGCTTGGGCACAAGGATCACAAGGTCCTTATGGAAGATACTCTCCATATTATCAGTATCCACCATCCTATCCACCATATCCACATTTTTATCCTCAAAATTCCCAACAAAATTTTCCTCAAAATCTTCAACAAAATTCTCAACAACATCATCCGAACCAACCTCATCAAAATCAACCACTTCCATTACCATTCCCTCAAAAATCCAATCAATTGCCAGCTCAGCCCATACCAAACCCCAATAATAAGAACCATCAGAATACATACATGATAGAAGGTCAACAATTTCCAACTTATTTAATTACTCCTCTAGACCTTAGTGATGTTCAACTTAGGTCTGGAAGGATACTTGAGAAGAGGAAACCTTCTGTGATCATACAAGAACAAGATAATTCTGAGGAAGACTCCCTATGGGTTAATAAAATTCTTGAGGAAGATACATCCTTTCAAGACCAAAACATTGAAAAACTAAAACAAAAAGATCCAATAAATTCAACTCCAGTATTAGAGCAACCATCCACATCTACTTCTATACCTCCCTTTCCGGAAAGACTACAAATTGACAAAGGTATAGAAAAACAAATAATGGTGCCTAATTATGATTTCTTAGATGAATTGAGAAATGTTTGCATTAAAATTCCATTATTGCAAGCCATCAAAGAAATCCCAATTTTAGCCAAAACAATAAAGGAGTTGAGTATGAAAACAACAAGAAAAAGAATAAGAGAAACAAAGAAAATTCAACTGGTAGGACAAATAGCAGACATTATGATGGGCAAGATTGCTATTCCAAAGTATCTTGACCCAGGAAATCCAATTGTCAAAATTCACATCAATGGAATTGAAATTCAAAACACACTCATTGATTTAGGAGCAGCAATAAATATCATGAGTAGACAAATCATGGACAAACTGAAACTTCCTAATCTTCTCTTTACACCCACACTATTACAATTAGCAGATAGATCTGTGATTAGACCAGATGGGGTAATAGAAGACATTCCAGTGTCCCTAGATTCTTGGGAGTATCCTATGGATTTCATGATCCTAACTCCTAAGAATAATCTAGGAGGCCATCCTGTTATACTAGGAATACCTTGGTTGGCTACAGCTGATGCTTTTATTAGTTGTAGGTCCGGTGATATGTATATTTCTGATGGAAGTTCAACAAAGAAATTCACTTTATATCCTCCAGCTAGGACAATTACAGATCTAGATGACACTCAATGGATAGAGGATGAAGAATATTTACAACCACTCTTCACAATCTCAGAAATTAGTGAAGATAATCAAATTCTGAATACTCTAGAAAACTTTGAATCTTCTCCAGAACACAAACAAGAATCATTTCAAGAGAGATCCAATATTGAGTTTTTGTCATCTAGACAGATGTCTCTTCATTCTATGGACAAATTTGGCAGCTCTACAAGTGAAATTTTTCCAGGCAAAACCTTGAACATAAACAAAAACCTAGAAAAATCTCAACAAGAGGAGTTAGTCAAAGTATTACAGAGACATTCTTCTGCATATGCATGGGAATACACTGACATGAAAGGGATAATTCCCAAGACTTGTACTCATCACATCTATATAGAGGCAAATTGCAAACCAATCAGACAGCCTCAAAGACGGATGAATCCAAATCTTAGGGAAATTGTCAAGGAAGAACTGCAAAAATTATTAAATGTTAATTTCATCTATCCTATTTCAGATAGTCAGTGGGTTTCTCCTTTGGTGATTGTGCCTAAAAAAAATGGAAAATGGAGGGTGTGTGTTGACTACCGAGAACTGAATAAAGCTACTCTTAAAGACCATTTTCCCTTACCTTTCATAGATCAAGTATTAGATACATTAGCGGGTAAAAAGTACTTTTCATTCCTGGATGGATTTAGTGGTTACAATCAAATCCAAGTAGCACTTGAAGACCAAGATAAAACCACATTTACTTGTCCTTGGGGTACCTATGCCTACCGAGTATTGCCATTTGGGTTATGCAATGCACCTGCAACATTCCAAAGGGCAGTATTAGGAATTTTTTTTTATCAGATACATGACTGTGTAGAGGTGTACATGGATGATTTTACAGTTTATGGGGATACATTTGAAGAGGCTTTAGAAAACTTGGAAAAGGTCTTAAAAAGATGTCAAGAAGCAAACCTTTCTCTTAGTCATGAAAAATGTTTTATGATGTTCACTGAAGGTATTGTTTTAGGGCACCACATTTCGGGGGATGGGATTAGAGTTGATGAAGCGAAAGTTGAAGTTATTTCTAACCTATCCATTCCAAGTTGTCAAAGAGATGTAAGAAGTTTTCTAGGATTTACGGGGTACTATCAGAGATTTATAGAAAACTTCACCAAAATAGCATCTCCTCTCTTCAAATTACTCACCAAAGATTGTGAATTTAAGTGGACTTCTGATTGCCAGTTAGCTTTTGAAACCCTGAAAAGCAAAATTTCTGAAGCACCTATATTAAGGGGACCTAACTGGAAGTTACCTTTTCATATCTCGACAGATGCTTCCGATACAGCTCTAGGAGCAGTATTGGGATAGAAAGATTTGATTCCCTATGCCATCTATTATATCGGTAAAAATTTGACTCCTGCAGAGTTAAACTATACTGTAACTGAAAAAAAGTTTTTAGCTGTTGTTCATGCCATAAACAAATTTAGACACTATATAACAGGCTATGAAACTTTTGTTCACAATGATCATTCTGCAATTAGATACTTAATGAACAAATCAATTACTAATGGCAGAGTCATAAGATGGTTATTGCTTTTACAAGAATTCAACATTACCATTCTAGATAGGCCTGGAAAACAAAACACAGTAGCTGATTTCCTATCTAGACTCCAAAACATCCAAGACAATACCCCAGTTGAAGATCAATTTTCTGATGAATATCTTTTTGCAATTTCTACTCAGACTCCTTGGTTTGCTGACATTGCTAATTATTTAGTTTCAGGGAAATTTCCTTCAATAATGAATGCAAGAGATAAAAGAAAAATCATTTATGACAGTGCAAAATATTCATGGGTTGCTAATGAGTTGTACAAGACAGGTCCAGATTTGATCATTAGAAGGTGTGTTCATGAAGATGAGATGCCTGAGATTCTCAAGGCATGTCATGATGAACCTTGTGGCGGACACTTTGCAGATAAGAGGACAGCCTATAAGATCCTTAATTTAGGATACTATTGGCCATCTTTGTTTAAAGATGCAAAGGAGTATGTCAAAAGGTGTGACAGTTGCCAAAGGGTAGGGAAACCTTCTCCTTCAGGTGAGATGCCATTACAACCTCAGGTACACATTGAACCTTTTGAAAAATGGGCTTTGGATTTTGTAGGACCTATTGGTCCTCCATCAAGACAAAAGAAATATATATTAGTTTGCACTGATTATGTTACTAAGTGGGTAGAAGCTAAACCATTACTTGTTGCTAATGAATCATCTGTATTTACTTTTCTTTTTGAGGATATTTTCACTCGTTTTGGTGTCCCAAGGGAAATTGTTACAGATCAAGGAGCTCAATTCACATCAAGGCTAGTGGAGCAAATGATGGAGAAGTACAAAATCAGACATAGAACATCTACTCCTTATCATCCACAAGCAAATGGTCAAGTGGAATCCACTAATAAAGTCATTGAAGGAATCCTAACAAAGACTGTTCATCTACATAGAAGAGATTGGGTAGATAGGCTTTCTGAAGCCTTGTGGGCCTATAGAACTACATGGAGAAACACAACAGGCCATACTCCTTATGAGCTTGTTTATGGAAAGCAAGTTTTGTTTCCTATAGAGTTCCAAATTCAAACATTCAAGATGGCAGTTCAACTAGGACTTGATCTAACGGAGGCACAAAAGCATAGGCTGGAGCAAATTAATGAATTGGATGAGATCAGACAAGATGCAGTTCAGAAAACAAGTCTAGTCCAACAGCAAAGGGCTAGATGGCATGACAAGTACATCAAGGAGAAGAAATTCAAAGAGGGTGACTGGGCTCTCTTGTTTGATTCAAAATTCAAGGATTTTCAAGGGAAATTTCGGACACATTGGCTTGGGCCATATGAAATTGTTCGAATTTTTGATAATGGGGCAGTAAAAATCAGAACTATAGATGAAGAAGAGGTCACTTTTCTTGTGAATGGTCATAGACTGAAACTATACCACAAGCCACTCTCAAGAGAAGAGTTTGTCAAGAAGTTCCAAGAAGACAATGATGTGAAGTTAATGAAGAAGAGTCTCTCTTCTTCATCAACTTGATTAAATTTTCTGAAGCATTTCTATTCTAAAAAAAAATTTAAAAATAAAATAAAATAAAAAAAAAATAAAATAAAAAAAAGGTATAAACATGAAAACCAATCATTGATTGGCATGTTTATACAGAAAAGATAGGGTGAAAATCAGAGTCTCTCTGACACTCTAACTTTTCCCATTTTTGTTTTTATAAGCAGCTGTTATAAAAATCATAAGTTCAATTCCATAGTGCTTATGATTCATTTCATCTCACTCCATTCACTTATTCATCCATACTCCATCTCATCCATCATTCATATTTCACTCCATTCCACATCTCATTCATCTCATTCCATCTTCCATTCATTTCATTTTCATGTCAAAATACAAAATTTGATATCTTGCTGTAAGTTAATAAAATATGTCATGAATTGCAGTACAGCCCTTATGTTCCTTCATTCCATTTCATGAACTGAATCCATTCCATTCCATTATCCACTTCATACATATCATAATCCATCATCCATTTTCATTCATACCACATAACATTTCACCCATACTCCAAAAACATTCCATTTTCATGATTAAACTGTTCTACAGGAACATTCTGCAGCTCAGTGGACATTCTGCAGCTGATCAGCCTTTCTGCAGCCCGATAGTCTTTCCGCAGCTACAAATCCTGAAGGCATCAACTAGCAGACATCAGAATTGCAACAAAGTGACCTAGTGTATTCATGAATCAAAAGCATCAAGAAAATTATGAAGACTCCTCCAAAGATGAGCAGAGAAGACAAAGGCTACAAAAATCAAATAAAGGGCAGAGGTAACAAGTTTAAAATTATAATGGCATTTCATAAAAGTTTAGCATAGTTTAGTTATGGATTATTCGAAAAGGTTGTTTTAATTGTTTTTATTGATCAACACCAACAAACCCTCTACAGACTTTGGATTAAAATCTTCCATTTCAAATTTCATATCCGATAGCATTTAAGCGGTTAATTGGCCGAGGTGTTTGAATTTTCCACGTCTCTTAACCAAATCATTCAATGTTGATTCCCTCTGCCGTCGTAAAATCCTCCGCCGTCTCTTCAATCATTAATACAATCCCTCCACCTCACTCCACTACTCCATTCCGTGACCACTACCATAACTTCATTCCGTAGCCGGCATTCCATTCCGAAGACAGAGATATTATTATCACCAGGAGCAGAGCTAAAGGATATCAGTTTGAATAACATTGAGCATTGTAAACGCAGAGCAGAGCAGAAGGGTAAATTTGGAAGTATAACAGTGTGAGGACTTGAAGCCACTTGATCCCATGGGCAGATAAAATATCACTGTGGACGGAGTTTGAAGCATTTTCACTATCAACACAGAATTGTAGCAGTGTGGAGTTTGAAGTCTTTTGTTACCAAAAGACAGAGGTGTTAAAATTGAAGTCTTTTGTTACCAAAAGACAGAGGTTTTAAAATTGAAACCATTTGCTACCAAAAGACAGAGGTGTTAAAATTAAAGTCTTTTGTTACCAGAGACAGAGATGTTGCAGTGTTGAATTTGAAGTCTTTTGCTACTAAGAGCCAGAGGTATTGCACAAAAAGAAATTTGAAGCCATCTGCCACTGTCTATCAGAGACATATCAGCTCGGAATTTGAAACTGCTTTCATTATCAAACAGAGGCATATCAGCCAGAGGTTTTGAAGCTGTTGCCACTATAAATCAGAGGTATGTCATTCCAAAATTGAAGCCATTTTCATTTAGAGCTTGAAGCCACTTCAATCCGAAAAGTGAAAGTTATTGTTTTGTGGGTAGAAGAGTGTTAATTTGATATTGAAAAAAATCATGGGTTTCATCGTAAGGACTGAGCCTGTGGGTTCAAAATATTTAGAAGGTTACCCACAATGCAAAGAAATGTTACAACAAATAGGATGGCTTCAATTTTTGGAAAAATTTAATGGCTTCCATAAGGAAGTCACTAAAACATTTGCAAGATCATTTCGAGGAACCGAAGTTGAAGTAGGGGATGTCAAGTTTACTGTCACTGAAGTTTTTATTGCAGAGGCTACAGGATTGCTCAGAACTGGAGAGAGATGGTTTAAAAATAGAGAATTCCAAAATGACTCCTGGAAACAAATTTTAAAATCACCAAATATGGATGTTAGTGTATTTAAGAAAGGAATTCCCAGTACTGCATTGAAAAAAAAATGGAGAAACATACTACTTCTTTTACAAAAATTTGTTACATGTGAGGGTAGATATGGGACATTTTATGTCTACCACATCAGACTAATGATGCATTTTCTGGGAGAAGACTTAAACCTACCATATTTCTTGCTTCAAAATCTGAAGAAGATGGCTTCCTGTGTTCAGAGAAGAGTTCAATTTTTAGAGACAACCCTGTATCATCATGGTTTGGTCAAAATTTTGATTGAGCATCATCTAGCTAAAAAAAATGATACATGGGATAATTTCTTAATAAGAAATCATTTTGAAGAAGCAAAAGAACCATCACCTGAACCACGGCCTACAAAGAGAAGTAGGAAATGGAGGGCTTCAAAAGTTGAAATTGACAAACCAGTCCAAGAGAGCAGTGAGGAAATCATTTTAGAGAAGTTGACTCGAATCAAGAGGCAACTTAAGGAAGAGAAGATAATCAAGGAATCTGCCACAAAGAAATGAGAGGGATCCTCTCAGCCTAGGAGAAGCCACAGATTAAAGGGAAAACTGAAGAAAACACTAATCAAACAAACGGGGGTAATCAATATAGAAGATGAAGAAACACCCATTGAAGAGGATGATGAAGAGGATTTTTATGAAGGAACCCTTGAAATTGATCCTGCTCAACAGGAAATTTATGACTATGTGGAAACTTTAGAGAGGACAGCTTCAGAAAGCAGAGAGAGAACCCCCAGTCCTCCACTGTCTGAAATAGATATATTAAGAAGGGATAGGTATGAGTTGGAATTACTGAATAGACACATCAAAAATGAGAATGAGATTCTCAAAGATCAAATCAAGCTCAAAACTGATATGAACTCAACCTTATCCCTGCATATAGACAAAGTGGAGAGGACCAATGAGAAGTTGAAGACAAGGAACAAAAAGCTAATCAGGGCACTCACCAACCTCAGGTTCAAACTTGTTATCAGGAAACCCAGAAGACCTCTAGCTTCCAGACAAAGGAGAATAAGAGGATTATATGTCCTTGCAGAAGCCTCTGAATTCATAGGATAATTTGCATGAGGACATGCAAAGAGACAGCAGTGGGGGTATGTTGAGCCTCAAAACTGTGCTTTCCTTCACCTCATTTTACCTCATTTTCCCTTGTCTATTTATATCTTAGACCCAATTGATCAATAAATATAGTTAAAATTACTTCTAGAATGATTTACATGACTGACTTGTTGAATTTTGTGATTTTTGCCATTATTAAGCATTTTGACCGGAACTAGCTGCAGAATGCAGACATTCCGTAGCTAACCGGCGATTCTGCAGCTGCCTTCATGTTTGAGTATGTTCCAGGTGGCCTCTTGAGAAAAACCGCATATGAGCATGATCCACGTCATGTCTACATGGTTCATTGCTCATCATGGAGGAAGAAATGAATTCTGGGTATGGTTTTGAACGTGGGGAACACATTTATGAAGGAAGACTTCTATTAGGACTGTCTCAGTCCAGATGTCTTTTCTCCTTCACGTAGCCACCTCAAAGAGTCCTAACATGATTCGGATAAGGAAAGACATTATTCCTAAATTGTTGTAATTATTGTTACGTGCATTTGCTTTATAAACTCTTGGGGAGACCGAGAGCTAAGTTAGAGATTTTATGTTAGATTTGTTGCTAGATTTTGTTTAAAACTCTGTGATACATTCCTGAAAACGCAGAGTGTTATGTTCAAACTATTGCATCGTTAATGGAGCAGACAAAGTTATTTTGAAGGCGTGATTTAATTTGGAGTTGAATGCCGTCAAGTGGTAGAGAGCCCCTGCCTCTTGCACGGATTTCTTTTGCGTAAATTAGATAAGTTTTCCTAGCTGCCTTTACGTTTTGCATTTGAATTGGTAGTTGTTTTGTTTTAGCTACTGTAGTCATATTCATTCTAGCTCTTCCACAAGAAGACACTCTTCCAACAGATTAAAATGATGAATGTTGAATGACTATGGTATTGTAGAATTAGGAGTTGAATTTATAGTTGTTTTAACTAGCTACTGTGGTTATATTCATTCCAGCTCTTCCACAAGAAGGCACTCTTCCAACAGATTATAATGATGAATGAAGAATAGCTATGGTACTGTAGGATTTAGTTATAGTTTTTTCTATTCACTATCACAGTTACACTTGTTC
This sequence comes from Pinus albicaulis, assembly GCA_034641835.2. Taxonomy (NCBI): domain Eukaryota; kingdom Viridiplantae; phylum Streptophyta; class Pinopsida; order Pinales; family Pinaceae; genus Pinus; species Pinus albicaulis. The sequence goes on along the minus strand of CM076577.1, from coordinate 697,850,523 downwards.
TAATCACTCTTCCACAAGAAGAAATCCTTCCAATACATCCTTAAGAAGTTCAATACATGACCGTGATAATGGATGATTTAGTTGTGTGTTTTTACTAAGTATCATCTCTGATCTCACTCTTAAACGCTTGCCCAATACATCATAATGACGAGTAGGGTATGGATGTGATAACTTAGTTTTTCATTTGCTTTCAGTTCATTTGCTTTCAATTGCATACAATTACACAGTCAGAATTGTTCTACCTCTTCCAAAAGAAGGAACTCTTCCAAAATATCACTAATGATGAACAAACAGATTGTGTAACTTCATAGAATAATGCATGTTAGTATAGTTAGAATGCTCTGGAGTTTCATTGCATTTAATTCATGTTCAGTTACTTTGTTTCAAGTTTGATGATGACTTATAGTTCAGCATTGTTCTAGTTTAGTGGCATCTTAGGTTCATTCTTAGATTAACTCATTGCACTTGCATCTCATATTCAAATTGTCATCCATTGCACAATAGATTACTCTAGTTGTTAGGATTAACAAGACAGCCTTCATTATTCACAAATATCTTCTTGTTCTAAAAACTACAAATGATCCATAGCCATAGAAACAGAAGACAACATCACTATAAGGTCTGAAATCTCTTTGACAAAGTGATACCTGGTTGTAAGTATTTGGCAAATAGGCTTCAACCAGGATTTCTTCCTCTTCCACTGGATCAAGAACAAGACTCTCTTGAGAAAGAGAATCTCCCTCATCTTCATCACTTTCTGAACTGGAGGACTCATCATATATTGCAGGGTTGTCCTCTTGTAGCTCTGAGATATTCTGATCTAGTGGGTTGAACTCTGTGAAAAGATCAATGTATTCTTGAGCAAGTTTATGTTCCTTTACTTCCTCTTTTTCAAGAGAAGGTTCCTTGGTTTCAACTTGCTCAAAAACCTCTTCCTTGTTTTCTCTTCATCCTATGAGATAGAAGGCTGCTGATCTCTAATCACATGAAAACTGTCACTGATGATTAGAGGTGTAACACAGTGAAAATTCAACAAATCTTCATCTATTACTAGACTTTCATCACTCTCCTCATCAGTATCATAAATAGCCTGCCTTGTCTCATTACTTTCATGAAGCTGCTGGAACTGATTTTCCTCCCACAAATCTGTTAATGATGGCTCTGCAAGATCAACTTCTGTTTGGGAAACATCATCATCAGATAAATCAAAACTAGGAAAATAATTGAAGTAATGCTACCAATCAGACATACTGGATTATCAGCAAGTCTTTCTTCATTCTGATTCACAGGGGAGTCTTCTAAATCTGCATAATAAAACTCAATAGATGAATGAGCAAAGGTGTTTGTTCTATAAAATACTTCAAAGGCAGGCTGTCTATTGATGATCTGATCTATTTCTTCTTATGTCAAAGGGGAAGATATTCTTGTGTTTCTTTCAGCAGAAGTGTAGCAGCTCTCTGTTTCTTGTATTAACTAATTTGGAGGTTGGGTGTCTTCTTGAGCCTCTTCTAGGAGATCTTCACTTGTGCTTGCAGGGAAACTTTGAGGATCATATGATGTTTCCTGACCTCTTTCTGATTCAAACAATTCCTCATGATCATGATGATATTTAGATAGAATACAAGGCTCATGAGTTGTTTCTTCTATATGATCAGGATGCCACTCTTCTTGTGAAATCTGAGATGAGCTATAATCTAGAGGGGGAGTTCCTATACGTGTTTTTTCTCTTTCCACATCATATTCTGCATCTTCTGAGTGGTTACTTGTTTCCCCAAGGCAGCATTCCCTATTAGCCTTTGTCATTAGGTCATGATACTCTCTAATCATCATAGTACAAGATACAGGTATGAAATCAGGGAGTTCTTGATCACCCTCCTCTACATCTTCTATAGACTCTTGAGCATCATACATGTCTTGCTCATTGTCTACGTCTTGAGTTTGTTCTTGTTCTGGAAAAAGCATGGGCTGCTCTAGATAATCAACATTTAGGCTAGCCTCATACCTCTTCACTATTATTTCACCAAACATGTTCACCACTCTTGCCATTCTGTCCCACAAAGCATTTAGCTTTGCTTCTATGTCCATGCTTGGATCCATGTTTGTAAGAAGAGTTCACTGTATCTTCTCAATCATTTCAGGGTCTTCTACCAGTGGATTCATTTGGTCCTTTGAGAGTTATGGGGTGTGGAGTCACCAGGTGGATGAATTTGAATGTTTGAAGTAGGATTTTGTCCACCATTAGTAATGAAATACCAATCTAACTAGAGATTTTGGGTCTTCTGAGGTTTTAAGGATATCTAAGATGAAACTCACTCAGAAGTCCCCAGCGGAGTCGCCATTATGTTGTGGTTCCTATTTTTTGGCCAGATTGGCAAGACCAAAAGATAAGACAACAACAAACCACTTTGGGATCCTAGGATCTAGCCCTCCTGGATCCAGAGAGGGATATCTCTATAAATGTAAAGAATGATATATATTTGAGGCTCAAATTGAGGTATTAGGCTAGGTATGAAGCACAAGGGTTTTTTATTGTGGTTGGGTTGTTTGGTTGGAGATAATTAACTGAGAAGGTTATGTGGAATGAAAAAAGGAACAGAGTAGTAGGATGTTTTGACATGGGAAGATAAGTCAAAGAAAGTGCCAATCCACTGGGCTATGGAGTCATGAAATGGGATTACTTACATAAAAACTATCCAAGGGTTTCCATAGGGAAAGTTATCTATACTAAAGGATATTTTTGGATAGATAGTCGAATGGAACATTAAGAAGTGAGGTGAAAGAAAGAAACCAAAGTGAAATCTAACATCAGGTCATATGTCATTTAAATCTAGGCCTACTTTTGACATAATTCAAAGGAAACTCTCAATAAAGGCACAAAGGGTAGCTTAAGATCAGGTCAGATGTCATTTAAATCCAGACCTACTTTCAGCATACTCTTAAGGAAAATAATCCAGTAGTCCTCATAACCACTTTCAGAATAGTAGAAAACATTTAAGGTTAAACACAGAGCAAGGCCTAAGATCATAGAAGGAATTTTAACCCCCAATTCTTTTGACAATAACTTAAAGGGATATTAGAAAGTCAAACTATTAGAAAAGGACCCCAATGGACAAGGCTAACTCGAAATCCCCAGTATCCCAATTCTTCCAGCTGAAACCAAACAAGAACATCTAAGAAAAAAACTCTGAATTCATACATCAGTAAGCATGGGCAAACCAACATCTTTGACTAGTTAAATTATGGTGAATTTGTTCTTAGATACACAATCAGTAGAAAACATCAAAGATAAGAAGAGAAAGAAGCATTAGGGTACTTTACAGCAATATATCCTAAGCCATATTACTGATCCTTATCAGATAATAATGGATAGCATGATAAAACATGAAAGGAGACAATTTCAGTAAGAAAAACATCACCAGTAATATAGACCGGGATCCTGTGAATCTGCTTATTCAATTGATGTGCAAAATCAGTCACATACTTTGAGTTCAATGGCTCTTTACAGTCTAGACTTCTCCTCCCATCCTAATATTTACAAACTACTCAGCTAATTCCCCCAATAATAGTTCTAACAGTCGATAAAATCCCTATCAACCAACAACAACAGTATATTTTATAGGGGTTCTTATAGGAGAATGAGTAGTAGTAGTAGTAGTAGATGTAAACTTAATTGATTCATTAAGATAGAGTGGAGGAAGTATTCGAATGCCCACTCTGCTTAATGGCTCTACATTGACATATTGGTACTCTTTGGGCTGGTTCAGAAGTCTCTGTCAGGTTGGAAATAACCTCTGGTATGTTCTTTGAAGTACTCTATGACTGCTGGTACTCTGTTCTGTCTTCTAAGATAAGTAAGGTGACTGAAAGTCTTCAGGTCTTCCATGCTTCCATAACTATTGACCTGAAAAATTTAGAAGCTTTTTTCAGTGTAATAAATTTTAAGGGCTCGAGGATGCATGGAGAATATTGTAGGAATGTATCCTTCTTAGGGAAAAGGACATTCTGCTGATATGAAAGCACTGATATGGCTTGTTTATGTGATTTAGGCCTTATTAGGCCTCTGTATCATTTACAAGGTATTCAATTTGTATCTCTTTCCTTTAGACACTGGATTAGAGCATCTAATCTTCAATAATGGGCTCTTAATCCCTTTGATCTTTCACTGATACTCTTTTCTGCTTCAGCTGACTGCTTTTGGTGCATGTGTAGGTTTTAATGGCGCAGGAGGGTTCAGATCAGGGTTTTCACAATAATTCTTTAATAAAATATGCATTGAACCTTCTTAAAAGTGTATTTCCCTGCGTTTTGGCTCTGGAAATGTCTTCTTGCGCTTTGAATTTCCCTGTCTGTGACTATGAGACAAAGCGAATTCACCGTCTGTAATCCTGCAAAAAACACAATAAACCTATTATAAAATCCTTTGGGAGTGGGCGAGGATTTCTCTGGAGGTCCGTGGAAGATGGAGGCGCAGTGATGAGAATGGGGGATGTAGTGAAGAAAGGCAGACAAATCATGGTAGAATGGTGTAAAAATGAGCTGATGAATGTCTGGTGCGAAGACGGTTCTAGGCCGTTGGATTAGACTGATAGATGGTGATCAACGGTCAGGATTCAACGGTGGAGTTGTTTAGACTGGATTAGGCGGAAGAAATAACTCTCAGTGTTAAGACACAAAAGTTTAATTTTGGGCGAATACAAAGGAAAAAGGTTAAAATGAAGGAGATCAAGGGCCTTTGGTGGTGGGACCGAGATGACGGAAGACGATTGAATGTGGATCGTCGGATCATAGGAAGGGATCAATGATGGAGATCTTCCGACGAGATCATTTGGAAGGTTCGATGAATGGGATATGAATGAAGACATGATGTAATACGAGCCGTCCGATTAAAGCAATCGATGGTCAGGATTAAATGTAGGACTATTCGAGGAGGAATGGTTTTTAGGGGAAAACCACTGGTTTCGCACAGCTCCGAAGTGGTTTTGAAATTTTTCAAAAAAACGCGATATGCTTCGCTACCTGACACCTGTCCTCCCCAAAACCACTTTTATTGCGTAATTTTGTAACATTAAACTTCAGATGCAGAAATCACGCAAAATGCATTTTCAGATGTTGGATGAAGGGCGAAGAAATCTGATGGTGGGGATGAGAGCACGATATGGAAAGATGCACGAGCGATAAAGTGGGAAGATCTAATGGCGGATTAAATATAGAATATTGAATCTATGGAATGGACGGCCGAGATTTGATCAGGGACCGACTGAACAGTGGAACAGGGAAAGGGGGAGGCAGAGTGCGATGAAATCTGGGCTGTCAGATCTGGCAGAATCGATGGCCAAGATTTAATCGCATTGGAGAAAGGTAGTGGGTCAAAGCTCTGAAGTCTTTTGGTTTTGCGATTTTCGATTTAGCACGGACCGTCAGATCATTAAAGAGATCAACGGTCGAGATCAGATCGGAGGGGGAATGACAGAGGGCACAAGAGGCGGAGCATGATCGAATCCTAGCCATTGGTTCTTGTGGATTCAAGGGTCAGGATTGAATCGAAGGATCGAAAATCGGAGGGGGCAAGGGGGTGACACTTTGAGACTTGCGATGTGCGATTAAGCGCCAACCTTCTGATCAAGGAGAAATATCGACGTTGGAAATTAAATCAGCGGAGCGACGATAGAGAATCACGAGCGGAGCGTGGTTAGATCCTGACCGTTGGTTCTTGTGGATTCAACGGTCCAGATCTAATCGGTGGATCAGCATCAGAGGAGGCGGAAGTGAACGGGCTCTAGATATGTGGGATGCGATTGGGCGCTGGCCATCAGATCTGGAAAGGATCGACGGTCGGGATTAGATCAGAGATCACCAATCGGAGGAGACACGGGGATAGCACTTAAGACTTTGAGATTGGAGATCACATGAATGCCGTCAGATTAAAGGGGAAATAAATGGTCAATATACAATTGGAGGGGCAGTGAAAAGAGGTCATGGGTGCAATGCGACACTAGCGCTAAGCGTTGGATCTCTAAAGATCGACGGTCAATATTGAAGCAGAGGTCTATAGAGAAAAAGCTCGTCGCATTAGAAAAATATAAGGAACAAAGGAAAAAGAGGTAGAGGAAAGCTCTGATTGCGATTAGCACCTGAGGGCTTAGCACCTGGTTGTGGCACTGGGTTTTATCTAGAGAAGGGGCTAGGGCTAAGCTGGAAGGGGCTTAACTTTCCAATAGAGCGGAGAACACGTTTTTAAAACTTTTTTAAGAGATTTTCGGCATTTTTAGCGCCTGGTTGTGGGGCTACGGGTCTATGAGGAAGGGGGTTAATCCATATAAGCCCTCAGGGGCTATAAGACTGATGTAGTGTAAAAAAGGGGATTTTGGGCCAAAATTAGTGTTCTTAAGGCCAAATGAAGGGTTCCAGTAGGAAAAAAAGGACAACTTTAAACCAAATGAAGGGAGCCATAAGGTTTTAAAAGGGGATTTTGATGATTTAGAGGGCTAAGGAGGGGAATTTGTGGGAATTTGTGAAGGGAAAAAAGGTGTGAAAATGGGGAATTTGAAGGGAGGAAATAGGGCAAATGGAGGCCTTTTTAAGAGCAGTTTCTTCATAACAGAACAGCGGGTTTTCAATGGAAACAACATTGAAGACTCTTCAAAGGATATAACACACATGGAGGCTTCAAGAATGATAGGTTTTCAAAGGAAATGTATCTCTTGAAGACTCAGAAACATATTTAGCCACCTGTTTTCTTGACAAAAATTTATAGGTGGCTAACACATCCCTCTTTTCCGGGCTCATGGTTCCACATCAACTGCAATAAAAAATATTAAAGCCTCGATCTGCATGTGCGCACTCTGATACTCCATCGCTTGGATGCACTGGTGAAAAGACAGTTTTATACAAAATTTTTGGTGGACATAGCGAAGAATCCCATTGGGTGTGTCAGTTAAGGGCAGAGCTACTTGGGTGGAGTTCGGGGGTCCCAACCACACTGACCCCACCGTATCTTTCCTTTTCTTGTTTTAAAAAACTACATGCGTTTTGAATAGAGGGGGTTTGTGTTTGCATTGGGCAGTCGACCCTATAATCCCCGCCAGCACCATGTTTAAATGTGGGAGTGTGTTAGCATTTAACTTGTCTATGGTGCCTCCCGCTAGGGGGGCCAGCCCACGTGGGTCGGACGAGTTCGTCCCCCGCTGGCACCTTGCATATTACATATATTTAAAATACCATATATTTATGGTTTTGGCACCATTGGTTATGGTGTGGGGTCCGTGGGGATCATGATCCATTATACCATAACAATAACTTTGTTATGATTTGGTTGGGGGGCAGGGGGGTGTGTTTCACGGCCCGCCCCACATTTTTTTATATTTTTTTGTACTAAATAAAACATATGTACATCTTTTTAAACTCATATTTGATTGTAGGAGTCTGTTGAGTCCCTATATTAATAGTGTAGTCCCTTATTATGTTAGTGTAGTCCCCCTTATTGTTATTTTTGTACCCATGTAACCCCCATATTGTTATTATTGTGCCCTTACATTATTATTGTTAGGTCGGCTAGGATTACATTATGGCCCCACTAGGATTACATTGTGGCCCCATGGACTCCTATATATAGAAAGGAGGTTTTATCATTTGTATCATTCAAGAATTGTTCATTCATGTAATGTATTAGAGGTTATCCCCTCGAAGTGTCTTATTTCTAAGGCGTTGATATCTCTTTTCTTCTATTTTTGGAGATGGTTTCACAACATTTGGTATCAGAGGTTTGGATTCTAGGGTTTTGCTACTCCAAACAGATCATCGTGGAATTTTTTCTATAACTTTTTGTCTATGAAGGTTCTGAAGTTGAAATTTTTAGAGTGTGAATTTGAAATCCTAAGGAACATCATCACCAAATTTCAGAGCTTGGTTCACAATATTTTCAGAGATTTGATCTGTGGAAGTTAGGGATATTTGTAGGCTCCTGAATTTCACTTAAAAATTTCATCGCAGTATTTTCGCTATAAATTTTTTTCTAAAAAGGTTTAGAAGCTGAAATGTTTAGAGAGAGAAGATGAAATCCTAAAGAACCTCTTGTAAACATTTCAGATCTTGGTTCGCAATATTTTTTGAGATATGATCTGTGGAAGTTAGAATTTTTTCAGGCTCTCAAATTTCATCTCAAAGAGGTGACCGTGGGAGAAATGGCATAACTCTCTCTCTGAGTGTCAGATTGAGATTCTGTAAAAAGTGGTTGTAATTACACGAATTTCAGTTTCCTCTCTATAAATTTCAGGGCTGAAGGAGGAAACAGTGACATGTGGCAAGTCGTAAAAGTTCTCTTTACTAAACCAGTCCATAATTAGGTAATTGTGTGAGATTGGACATAACTTTTCCTTGAAGAGTCCAAATCAAGTCAGACCTATGGCATTCGAAAGAATATTTAGAGGGCTACTTCAGGGCCAAATATTAGTTATTGAGGATCCGAAATCACATAGATAATTTAGTTTCAATATCGAGCTTCTCAAAAGAAGGAAAAAGGTGTGTATTTTTTTCGAATTACATAAGTCTTGTTTGAAAAAAAAAACAATTTGAAGTGATTCCAAGGGCATATTTTAGAATTTTTATAAGTATTGGGTTCTATAATGCCTCCAAAAAATAATTCCATACTCATTAAGCACTCAAAAATCTATACTATGGTGCATGAAGAGAAAGAATTGCAGTATGAGATATAAAATTTATGGTACCAAGTGCAACAAATTTTGATCTTATGAAGAGAAACCGAAGATGACATAGATGGTTTAAAAGAATAAATGGAGGCTAATTTGGATGGTTTGAAGGATCAAATAATAACTAATATGGATGATAAATTAGTGGAACATTACATCAAGCAGCAACAAAAAGTTCTCCAACTCTCAAAGGATAACCTAACTTTGGTGCAGAATCTAATGAAACAACAGGAAGATCAACATCGCATCAAAAGAATTTCTGAAGCAGTCACAAAAATAAGAACTTGATAAGTACGATCAATTTCAGAGTATCTTAGCAAGTGGAATAACTTTCCTGTAGAATATTTCACATGGGAGGATGATAATTTTATACAGAAGAATCAAGGAATAATCAAGCGTTGAGGACAACACTTGTTTGAAGGAGAGTGGCATGTTAAGTCCCTATATTAATAGTGTAGTCCCTTATTATGTTAGTGTATACCCCCTTATTTTTATTATTGTACCCATGTAACCCCCATATTGTTATTATTGTTCCCTTACATTATTATTGTTAGGTCGGCTAGGATTACATTGTGGCCCCACTAGGATTACATTGTGGCCCTATGGACTCCTATATATAGAAAGGAGGTTTTGTCATTTTTATCATCCAAGAATTTTTCATTCATGTAATGTATTGGAGGTTGCCCCCTCGAAGTGGCTTATTTCTAAGGCATTGATATCTCTTTTCTTCTATTTTTGGAGCTGGTTTCACAATAGAGTCAAATTAAATACCCCACAATTTCGCTCAGAATCCGGCCGGAGCTGGTTGGAATCTGGTGGCCGAGTTTGGTCCAAATTGCGTCCTCCTTAACATGTTGAGTCATCTAAGTCAACCACAAACTTTGACTGCTCCTAACTTCTTCCTACGGACTCGGAATTGAGTGTCGTCTATGTCGTTGGAATCAGAAATATGAGATACTCAACCTGAACTTGGTTCGAGAGAAATATTAACACTTTTATTTTTGAGCTTCCCTCAACCCTGTTTGTCCTGTGTGTGTCTATGGAGTTGCTTAGATGAATCCTCCCCACTGTGAATCTTTTGGTCCTCCAAAAGAATCAACGAGAATCTGCAATGGTTGTGTACTATGTCTACACCACAAGTGTCTTGAAAAGGTCACCCTTCCATCTCCTTCACCTTTGTTCTTCATAGTCATAAGAAATGAACCAACACCTGCACCCTCTGAAAATTTTTAGTACAATTCTCTGCAAATTACATGCTAAAATTGACCAATCTATGACCCAAAAAATTTCCATACTTGCCACAAGTTTATAACATGTACTCAGTGGTCAAGTTTACATCAAATGGAAATCACACCACAACTATCATTACAAGACAAGACATCATTGTCACATTTCGAAGTGATGGAAAACACATAATCACTTCTACATGAAAGAAATGTATCACACGACTCATAAAAAAAGGCCAAAGTATCATTGTTGCTTAAACAAGTGATGGAGAACACATCATCACTTTTACAGTTAAACATTCAATATATGATTTACAAAAATAAGGCCATAACAAGCTAACACCTCTAGAAAAACCATCCAGAAAAACCATCTCTCACTTATGAAAGTGAATAGGTCATACCCTTGTGGGAGATTTGCTTGTCAATAAGCTCTTTAGACTGGTTCATGCACGAGCATTTTTTCTTTAAGGCACTAATCTGGATGGAGTCTCCAGCATGTGGCTCTTTGGTGGCCACTTTGGTCACAATGGGTGCAAAAGGCATTTTTCCTCCAAAATTTCTTAACTGATTTCTTTTCCTATTGGGGAGAAGGATTTTCATGCCCTATCCTCCTTTGTGCTTCCATCATTTTCCCACACTTAGAAAACACATGATTATGTAAACCACAAAAATGACATGCTTTGCGATGCCATGATTTACGACTATGGTTATCAACATTCTCCTAATCAAACTTCACTCTAGAATAATGAGATTTATTATACCTTCTCTGGTGATCTTTGGTGTGATCATGGTGATGGGAGCTCACCTCAACTCTTTCACTGCAACATTCATTACCATGGAGCAATGGTGAAGTGTCTCCATCATTCCTCTTCCCTCGAGAGTTCGTCAATATAGGTTTTCCTTTGATGTCCTTCGAACATCCTCCTTCAGTGTACCCCAAACCCACATAGCGAGGTCTCTTCACAACCTCCAATGGTTGGGTTATGCCTTGGCCACAAATGCCTAGTCCTCCTCCTTTGTACCCCATTTGGTGAGGAGTCTCATTCTAATTCCTCTGATGTGGATTTCCACACTTCCAACCGAAATGGTATCATGTTAAGAAAATGAAGAGAAGTCAACACTATTTACCTTAGTTGTTTTTTGCGAAATAGGTGAAGAAGGCTTCTATAAGGCGTCATTGTGCTTCGCTTCCTCCAAGGCCTCTATCAAGGATTGTAGCTGAAGCTGCACTCGCTGCTTCTCCTCATTCTCTTCATGTAGGAGTGTCTTCAATGCATCATGATCTTCTTGAAGACGTTCATTTTTTCACTTAAATTATTCCCACACCTCTGCCGTGGCTTGCAACTGAAGATGAAATCGATGTTTTTCCTCCTTCTCTTCCTGTAGGAGTGCCTTCAATTCGGCATTCTTTGCTTCTTTTTTTTCATAAGCCTTGTACAATATGTCTACTTTCTCAGATACCCTGAGCATCGTCTCGTACATGTCCTTGAGATTCTCCATGGATCAACTCAGCGAACGTTCACCAGTTCACACCTGCAATCCAATCAACAAGAAGACCCGCTCTGATACCACTTGATCCAAGGTAAATTCTTAATACCCTTAACTAAGACCTTTTACTTCAGCTGATAAACTACAATTGCATTTAATTAAAGTGTTAATGAACATAAATGAAAAACTGCCTATTGTAAAGAAGAGGAACATAACATTCCAAGATCAACAATCATAAGAACACGTTGTTTGATAATGGAGTTCATCCAGGAGGGACTACATCTCCGGGTCTCAGTGTCAAGATGGTGTAGGCCGCTGCATTAAGTCCTGAAAAGGAGAAGATCTACATGGATGGTGTTTTATCTGTCGTATAAGGAAAATTCCTTCATGCAGGAGTGGTTGGACCTCTCTACGCAATGTCCCACTACCAGAACTCTTATTTATAAAAAAAATGACTCCTATATGTATGAAATAACTCACACATAATCACAATGAGTATCCCACCAACATGGCAAACAAAAAGATCTCAAAAAACATACATGTGAAAATGAGTATCATGCCAACATGGCATCAAAGGGATCTCAAAAATAATACAAATCCATGATAAAAGGTATATCTCACATAAAAAAAAAACAAGGTCCCACATCAAACATCAACAGGGATCTGTACAGCACAATGCATCTTAGAGACAAAAAAAAAGCACATGAAATCAACTCATCATATACCTCACACTGAAGATGACTGAAGAATGAGTTGCTCTACTGCTGGATCTGAAATCACCATCACAATCCTGACATCGAAAGGTGTGAAATCGATTTCTCACTCGCTGAATACTAACACCTGCAAGTCCACTTTGAAAAGTGGCCTAAAAATATAAAGCTTAGATGGAAAATCTGAATGTTCCATCAAATTCGTTGTGTCAAATATTGTAAAATCGACATAAATCTTGTCCCATTTGGACACTGTCAAAATTTCGCCCCCCTGAAAGTGGGCTCAATCAAGGTTTTTCCCACCTCTTTTCTGGGCTCATGGTTCCACATCACCTACAATAAAAAATATTAAAACCTTGATCTATGTGTGTGCACTCTGCTGATCCATCGCTTGAGCGCACTAGTGAAAAGACGGGTTTTTATAAAATTTTCAGAAGACATAATAAAGAAGTTCGTTGGGCGCGTCGGTTAACGGCGGAGCTACTTGGGCAGAAGTCGGGGGTTCCAACCCCACCGACACCACCATATCTAGCCTTTTTTTTTTTTTTTTAAATTGCACGCATTTTGAATAGAGGTGGATCGGGTCCGCATTAGGTGGCATGCCCCTTAATCCTCACCTGCACAGTGTTTAAATGTTGGACTGGGTTGGGATTTAATGTTGTCTGTGGTGCTGCTTGCTCAAGGGTTGGACCACATGGATCAGGCGGGTTCAACCCTCACCGATACCTTACATATTACATATAGATATAATACCATATATATATGGTTTTGGCACCATTGGTTATGGTGTGGGGTCTGCAGGGGTCACGACCCGTCGGACCATAACAATAACTTTGTTATGAGTTTAGTTTATATATATATATATATATATATATATATATATATATATATTTAAATAAAATAAATGTACATTTTTTAAAATTCGGATTTTGATCGTAGGAGTCAAATTAAAGACCCCACAATTTTTCCCAGAATCCGGCTAGAGCTGGCTGGAATCTGGTGGTCGAGTTTCATCTAAATTATGTCCTCCTTAACCTGCCCAGTCATCCAAGTCAACCCAGAACTTTGACTACTCCTAACTTCTTCATACGGACTCGGAATTGAGTCCCATCTGTGTCACTGGAATCCGAAAGACGAGATATTCAACCTAAACTTGGTTCTAGAGAAATCTGAACACTTTGATTTTTGAGCTTCCCTCGGTCCTTTTTGTCTTGTGTGTGTCTCTAGAGCCACCTGGATCGGGAAGTTCTACATATACTAAAGATATGGGCATATATGGAAGGTATGCGCATATGCGGAAGATATGTGCATATGCGGAAGATATGCACATATATAAAGACTTGCATATGCATATTATGAAAGATGCACAAAACTTCTATTTATGCTCAACTCTTGTATATGTTCATATAGAGAAGATATACACATATACAGAAGTGAATTTTGGTCAATTTTTATCACTTTTTCTATCATGGAGATGGATAACAAGACCCTCAAATGCTGCTACTTTGTATATTCGTCTGTTTTTGTACATACAAATTAATTTTCGTGTATTTTCTTAACATACTGGTGTCAAATATATAAGCATATCATTGTACACTCACTCATTTGAGCTGAAACTTACAATTTTTCTTGAAATTGTATATTCCGACGAAAAAGGCTATTTCTTCCATAACTTAAACTTCACCAAATAAACACATATAATGAGCAATGTTAATAACCACATGTATTGAGCAATGTTTTAAAAAATTATGGGTTAGTGGGTTATGTATGAGTGGGTTGGTAACATTAAAATTATAAATAACTATATTGGATTATAATCTACCATGATTAACTATAATCAACCATAATAAATTAAAATAAATGGGTAGTTAAGGGGTGTTTGAGTTGGTTGATCTAGATTCGAGGAATTGTTAGTTAGTGGATCAATGGTTTCAATCAACCGTAATATATTATAATAAGTGGGTAGTTAGTAGGTGATTGAGTTGGTTGATCGATGATTAGGTGAATTGTTCGTTAATGGATCAATGGTTAGAGAATGTGTGGGTTGGTGGGTCAATGGTGAAGGGGCTAAGTAGATTAGTGATTTGGAGTTATTTTGGGTTATTAATTTAATAGGTAATGAGTTAGATATTAAGGGGTTCATAATAATGGGTTGGTCTTAATAAGTGGTGCATCATGTATTGTAAGAGAAACTAGGGATTTAATGGTTTCATGATTAAATATGATAAATTGATTTGTGTTCTAATCTTATCCAATTTAATGGTTTCATGATTAAATAGGATGATTTTTCTTTCCTTTTTTTTAAAATCTGATCCAAATTTTTTATCCTCTAGAGTATTTATTGCATACTGCATTGGGTTTTGATTCTCGAATATATCCCACAATTTATTACATATACATATCAAAAATTATGGGAAAGAATTGGAGAAAATAGGGTAATAGTACATTGCATCTGTAAGAATGTCTAAGTTCTTCTCATCCTCAAATGCTGCTACTTTGGGTGGAAATCATTTGTATATTCGACGCTTTTTTTATATGCAGATTAATACTCGTTTATTTTCTTAGCAAATTGGTGTCAACTATATATATATATATATATATATATATATATATATATATATATATATATATATATATTTTACAATCCCTCATTGTAAATGAAACTCACAAATTTTCTCGAAATTGTATATTCCAATGAAAAAGACGATTTCTTCCATAACTTAAACTTCACCAAATAAACATATGTAATGAGCAATGCTAATAACCACATGTAGTGAGAAATGTTTTAAAATTTTATGGCCTAGTGGGTTATTTATGAGTTCGTTGGTAGCATTATAATTATAAATAACTATATTGTATTATAATCTACCATGATTAACTATAATGAACCATAGTAAATTATAATAAGTGGGTAGTTAAGGGGTGATTGAGTTGGTTGATATATGATTAGAGTAATTGTTCGTTAGTGGATCAATGGTTTTAATCAACCATAGTAAATTATAATAAGTAGGTAGTTAAGAGGTGATTGAATATGACAATTGATAGAATGTGGCGATAAATTCTTCAATAAATTAAAATGTGGAAGTAATTCAATCTTTTTTTATTGCAAAAATAGATTCAACATCATGTATGGTTTTCCGAAAAAACAAAATGAACCTCTTTAAACTACTCCCAAATTTATTAATCAGTCAGCATTTTTTCATTTAATCATCGAACTAAATTCTCTTGTCATAACACATATAATGTATATTAATATTTATTAATATTTTTATTTGATTTGATTTTTTTTAAGGTATTTAAAATAATTATTTTTTTAAGGTATTTAAAATAATTACGTGAGTACATACTCACACAATAATGTTCATTTTGATCAATACCACTTTAAGTGAATCCATACACCCTCCCACACGATAAATAAATTAAATGATTATCATCAGAATCTCAAATTTGCACAATATCATATAAATTTGAACAAACAATAAAAACGAATTAATTAGGATTTGTTTTAATTTACATTTTATTCATATAAATTTGAACAATCAATAAAAATGAAGTAATAATTTTTTTTTTTTAATTTATATTTTATTGCACCTAGAGGCCACAAATAAGATTAGAAATAAAAAACTACATTAAAATCAACACATTTACTTCAGTGAAAAACAAAAATATTCATGACTTTCTAGATCTAACTTCTATGTGTGTATTTGTTTATGTGTATCTTTCTTCTTCCCTCTCTCTCAACCTTCCATCCTGTGTCTATCTCTCGCCATATATCCTTCTCTCTCCCCCTCCCTCTCTCCCCCCTCTCTTTCTCTCTCCACCTCTCCCTCACTTTCTCTATATTTCTCTTCTTACCTCTCCCCCCTTCCTTCTATATCAATACCTCCCTCCATCTCTCCTTATTTGTCTCTCTATCTCAGCCTACTAAACACATGTCACACACTCTCTCTCTCTCCATATCTATTTCTCTTCCTCCCTCCCTTTCTTTGTCTCTCTCTCTCCTTCTCTCTTGCCCCCTCCATCTATATCTCTATCTCCCTTTGTCTCTCCTTCTTTATCTCTCTATATCAGCTTGCATATACTCTCTCTCTCCATTTATATCTCTATCTCCCCTTTTCTCTCCTTATCACCCAAAAAACATAGACACTCTCTCTCCATATCTATCTATCTCTCTCTCCCTCCCTCTTCATCCCTCTCTCTCTTCCCATCCTCTCTCTATTCCCCTTGTCTCCATCTCTCTCTTTCTATATATCTCACACATCATCTCTCCATCTCTCCCTTCTCACTCCCTCTCCCTCTCCACCTTTCTCTCTTTATGTCTTTCTTCCCCTTCTAACTCCATCTCTCTCTCCTCTCTCTCTTCCTTCCTCTTTCTCCCTTTCTCTCCCACCTCCCCCTATCTCTCTCCCCATCACACAAACTCTCTCTCTCTAGTATCCAACTTTGCCACTAGCTACCTCTCTCTCTCCTTCTCACTCTCCCCATCTCTCCCCCTCCATATCTATGTCTCCTAGTTTCTCTCTTCCCCTTATTTACCTATGTCTATCCTCTCATTTTCTCTCCCTTCCGTCATCTGCTCTCTCCCTCATTCCATCTTCATCTCTCCCTTATCACTCCCTCCCTCTCTCCACCTCTATCTCTCAATGTATTTTTTTCTTCCCTCCCTCTCCTTCCCCCTTCTAACTCCATCTCTCTCCCCCCCTCTCTCTCCTCTCTCACAAGTCCCCTCTCTCCTCCTTCCTCTCTCTCACTTTATCTCCCACCTCCCTCTGTCTCTGCCCCCCTTCACACACAATCTCTCTCTCCCCACCCTCAAATTATATCACTATATCCATCTCTCCCATCTCCATATCTATTTCTCCCTATATCTCTCTTCCCTCGTCTCTATCCTCTCCTTTTTTCTCCCTTCCCTCGTCTCCTCTCTCCTTCATTCCATCTTCATCTCTCCCTTACACTCCATCTCTCACTACACCTCTATATCTCAATGTCTTTATTCTTCCTCCCTCTCTTTCCCCCTCCAAATCCATCTCTCTCCCTCCCTCTCTCCATCCCTCTCTCCTCCTCTCTCCCCCTCCTCTCCCTCCATATTTCTCACACCTCTATGTCTCCCTCCCCCACTATATTCCCCCTCCATCTCACTCTCTCTCTTAAATTCGATCCCATTGTATTGTATTTAAGAAATTATCTAAATTAAAACAAAAAGAAAAAACATAGTTGGTGGTAAAATATTAAACATGTATTTTGGGTCAATCATGTCAAAGAAAATGCAATAATAAAAAACTTAAAAGAATCATGCACAATATTTCCTCTATCATTGTTAGTCACTTTGTTTTATCTATTTACTTGGATCCTTGGTTAAAATGCATCTATATTGGTTCTTTATAATATTATTTATATTATATAAATTTCACATGTATATATAAAAGTATTCTCATTTTTAATTTTTTTAAACCTCAATTTAATCTCTATGGGAATTTTTTAGTAGTCGTGAGGATGGAGGGTTTAGATATACCTCAAAAGTAATTATAAACTTTTTTCTTTTAGATTTAATTAAAATAAAGTATTTGTAAAATATTTGTATTTTGAAATAAGTTATGGTTCTTGGACATGTAATATTGATAAGCCATGGTATTGGCCCATGGTATTGTAAGAAAATAATTAAAATCCTAGATCCATAACATAATAATCAAAAGCATAGATGAGCCAAGGTATTGATAAACCATGGTATTAGCCCATGGTATTAGCCCATGGTATTATGATTTTCTTCCCTCATCTCCCTCTATCTATCCATCTCTTCTAAGTATTGGCCCATAGTATTGTAAAAACACCTATTTAGAAGTTAATAATATCCATGGTAAATATTCATGAACAATAATGTTAAACATATCACCAACTTCCATAAATTAGTTAAGAATTTCATGCTGATAGAGTCTTCCATTTAACTTAGTTAATAATTTTATGCTGCTGGAGTTGCTCTAATCTATCATATCTACTTTTGTGGTATCTTCTCTTATAGTTTTGTGATGTCATGTTAAAAAATATTACAAACTTCCACTGCTAAAGTTTCTCTCATATGTCATCTACTTTAGTAGTATCATCTCTTAAAGTTTCTCTCATGATCTTTCTGTCATCTACTGTATCAGCTCTTAAAGTTTCTCTCATGATATTTCTGTCATCTACTATATCAGCTCTTAAAGTTGCTCTCATCTGTGATTCATTGCCTATTACGTTTCATACCATCATAACATTTGTCTGAATGGAAGATTGAAGTGATAGTTTTTTTTTTTTTTAAGTTATTCATTCAATATTTAATATTGATTATTGAGGGCATACACGACCACACAAAGAAAAGAATAATACATAATCTGGGAGTTATGTACACAAATGCATGAAAAAAAAGCACATTCTTAGAGTTATGTACACAAACGCATGAAAAGGATGTTAAAAATGGTATTGCAAATGTTTAATATGCATGAAAGTAAATTGTTTAAGGTCCCCATGCCTGTAGGTGTAAATTTATTGTCATATAAGTGTCCTAAGATACATAAAAAGGAAGAGGACATGTCTCATGTTCCATATCCTAATGTGATTGGAAGTTTGATGTATGCAATGGGATGTACTAGATTGACCATTTCACGTGTAGTGGTAGTATTGAGTGGCTATATCTCAAAACTAGAGAGGGAGAATTGGACAAAAATTAAGATAGTTTTCACATATTTTTTTGGCACTACTAAATATGGATTTTGTTACCATGGAAGACTAGGATTGGACAAAGTGTTGGAAATACATGGTCTTGTTTATAGAGGCTAGGATGAATATTTGGAGCATAGAATATCTACAAGTGGGTATGTATTTAACCTATTTGGAGAGATATCAATTAGATGAGAAAGAGACAATATGTATTGGCACTTTCAACAATAGAATTTGAATACACGACATCCACACATATAAACGAGGAGGAATTTTGGTTACAGAGATTGTGTTTAGGCATGTGGTTGGTACAACAAGCTATTAGGATAAATTGTGATAGCCAAAGTGAAATTTTCTTGTCAAAGAACCTTACTTATCATTCAAAGACAAAGAATATTAATGTTCAGTATCAATTTGTGAGGGATATTATTGAAGACAAGAAGGTGTTACTAGAAAAGGTAGAAATTTTAAAGAATGTTGTAGATGCATTAAAAACAATTGTTAGAACTAAAAATTTCTCTTGGTGTATAGAAAAATAGGGCACATGTGACAACCCTAGGTTAATTTTCATGTAAATAAATAATGTATGGACATTATAAAGGGAAAAATAAATTCAAGGTTATGGGACATGTATTCCAAACTAAATGAGGGGAAAAAAATTACATTAGGAGAACAAGGAAGACAAGAAACACACAAGAAAGAGAAAAGAAAGGAATGAAATGAACACAAAAGGGGTTTTTGTGGCAGCCAAGAAGAATATTTGAACAACCGCTATCAAGTGCAGAAAAGGCAGAGAAAAGAGTATCCAATAGGAGGATTTTTGCATGTAACAGTGTGCATGTTTTATTATCTTGCTAGGGATTTGAATGCATGGTTCATGCATTGTTTAATTAGTATTTGTTTTTCATTGGCATGGGATTTTCCTGGATTGAAAGTCATGTACAACCTTGCCTTATGTCATTTCCTGAATACACATTATGTAGTGGGTTCCCTGTTAGGTTTAGCTTGGGATTCCAATAGAATTTAGATCCTCGTCGAGGTGGTCTCAAGAAAATACCAAGGGTTGAGAGTGGAGATGGATTTCTCTCGAGGTTTTCTCTCAGAAGCTCTTGAAAGGTGGGATTAGACAGGAAAATTCCTTTGGGCATGGTTAATAGATTCTAAGGCATCCAAGTTTGTAATTTTTTTTGTGATTTCTGGACCTAGTATTAGGTGAAATCATTATGGATTGAGCATGGAGGTGGTTTTCCTATGGATTACATATTTTTTATGCTTGTTTTATCCCATGGAATCCCAAATTCAGTCTTAAAGTATGGCATGAGGGTGATTGGGCTAGAAGAAAGATTTTGTCAGCCCAAACTATGGTCAGGTGGAACGTGGAAGTCCCTGACTTGGTTGGAACTATGCATATGTTATTATGTGTTATTTTTTAATAAGATAAATGAGCGTAAGATTTGGTTTGATTTTTTTTATTATGAGACTCATTTTTAATGGCTCCATTTTTGGTTAACTTTATATTACATGCATTATGTATTTCTTGTTATATGATGTGCTCTTCTTATTGATATGTTTAATAGTTTCATAGGATCTCGAATAATTTATATGACTGCATGGGATAATATATTTTTATTTTATATAGGATGAAAGGAGAGAAATCCTTCTTGATGCATATATGATGAAACTAATGAAAACAATGAACAAACTATGCATTCATGACTTACAGGAACTTGGTCACAATATGTTTGTAAAAATGAAAAAATTGTACTAGGCATGCTGGACCAAGAACAGAGCATGAAGACATAGAGACCTTGTTGACAGAGTTCTGGAGAATTTTGGGTAGTTGGCTTGTATGCTAGCCCTAAAATTTTGGAATAGTTTTTGTGGACACACTTTCAGAGCTTGGAAATATCGTCTTTGGCCACACTGATGGGTTATCACTGCAGTTGGAGGCCTCTGGCCATAATGGAAGGCCTACATGTGTGTGGCTAGGAAGTCAATTTCAATTGAGCTGAGGGAAATAATGACCAGGATAAGTTGAACTGATAGTAGTGTGATCATGTGTCTCTAGGTGGTTGCAGTAGCTTTTAGAAAATTGGGCCCCATTTCCATAATTGAATCTATAATTTGGGTCATGCATAGTAAATATTAGCTCATGTTTACCATGCTAACTTTGAAAAGTGGGTAAATGTGGGGCGGGGTGTTCTAGATTGGTATCAAAGGAGGTTCACGGCACTAGACCTAGAGGTAAATGAAATTTTTTATGTTGATCTATATTTTTATCATGCATGTGTGATTAGTTATTTTATTGTTAGTATTTTTACATCCATGTACATTATGATATTACATTTTCGTGATATTATCTTGATTCATGTATGATATGATATGATCCCGATATTATTTTGTATCATTCTAATCTAGATTGACCTATGTTGATGCAATTGCCTCGCTAGATGTAAATTGATGTAATGATTTTGAATATGTATTTAATTGATATATCTAACAATGTGTTGTGCTATTAAAAAACCCCCCATTAGTTTTTATATAATTACCTTAGAAAATAATGGGGACCCTTTTTTATTTTAAATTTATAACAATAATTTTTTTTTATTGTTTATAGGACAATAATATCATATCTGGAGGATTAACTCATATCATATTGGTTGAAAGGACTTCAGCGGAAAATCCAAAAAACCCCCATCACATATCACATATTTGAAATGCATCAAGTGGCACACAAAGCACTCCACTCAAATGTTGCGATGTGATATAGCCGAATGCATAAAACAAAGTGAAAATTTCTTTTAAGGAAAAGAAAATGAGGAAAAAGGAAACACTCCATGACAAACATTATTATAGGACCCGCTTACCACCACATAATCCTTCACTATCGTAAATCACAAATCCTTAACATTACTATCTACCATGTCCACTTTCAACACTCCCAATGTGATATATCGAATCATAGTGTTGCCATCCTACAATGCAAACACGCAATTCATTGTTCTTGCGATTGTGATATGGTTATCGCATCTCAAAACTCATAACGCTCTTACTCCTCCAATGCTTCGTTAGATTCAAACCATTGCTAAAGAAATTAAGGATTATTCAAAGGTAAATCCTTGATCGTATATCAGTAATATTAACACATAGCATGTTTTAAAGTCATGCTCCCAAATAATATTGCGATGCGAGATTTTAATTAAAGGCTAAGTTGTCCAAGTCAAGCACCGGAACTCATGTTTCTCATTATTACTCAGCCATAATGGTATAATGGTCTAGAGCCTCGAGATTTATTTAATGGCATGTTGCTTAATGTTTCGTATTTTTCACATTTAAACCATATTTGCCATCACTTCAATTTTTTATGCTGATTTCTTCCACATTTCTATTATTGTTCTTCATTCTACTTTTTTCATACTACATGCTACTCCTGAGAAGAAGAACTCTTACAAGATGTCAAAGGTTGCAAAAAAAGAGAAAGAAACTCGTGGCTCCTCCAAATCAAGTACCTCTTACTTCAGAAGTAACATAGATTCCTCCACTACTCTCTGACACAACATGTGCTCGATAAAGTGGATGTTCCTCATCATAATCCATGTACATGTTATTTGAGGATGAAAAACCTAGGATAATTCAAATATTACCTCATCGCAATCCATGTACATGTTATTTGAAGATGAAAAACAAAGGATAATTCAAAGAGTAGCCACAACTGATGCTTTAACATTTTCTGAAACCTCTATCATTGAAGTCACCAACTATTTTCTCCACAAAATTTCTGCTCACAGAAATATTGTTCCATGTGTTGATATGGTAAAATGGATAATCGACAATCTGAATATCAGCGATAGGACATTTCTGACCTCAAGGGATATAGTGATAGTGCCATTTAAGGTAGAATATTTGAAGTAAATGTATCATATACCTGACCTACAGAAGGTACATGACAAGATTTTCCTTGAGAAGTTTGCAAAGGCGAATAAGCTCTTGTCGAACCCAATAAGACAATGGACGGATAACCTTAACAAGCACAAGAATGACAATAAGGGTATGTATTTTGTATCTTCTCTCTCTAGTCCCTATTTCTATATTGTTGATATGATGTGTAGGGTTTTTGGTTTCCCTAATACAACTAAATTCTCAATTGAAGGGGTCCCTCTCATAGAGGTTGTATCAAACTCATACATTATGGATTGGTGAACCATCCTTTCCAATCATATTGCGTCACAAATTTTTGAATATAGAAATAATCATATAGTCACCTCCAGGATAGTTCCCCCATTTTTTATGACTACTTGTATTATTAGGGTCCTATAATAATAGGATTCCAAATTTTTGAATTGAATTTGATTAGTCTTGTAATATGTACAAACTTTTCTTTCTGCAAAAATTTTTTCCCATATTAAAAATAAAAAAATTAAAGAGGGTAAAAGTCCTAAAACAAAAATTCAAGGACTGAAAGAAAAAGGATAAAAAAGAATAGAAAAATTGACCCCCAAAAAAAGAGATAAAAATAAAACATGAAAGTGATGAAAATAAAAATGCCACTACTATTTAATTTTTCTGCAAAATAAAGATTGTATGCAGCTTGTTACAATGCCACAATCCATGAAGGTTAAATATCTTAATATTAACCTCTCATGTTTTAAATTTCATGTTATTAGATAGAGAATAAAGATCTAACCAAACAATTTAATCTTGGCAGATCAGTAGTTAGGTAGAGAATAAATAAGGAGCTCAACAACTTAATCTTAGCCCTTAGAATAAATAAGGATATAATTAGTTAGTTTTCTGATTTAAAATAAAAATGAACAAGGGTTTGCAAGCTCAAATGCACCTAGGTAAATGAAAAAAAAATATTAGGGTGGCATTTGGGTAGGCTGAAGCAGTTTTTACAATCATGGATAAGAATAAATTGGTCATTCATTCACTATCTTCCTTCAAAAATCATCCCCTTGTAAAAATACTTCATCCCCTCCATTTTATTATTTCCCCTTCATTTTTCCTTTTTCCCATTATCATTCAGTTTCACTTGAAAAAATCTCCTTTTCCTAGGTGTAAAAATCATTTTACTTTAGGAAAGAAAAACCCTTTGACTACTTCCCCTTTTTACCCAAAGATATACTTATCCTAAGTGTAAATAAAAAATTATTATGTTGGGATCCATAAGAATAAAATTCATCCCTACAACGTAGGCCAAATGAAGTTCCTTTATCTATTGAAGCTCTTAGTAAGTTCTATTTGGAGTTATATTTTCCCAACAGATTCCAAAATTTTCAAACTTTCATGCCATCCTATGTGGAAATTCCAAAGATCAACCCTCCATACTCCTCTTCTAAATTCTCACAAAGAACTAGACACATTATTTCCATGTTGTCTTTTGTCCTTTGATATTTCATAGATGAACATGCTGATGTAGTAGTACTTGGTTTCTTGTCCATTTTTATGCCTGTTCAGCCTACTGCAGTTATCTTTAAATTTACCCAATATATCGCTGACATGATCCATGGAAAACTAATCAAATAGCCCACTAAAGGTGTTTTTAGGTATTCTTCATTCCTATTCCATATGTTCATATATTTCTAGTATAAAAAGTTTCCTATAGCTCTTCAGAAGCTTGATGTGGAAGGAAATCCACAATATATAATATTTTGGACTTCCTTAATAATGAAGGAGTCAAATGAGTTTTCATATTCAGAGTTCATAGATTCTTTTATCCATCCCTTGGTCAATTTGGTAAATAGCAGTGTGCAGCCTAGGATCAACAATGAAATCAAGAAAGTCTTACAATTTTCTGAGCAAAACAGAATAGGTGATTGGTACTTGTACCAAAATCACACTGAAATTAGATTTTATGGATCAATCCTTATTCCTTACAAATACCAAAATACCTCCCTATGAGGTTATTTTCTCTAGAGTATATAAGACATATTTTTAATTCAGGTGCTCTGAATTTCTTGATTGCAAATAATAAGACACAATTCAAACTAAAGGACCAAGTTGGTCCATTCATATGTAATAACAGAGAAGCAGGTCGAGAGGCAGAAAAGAAGTTGCAAGAATTCAATTTCAGTCATATTTTTCTTTAGTATTATGATCCCCTTGGTATTATCAAAAAAATGCAAGTTAAGTGAAAACTAACCCCATACATTCATGAAAAGAAGCATGATATTTAAAAATTCTCTAACCAATCAGAATGGTTAGAAAATACATTGGTAGAGGCTGATAAACAAAGTGATACTAGTCAAAATTTGTAGGCTCCAGACCAGGAAGATAGAAGTGTAAGAAGAAACAGGGAAGAAGGGTCTTATACAGCTGAGACCACTACAGAGACCAAATTTAAAATAAGATACAACAAAAATCCTAAGATTAATCCTACAAGAAAAGAAAAAGAGAGAGTAGAAGTCATTAACACAGAGATTCCAGAGAAAGATATTGTACCTCCTATAGTAATCGAAGAGGAAAAACAACCAACCACTTCTAATACATAATTAATTTAGAAACATGATAGTATAAAAGTGTCTTCATCAAAGAAAGCAGAAGAAAAAGACATGGACATCAAGGAAATATACAAGGGGATCAGGGCTAAAAATGAAGAGATAAAAATCAAATATATTCTCAGTACTTAAAGCAGACTCCTAGCATACAGAACAGGCTGCTTCAGCCTTTGATTACAAGAAAAAAAATATTCTAATGACAGTGCTCCAGCCCATAGTAGCAACTCTTAAATCATCCTCTAATTATAAAAAGGTTGATTTTGAAGTTCCGGTCCAGGACATTCATCCTCTGGACAAAATTGAATTTCATAAACAGGCAGGAGAAATTCTTTATTCCACAATGACTACTAAAGATATGAATGCACAAAAGCTTCAAAACACTTTGATAAATGTAAGAGGTCAACTCAAACTAGAGAAAGTATCTTCATATGCAAAGGATATCAGGATCAAATCCTTGGAAGAACTAGTGATTGAAGTAGGATATGATCCTCAGAATATAAAAGCTGCCGATTAATTGATTAAAAATAAGAATGTTGATATTGTTGCGCTTAAGAAACAATTGAAGCTACCCCCTACTAAACATCCTCAAGCTAAGGAGGTTTTGCAGGATTCTAATAAAAAAGATGAGATGATGAGTCTTATTTTGCAGCTTACAACTCAGATTAAGGAAATGGAAATTGAGATGGACAAATTGGTCCAAGAAAAAGAAGCCAACAAAACATGGGAAGTTCTTGCCACTGTGATTCCTATAATTACAACAACAGTGCCATCTACTTTGGCAGAAACATTGGCTCCTCATGTTCCAATGGCCACAGTAGTTCCAGTGACTTCATCAACAACCTCAACCATTTAATCTTTAGCAACAACAGCACAACAATCAAATGAGGCAAGTAAATTGGTAAAGGAAATGTAATGCATTTCTATCCAAAAAAATTAAATAAACAGGTTGAAGGAATAGATTAAAAATCTTGAAGATGCCGAAAAACATGCACAAATAAATGCCAAGAATGAAGAGCAAAAGGCCAATACGTTGAATGAAAAACTCAAGAAGTTGGAAAAAGAATTAACTTTGAAAGAACCTATGGCACATGTTAAGAAAAAAATATGGTCCAATATCATTGAGGCAGTCAATGATTCTTGGCGATCCATACAAGTAATCTATGAGCAGAAATATTTATTGAAAGGAGCGAAGGAAGCAATACAGAAGACAAAATAAGAGCTAGGTAAAAAACCTGAAGAGGCCTTAGAAATTATTAAATTACTCAATTCCAAAAATAAAGAAGAACGGGATGAAATTGGAGTTACAGATAGAATAGTGACCATCCTTCAAGTAAGGAAGGTAATATCCAAAAGGAACTTGATGACACAATTAGAGGAAAAGTGCCAAAACATGGAAATGGAAATCACAAGATTTATGATCAAATTTGATGTTTTAAGGCAAAAAGGCCTTCCCAATCCTCTAGTAATCAATTAAATATTAATGAAGCAGGAGGATTATGACAAAAATATGAGATAATTTTCTAAGGAACAGGTTAATAAATTAGCTTTGCAGGGAATCCCAACAGGGAAGGTATTGTATAAGAATTTTGAAATTTTTTTTTACTTGCAGCATGAAGTAAAACACCTATTTTTGGACAAACCAACATTTTTAAAATACATTGAAGCTGATGTAAACTTCAGAAGGCTTATGAAGATAAAATTGCCAGAAGATGAATTCTAGGAGAAGTTGACTAATCTACTGTAAGATTAGATTATAGTGAGGACAGAGCAGTAAACAGAAAAACAGAGTTTGTTGTTTTTTTACATCAGCAGTAATATTTTTGGCAGTAAAGGGTATCAGGATGAAAGTGTATCAATTAAAGTGTATCAGATGAAATATAAAGAAAAAATCATATTAAAGATAAAACTACCAGCATGAAGGACACCTCAGTTGTCGAGCTGCATCCTTTATCAAACAACAAAGAGAGAAAGCAATGATAAAATCAAAACAAAAAGCTATTTTATTTCAATAAAAAGGAAAACTAGCAATTAGTTAGGCAGTTGTCACTATATTCTTGCATGAAGATATTTATTTTCCAAGAAAAATTCCAAAGTTTATTCTAGGATATTTTATACAAGTTTTTGTATAAATACTTCATCATTTGAAGTATTGAGTTTGGATTAATTGCTGAAAATTTATGTAGTTATACTATTCTGAACCTAAGGGTTTTTGTCTCAATTTCAAGTTAGAAGACTGGATCACATGAAATAAAGCATCATATTACATGATTCATGCATTTGGCCACTACAGTGAAGTATTTCACTTGTTACCTTGTCAATTTTCTTATGTTTTCCACCTATTCATGAATGTGTTCTTAATCTTAATGATAAATCAGGAATTATTATTTCAGAATTTGTTAAAAGCACTCTGTTTTGACTAATTATCATTTAAATATTTTCTACTGATAACTAGATTAGGGAACCCTTAATTGTTTCCTGATTTTGATTGATCTCTACCTTTTCACTTTGAATCCGGATTTAAGAACCCTTAATTGCTCTTTTATCTCGGTCAAAACCATTTCACCATCAGCCTTGAAGATATGAAGTAACTTAGCTATCTTTCCCTATAAACATTTACCTTTAGACCTTGATCCTGATGTGACTGCTTGACACATTTACTCCATTTTCCCAATGGAATATATATCTATAGATATCCATCTAAGTAAGTGATTTCACCACCAAATCAAATCAAAACCCCAAAACCAATTTGCCCCATATAACTAGCCTAAAATCAAATATAATAAAAAAAGTTAAATCATATAGAGAGAGCCATCTCTGGGCATTAGGAAGGTTAGATCCTAAAGCTTAAAAGTAGGTTTGTGTTTAGCTCTGGTATTATTTAAACTAAAATAAAAAATCTCACAACTTTTGAGAATTATTAGAGTGATAACATACTAGCGACCATACTGGGGAACTAACCAATCCTCAGTTTTTAAATAGATCTTAAAGGAAATATTTTCATTATCTTTTCACCTTAATATTCTTTTAAATAATTGTGAGTATATTTTCATAAAAATTGTAATTCTGGCTTCCAAAAGATTCTACTATAATAGGTCAAATCCAGATCCACAACCTACTGTCATAGTAGATAATCTTGACAGAATTGGAAAGAAAATCAAAATAGTAGAAGATTTAGGTAATAATATTTCATTAGTTAAAGAAAATTCCCTTCCAAAACAACTATCAAGTTTACAAGATGTATAATTTGATTTAAATTTTGAACAATATTTATTCAAAACTAAATCATAAAGTGACTTACATTGTACTGTAATAGATCCTGATTTTATTTCATTTATTGAAACTAAGAAGGAAACTGTTTCAGTTGATTCTAAGAAAAATATTTTTGAAGTATATGATAAACTTGATGCCATAACTGCAACTTTGATTAAAGAAATTTATGAAGTTTATTTTCAAACATTTAGTTGAATGTAGTGCTTTATCAGCTTATACCCCTAAGCCTTCTACCACCCACTTAGATACCAGCCTTTTAGAATCTATAGGTTCATATTTATTCACTACCACTTCATCTATTATTTCCACCACACTTCATTCGATAGATTCATTCTTTCCTGAGCAACCATTTCAACCTATAACATTATTTCCATCTTCCACCACCTCAAGTTAATACCCTAGTATTTTTACTGCATTTTCCAATACATCATTCTCATTCCCAAGCACCTCTTCACATATCCCAACTTCATATTCTAGTATCTCAACTACATTTTCCAGTACATATTTTTATATTCCAATATCATCTATAGGTTCTTTAACTACATCAGCAAGTACTTCTAGTTCTTCACCAAGTACTTCAAACTTACCTCCTAGTCAAGAGAAAATCCAAGCCATGGATGTCAGATATGCTCCCTTGGTCCTACTAGCAAAATTACATGACATGCCTCAGGATTATCAAATCAAAATCCCTCAATTTGATGGAATGACTCATTATACTACTCAGCAGCATGTTAATAAGATGACAGACTATTTTGAACTACATGAAATAGATGATGCTGATGTACAAATGAGACTTTTTGCTCAAACTTTAACTGGTGAGGGTAAAAAGTGGTTCATAGGTTTGAATGCTGGTAATATTGTTGATTTAGCAGTTTTTCATAGAATGTTTCTTAATAGATGGGGAAATAATAAAAATCCACTACAAATATTATATGAATTTGAAAGCATAAAAAGAGCACCAAATGAAACAATTCAAGATTATTATAATAGATATAACAGTATTTATAATGCAAATCCTACTAATCTTAAGCCTCCTCTAGACTCTGTACTTATTAAATTCCCTGATGGATTTGATACAGATATAGCCTATCAACTAAGAGATGGAAATCAAGAAACCCTAGAGCAGATGCAAAGTAATGTTGTTAGTGTAGAGGCAAACTTGTTAGCAAAAAAAGCTACATTATGAAATGAAAGGAGAGTGACAATAAAAGAGGAAACATCCACTTCAGATTTGAAAATAGATCAATTAGAAAAAACATTTGAGAGAATGATGGATAGGTTATATAATATTTAAAGGAAACCACAGTGGGATAACCAACAACAAGGACCTCAAATTAGAAATCTCAATTTCAAGAAAAACACCAACACTGGAAAATCAAGAGAATCAACACCTGACCAAAAAATAAGACCACCTTTCCAAGAGAACTATGCTGAAAGTTCTCATCAAAATGAAGATGATGAAGACACCATTAATCTAATGGGAATTACTAAGTATAACACCATTTTTATTACACAAGAAGAATAGGAGTTATACAAATTACAACTACT
Source organism: Pinus albicaulis (assembly GCA_034641835.2). Classification (NCBI taxonomy): domain Eukaryota; kingdom Viridiplantae; phylum Streptophyta; class Pinopsida; order Pinales; family Pinaceae; genus Pinus; species Pinus albicaulis. The sequence goes on along the minus strand of CM076577.1, from coordinate 697,820,389 downwards.
ACAATTAGATTATGGTGACTCTTTTGATTACAAGCAGGGTTATCAGTTTGCAATCAATGAAGTTCATAAGAAATATAACCTTAGGAGAAAGAAAGAATGTAGAGCCTTATATTAAGAAATATTCCCAAACACAAACAAAGAAAATAGTAGAAGCTCCTACGACTCAAGTTCTGCAAATTCTCCCTAAGGAAACCAAGCAAAACTCTACTTCAACTCAAAAAGTTTGAAGTCCCAAAATTTCACCTAGTCCTAAAATTTTTGACATCACAGATGATGTTGTCCAAACATCAACAGATCCTCAAAAATATGTTGTTGCCAAGATAATAATTTCTGCTAAAACAACAATTTCAGAGTAAAAAACAACTACTGTTGATCCAAAATCAACTAATCCTAAAGCAACCACTGCTAAAACAGCTACTGAAAATACAAAATCTGCAAAGACTTCCACTACATATCGAACTATTCCTGAAAATAAAACTAAAATCAATAAGATAGTGGAAATACAAACAGAGAAAGAGAAACCCACTGTAGAAAAAGAAGATAAACCCACCCAAACTACAGTTACAAAAGAATAAATAATTCATCTAGGAAAATCAAAAGCACCATTTAATATCCAAGATGAAATTTCCAAATCAAAGATACTAAATTCCTTTGACAGAGTCGGTAAAACATGACCTTTACAAAACACATATCACTGAGACTTTAAATATGAATGATGGATAAGATTCAATAAATTTGAGTGATAATCAACCATAACTAATCTTTGGTCCTGATGTTAATGGAAAACACCAAGATGGGACAATTACACCTTTCTACATTAGCTTAACTATTCATGAAAATATTTTACATAATGCAATGCTAGATTCAGGGGCTTCGCATAATTTGATGCCAAAAGAAATAATGGAAACCTTGAATCTAGACATCACTAGACGTTATAAATTTTTCTTCTCATTTGACTCCAATAAAGTGAAATGTTTAGGCTTGATAAAGGATTTATGTGTTACTTTATTTCAATACCATGGAAAAAGCATAGTCATGGATATTGTAGTAGCTGACATCCCTTCCAAATATGGAATGCTATTATCTCGCTCATGCGGAGCTAAACTGCAGGGATCTCTACAAGTTGATATGTCTTCTGCAAGAATATCAATTTTTGGCCAACCCAAGAAACTTTACAGAGAAACATTAATGAAGTACATGGTTAGTAGTGTAGAAAGACCTTGAAACTTCCGTATCTACTCTACACCTACTAATATGGACTCATTCATTTTCTGTAATTCTGAAACTGACATTGAAAACAACACTGAACTAAAACAGAAAAATAAAGCACCAGACAATGACAACATTTTCCATGAATCAATGTGGCACCTAGATTTTGATGGATGAATTAATAAATTAGGAGTAGGAGCAAGAGTTTGGATACACAATATGTAAAACAATCATGCAGAAGGTCATGATTTTAGATTAAATTTCAAATGTACAAACAACATGGTTGAATATGAAGCTCTTATTTTAGGACTTCTGATTGTTATCAATTTAGGAGCCAAAAGAGTGTCAACCATGGGAGACTCTAAAACAGATAACAAGAGAATATTTTTTCTATAATCCAAGATTAAGCTAATATAGAGATACTCTTTTAGATCTTATTAAGGAACTGCTTGAATGTGACTTTATTGCAATTCCTAGAAAATAGAACATACAGCCACATAGCTTAGCAAATTTTGCTAGTACCTGTAATCTGTCATTTCAACCAAATCATAGATATACAACAGAAGTTAAACACAAGCCTACAATACCAGATGGAAAATATTTTCACGGGATGAACAGATTTATGATTTCATGAACAATGAAGGATAATTTCAGAATTGTAATATAGACACAGATTGTATAGTAGATCAAACCATAGATAGTGAGATTGATATAAACAATGTAGATGTAAATAACTTAGATTTTACTAAACCCACTAAATTTACTCAAGAAAAAATAGATAATTTAGAAAAGGTAGAGATTTAAGATTTAGTAGCTGATGATTCTGATATTTTAAACCTTAAGAATAAGTTTTTACCTAAGGGATTAGCCCCTTTAGAAGATCTTTTTTATTCTAATGATGTTGCAAGGAAACCTAAGATGGAACCATTAAGATCTAATATTGAAGAGTGGAGTATAGGAACAGAGTTAAAACCTAAGATGATTAAACTTTAAAAAGAGTTACCTCAGGAAGAAAAATTCAAATACATAGCTGTGTTTAAGTAATTTCAGGATGTATTTTCATAGAGTTATGAGGACTAAAAATCCTATGACACTAGCATAATACAACAAAAAATACCCATAAAAGAAGATCAAAAACATTTCAAACAGAAGCTTAGAAGGATCAACCCAATTTTGATGCCTTTAATTGAGAAAGAGGTCAAGAGAATGTATGAAGCCCAAATAATTGCACCAATTAGATATTTTGATTGCGTTTCAAATCTAGTTCCCACTAGGAAAAAGACAGGGGAAATCAAATTGTGTGTTGATTTCCGGATTTTGAAGAAAGTTTCCTGAAAACACAACTACCCTCTTGCCATGATGGATCACATTTTACAGAGGGTGGTTGTTTCTTCCATAATTTCATTACTTGATCGATTTTCTGGATATAACCAGATTTTAGTCCAACCAGAATACCAACCTAAAACTTCTTTTACTACTCCATGGGGCACTTTCATGTATGTGAAAATCCCTTTTGGATTAATGAATGCGGGAGCCACTTTTCAAAGAGTTATGGATATAACATTTGCTAAAGAAATTCATGAATTCTTGTGATTTATCTAGATGACATTACTGTATTTTCAAAGAATGACAATAAACATCTAAATCATCTCAGAGAAATCTTTCTCAAATGCAGGAAATTTGGCATCTCTCTAAATCTTTAAAAGATTATATTTGTATTAGAAGAAGGTAAACTATTAGTACATATCATATCTAAATAAGGAATTAGGATATACCCAGCTAGAATAGAGGCCATTCTAAACATTATTCCTCCTAGGAATATAGAATAATTTTAAGCTTTCTTAGGTAAAATCAATTTTCTGAGAAGATTCATCTCAAATCTAGTAGAAATAATTAGAGAACTTAACAATATGTTGAAAAAATATTCAGTACTTAAATGGACTACGTAGTCCAAGCAATCATTTGAATCAATTAAACAAGCCTTAACAAAAACAACAACTCTTATAAGTCCTGGTTTCAAAAAAAAATTCATTATTTTTTCCTTTGCTTTAGAGCATACTATTGATGCAGTTTTACTACAGAAAAATGATCAGGGCTATGAGCAACCCATTGTTTTTTTCAGAAAGTCACTTAGATATGCCACTTTAAAGTATAACATAATGGAAAAGCAGACACTATCTTTAGTGAAAGCTATCAAAGACTTTAGAGTATACATCCTTTACTCACATATCATTGCTTATGTTCCAAATGTAGTTCTAAAGGACATTCTAACATAGAATGGGCCTGATGGTACTAAGAGGCAAGTGGATTTCCACCATTTTGGAATATGACATAGAAAGAAAACCCACCAAACTCATAAAAGGTCAAGGTTTAGCCAAACTCATAGCTGAATCAAATTTTCATGCTTTAGATATTAATTTTATTTCCCAAATAGATGATCAGGAAGAGATGGCGACTCCAGAGATCAATGAAGCCTTTTTAGACTCACCATGGTATGCAAATATTATATTTGTATTACTAAATTTACAAGTTCCACATGGATTATCAAGAACTAAAGTTAGATTTTTAAAGTTAAAGGAAATAAGCTTTTGTATCATAGATAATGCATTGTTTTGGAAAGATCATGGGGGAATTTTATTGAATTGTTTGCTTAAAGAAAAATCTGAAAATTTTTTGGAAGATTTTCATGAAGGTGATTGTGGAGGACATCTCTACTGGAAGACTACTACAGATAAAATCTTGAGAGCTGGTTTTTACTGGCCTACCTTGTTTACAGATGTGAAAAAGTATGTGACCTCCTGTCACAAGTGCCAAATATTTGAAGGAAATAAAAAGCTGTTACCTTTTCCCTTAAAACACATCTCAATAGAAATTCCTTTTCAGCAATGGGGTCTTGAATTCATTGGTGAAATTCACCCTCCATCCTCAGCCCAACACAAGTGGATTTTGATAGGCACAGATTATTTCAATAAGTGGATAGAAGCCATACCTTCCAAGCAAGCCACTCACACTGTCATAATCTCATTTTTAGAAAACAACATACTCTCAAGATTTGGATGCCCCCAAAAGATCATCACTGATAATGCAGTAGCATTCAAGTCCAAAAAGATGATTGACTTCTGTAATAAATACCACACTACCCTTGGCCATTATACTACATATTACCCTCAAGGTAATGACCTTGCTGAGTCCTCCAATAAAAGCCTTGTGAATATCATCAAGAAACTACTAGAATACAATAAGAAAACTTGGAACAAGAGGTTAGTGAATGCCTTATGGGCAGATAGACTTACCATAAAGAAATCTATTGGTACATCCCCTTAGCAGCTTGTTTATGGGATGGATTTTGTCTTTCCATCTTCTTTCGGAGTACCAATAATGAAGATAATCCAAGAACTACAAGTGTAAACCAATGATATCCAAAGAAGAATTAACAAAACCATACACTTGCAACAAACTAGAGAAGAGCTCTATATTAAGTCTCAAGTTGTCCAAGAAAATATTAAAAAGATATTTGATAAGAAGACTAAGGAAGATGATTTCTATATAGGTGATAAAGTTCTAAAGTGGGATTCAAGGAGAGAAGAGAAAGGTAAACATGGGAAATTGGATTTCTTGTGGAAAGGCCCTTATGTCATTTATGGTTACAGAGGTAACAATGCTTTATTTTTGAAGGAGTTTGATGGATCAGATCTGCCAGGTGGATCTGTCAATGGTAGAATGCTGAAGCATTACTATTCCTCAGAATAAAAAATAGTTCACTTTATTTTCTTTACTCATTATACATAGCATTTCGGATTTTAAATTTGATTGGATTTTTTTCCTAACAAAGTTGAAGCCCGGAGAGAAGGCCCTAAGCTTTGAAGGATAAAATATCATAAGTAAGAATAATGCAGAGCTCAGAAAAAAGTTCCAAGGATAGCACATTCAAAATTCAAAAAGCTACTTGTCTCAAAGTTCTTGACATCTCACAAGGAGATTCCATCCTCATCTAGAGCCACTGTTAGGGTCATATAATAATAGGATTCATAATTTTTTAATTGACTTTGATTAGTCTTGTAATATGTACAAAATTTTCTTTCTACAAAATTGTCTTCCCATATTAAAAATTTAAAAAAATGTAAAGAGGGTAAAAGTCCTAAAACAAAAAATCAAGGAATGGAAGAAAAATGATAAAAAAAGAATAGAAAAATGGACCCAAAACAAAAAAGAGATAAAACTAAAACATGAAAGTGATGCAAATCCAAATGCCACTACTATTTACTTTTTCTGCAAAATAAAAATTGTATGCAGCTTGTTACAATACCACAATCCATGAAGGTTAAATAGCTTAATCTTAACCTCTCGTGTTTTAAATTTCATGTTATTAGATAGAGAATAAAGATGTAGCCAAACAGTTTAATCTTGGAAGATCAGTAGTTAGGTAGAGAATAAATAAGGAGCTCCACAGCTTAATCTAAGCCCTTGGAAGAAATAAGGATAGAATTAGTTAGTTTGTTGTTTTAAAAGAAAAATGAACAAGGGTTTGCAAGCTCAAATGCACCCAGGTAAATGAAAAAAAATGTTATGGTAGCATATGGGTAGGCAGAAGCATTTTTTACAATCATGGATAAGCAGAAATTGGTCATTAATTTAGTAACTTCCTTCAATAATCATCCCCTTGTAAAAATACTTCATCCCCTCCATTTTATTATTTCCCCTTAATTTTTCCTTTTCCCATTATCTTTCAATTTCACTTGCAAAAATCCCCTTTTCCTAGGTGTAAAACTCATTTTACTTAAGGAAAGTAAAACCCTTTCACTAATTCCCCTTTTTACCCAAAAATATACTTATCCTAAGTGTAAAAACAAAATTATTATGTTGGGACCCATAAGAATGAAATTCATCCCTATATGATGTTTTACACTAAGGCATAATGTATTTCATCTCCCTCATCTCATGCATTATTAACACATTAACTTTATATATTAAATCCTTTATTCATCTTTCACCTCGTATTATATTAATTCGTTTTATTATTAATTCCCACCCATATTTTTAATTTTAATCTATGGTTTTTTTTCCCATGTGATATATATTCCTGCTCACCCCATAGGTTAAAACTATTATTCCATATCCCACTATATAAATAATCCCCGCCAATGTGAAAGTTACATTCATATGCATTTAGTTTGTTAAAATATTAACCCACCTATCAAATGTCATTCCAAACTACGTATTAAAACCTATGTTTTAAAAGCATTTTACAAGTATACATATCCCGGGCCCCACGGCATTCCGCCCCGCAACTTCATCACACGATCCTGACCATTCACTTTCCATACCCCATATCTAATGGTGGATATTTCACATCAAATATTTCTCACCACGATCGATAAACAAATCCAAACCTTGTGATAAAAGCAGTTTTAAGGTTTTCTCTCACCTCCACGTGTCCTAATTCTATTGGTTCCAATCAGTTGATCCAATTCCATTGACCACTTTTCAACCATGTGAAAACCGCTTGGTGGCTATTCCCTACCCCGCTCCCAAACCACTTGTATTTTGAATTGACCTGCATTGAATGTGTTCACTGTTCAACCAATTTTTTATAAAAATGACTGAATACATTCATTCTTACCTTTTTGTAACCATTTTCTGCGCAGAAGAGCATTCTAGACCGAGACTAGATTGGTACCGACTTTGTTTTAGCCCAAAAAACAAACAGAAATCACCGAATTTGACTGCAACAATCACTACAGAAGCCATACGAGTACATATAAAGACCACATGAAGCTTCTGAAAGATTTCCAACCCTAGAAACCCTTCTTCACATTGAAATTCCAAATTTCACAAGTATTCTTAAAAGAAAAAAGACTTATTCATCAACCTGAAAGAGTTATACTGTTAAAAGAATCATTTAGGAGCCTCTATACCTCAAGAATACCCTGTTGGTTCATAAATCCTTCAATTATACAAATCCTGAGCAATACTTATAGATTATGAAGCCTTGACCCAGTTTAAACATAAATTTTGATTGATTTTAGCCATCTGAAGACCTAAATAAGCCCTTTGAGACCTTCAAAACCTTTTCTACATTACTCAAGCATCCCTCTACATAAAAAGTAAAGTCTTAGCATTGTTTTATTATAGAAAGTCCACTTTAAACCCTTGATATCATTTTCTCAAGCTATAAGGTCAGAAAATTTCTCTTTTGATATAGAAACAATAGTTTGAGTTAAATTGATTAGTTTTACTCCTTTGCAGGCCAAATATAGAACCCTTATCATATCTAAAAACTTTTTGTAAACTGTTTAAACTTACAGAAGTTTTTTAACAGACCTAAATCATTGTTTTAAAGGTCAAAAGTATTAAAAATTGATAAATAAAACCAATCAATGGCTTCCAAAAGCTCCCTTGTGATTAACCTTCTACAACCCCCTATTATAGATGTAGAGCATATTCCTCTTGCAGATGTAGACTTCAAAATCACTCATACTGTAACTGAATTCAACCTTCTTGAGCTCCACTGCTGGAGCCAAGAGAAATCCTTAGATCAAGTAGATGAAGTATTCATTTGGGAATCAAATTTGTCTAAATATGTTGTACTCCATACTCACTAATGCCCATAAGCTATCAGATTATACCAATCATGCTATTCACCTAATCAAAGAGCCATTGTGAACCTTGAAAAAGAAGTGTCGTTTACCATTATGGCTGAGTCTATTAATCAATTGCTTCTGTTACAGCCTGGGCCAAATGAATTTCCTTTATCTATTGAATCCCTCACTAAGTTATATTTAGAGTTAGAGTTTCCCAAGAGATTCCAAATTTTTTAAACTTTCATGCCTTCCTATGTGGAAATTCCCAAGCTCAACCCTCCATACTCTTCTAAATTCTCAGAAAGAACTAGACACATCATTTCCATGTTGTCTTTTATCCTTGGATGTTTTAGAGATGAACATGTTGATGTAGCAGTACTTGGTTTCTTGTCCATTTTTGTGCCTGGTCAACCTCCTACAGTTATCTTTAACTTTGCCCAATATATTGATGACAACATCCATGAACAACTAGTCAAATTTCCCACTGATGGTATTTTTAGGTATTCTTCATTCCTATTCCATATGTTCTTATATTTCCAGTATGAAAAGTTTCCTATAACTCTTCAAAAGCTTGATGTGGAAGGAAATCCACAATCTGTAATATTTTGGACTTCCTTAATAAGGAAGGAGTCAAATTACCTATTCAGAGTTCATAGATTATTTTATCCATCCCTTGGTCAATTTGTTAAACAACAATGTGCAGCCCAGGATCAGCAATGAAATCAAGAAATTTTTACAATTGCCTGAGAAAATTAGAACAGGTGATTGGTACTTGTACCAAAATCACATTGAAATCAGAGTTTATGGAGCAAACCTTATTCCTTACAAATTTCCAAAATACCTCCCTATGAGGTTATTTTCTCTAGAGTATATAAGACAAATTTTGAATTTAGATGTTGTAAATTTATTGATTGCAAATAATAAGACATAATTCAAAATGAATAACCACATTGATCCATTCATATTTAATAATAGAGAAGCAGGTCTAGAGGAAGAAAAGCGGTTGCAAGAATTCAAGTTTAGTCATATTTTTATTTGGTACTATGATCCCCTTGTTATTATCAGCAAAATGAGAGTTAAGTGCAAAATAACTTCATACATTCATGAAAAGAAGCCTGATATTGAAAAATTCTCTAACCAATCAGAATGGTTAGAGAATACATTAGTAGAGTCTGATAATCAAAGTGATACTAGTCAAACTTTACAAACTCCAACCCAGGAAGATAGGTGTGTAAAAAGAAACAGGGAAGAAGGGTCTTATATAGCTGAGATCACTACAGAGACCAAATTTAAACTAAGATACAACAAAAATCCTAATATTAATCATGCAAGAAAAGAAAAAGAGACAATAGAGGTCATTAACACAGAGATTCTAGAGAAAGATACTGTACCTCTTACAGCAATTGAAGAGGAACATCAACCAACCACTTCTAATACACAATTAATTCAGAAAAATGATAGTATAGAAGTGTCTTCATCAAATAAAGAAGAAGAAAAAGACATGGAAATCAAGGAAAGATACAAGGAGATCAAGGCTAAAAATGAAGAGATAAAAAATGAAATATATTCTTAGTACTTAAAGAAGACTCCCAACATACAGAACAGGGTGCTTTCAGCCTCTGATTACAAGAACAAAAATATGTTGATGATAGTGCTCCAGCCCACAGTACCAACTCCTAAATCATCCTCTGATTATAAAAAGGTTGATTTTGAAGTTCAGGTGCAGGACATTCATCCTCTGGACCAAATTAAATTTCATAAACAGGAAGGAGAGATGTTTTATTCCACATTCAATACTAAATAATGAGTGCACAAAAGCTTCAAAACACTTTTATAAATGTAAGAGATCAGCTCAAACTAGAGAAAGAATCTCCATATGAAAAGGATATCATAATCAAATCCTGGGAGAAACTAGTGATTGAAGTAGGATATGATCCTCAGAATTTAAAAGCTGCAGAGGAATTGATTAAAAAGAAGAATGTTGATATTTCTGCACTTAAGAAACAATTGAAGCTACCCCCTACTGAGCATCCTCAAGCTAAGGAGGTTTTGCGGGATTCTAATAAAAAATATGATATGATGAGTCTTATTTTGCATCTTATAGCTTATATTAAAGAAATGGAACTTGACATGGACAAATTGGTCCAAGAAAAAGAAGCCAACAAAACACAAGAAGTTCCTGCCACTATGATTCCTATAGTTACAACAACAGTGCCATCTACTTTGGCAGAAACATTGGCTCCTAATGTTTCAATGGCCACAAATGTTCCAGTGACTTCATCAACAACCTCAGCCACTGAATCTTCAGCAACAACATCACAAAAATCAGATGAGGACAATAAATTTGTAAAGGAAATGCAAGACATTTCTATCCAAATAAATGAAATAAAATGTTAAAGGAATAGATTAAAAATATTGAAGATGCAAAAAAAATTGCACAAATAAATGCCAAGAATGAAGAGCAAAAGGCCAATAGGTTGAATGAAGAAGTCAAGAAGTTGTAAAAGGAATTATCTTTGAAAGAACCCATGCAACATTTTAAGCAACAATTATGGTCCAATATCATTGAAGCCGTCAATGATACTTGACCATCCATATAAGTAATCTATGAGCAGAAAGATTTATTGAAAGCAGCAAAAGAAGCAATACAGTAGACAAAAAAAGAGCTAGGTAAAAAGCTGAAGATCCCTTAGAAATTATTAAATTCCTCAATTCCAAAAATAAACAAGAACTCGATGAAATTGGAATTATATATAGAACAGATACCATCCTTGAAGTAAGGAAGGTAATATCCAAAAGGAACTTGATGACACAATTAGAGGAAAAGTGCCAAAACATGGAAATGGAAATCACAAGATTTATGATCAAATTTGATATTTTAAGGCAAAAGGCCTTCCCAATCCTCTAGTAATCAATGATATATTAATGAAGCAGGAGGATTATGACAAAAAGATGAGAGAATTTTCTAAAGAATAGGTAAATAAATCATCTTTGCAGGGAATCCCAACAGAGAAGGTATTGTATAAGAATTTTGAAAATTTGTTTTACTTACAACATGAAGTAAAACACCTATTTTTGAACAAACCAACATCTTCAAAATACACTGAAGCTGATGAAAAATTGAGAAGGCTTATGAAGATAAAATTTCCAAAAGATGAATTTTGGGAGAAGTTGACTGATCTACTGTAAGATCAAATTACAGTGAGGACAGAGCAGTAAATGAAAAAATAGAGTTTGTTGTTTTTTTACATTAGCAGTAACAGTTTTGGTAGTAAAGAGTATCACGATGAAAGTGTATCAGTTAAAGTGTATTGGATGAAAGATAAAGACAATTCAGATTAAAGATAAAACTTCCATTGTGAAGGACACCTCAGTTGTCCAGCTACATCCTTCATCAAACAGCAAAGAGAGAAAGCAGTGATAAAATCAAAACAACAAGCTATTTTATTTTCAATAAAAAGGGCAGCTAGCAATTAGTTACGTAGTTGTCACTATCTTCTTGCAAGAAGATATTTATTTTCGAAGAAAATTTCCTCAGTTTATTCTAGGATATTTTGTACAATTTTTTGTATAAATACTTCATCATTTGAAGTATTTAGTGTGGATTAATTGCTGAAAATTTATGTAGTTATAATATTATGAACCTAAGGTTTTTTGTATCGATTTCAAGTTAGCAGACTGGATCACAGGAAATAAAGCATCATATTACAGGATTCATGTGTTGGACCACTACAGTGAAGTATTTAAATTGTTATATTGTCAATTTTCTTATGTTTTCCATCTATTCATGAATGTGTTCTTAATCTTAATGATAAATCAGGAATTGTTATTTCAGAATTTGTTAAAAGCACTATGTTTTGACTGACTATCATTTCAATGTTTTCTACTGATGTCCAAATTAGGGAACCCTTAATTGCCCCCTGATTTTGATTGACCTCTACATTTTCACTCAGAATTCAGATTTAAGAACCCTTAATCGCTCTTTTATCCCGATCAAAAACATTTCACCATCAACCTTGAAGATCTGAAGTAACCTAGCTATATTTCCCTATAAAAATTTACCTTTATACCTTTATCCTGATCTAATTTCTTGACACATTGACTCTATTTTCCCAATGGGATATAGATCTATAGCTATCCATCTTATTAAGTTATTTCTCCACCAAATCAAATCAAAACCCTAAAACCAATTCGCCCCATATAACTAGCCTAAAATCAAATATAATCAACAAAGTTAAATCGTATAAGGAGAGCCCTCTCTAAGCATTAGGAAGGCTAGATCCCAAAGCTTAAAAATAAGCTTGTGGTTACCTCTGATATTCTTTAAACTAAAATAAAAAATCTCACAAATTTTGAGAATTATTAGACTAATAACATATATCATTCACGCAATGTGTTTTACTTAGGATTTCCCAATCATGGGATGGAAATGGACCATCCAAGACCCTACTCCAATCCATGTCTAGCATATTGTCCTCTAGGAATTCAAGTATGAGTCTCATTTTTACATAATTTTCCATGGAGTCATTTTACCACTTCACCAAGCAATTTTTGGTGATAAATCCCCAATACTGTCAAATGAAGCTCGATATGATTTCACGTCCATAGGAAAATGTTTTAGGGAAGAAATATGTACATATATCAAATTTTATGGAATTCTTGACAGGCCCAATGCTCTCCCACTGTATGTACTAGACAAGCTCCTGGAAAGGGAAATTTCTTATCAAACAATTGGGAATGGGTTAACCAAAGGTTTGAAGGAATCCAAAAAATCATCTTGGCCTTCTTTCCCTATCCATTATGGTTTTTATACTATATAAAATTACAAACATGATGGATTGGAAATCAATCAAATTCTATGTTTAAAGATATCTACTTTTCCAGGTGGATAGTTTGATCCACATAAAATGGCCCATGACTTTATAGTTCAAGATTAGGAAATTCATTCATGAACCTAATGACTATGTTGATTTGTTTGAATCTGCTGAGACCCATTCACAAGTTTAAAAGCTAGCAACATTTCATCTTAACCATGAACAACTTGCCAGTTTAAAGAATACAGAAACAAAATGTTGGAGAGTATCCCTTTCGCCATATTAAAGGTGTCTCAACCTATTTCACACAAAGAATAAACGTTGGAGAAGCCTCCCAAGGGCACGGAGGTCCTATAGGGATCAAAATAAATTAAATCAATAGAAGAACAGACTATTAATTCATTGTTAAACAATGAATTGGATAAAGTCTCGAATCAATTTGATCGGAAACTTAAAGGACACCTAGAGGTGGAAACCATTGATCGGAAATAGACAATCAGCACACCTCAAGCCAAAAATAAAAAATTGCTCACTGTTGGGTCTTCCGATAAATATGTCAACATAGAATAAATTGAACTCATCATAGCCTTCCCTTCATCAAAAATTATCATAAAGATAGAAGAAATCCCTCCTCTCAACATATTTTAAAGTCCCAAAGATCAGGTTGTAATGAGAAGACAAAGAAAGAGAAGAAGAGTTGATCAATCACATGCATCAGTGTCTGGTGATATACCCATGGAAGTAGTGTGTAAAGATCCACAAACGGATCCATTTGAAGATCTAACAAGGTTGACAAAATTTCCAGGTGATTATGCATTTACCACAATTGACAAGGCATGAGAGGTCCAACAACTAGTCAAAGAGAAGAATGAAATAATACTACAATTGGAACATGAATTTTTAATAGAGAAGCAAAATATTGGTCATCTATTGCAGACACAATTGTCACAGCTCCAGGAAAGCTTTGATCAATTAAAATTACAACATCAATCTTACATCAATACCAAAATCACACAAATTCAACAACTCCAATTCACATTGGAGAAATTGAAGGATAATCCAAAGATAGAGGACTTCAAAAAGGAAGCTTTGGAATTGAACACCATGTTGGCTCAACAACAAGTTGTATTTTTTCAAAAGTTGACAATCATCAATGATCTGTGTGATAAAAGTGACTCAATGATGAATCAATCGACCAACTTGAGGATGAACTTTGATTTTATTGATGAAAAGATCACATAATTTATCACTTGGAAAGCCAACACAGAGGGCATGAAAGAAAATATTTCCAGAATAGAGGATTCCAAAAATGAAATCCTATTTACTGATTGGGACATACATATGAAACACGTAGAAAGAGAAATATTTAGAGCAAGTGATGTGGCTAACAATATTTTTGAAGCTTTCAACAATAGTCTATTTGGTGCCAATATAATTCATGAATGCATAGTTGTTTCCCTTCCTATTGACAAATATTTGATGAAATAGTAGCTAGAAATTTCAAATACGAAGAAAGAAAGCATCAGGAAGCTACCGAAACATGACTGGGATAAGTATTGGCAATATCTTGTGCAACCACATAGTCAGTGGTTGATGTTGTGATGCCTTACTTACACATCCTCCCATATGTTGCCTACACTATCATATGTGGTTTATATTGGACAGTTTTGCATTAGTCTCGGTCAACCTCCTAAAGTGCAACCAATGTTGGATATTCATCAGATCAAGTAGTGAATGGGAAAGGAGACAACATTACACTCCTGAGCTAATCATATAAAAAATTCTATTTATGTCCTATTTTCACTTATTTTAAAGAGAGTTTTTTAAAACTCCTTGGTACTTTGTGTATTTTCTATTTTTATATTTTCAGTGTTTACTATATAAACCCTTTCATTTCTACAAAAAAAGGGTCCTGAAATTTTGTAAAGAAGGCTTTCAGAAGTTGCACTTTTGTACTCTTGAAATCATCTTAATTGAAAGACTGGACCAAGGTCTATTTTTTCCATGAGCAGAGTTAAGATATACATGACACTTCTATCTTTACATTGTTTTTATGTTTTTATGTGATTGATAGTCATACTTATTTTACATTTTTTTATATGTATCTTTTTAATACAATTAAGCTTTAATACACTACGGAACATGAAAATATTGTAATATTTTAATTTATATACAAGTCATGCAGCTATTTGATGTGATTGAGATTAATACATTGATTTGATTAACTATTTAATCAAATTAATTAACTTTAATTTTTCTTCACTTCTATAAGTGTTTTATAATCTTCATTCTCATAAACTAAAGATAATGTTTCAATGTCTCATATAAAGAAGCATAATTAATCCTAGGATATAGAGTACTCCATTATCTCGTTATCACTCCCATTATCAAGTTACATTCGTAATAAATACTCACATCCATTCAATTATACTCTATTAGGAAACTGGTCCTATCATCCACAGTCATAGCCACTATTCCAAATGGAAAAGGAACGGTTTTCAAGTTCCTGACCAGGTGGTTATCCCCCAATGTTTTTGTAGTGATTTTAAAGGCATAAAAACAATGGTATGTTGCAATAAAATAGAATACTAAGAGATTAAAATTAGAATGGTTTAGTACAATTCATATGACCCCCCATACATGTCATAGGAGAAGTTAGTAGGATGGGAGAAATAAGTTGAGCAGTACGTAGAGGGAGACTCTCCATATCTAGAAGATACATTAAGATGTTTGAGGAAGAGATCAGAAGTTATAAATTCTATAATGAGTGGTTGATTGAAGCCTATGAAAGGCTTGCAAAATATCAAAAAAATAAATTTGAGGTTAACATAGTTATTCTTCAAAGACTTTCAGTTTTACAAAAACATGGAAAATTTGGGACTAATCATGGAGACACACAAGAAGAAAATAATAATGAAGAAAATGGGAGTTGGTCTCATAAATTGTATAGGATGAACTGTGATGAAGTAATAAAGAGAAAAATACTCTTGTTTACGCCTGAGTAAAGGGATTGTATGCATGGATTTTATTTTAGCTCTACTTCTAGGAGACATCACTATCAACATCATCATAGGAGGAGTGAGAAGGAGTATTTACTAGAGGAATTCAAGAAAACCAAGCATCCTACTTTTAATGGTTAGATTACTAAATCAGAATATACAGAAGCATGGTTTCCTTGAATGAGAAAAAATTTCATACTTTGCAATTAGTCAGAGAATATGAAGGTGTGATAGCTACTTTTAGTCTAAAAAAAAGCAGATGTTTGTTGGGAAGATATCAAGCATGTCAGGGGCATAAGGGAAGAAAATTTAGCTTGGGAAGAATTTGAAAGACCCTTCAGAAATAAGTACATGTTTGAGAGGTATTATGATGGAAATGCAAAGGAATTCTATGAGCTTAGGATGGGTTCCATGACAAATGAAGAATATACGAACATATTTATAGAGCTATTGATATATGTGCCATATCTCAGGTATGAGAAAGAAAAGATCCAAAGTTTCATCATTGGATTATCATTATCAATCAAAGATAGGATTGAGTGGATCCATAAACATCAATGGATATTCCATTGGACGATTCATCACAAATGATATACTAAAATAATATTTAAAATATGAAATTATACACTAGTACAGTTTTCTTAGATTTATATATCTATATATTTTACTATTAATAGTGCATACATGTGAATGAAAATTATTTAGAAAATAAATAATGAAAAAATAAGAGCTCACACACACATTTTACACAAGATATGCTCAAGGAAACCCTTTTGGGATAAAAACCCAGCTATAAGGTGAGGTTGTTCTGCTCTCTTTATCTGAATCGAAATATGGCTGCAAGTATAAAGGAGTATGGAATGTGGCCTGTGGGATGCTACAATGAACAATTCCTCTCTATGTGCTCTATCTCCTATCCCTCTTGGATATTTTTTCTCATCTCTAAAACAAATACACTCTAAATAATGGAATCCCTTTTCATCCTAGTGTCCAAGTTATAACACATTCTGATAGCCTATTATTGGTTAGATTTGACTACCTCAAATCTTAACCATAGTTACAATATATACTCTTCTAAAAAAAATTCATCAACATGGCTGGCCCCTTTTCCATGAATAATGTGCACTAACGTGGCATCCTCTTGAACTATGGTAGTGAAAATAGGAAAGTAAAACTCTGAGTGGAATAACTTTCACATACAAACCCTAATTGACCCTATCTTTGCATCATTGAAAACATATATGTATGTAGAATAGCATGAAAACTTGTGTCTCTAAATCAGAAAATTTTTAAGCCAAAAATATGTCATTCGATGCCTAAAAATGCTCTAGGAAGTTTTCAAACCATGTTTTTCCAATGCTGGTCTCGTCGGTAAAAACGGTCACGTGAGTTGATTCCTCCATTTTTTAAACTTTGAAATCATCAATATGGATGAAAAATGATATAATGATCCAATATAGATCAGGTGAGAACTTCTATGAGCTTTTCAAAATACGTTGGCTCTTCTTGCCTATTTATTCTTTTAACCTGCTTCAAATTTGTTTTGCAACCCATGAGTGTTGTCTTTCTTCTATCTTATGGCTCCTTTATTTAATCTTTATGAATAACATGCCTTTAAACATTATACCAACTTTAAACCATTTTAAAACTCACACAGGAATTTTATTAACTCATTAACCTTACACATGGATGGGTTTATCATTGACTTTTCATGTATCTTTTATTAAAATCAAGACCATCATATATTTATATATGTAACTACTGTGACGAAAGCATAAAAATTCGTTGAATGGTACGTTTGTTAAAATTGTCACACCTTTAGTCTTTAATTCTGCAACAATCATGACTAAAAATTCGCACATGTAAGCATTAATATTGTGACGATCTCCTTTTTCCATTTTTCTATAAAATCAGAGGGCTTCTTTTTTTTATTCTCTTCTTGATAGATTTACAAGCTCCTAGGATCTTGTAACTTGATACACAATTCACACATATAAAATATAATTTTGTTGATAAAAACTTCTCACATACAACCATGCATAGATCTATAGCTCTTAGCTTTCACACTCATTACAATGACCCAACCATGGGTATATAATAACTACACTTAATAAATATGGAATCATGACAAACTGTAACTTTAATTTCCTTCTCTCCATCTAATTGCTTCATACAAGCTCACACTCTACTTTCAATATTGGACTTGACTTAACTCAACTCTCTATGCATTGCATATGAGAGTAATTTATTATTTCCAACAATCTAAAGTTCTATGAAATATGCCTGACAAGAAGCAGAATAGTTTCTCACAATTTTTTGTTTATCCACGAGCACAACCAAGGGAATTGATAGTACAAACAGAACATATGTGTGCCACGAGTAGTTCAAAATTGCATGTCAGGAGCATTTTTCTATGAATGTGAATACTCAAGTAGTGAAGCAACCCATCCCTTGACACCGAAAACCACACCATCCCACCCACACTAGATCATCTAATATAGTTTCCACTCCTACCCTCGTTCAGTGAGTCAGGGTTTCCATTACGCATGATTAAAACATTTTGAGCCCTGAACGTAATCATGGAAAATTATCCACAATGCATATACCCACTACTCGGATACTCCTCGACATCCTGGTACTTGAGTAGGAACTTTTGGGAAGATTTAATTAAGAGAAAATATATTAGAAATAAAATTGAAATAAAGAAGAAAGTGAGGATAAAAGTAAACTACATAGGAAATTACCAAAAAAAATAAATTAATTAGTAAAAATAAATGAATAAAATTAATGAAAAAGGATTAAGAAACAAAAGTTTTATATTTTTCTTTTGAAAAAGAGTAATATATATATATTAAATATTAAAATAAAACTATAAATAAAAATCAAAAGCCAAACAAAAAACATAATCTAAGAGGGAAGAAACTAGAAAGCAATATTTATGTATTAAAAGTATTTCAAGGGAAAAAGAGCAAATAAGAATTATAAGAATATATTAGTGAAAATTATAATTATAATTATATATATATATATATATATATATATATATATATATATAACATTAGTAATAAGAGAATAACACGAAGATAAAAATTAAACAGAACATTGGATCTTTCTCATATAGCTAGCACAAATCATATAAAGAAAATTCACTAGGAATAATAAGAAACAAAAAATAACCAAAAACAAGGGAACAAATCAAAGACAAAAAAGGAGGGAAACAAGACCTAATAGGAAAGGGTAGGGATCCAACAAATAATTTTTCATCCATTGTCACTATTCATAGTACTAGAACTTCCCTCAATGTCAATGACATCCTTGAAATTATGATGATCGAACTTATCAATCTTGGAAATGACTTGAGACTCTTCAATATATATGTGGTGTTTTGTTTTCCTGGAATGTTCAGTCAAATTTGATGACCAAGTCCTATAATTTTTTATGCCAGTTGCATGCGTCTGAATATTTTGATTGATGGAGCAACTAGTTTATCCAATGTATGGGATCCCACACAAACATGGGATTGCATAAACACTTTTCATGTTTTTAAGGTCCACAGAGTCCTTGATAGATCTTAGGGAGATACAAATGGTATTCAAGGGTCTAAATGTAGAAGAGACCTTGTGCTTCTTGAGGATCCGAGTAATATTTTCGATCTTCTCTAGGATAAAATGAAGTTGAACACTAGTCACCATATCTTTGGGATATTTCTTTATCCCAGGACCTTTTCTCACCTTTAAGAAATATTTGAGACCCTTGTGCTTATTATATCCATTATTCTCAAACACTTTAAGGAAATGAGTTTTCTCATTATATTTTTTTATTGGTTTTATATATTTTTTTATTCATTTATTGCTAATATATTATTTCTTCATATTTATTATTTAATTCATAGTTTTTTTTTGTAATCGAGTAGGAACTTTCACTTATTCATATAAAAAGCAAGCTACAACCATAATAGACATTTCGTGACCTTAACCTGCCCATTTGGAAACGAGGTATGTTGGCCATTGGAACGTGTTATAAGCCATACAAAATCTGAAGTTCTTAAGTATTTCAAACCTTGCCTTATAGCCCTAAATGTCAAAATCAAGTTCACCCTTAACATACTAAAAACAATATGACTTAACGAAATATACAACATTTAAATTTAACAAAAACAAAAAGAAACATCTAAAAACTAGTCCTCCGAGGACTCCATTAGAGTTGGGTCATTTGAATTGGAACCTAGAATCTATGACTCGAGTGGGCACTAAATGTGCCGCTCAATGTGTCCCAACCAAACATTTTTCTATTGAATTTGAAATTGAACAAGATGGAATCCATTTTTGATTTTTTAAAATCCTGGATCAATTTTAATCAAACTTATTATGTTCATAATAGCCCAGGCATAATGTTCTTCATCATCTAATAGAGATGAATTGTTTTATTACACTGGGTAAGCCTACCATGGGTATTGTCGGGATATGCAACAAACAGTCATCATTCTTCCTCCTATATCTCCTACTCAGCACGTTAGTTGAGGTCAGCCTCTCAACCTGCAATCATTTATCGCACCTGTGCAGGAGTGCTTGTAATATAATCTTGAGTCGTAGCACTAATGTGTTGAGACTGTGTTTTCCATCTAGTCCTCATGGGTGGATATGAGGAGGAATATTCTCATCCCATGTAAGGTTTATTATTGCGTCTTCACGTGCCCCCCCTTGTATCAGTTTCATTTTTTCCTATGGTTGGTCGAGCCATATTCGCCAACCCCCACTGAACAACAGAATAATGGTCGAAAAAAACCCCTAGTCGACTAGAAGACCTCAACTTGTAGACCAGGTGGGCTCTCAACTTACTACACCTGGTATGTTAACAAAGAAAAGAAGCAGGGAACATATAAACTTAGGTTCATGCCTTATAAAAACACAACAGATCAAGGTGACCCCCTTTCGGTGGCACTCTTTTCCAATTACTAGAACCTCATGCTCTAGAATTACACTGAACCCATATGAACCATAGTGGGTTTGTCTCTTTCCCAGGAAATAATTTATTGCCTGATCCTCGGGTGTCTTCCCATATCGTAATTCATAATTATGATAAACCAAAAATGATGTACTACAGGTCATAATTGAAAACCAATTCAACAAAATATAAAAACAACCATTCTGACCATGATGTATACTTTTCCCGCAAAGAAAAAGAGTCAAAATTATGGCATACATTCCCATGCAAAGAAATAAAATACCATAAATAACCAAAAATGGTTTAAAAATAACAAATTCATCCACTTTCCCAGCTAACGAACAAACAACACTAAATCTCACAGTCACTTATTCACAGGAGGGAATGAAAATATTACAATTTACTTTCATAGTATCAGGATGGCATTGGCAAGGGTTAAAAGGAATAAAAAACACATACCCTAGAACCGTCAGCATGAAGCCAACGTCAATACCCTTCTCCAACCGAATCCTTCCTTCCATACTTGTCACTGCAGATGAGCTCAAAGATTTAACCTCTACTCCTAAAACCTTAGTACACCACAATGAGATAGTATGAAAAAACTACAGATATCCACCACTCCTGGAGGTTTAAATATCAACACAATTTTCTACCCTCCTTACTCTCTCAAATTCCTCCTCCCATCACATCAAGCCTGTCACACATGCCACGTTCTTTCCAAGTCCACACTCCCACATTTAACACCATATGTTCACTCATAGCATTGGTCCCAAGTGGGACATTCAACCTACAAGCACCCCAGTTGGGGATCTTGATTATTTTCGACTGCATGGTTCTTGTCCGGTTGAAAATCCAGTTCCAAAATTCGATCCGAAGGTTCTAGATACTCAAAAGGCTCATTCGTCCAAGGTGTATCTAAAGTTGACCCCATGTGAGTGCACCCCCAATTGGCCAAGAATTCAGTTGCCTTATTACCATTTCTAAGCATCTAAAAAGGGATAATATACTCAAAGCCTAGAAAAAGAGTACTTATCTCATGCACAAGAGGGGTCGTTAGCTAGCTATGACTTAAATTTTGCCACTTTATTCCTTCATTGAGCTTTTTGAGTGTCTTTATCACTAAATTGGACTTCCCTTCCACCACTATTTTTTTGAATCCTTTTCTTCTGGAAATGAGAATTCCATTCTTTACCCCATTGAATTTAACCTCATTGTTGCTTGTGTAGCTACAGTGCACTGCATACACATACATCGCCTAACCCTTGTGATCCCAAAATATTCCACCAAAAGCTGCATCGCTAGGATTATCTTTGGATGCCCCGTCGAAATTGAACTTAAGATAACTCGAAGGAGGGCTTGAGAATTTTGAGGGAGAGACACGAGGGGAAAATAGAAGCTTCCAGGATGAAGGTGCCAGCATCTGAGGAGTAAGGATCAGGGCATACAGTATTTTGGTTTCATGAGGCACAACCTACCAGTCATCTCGATGCCACTTCCCAGATTCCACTGCTTAGCTAAGATTGTTTCACGAAGTTTTTTGACAACTCCAACCCAAAATTTTGATTGTGGGAGGCGATGGTTCTCAAAGGCCTGATGGTTCCTTTCCTTCCAAAGTTCCCACAAAAATAATCCAGGTCTTTTCCAAGATCGATTTAATAGAGGACTATAAAAGAGCCTATTTCTTCACATTTCTAAGGATAATTGGATACTAGTGATGTCTTGATCCAAATGTCCAAAAATATGGGCCATGATGCGCCATAATTGATCTGCAAAGGGGCATAGATTTATAAGGTGTTATGTATCCTTCGTATTGGATTCACACATCAAATAAAATGAGGGTCCATGGATCCCTCTTCTTTGGAGTTGATCCCATGTGAGTATCCTCTGTCGACACACAAACCATAAAAAGTAGGCAATCTTTGGCCAAAATTGTCCCAACCAGATTTATTGTTTCGTGCAATTATAACATACATTCATTATTATATATATATATATATATATATATATATATATATATATATATATATATATATATATATATATATATATATATATATATATATATATATATATATAATTTGGTTCTTAACATCTTTTTTGTTAATTTTATTTCTTTTATTTTTTACTAATTAATTAATTTATTTTTGTCCATTTCCTAATTCTTCTTGTAGTTTATATCTATCTTAGCCTCTCTTTTTTTAATTTATTTTATTTCTAATATATTTTCTCTTAATTAAATATTTTTAATTTTCTAATTTATTATTGAATGTTACATTAATTGGTTCTTATTCATAAATATTATTAATGATACATTATTTTACATTAATAATTTAACTATTAGAATTGTTTTCTCTACATTATTTAATAATATTATTAGAACAAACTCTCCATCTTAATCCTTATTATGAACCACATTCGGTGGATCGAAACGCATTGACCAAGTATATGTCAATGTGATTTCTCCTAAAATATTTCTCAAAACAATATAGATCATGAAAGCTTGAATTCAAAGAATACCTATCATCTTTCAGAAAAATTTGAACATTATATTTTATCATTTATCTCTCTCTCTCTCTCTCTCTCTCTCTCTCTCTCTCTCTCTCTCTCTCACACACACACACACACAGATATTATAATAAATGATGAAAAAAAAAAGTAATATAAAATAGTAATGAGTTCATAATGCGGGAAAAGTTGAATTTTTCTACAAAGTTTTAACTTTACTTTTGGGATGCCAACGCACTATTGACATCAAGGTTTCCATATATATTTTCATATTTGAATCCTAAATTTCCTCTAATCATTACACTGGTTCTATGCCTTTACATGATAAATCAACACACTAATCCATCATTAATATCAGATTTTACACAGATGTTGAAACTCTTCTAATTCTACATTTTCCATATATTATAAGTCTTTTATTGATCACATAGATACATAGATATAATTTTTAAACACAATATATGTATCAACTTTATTTCATTAATCAACTTCGTACATACATCTACTCATAACCGCTTCTTCTCTATGGCATGATTTCGCACTCATTTCACCATCTCCTTTTTTCCTCCCACTTACTCTCCTTTTTATTTCCTATAGGCTTACAATAGATAGCATTTAGAAACATCATATAATTTTATAAATGCTAAAATCACTCAGTAAATGATCCATAAATCACTCCATAAATCATATTTTATTCTCTTAAAATCACTAGATCTATCCCTAAAATAACTCCATTAATCACCCTTAAATATCTCATTAGTTATATGATAATTAAATATTACAGTAAGAAATTGGATTTCCTTCTCCATGTCGAAACCCCCTTTGGAGATATGTCTCCAAAAAGTTTTGGTAGGTTTGAGAGCGAGAATGATGTTGCACCAAAATCCCAAAGTAGAAAAAGTTATGAATTCCTGGTCATAAGCTTTTGATGTAACAATCCCCTTGGATCCTAACCTTGTATTATAAGATATTTTCAATTTCTTGATGTTATTTTCCTGCTCCTACTACAGTTTTTTTCAAATCTCGAGGCTTCCAAATTATATGTTGGATTTGTCCAATTTCCTTGTTGATACAAATCCTCTTAGTCAGATGTACTTTTCTATTGGTTCCACTTCTCACCTCAGTATGCCTTTTCTTAGGCATGTTCACCATTAGGATTCTCATCTCATCAACCACTGTGTCTATATTATCCTGGTGCCGGTACATACTACTACCTCTTTGTTGAAATTCACTATTGTTGTTGCTCACCAATTGTTGCATCTTCTTCACCTCTATGTCACTGCAATATGGATTTATAATTTGTTCCTTATAATCAACTAAACCAAAAAAATCTATGTATTCCTTACCACATTTATCCCTTGCCAACCATTCTTTCAAAAACCCCATTCCTTCCTCAAAATATTTAAACATTAAATATGAATATTTTACTTGAGGTTTTATTTCATCTATAAGAAAGAGTTTTTTCTTCTATTTCTCTAATTATCCCTTCACGCTAATCACCATTTTATGTATTTTCATTTGCAAAATTAAATTGTAAATTGCAATTTAACTCATCTTTCTCAAATGTCGTAAACGCATCTTCACTGCTAGGCATGTGTCAACATCTCTATTCTTTGGTTGCAATTTCCCTTCATGACTTAGTCTCTATTAGCAAATTTCCAACAATTGTAGCTCTTATTCATGTCTCTAAAGAATTGTATCTGAATTTTTTTCCTTATCTTTTCTTTGAATGTATCCACTATTCAATTTTGTCCTACTTTATGCACCAACAAGTCCTTGCAACCGCATACCAAAAATTTAATTTATGAATTGTACATGATCTTCACTTTGATTGTCTTTAATAGATAATTTTTCTTCATATCCTCTGGTAAACAATTTCGTATTTATCTATTTAGTTACAATTTTGAAACTCATGTCATCAAATCTCCCTCATGTTTCTTTGAATTTTCCACATTTTTCATGAGGCTCTCAATAGTTCTCCAATTAGAATCATCTTCGACGAATAAACCTTTCTCTGGTTCACAAACCTGAAATCCTTCTTCTATTGTGAACCTCTACTTAAGCTCAAATCCTATGACCTTCTCATTCCTTAACTAAACATTCATCCTTTTATGTATTTTCACCTGCAACAAATTCCACTTAACTCTCTTCTATAGATTCCATCTTTCCCTTTGGTCTTCCTCACCTTCTTGTAGCAGTTCCATCATCACATCTTGCTTTACTTTCATGGCATCTATTTCTCTATAAAATTTATCATGATCTAATTTATTATGGCTTCCCTATAAACCTTTATTATGACCATCAATATTCAAACTTCTCCTTTCTCTACGAGATTTCTCTTGCTTACTATCATCTATATTCAAGTCTTCTCCATTACTTGTTACTCAATACCTCAATAAGATTTCTCCTAAGCTCAACCTTTTGGTATTCCTAAGTTCTATCCATAGGAACCTTCTTCTTCTGAAAACTCCTTTCTCTTCTATATTTTTCACTTACCTAGCTTGCCTTTTTGAGAAATTTAGTTGTCCTCCTTCTTTCCAGCTTTCAGTTGGAACAGGATCTTTTCCACAGTATTCAATAAATTTCTTCATTTTCTATTATAGTCCCCTTGCTCTAATCATTTCCACCGCTAATATATATAATCAACCAATATCTTTCACAAATTTTATGAAAATAAAAGACCAAATTACCTCTTGTTCGGGCTCTTTCGAACATGCATACTATTGCTATAATTTTCCCCAATACTTCTGGTGATTATGTTGTTTCATTCTTCCATTGTTTTTCCTCATCCAAGAACATGTTTCTCCTTGGAAATTCCTTCTCAAGCATAATCTATTCAACTTTTCTCCAAAAATTGATCTATTTTCAAAAAAATGTGGTGTTCTTTCTCCGAAAGCTTAGCATGCTTAATTTCTTGTTCAAATAAAATTAATCATATAAAATCATTTCACTAATAATATTACACCAAACCTCAACTCATGAAAGCTATATAAGATTTATCTCTTCATTTCTTCTACCATAATTCTTCTCTCAATTTTTACTATCTACAAATTAAAATTTAATGATTTGAGTCAACCATAGATAATTAAAGAAACTATAATTATTTACAATAACAAATTATAATTCCTTCTCCATGTTGAACTCACCTTTGGAGCTCCAAAAAGCTTTGATATTTTTGGGAGAAAGAATGGTGTTGCATCCGTTCATATCAATTCAATGTAATGGTTCCATAAATAACATGTTAATGTAATATATATATATATATATATATATATCAGTATAGATCCATCTTAAGCACAGATGGAGCATGGGTCGAGAGGGATCAAATATATTAAGGTGAAAACCTCTTTTAGAGTGCAAAATTTGAGAAAGCATTGCATCCTTCTCATCCCTTGATAAATCCCAATGAATTTGTACTCTCTCTCTAATCATTGGTTAAATAGTATTTTGAATGTTATATAAATAGTATGTAAAGTCCAAAAAAATGGTTTAAGGGAAAATCTACAAATAGTGAGACTACTTCAAACATTTGAACCATAAAAAATTATCTATTGACTACATTGTACATATTACAATGTTTTTTTTTATTATATATATTTTTGTCCTAGAGGCTCATTCTAGACCCTGGTGTGAAGGGATGTGTTGTTCGTGACTCTTTAAAATAAAATAAAAAAATAAAAAATATGTTCTAAATAGAAAAATAATGTCCCCTATAATTTAAAAAATAAAATAAAAAATAAATGTGTTGTAAAGTAATTAGAAGCAAAAAAAAATGTGTGGATCATATGTTTAAATCTTGTACTTTTCAAAAAAATTGGAACAAGAGATTTAAATAAACTATTTGAAGATATTTGTTAACTAATTTATGTCTATGTCAACTTCATAAATATCTATATATAGAAAAAAAAAAAAAAATTGTGGTTAAAATTTTTAATTGGTCCTATATATACTCTATTTAACATTCAAAAATACAATTTAACAATGAAAAATAACACAGTCTATTTTGCACTCTAAAAAAGTTTGCATGTGAATAAATTTGATCCCTTTCTCCTCATGTTAGATTCCTACTTAATATGGATCTATGTTGGTTAAGTATATGTCAATATTACTTAATCCTACATATTAAAATATTTTGTTATGTCAATTTTACATAATCTTACATATTAAAATATTTTATTGAAGATCCTCTTTGAAATTTTTTATTATTATGAATCTTTTTTAAATGTCACTTTTTAATTTTATATTAAAAATTGAATGAATTATACATCTCTATATTACTATTATTACTAGGAAGTATTTGATATTTTTTATTTTATTTTTCACCTTGAAATACTTTTTGGGTTTGGACAATGAAAATTTTATTATATACAATATACAATATTTTGTTTTAATATTTTCTTTCTATATATAGATATATATAAATTTGATATCAACATAAATTAGTTAACATAGATCTTCAAAAAGTTTATTTAAATCGTGCATTGAAATATTTTTGACAAATATAAGGTTTAAACATCTTACTCACTATTTTTCATTTATAACTATGTTATTTGTTTATAAAGTTGATATGAAATTATTTAAGCCAAGTGGAAACTAAGACTGAGTGAAATATTTTTACCATATTGGGTTGAACTATCATCAACAAATAGAGTGTAGATTGTAAGGTTAGATTTATTGATGTTGTATATTTTGACATTGTTTTTCTATTTAGAGACTATTTTGATTTTATTTTGATAAATACAAGTGTAAGCTCCCTATTGACCACATATGAAATCATACCATAGGGTAGAATGCTATAAAATGAGTCTCTCTCTGAATTTTTTTTTTTTTATTAATATATTTTAAAATGCATGTGAATATTACTTAATACTACATATTAAAATATTTTATTGATGACCCTCATTGCATTTTTTATTATTATGAATATTTTTAAATGTCAAGTATTAATTAGATATTAAGAATCCAATGAATTAGACATCAATCTTATTATTTTTACTAGGAAGTACTTGATATTATTTATTTTATTTTTTATACTTTCAATTATTTATTTTGGCTTTGGACATTGAATATTTTATAATATACAACATTAAAATATTTTCTTCTAACATTTTATTTCTACATATAGATATAATTTGATATCAACATAAATTAGTTAACATGGATCTTCAAATAGTTTATTTAAATCTTTTGTTGAAACATTTTTGAAAATTTTAAGGTTTAAACATCTAACTCACAATTTTTTTTAGTTTCTATTTATTTTATCTCTTTATAAAGTTGATATGAAATTATAATAAGTCATGTTGACACTAAGAGAGTGAAATAGTTTTACCACATTGTATTATACTATCAGTGAGAAATATAGGGACCATATTGAGGTTATCATTATTGATGTTTTATAATACTTTTAATTAAAACTTCTAAACATACATTTTCATTTTTATTTTTTATTATAGCCAACATTGTTTAATGTTTTAATGTTATTTTAAGAGGTATAAGTGTCAAATCACACATAACCCTCAGTGTGTTGTAGAATAAACTTTTTTTTATTAATATATTTTTAAGTATATGTCAATATTATATTAAAATATGTTATTGATGACCCTCATAGAATTTTTTTATTGTTATGAATACTTTTAAATGTCATGAATTAATTTAATATTAAGAAAAGAATAAATTTCATATCTCCCTCTTATTCTTTTATTAGGAAATACATCATATTTTTATTTTTATTTTTTTAAATTGCAATTACTTTCTTTTTTTGGACACTCAATATTTTAATATATACAACATTAAAATATTTTATTTTGATTATATATATATATATATATATATATATATATATATATATATATGAAGTTGATATCTACAAAACTTAGTTAACAAATATCTTCAAATAGTTTATTTAAATCCTCCATTGAAATATTTAACATAGATCTTCAAATAATTTATTTAAATCATGTGTTGAAATATTTTTTAAAAGCTCAAGATTTAAACATCTCACTAGCATTTTCTTTTAAGTTCTAATTATGTTATCACTTTATAAAGTTTATATGAAATTATATTACATCATGTGGACACTAAGAGTGAACCAAATATTTTTACCACATTGGGTTGTACTATCAACAATAGATTGAGTGACCATATAGAGGTTAGTATTATTGATGTTTTATAATGATTTTAATTAAAACTAACTAAACATGCAATTTTGTTTTTGTTTTTTATTATACATGACATTGTTATTCTATTTATAGAATATTTTAATTTTATTTTTAGAGTTAGATGTGTCAAATCTACTTTGAGCATGGATGGAATCACAAATGAAGCTGCTATATAATGTGTCTCTCATCGCTACTAGGCTATAGAATGTGTCTCTCACAGCTACTATGCTATAGAATGGGTCTCTCACCACTATTGGGCTATAAAATGCACCTCTCACAACAAAAATAGTTTTTTTATTAATATATTTTTTAGTATATGTCAATATCACTTAATGTTGGATATCAAAATATTTTATTGATTTCTCTTACCGAATTTTTTATTATTATGAATATTTCTAAATGTAATTTATTAATTTTATATTAAGAATTGAATGAATTACAGATATCCCTCTTATTATTAATACTAGGAAGTACTTAATATTTTTTATTTTATTTTTAAGTTTCAATTACTTTTTTTCCTTTACATGAAATATTTTATTATATACAAATTAAAATATTTTTTTTTACATTTTTTTCTATATATAGATATATATGAAGTCAATATCAACATCAGTTAGTGAACATAAATCTTCAAAAAGTTTATTTAAATCATGGGTTGAAATATTTTTGAAAAGTATAAGGTTTAAACATCTCACTAGCTTTTTTTTTTGTAATTGTGTCAGCTCTTTATAAAATTATGTGAAATTATATATATATATATAACATAATTAGAAAAAAATGCTAGCCAGATGTTTAAATATTATACTTTTCAGAAATATCTCAATACAGGATTTAAATAAACTATTTGAAGATTTTTGTTAACTATATATATAATTTCAGATACTTAGAAAAAAATGTGAGTGAGATGTTTAAACCTTATATTCTTCAAAAGACATCAACCAATAATTTAAATAAACTATTTAAAGATCTATATTAATTAATTGATTTTTATAAAAAAATAGATATTCATTCTATTAAAATCCAGTTTAAAAATTAATACTTTTATAAAATTTTCTAAATAAAATAATTCAAAACATCTATCCCAAAATTTCAAAAAGATACTTTGATATCCTCACTTCCATAATTAACTAAGTTGAACTAGTGTATTCCATAAATCCTCCACCACAAACTATATATTTGCATAACATAAACTATTACTAAAAATAAAACTACATATCACCCAAAACATGGGCTTCCTCTCTTTCAATTTTTTCCTCGACGTCCTCAACTTCATGGCCACTTGCTCCATCACTGCTTTCACCTTCTCGACCACTGGACTTATCCATTGAGCGACACAACTTCCATTTTCTCTGCTCTGTTATCTACCAAGAGAATCTCATTATATGCACCTCGTTCTTATGATAGTCACAGGTTTTCCAAACGAAATTCCATCATCTCCATAGCTAGTTTAAGCTCAAGAATACCCATCCAAAGATCCATCAGTTCATTTTGTGCCCTAGTTCCGGCTGAAATCAGCTCTGTGTGACACAAAATTAAAGAAATTGTAAAATCGAGCACTTCTGCCATTTTGGTGAGGACGGAACTTAAGTCCTCCTCACTGTCTCTAAATAAATTTCGATCATGTTGATACCACACCAAAGAAGAAAGAAAATTTAACAAATACAACTCTGCAATTCATGTTCAGTATTTTCCGAGGACCCGTAACAGAAAGCATAATGAGAATCAGATGGACCTTGCTGAGATCGATGCAAAAACCTCTGTCACCCTGTGGTTTGTTAATCTAACCTCATCCAACTTAATCCATTTGTCATGTGTGTGTTTTAGAGTGAAGATTCCATCCCACCTATCTTGATTGGCTCGAATCTACATGCCCTCCTAGATTTTTCGCTTCCTTTCAATTAAGATGGCAATATGTTTAAGCGCTATGAGATTAAATACAGATATCCAATACCTTGTCCCATCATTTTCTTTCCTCGGCAACATAACCAATTCAGCTAGACTTGACATTGTTAAGGAATAGCCTTGGGTGTTATAGTCCCATTATCAAACCCTATTTCTCCTTTTGATAATTGTGTGCCTTGTTTGGCCAAGGAATCCGCAGCCTCATTAAGGTTATTTCTTATATGATAAAATTCAATCAAGCCAAAATTTTCCGACAACAACTTAATTCGATTTATTAGTGTGGAAGGAGTTTATCATCGTTCTTTCTACATTTTGTCACTTTTTGCATGATGATATTAGAGTCTACAAATATTGATAGATGGTGAATTCATTCAGAGAGAGCCCGATCCAATACCTACCACAGAGCAAAATAATCATCTTGGTTGTTTGTACAAACTTCTAAGCTCTAAGTGAATTGAGATTATTTTTCTTTATTTAGGAAAAAAAAACCTTTTTTTGGATTAATTGAAACTATTTAGACATGCATATTCATTTATTATTATTGTAGTTAATATTGTTTTTCTATCTAGAGAATATTTTAATTTTATTTCAATAGGTACATGTGTCAATTTTGCGTAGAGTATGGACGAAGTCACACATGGCCCTCATACTCGGTTGTATCTTTCCACCCTTGACACAATAATGTATTTGTTTTTTATTCTTTGCATAATTTTATGTGTTGTAAGATTAAAAATAAATTAAAAGAAAAAATCATTTCCTAGATCATGCCAAGTTATATAAAACTCCAAGTCTAGCACCTATAACCACCCTTGATGCCAAATCATGATTGTTTCTCTTCTCTTCTCCTAAAATAAACCAACTTGTAAGGTAGGAAGATATTTTTATTACATGGTGCAATCACTTCTAGAAAATTATATATTACAGAGCAATAGAACGCATCAAATATGTGGATACACAAACACATAAAACATATAAAACAAGAGAGACACAGATATATGTGGTTCACTCAACTTGAGCTACGTCCACAGAAACTGCCAGTCCTTCCTTTATATTATCCAACAAAATGAAGAGACATAACCTACAACATATTCGCTATAATACACTCTTCTCTCTCACACATTCACCCTTCCTATTTGTCGCTAAGAACATGCATACAATATACAGTCGCAATACAATACTCTCATACAACAGAGGGGTTGCCTTCTTGGGAAAAAAAACCTAAATTAAACTTCAATTATACCATTATATCATCCACCTGATGAAAGTCCCAAATTGACTATGAAATTACAATATTTTACAAGGCAATTTTACATATGTTTTTAGTTTCGGGGTTGTTTCCCCCTAAACCCCCTGCCAAGGGGGGCTCCAAAATGGCACCGTAACCCCCCTATACCCCCTGACGGTGATCAAATGATGGGTGGCGTTGTTGCCCCATTAAGAACATGGGTCCAACACTGTGATACATCTAAATTAAGAAGATAATCAGGCTCCACACCCAACAATCTCCCACTTGGAGACTGATTGTAGCAACTCCACTGCTGCTTCATTTGATGGACAATTTCTCCACTTTAGACTTGGTTGTTTCTCATCTTCATTATCATACTTGAAGACCAATTGAAACTGAGCAGAATATCAGTTTCTCCCTCGTTATAACTTTTGTTAGCATATCTGCAAGATTTTGGCTAGTGTGTATATTTTCCAGCTTCAACTGCCCATCTTCCAACACTGACCATATGAAGTGGTACTTGAGTTGTATGTGTTTAGTCATGGAATGAAATGTTGAGTTCTTTGCAAGATGAATGGCACTCTGGCTATCATTGCATAACCTTCCCATCTCTTCTTTCTTACCTAATTAATCCTTAAACCTTTGTAACCACAGCATTTCTTTACTAGCCTCTGTAGAAACAACATACTTTGCTTCTGTTGTTGAAAGTGCAACGACACTTTGCATTTTTGAATCCCAACTAACAGTTGTTCCACCTACAGTAATACCTACCCTGTAGTGCTCCTCTTGTTATCTCTATCATCTGCCACATCTTCATCAGCATATCGCTATAGAGAAATGTTTAAACTACCAAAGCATAATGTTTGATTTGTGGTACCTTTCAAATACCTGAGAATCCATTTCACTACCATCCAACATTATTTTCCTAGAATGTTCATGTACCTACTTACAACTCCCACTTCATGTGAAATATCAGGCCTTGTGCATATGATTGCATACATTAAGCTTCCAACAACTAATGCATACGGAACTTTAGAAAAATACTCCATTTCTTCTTCGGTCTTAGGGCACATCTCCTTATTAAGTTTGAATTGGCTAGCCAAAGGTGTACTAACTGGTTTTGCATTTTTCATATTAAATATTCTCAACACCTTTTGTATGTACTCATTCTGAGACAATGTTAATTTGCGATTTTTCCCATCTCTAGTTATTCTCATACTAAGGATTTGTTTTGCTGCTCCCAAATCCTTCATTGCAAATGAATTTGCCAATTTTCTTTATGAGCACATTTATTTCCTACATGTTACACCCTGCAACAAGCATATCTTCTACATACAATAACAATATAATATAGTTTCCATCACTTTTCTTTTTTAGATAAACACAATGATTGGAGTGACATCTAGTATAACCTTGTTCATACATAAACCTGTCAAATTTTAGATACCACTACCTTGGAGCCTGTTTTAAGCCATACAATCTCTTCTTTAACCTGCACACTAATTTTTCCTTACGGTTGCTTCATATAGATCTCTTCCTCAAAATCTCCATGGAGAAATGTTGTCTTTACATCTAAGTGTTCAAGATGAAAATCTTCCGCTACTACAAAACTTAAAATAGTTATGGCTGAAGTCATCTTAAAAACAAGAGAACATGTTTTATCAAAGTCAATACCTTTCTTCTTTGAAAACCCGTTCACCACAAGTCTAGCTTTGTAACTATATTTTCCTCCATTTTCTTCCTTTAGCTTGTAAACCCATTTATTCTGCAATGTTGTTTTACCTGCAGGCAACCTGACTAAGTCCTAAGTCTGGTTATGTATTAAGGAGTCCATCTCTTCTTTCATGGCTAGCTCCCAGTTCTTTCTAGTTTCTACTTGCATTGCTTCTTCATAACATTTGGGTTCACCTGAAACAATCAACAATAAATAATATAATGAAGGAGAGTAAAGTTGAGGTGGTCTGCTTATCTTGGTAGATATTCTGACACCACTTTCAGGTGTTTGAGGTGCTTATTGATGTTCTGGTGGTTGTTGTTGTTCTGGCTATCAATTATTATTATTTTCAGGCACCTTTACTTTTTTTTTTATCTCATCAAGAACTGTGTATTCTTTGTTTTCTTTTTCCTGTTTCTTTTCCTACAACTGATTCTTATACAAGACTTTTTCATTGAATATTACATCTTTACTCCTAATGATTTTGTGATTTTGATAATCATATAAGCGATAACCAAAATCATTGACACTTTATTCAATAAAGGTACATTTCTTTTATTTTTCCTCAAGCTTTGTTCTATTTTCTTTACTAAATGGACAAAGGCCTCACAACCAAAAATCTTTAAAAAATAGTAGTTTACCTTTTTACTTGTCCATGTCTCCACTGGAATACCACCATCCAAGGAACTTGAAGGCCCTCTATTTATTAGATAACCAACAGTATCTACAACATCTGCTCAAAATTGTAAAGGAAATCCTGCATGCAATATCATGCACCTTGCACGCTCCATTATTGTCTTGTTCATCCTTTCTGACACACCATTTTCTTATGGTGTTCTTGGAATTGTCTTCTCTCAGTGAATTCCATGCTCTGAACAGTACCTATCAAACTATTTTCTACAATATTCACCTCCATTGTCTAATTTCAGACACTTCAACTTCTTTCTTGTCTCAATCTCAACCAAATCTTTCCATTTCTTGAAAGTATCAAATACATCATATTTATTATGAATATAATAAATCCATTTTTTTCTAGTTTCATCATCAATACAAGTAACATAATAACGAGAGCCACTAAGAAATGATACCTGAGAAGGTACCCATACATCTGTATGCACAATCTTTGATTTTTCACTCTTATTTTCTTTCACAACTCTAAGAAATCTGACTCTCTTACGTTTTCCATAAATACAATTCTCAAAGAAATCAAAATCAATATTATTCAAACCCAACAAAAAATTTCTTGAGTGAAAAATATTCATCCCCTTCTCACTCATGTATGTGAGCCTATGATGCCATAATGCTGCATCTGCTCCTTTGGAAGTTAAAGAATTAACATAGTTATAAATAACATAGCATAAATACAATGTACCAACATTTTCTCCTTTTTCTATTACCAGGACTCCTTTAGTGACCTTCCAGGTTTTATCTATTAAATTTTTCACACAACCTTCACCGCCTAACTGCCCTGTTGAAAACATATTTTTTTTCAGATTTGGAACATGTATTGTCTCCCTTAATAACCATTGGTTTCCATTTTTCTTTTTAATAAGAACTTTACCCATTCCAATGATTTTACAGTGTTTATCATCACCCAGATGAACCTATCCAAAATATCCTTCAACATAGTTATGAAAATGATTCTTATCAGGTGTGGCATGGAATGAAGCCCTTGAATCTACCACCCATGAATCAGTAACACTTTCTAAAGAAAGAATCAAAGCATATTGTAACACATCACCTATCACATTTTATTTTTTATTTTTTCTTGTTGTGCATCTCCTTCTCCTCCTTTCCAAGATTTATAGTATTTCTTCATGTGTCATTTCTTTCCGTATTTCTAGCACACTATCCCTGATCTAGACTTGGATCTATATTTCCTTGGCTTACTGCAATATCCTGAGCTCTTTCCTCTTTCCATTTTTCTTCCCCTGGTCTCTACACTCAAATCATTACCCGATGTCTCACTAGAGATTTTTCGTCACATTTCCTCGCTAAGGATAGCACCAACAACATCATCAAACTTTAAAGTACTAAACCCAGAGACAGAGTTACTAATGGCCATAACTAAACCATTCCTACTTTCTAGAAATGAGCACAAAAATAACAGAGCCCTAACTTCATCATCAAATTTTACCCCTACAAAAATTAACTCACTGGTAACTGTATTAAATTAATTTAAATAGTCAACAACAGATCCACCTTCCAACATATTCATATTAAGTAAACATTTCATAAGAAATACCTTATTTGAGGTTGAGAGGTTTTCCTATAGTTTCGCCAATTACTTAATTAAACTTTCTATTGTTGTTTCCTTCAAAATATTAAAGGCTACTGACACTACGAGGCACAACCGTATTGTTCCAAGTGCCTTTCTATCGAGAATCTCTCATTTTTCATCTATCATACTCGACAACTTCTTTGTTTTCCGCTCAATGGTAGGTACAGATCTTTCTGATACAGATAATCTTCCATTTGCATCTTCCATAGCAAGTAGTTTTGGCCGTTAAATTTCTTGACCCTAAACCTACTATCTTCTGCCATTTCTCCCACTCGAACCAGGAACCCTTCTTTCCTACGAGTTTATCAGCCAAATAGACCTTCAAATTTGATACCAGTTGTTAGAAAATTATATATTACAGAGAAATGGAACATATAAAATATGTGGATACACAAACACATAAAACATATAAAACAAGAGAGACACAGATATATGTGGTTCACCCAACTTGGGCTACATCCACGGAAAAATCCAATCATTCCTTTATATTATCCAACAAAATGTAGAGACACAACCTACATCAGATCAGTTTTAATATCCTCTTCTCTCTCACACAATCCCCCTTTCTATTTCTCGCTCAAAATATGCACACAATACATAGTCACAATACAATACCCTTATACAATAGAGGGGTTTCCTTCTAGGGAAAAAAACCCTAAATTAAACATAACTTATATCATCAGATCATCTGCCTAATGAATGGCCCAAATTGACTATGAAATTACAATATTTTATAAGGAAATTTCATATATGTTTTTAGCTTCGAGGGCGTTGCTCCTAAAACCCCCCACCAGGAGGGGCTCCAAAATGTTGTCGTCGCCCCCCTTAGAACCCCCTGATGGTGATCAAATGATGGGCAGCGTTGCTGCCCCGTTAAGAACAGGGGTCCAACGTGTCGATACATCTAAAAAATGAAGATAATCACGCTCAACACCCAAAAATCACATTATTACATATGCATAACATGGAAACCTATCTAATTCACCATGCTAGAAGTTTTTGTACCATATTTAAATCCCTATAGGTAGCGCTCTATTCGTTAGAAACATTTAGAGGATTCTTTTTATGTGAATAAATCCAACCCCAAATAGCCTTCGACAAAATATATTGGAAATATGTATTCTCCTCCACATACTATCTTGAGTGATGAAAATCCATAAATATTTCTCATCCAGAGCTTTCTTGGAATCCTAAATTTTTTAAAACCCCATTCTCCTTTATCCATAGGGAGATTAATCTAGGACCATCACACAATATGAGACCCCAAATATTTTTAGGTGCCTTTATATAGATAATTGAAAGTAGTCTTTCGAATTCTATACAATAAACATTTTGGAACAAGAGCCAATAAGTGCCAATCAACTAATATAGCCTCTATTAGATATTTGATATACAAGGAAACCCCATGGGAGTTTCATTGATTGCACTGGAAATGAATTCAATTTTCTACCCTTACCACTTACTATTTATAATCAGTTATCCCATAGTTGTTTGGCTTGAAATCAAAACCCAATTTTTTTTCATATAATGCATGTAATTGGTATCCAAATGCCTTAGTAACATGAGATCAATTTCCTTCCACATAATATGAAAATTATATAATATATTAATCCAAATTTAACACCATCCCTAAAGTGCTACAAAATTTTTAAATTACCAATTTGACTCAATTGAATGTTTCATACCTACAAGCAAAAAAAAAAGCATCATCCAAAAATTATAACGGGATGAATGAATGTTATGGGCCATCGAAATACTTGAATTATTTTTGAATGTTTTCCTTTGATGATCAGTCTACTAATACCAACTTCAATAAGGAGAAAAAAATATGGGAGAGAGGGAAACCTTAACGAAGTCTCTTGAATGGATTACAAATGGATGAACATGCACCATTAACTAATATATAGAACGATGACTAAATGGCATATCCCATCATCTAGTTTACCAATGGAAAACAAAGCCGAGCATAAATAAGAATAAATTTCAAATAATACCATCCCAATAGAAGACCAAACCCAACATAAATAAGAATAAATTTC
This sequence comes from Pinus albicaulis, assembly GCA_034641835.2. NCBI lineage: Eukaryota > Viridiplantae > Streptophyta > Pinopsida > Pinales > Pinaceae > Pinus > Pinus albicaulis. The sequence continues at coordinate 697,782,018 of CM076577.1, read as the reverse complement.
AAATAATACCATCAGACCCTATGTTAAGCTTTTGATAGATCTAGATTTAGAAAAGAAATGGTTCTATTAATATATTTGATCATGTGAACCTCCTTTCAAGCCAATGTGATAGTTTTTGGACCAATATACCTCTAATAAATTCAAACTACTCATCAAAATCATTATTAACAAGTATGAATTAATTCTAACTATGATCATTTTTACCATGATTCTACAAACATGATTACATAGTGAGAAAGGCCTGAAATCACAATAGTTTTTGGGGTAGTCACTCTTAAGGAAAATAGAAATAAAGGTACAGTTAAAAATTCCATGCATCCACCTTCATTAAAGAACATGCTCCATAACTCCAGGGAAAGTTTTAGGGTCTAATATTTGCAATTGGACTAATTTTCCATGTTTTTTCCAAAAAAAAATTGTTAATTTCCATTTTTCTAAAAATCATTCGCCCAAATTTTATAGTATAAAATTATTTTGCCTTAAAAATAGCCAAAATTTTATATAGATACTATATCTAATTATTAAGAATTTGAATATTTTTACAAAATAATTTCTAAATATTTTACAAATTGCATATTATGTACTAGTGTGATTTGCGAAGGTTTCTAAATTTTAAAATAATTTTTCGTCCTTAAAATTTTCCGTCCGTAACTCTAAGTAGATCACTCCCCATAGTATCATAAAAATTAGCAAAGAATTCCTTCGTTCACCTATCTAGACCCAGACTCTTGTATTTTTAAAAAGATTTAATAATTCCCAATAGTTTTTCCAATGACATAGGCTAGAAAAATACATATTTTCTTCCTCCTCGACAAACCAAGGAATTTTCTATATCACCTTAAGAATAGAACTAATTTCCTCACTTTGAGGAAACAAATTGAATGATCCCTAAGATTGCAAGATCCTTAAATCCCTAGACTTTGTTTCCTACCAATTACTAAATGGTGTTGTTCTGATTCCTATAGCTTTCATATTTTCAGAAATACTTCATATTTTGATCCCATGCTTCCATCCACAAAAACCAAGTCAAAAACTTGACTCTACAGTATTCACCTTTCTTCCTCATCCATTAAATTTTTGAATCTTTGTTTTTACAACTATCTAAAATGAACCATACGATCCTATGTCAACCCACCACCATGTTCAAATGTATCTAGATTAGATTAAATTTCCTTGATGTGATGAGAACTCTTCATTCTATTATCTACATTCCATCTTAAAAAATATATATTTATTAGTACTTTTATATTATGTGAAAATTATGTACATGTTGGGCTATCAAAATTTGGACGTAAGGATACCCAAGTCTCTATAATTAGGTTTCAAAATTCCACCACCTCTCCCATATTAGAGTCATACTTAAAAGGAATGCATGATTTTAGAATGAGTTTTACAAACTTTGAAAAGATGAGAAAGAGGTAAAATATGGGAACCTTCTTAATCTAATATTTATACTTGTGAATAGAAAGAAGTAAATTATATTAATTTTCGAAAATTTGATCCAACTGTTTCAAGACTACAACATACCCTACTTTATTATTTTTTTAGGTGGGTACAATATCAATAGACACTAAATCAACCTAGGAACCACATTCAAAAGGATCTACAAAAAACTTGACAATCTATTCTCCTTAGTATGAATACCCTAAATTTTTTATCAGCCGATAGAGTAGTTGAGATCACCTCCGATAGTATTATTCTCCACTTGTGATTTTTAAGTGTCCATATTATTTCCTATAATTTTTTTGACACCTTAGGGATTGTATAAATTTAAAATATTAATGTCTAGATCAAGATCTCCATCATGAATTACAATCATCATTCAAGAAGGAACAATAAAAAGGAAGAAAGTGTGATTATATCCTACAGTTTTAATATCATATCCGACAAAAACCAAAATGAATCCACACCTACAAATTTCCATCCCTTGATGTTCTTTCTTAATACACTAATGATAGAGTTGGTGCACCCCATGGTTTTATAAACTAAAACTATATTTGTTGAACCTAAATAAATTAATGTCTATATATATATATATATATATATATATATATATATATATATATATATATATATATATATATATATATATATATATATATATTTCCACCCTCTGTTATAGTTATGGGCTTTCTGGAAGGTACCCCTCATGATTTTACTATATCTAACTCCCCTATATAATTAATTTATTGGCCCTAATTAATTTCCCTTGATAAACATCTCTTGTGCTAAGTGAAAAGTAGATTTACGGTCAACTTTAATATGAACCCTATGAGAGGGTAAGTGAAAATCCAAACCCCCATAAATCTAAGAACTAGAGTCATGTCTTAGGAGGTAGAGATCCATCCTTATAAAACATCTAGAGAGGAAAATAACTTTTATATATGGTGCTCGAGGAAGTGGAAAAATAGACCCAAGCTCCAACCCAATGAAGGGTACCAAAGAATCCTTCACAAAAATTTCATTATAATTATCCGAAATAGGGGAATATATTATTTAGGGGGAGTTTTTAAACCACTCAATCTCTTATTAAGAATATAGGAAGAGGGAGGATGATTCATTCCATCTCATTAGAATGATAAGTAGTATCCCATATGTTTTCCAATTTTTCTCATTGCGAAGTCAAAATATCTAGTCCCTCAAATGGTCCTCTTGTAGATTTCAGTCTTATTCCATCCCATTCATGCCCGAGAAAAATAACACTAAAATAATATCTTCAATGAGGATTCCCAAAACTTTTTTTAGAGTTGAAACACCATGATAAAAGAAACTCCCTCACTTCTTCGCACCATTAATTTCTTAGGTATATCGTAAAATTGGGATGTTGTTTTTATCTGAAGCAATTAGGAGGTTACCATAGTTCTTTTACAGGTTAGCATAATTCATATGCTTAACATCCTCCTCCAACACCTGGATAATTCACCACGCACTCATAAGGATAAAGTGGAAAAGAGAAATCTACAGTTAAGTTTCGCATCACATGGAAATGAAAACAACAAGGCATATTCACATAATATAATATCTCATCATAGTTCATACAACCATCAACAATTTGTAAATATTAAAATAGACCCTACATGACATTAATGTCAACCAAGCTCTTAGCCACAACTTCCATGTTCTTTCATATATAACACATGTTACCCATAATATATGTTCCAATGTAGCCACCAAGGACTATAAACCCAACCACATTTCATAATTCAAAATCAAGGTCAAGAAGCTTCACCCAAATTGGAATACTATATCCATAACAGTCCATGCATTGAAGGGAAGATGCTAGGGTTTAAGTGCTAGTATAACACAAGATCTTATGTACATCATTTTCACACCTAAAAAGGAATCCATATCACACCCTCCATAAGAAATTAAATATGATGTTATATTCCAGAAATGGAGAATAATATTGATGCATCCAAGTATACAAGTGACTCATATTAAATCTTCACCCAAAAAGCTTACTAACTATGATGTTGTACCATAAGTACTCAAGCAGCTTGAGATGTAAATCCTTATCCTTATGTAAAATTTCATGGGATTTTTCTATCATTTTCCCATATGGAAACACTTGTATCTAGGCTAAGGGTTTCTTAGTACCTCAAGTTGTAAACAATGTAAAAAAAAATCCACTCTGAAATTAAAGCGGGAAAAAACAAAAGGATAAAATTGAGAGGACAAACTTCTTAGAAGGTAGTTTTGATTTCTTTTCTGAAAGAGTAATAATAGAATTAACATCCACTTAAGGACCATCATAAGAAGCCACATATTGAGGAAGGATATTCATTAGTGATGATCCAAATCCTTTAGTACTATGTAAGGAAATGTAAGAAAGTCTTAGAGATGGTAAAATTGAATTTATTGTGGCACCATGGTGTGGCAGGGCAGTATTACATCAATGTATGTTCTAGATAGGAGATGAAAAACACATGTATACCTACTACAAAAAATTTGGTCCTTTAATAATGAATTGTCTAAGTAGTCCGCTAGTTGGACATGCTTGTCAAAAAATGTGGGTCTAAACTTGAGTGTTGACAAACACTACTTCCTATGGTTAGGCATATTGACTACAATAGAAAGAGGGAAGAAACACTCAATTCAACTAGAGAGAAAATAATAAAAAAATTATTAACTAATGAATAGGGTTATATAACTTATATTTGAAGGTTGGAGTAAATACACTAGCTAGACAAATCTTATTACTCCATGATTTCCTTGTGAACCCATACATAAAAAGAGACAAGAAAAGGTTTCAAAAACATATTTAAAGAAAATCTAAGTGCTCACAATGATAGAAGTCAAGAAAACATATGATCATCACAATATATATTAAAAATGAATTGAATTGGGAAAAAATGAAATGAGTTTCTTATTGATAAAGTACAACAAGAATATAGGCTCATGAGATAACTCGTTCATATAGGAATCACTTGAAACCATTCATTAGATCCCTCCGTCCATTGGATCCCCCTAACTTGGGCCACTGAAGGTCTTGTATGCAATGTCTTCCACTTCATGACCAAGAAAGTGAAAGAGAATGAGTTTATTTCCAATCCTAAAAGAATAATAGAGAGACAAGGAAACAAGGGTTTCCAAATGTAATCCTTACTTTAAAACTTAGGGGATTGTAGATGTATAAACAAGAATGTAGATTTCTAGCATAAGGATACTCTCTCTTCTCCTCCATCCAAGACGTCATTTAATACTCATCAAATCTAGTTTGGGTAGTCGGGATAGAAAACAACATATGAACTCGTGTAAAAACTAGAAACCCTACCCAAAATGCATAGGTTTGCACACATTTAACCTTTTTATTGTAAATTGAAGACATATACTAAACTTTCTTGAAGAATACTAGCATATATATTCACTTTGTTGAGTAAGATGTTGTATATGTATTCATGGAAAGAAGGGTGCATATGTAAACTCAATTTATTTTCTTTTCATTTCGAAAAAATCCTCAAATGATGAGTGTTAAGAGTTCCTCAGATGGTGAGCTTGTGTAAAAAGAAAGACAATGGCATCTTTATCCCAAATCATGCATCTTATAGCATGTATAACAAAAATGCTATAACACACATATATGCCTTTTTCATGTTATTTATATTCATTCTTGTATACCAAACTAGTCACGAAAAAACCTTGAAAAAATACTACAAAAATCCTCCATGTAAAAACATTAATCATGTTAGATCTAAGACTTTTGTGATCCATAAATTAGATAAATATTTTTCAGATTAATCACATCATTAATGATGTGAAACATTTATCTAACATTAATCTTCATATTTTTATGTTGATTGTGTTAAGCATAATTCAGCATTGTTGGAGCTTTTTATAAGATAAAATACATATAAGAAAATTTGACATCTAAGTTTCGATATTATTTAAAATACAGAGATAGAGACAGCTAGAGAAGCAGAGACAATGGTAGAGTTGATGGAAGCAGATCGAAATCTATTAATTATCATAAAAATCTAAAATAAGCAAATACTAATTTAGTAAAATTGAAGACATATTTAAATATTTGTGAAACATTATGGAACGATTTGTGTGAGACTTCCCAAGGACATATTCATACCATCTTTCCAAATATATATTTCTTTTATGCTCAACCACTACAAAACTGCGAATAGAAACTTAAACCTGTAAAGAATAATATAACTTTAGTTCTGAAAAAGGATACAAAAACTTAAACCTGTAAAGAATACTATAGGTTTAGTTCTGAAAAAGGAAACCTATGAAAATGGAACGAATAGACTTGAACAAACTCCCTTTTTAATCATTTCAGAACAAAGTACCATTGTACCAAAAGGTGTTGTTGAATTTGAGAACAACGTCGTCCTTAACTTTTTTCCCAATATGGAATCCGTGGTAACAATTGCATAAATGCGAGCAAATCTATTAGCGCATTCCACAATCCCACTTCACCGCTGATCGAACCTTTCGGCTCCGTTCATCTCAAGATGGCTGCAGCCATGCTCGATATTGCGAAGAATTAATCATTAAAATGTCAAACCGAGTAACAGGGTTTGTAATCACGTACGTGCCTTGAGCAATAATTCCGGAGTCATAGTCGCAGTTAGGAATTGTATGGAAGTCGCATTAATTGGTGATGGATTCGCTGATAACTACAAGGGTTCCAAATTTGCCCGCCCTTGAAGAAGGGCATTTCAATCAACGCCACTAGGAAGGCCGTCGTTTCTTCCAGTCAAATTCCGTTACATGTCGAACACCACCTTATCAACTGTGGGAAATTTACAAAGAGAGTCGGTGCATCTTATGGTTTCGTAAAGTAAAACTATGTCTGGCTAACCTCAATAAATCAATGTGTTAAAAATATATATAATTTTTTTTTTGCCTCCCTCCTAAACTTATAATGTCCATAGATAGTATATCCATGTAAGAACATCAATGTGGTTTTTCGTTTTTCCTAGATATAAGGACCCGATATAATGTAATTTCTTGGCCTAATTTATTTCCCCTTGTTTCCCCTGAGTGCTAAGTGAAAAGAAGTAGATTTATGACCAACTTTAATAGGCCCTATGAGAGGACAACTGAAAAGCCAAACCCCACGACTACCTCAGAACTAGATTGAGGTCATGAGAACTAGAGTGAGATCTTAAGAGGTAAGGAATCTTCTTTTTAAAAGAGTTAAAGAGGAAGACAACTAGTCTAGATGGTACTCCAAGAAGTGGCAAAATAGTCTTAACCTCTAACCTAAATGAAGGGTACCAGAGAATCCTTCATATGAATTTTATTATAACTTTTTAAAATAAGGGAATAGATTATGAAGGGTTAGCTTTTAAACCACCCAAGCTTTTTTTAAGAAGAGGGGAACAAGGAGGATGAATCTTTTCCATCAAATTAGAAGATAAGAAGTAACATCCCATATATTTTCCAATTTGTCTCATTGTGAAGTCAAAACCTCTAGCCCTTGAAAAGGCCTTTTTGTAGATCTTAGTCTTATTAGATCCTAATCATGCCAAAGAACAATAGCATTGAAATATCTCCAACAACGATTCCCTTTAATCATTTTTCAGATTTCAAACACCATGATATAGGAAGCGTCGTGAGTCCTTCGCGCCATTAATTCCTTAGGTATGTAACCCTGGGATCTAGTTTTGATCTAAAACAATTAGAAGGGGGCCCTAATTCTCTAACAATTCAACACAATTCATATGGTTAACAACATCCTCCAACATCTTGAGAATTCACCACACACTCACGGGGAGAAACTAGAAAAGAGATATCAACAGTGGGGCTAAGTGCCCCACTACATGGAATTAAAAACAACAATATGGCATATCCACTTGATATAGTATCTCATTATAGGTCATACAACCATTAGAAATTTGTAAAGATTCAAATAGACCCTACACCACATTGGTGCCAACTAAGGTTTGAGTCACAAAGGTCTGAGTCACAACTGGAATGTTCTTCTATAGATAACCCATGTTTCCCATGATATATGTTCCAATTTCTCCACAAAAGACTGTAAATTGAACCTCATTTCATAATTCAAAATGCAGATCAAGAAGTTTCACCCAAATTGGAGCTCTATTTGCATAACAATCCACACATTGAAGGGAAGATGCAAGGGTTTAAGTCCTAGCATATTGCAATATTTTATGTACATCATTTTCACACCTAAGGAAGAATCCATATGACCCCCTCAATAAGCAATGGCATATGATGTTATATTACAAAATGGAGACCAATATTGATTCATCCAAGTATACATGTGACTCATATTAACCCTTCACCCAAAAAACTTGCTAATTATGGTGTTGCAACATAAGTACCCAAGCTACTTGAGATGTATATCCTTATCCTCTTGTAACATTTAATGATATTTTTCTATCATAGGCCCTTATGAAAATATTTGCATCTAAGCTAAGGGTTTCTTAGTACCTGTAGTCATAACCATGTCAAATGAAATTGACTCTCAATACAAGGTGGGGAAAAGAAAAAGGATATAATTAAGAGGACAAACTTATGAGAAGGGAGAGTTAATGTCTTGTCCATAAGAGGAAGAAAAGCATTGAAAACCACTTGAGGACCCTCCTAAGAAGTCATAGATTGAGGAAGGATATTCATTAGTGATGATCCCAATCCTTTAGTACCATTCAAGGAAAAGTAAGAAAGTCTGGGGTAAGGTGAACCTACATTCATTGTGGAACCATAGTGTGGCATGACAAGGCTACATCAATGTATGTTCTAGATAGGAGAAGACAAACACGTCCACACTCACTACAAAAAACATTGTCCTTTAAGAATGTATTGTCTAAGTAATCAGTTAATTGGACATCCTCGTTCAAAAAAGTGGGTCTAAATCTAGTGTTGTCAAAAATTACTTGCTATGGTTAGGTATGTTAACTACAAAAATGTGAGGGAAGAAATACTCACTTCAATTGGAGAGTAAATAAAAAAACTTCCTTACCTTCATTAAATAAAAGAATAATGGAGAGACAAGGAAACAAGGGTTTCCAAATGTAAAGATTACTTAAAAAGTTAGGGGAATGTAGACATAAACAAGAATACAAATTTCTAGCATAAGCACACTCTCTAGTCTCCTCCATCCAAGTCATTATTAGATACTCATTGAATCTACTTTGAGTAGTTGGGGATAGAAAACAAAATATGAACTCTTGATAAAACCTATCAATTCTCCCTAGAATGCATAATTAGGGACACATTTAACCATTTTTAGTGTAAAGTGAAGACATATACTACTTTCTTGAAGTAGATTAATATACATAAACATATTTCTTGAGAAAGAGTTTTATATGTATTCATAATGGAAAAATCAAAGTTGCATATGTAAACTCAAATTTTCTTTTTGAAGAGTTCTTCAAATGGTGAGTAGCAAGGAAATGACATCTTTATCGAAAATCATGCATATGATAGTAAGTATAATAAAAATGGTATAACACATGGATCTACATTTTTCATCTTACTTATTTTCGTTATCATATATGAAATTAGTCATGAAAAAACTCTACGGTACTATAAAAATCCAACATAAAAAAAAAACCCAACCCTCTTGTTTATGGTGACTATGTTAAGCATAACATACTATAAAAATCCACATCAAATAAACCCTAATATTCATGCTTATGCTGACTATGCTAAGCATAATAGCTTTACATAATATTCAATACATAAAAACAAATTTGAAATTTGACCACCTTATTTATATTTGTCATATATGAAATTAGTTAAGAAAAACCTCCAAAAATCCTACATCAAAGAAACCTTAATCCTAATCCTCATGTGTTTATGTTAAACATAATATTTTATAGTTGGAGCTTTATATAAGTTACAATACATATACACAAATTTGACCTTGTTACTTCATAATGTAGTTCAATAACAATATCTACAATTCACATATAAATAAGACAGTTCAACTTGTAATTTATTTATAAATTTCAAAATATAATTTAAACAATAAAAAATTATAATTTTCACTCAATTTTATAAATAAATTTCAATTATAACTTTTAAAACCAAAAATATAAATTTAAAATTTAACACAAATTTAAATATTTTTTAAAATCCTTTTATCACCACCATCACCAATATATCCATTCGCTAAGCAAGCAGCAACAAAGGTAGAATCAGAGGTAGACGTAGCTGGAGCAGAAGAGACAGATATTTATGAAAGGTTTATGTTTTTTTTTTTTTTCAAAGTTGGGTAAGGGTTTGAGTATGATGCATATATCATGGTCATAGTCATATCCAAGAATAGCCATAACTGAAAGGAGATTTGAAAAGTTTCTACACATCTAATCATAATTTATTCAAAAATTCATTGAAATATTTATAATTATTTATTTATTTAATTTATTTATTATTTTTTTAGATTTCATGGTACTTTATCATTTTTTATTTATTAAAAAAGTGAGCAAGTTGTAACATATGAAAATTTGGTAGTCTCAACTTGTCCGAAGAAAATTAGGTCTATTGGCCACTTTAAAGCGTTAAACGCCATCCAGTATTGAAACAGTGTCTTCCGTCTACTAGCCTCTATATTCATTTTACTATGTTTATCAAAGTATAACTAAAAATAGTAAAAGCTAGCCGTAAAATTCATTGGAAACCTAGAAAATCGTGATTTAACCGTCTAAAGAGTTAATAGGCATCAGATCTTTTGCAGTGGAGCCCAGCATATCAACTTGTTGCATAGATTGAAGCTCTCGTTCAATTCTTCCAATTCGACTTGTAGCATGGTACTCAAATACTCCAATCTCCTGAATTTCTTTTTTAATTTCCTACAGAATTGAAATCACATTGGGATTTTCTTCCTCGTCCTGTAAAGTGAGCAAGGCCTTGGCCAACACACATTTGACAGTCCAATAAGTATTGATGGACTGGTGAAAAATGAATAGTCTCCCTCTTGTGTTCCCGGGGTTTGAAACAAAATCCATGGTATCCCCCTATAATTCTATGTTTTCTTCCTTGTTATTGCTTTCCATCTCCTAGCGTTGAATTATATTATGAATCTGTGGTGGATTTCTTGAGGAGTAAATATCGAAGAGATTCTCCATGACCTCTTTCTTCGTTTTTCTGCCTCACTTGTTGGGTCCGGCAGTGGTTTTTGGAAGCTTCTGCTTTCCTTTTTCTTTAACATGACGTTTGACAGGTTGACCTTTTACCATTTTTGTTTTTAGACAAAGAAACACTGACAATGACTGAGCAACACCTATGAGAATTTTTAACAGACCTATATATGGTGCGAAAAGGTCAATAATAGTATGCATGGGAATTATTATGGGACCCACTTCTTCCGTCGCAGTCGAAAGCACAATAAAAATTGCCATGCAATTACTGATAAGGGTGGTAGAACCAGCATGTTTGGAGACCAGGGAGAATGGAGAAGGGACTGTGCATGAGACAAACCCACAAACCAATTAACGAGCAGAGCAAAAGCAACGATTAATCTCCCTACCAGATAAACCACAGACAAGATACAACATTGAAGTACCGAAAATAGAGGTAACTAACTGATCGACACGGACCACACATCTCACACTTCGCGGAGGTGAGGTTTCCTGACTAACCCAATTACGATGGGCAGAGTTGAAGCTACAGACTCAGGCCGACTTATCCTGGTGCACCATGCAAGCAATCTCATAGGTTTGAAATGTGTTTTCATTAGTAAATAGCCACAAAACCAAAGCTTGAGAATGATTTTCCAAGAAATTGGAATGGAGGGTTTTGTTGGAACAAAAAAAAGGCGACAAGGGATTATAAAATAGGGGTCGACAGATGAAGCTGGGATAACCAGAATCACCATAAACTGCCAGTTATCTTGCTGATAACCGAGAGACAATTTAAAATACCCTACTTTAATGACATACATAGATCTTCGTGAAATCAGAAAGAAACTTACCCTTACAACAATGAATCGCATGCAAACCATCTAAACTACCCATAAAATTACGGTCGCCATTGTTATTACACTGAGGAGAAAGTAAATTAACAATAAAATGAACCATAATACAAATTAAATCAACTCAGAAACATATTGCAGAAAACATAGACACAAAACTTAGACAAAACATTGGCAGAAAAGGCAGAAGCCTCATAGCTTCCTCATGTAATCTCTCTTATTAAAAGAATTTTAATTTACAATTTAAATAAATGAGAGAAGATAATCCGTGCTATCTTAGTCTTTTTTTGGTTGACACAATTTCTCACCAAAAACCCATTACAAACTCCATCTTTTGAGGAACAAGTCAACAACCCAAGAGTTAGGAATATTTAATTAATTATTTTAGATTTATTATTGTTATTTTAGAGAGGCTAACAAACAGCCATAACATAAGGAATAAGCTGGCACTGTTGCAGACATGCGACTTCCTTGCCCTAAGATCCTCCTTGAATCTTTCGGCCGAGAACAATGCTCTGCCTCTTTTCACTTCTTGCCTTAACCGCATGCTCCTTTTCCGATGTATGTCTCACATGATTAGTTGGCGCTTGTCTGTACCTGCCTCCGACCAACTGCGAGCTGGAATATGAATTGCTTGAATCGACCGTGTGCTGCGCGCAGCCGCATGACGCCAGCCACCCGCTAGCCTTCGTTTGCTCAAGAACTGCAAAACTGCAAAACATCCAATAAAAACTTAAATCTGTAAAGAATACGATACTCCAGAACTGCAAAAAATCCAATAAAAACTTAAAACTGTAAAGAATACTATAGGTTTAGTTATGAAAGTGGAAATCTATGCAAAGGGAACACAGAGATTCGTTTATACTTATGAAACTCCAACAAACCAGCTTTTTAACCATTGCAGAACAAAACACCCATTGCAGAACTCTCTGGTATAAAAGGGTGCTGTTGAATCTGAGAGCAGCGTTCTTTCCGAAACCACAGCAAATCTGCCAGTTTCTGTTGCATGTAGAACACCATCCTCTCACTTTCACACTTTTGTTTTCAGTCATGGCCATCATCGGCTTCTTCCCTTGAAAGTGAGACGAAAATGGTATTCTACATGCACAAGAACTTGAGCAGTGTTAAAAAATAATAATAATAAACTACACATTATGCTCATACATTTATACCTGTAACTTCTTTCATTTATATTGTGTGCAATGCAGTGGTCATGAATAAATAGGTGTTACAAGCAGTAAACGACATTGGCTCAAATCCAAGCGGCATTTCTCATTTAATGCTCACCTATTCACAACATGCGCTTCTTTGTCTTCTTTTGTTTTCAGAATACAGCGCAACTAAAAAACCCCAATGCTCTGCAATTAAGAGATACAAAGAATGTTAATAGTCATAATTAATTTACAAGGTACATTGATTTAGAAAGTACACAGATAATATAATATGAGGTGTACAAACTTTAATTGTGGCTCCATTGCTGCCACAGGTTTCGCATCTTTTCAGGACAATATTTTTAACTTTTGCAGCACTATCTGAGGACAAATATGTATGGTGTCTGGATCACTAAATATAATTATGACTTCACAAAATATTAACATTACCTGCTCAGGTTGTTCATAAATGTTATAATCAAATTATTGATGGATTATTAATGAGATTTCTTTGCAAAGATTTATGTTTAGAAATGGGTCTGGAGTATGTTTTACATAGATTTAAGGAAATAGATTAATTTTTGAAGATGTAGAGGTATTTGGTAGGAGTAAAAATCTGTTCTCTTATGAATTACCAAAAAAAAATTCTAGGTGACATGGTTTTCCTTAAATAAAAATGATAAATCAATTTATATTTAAAAATAATAAGTAAAAATAGTTATCTTCACTTTTGATTTCACAACTAAGTTATGATAAATTTTCTTAAAATTAGAAAAAAACATTAACCAAAAAAAATTATATTTCTATACTGAAATCTGTAAAATAAAACTAATTAATGGTGAAACACCCAACGTAAGAATGATTAAGACTCAATGTATCCAAAATTTTTACAGCGATAGGACAACAGCAAGGATACCAATTTTCTTCTAATTAAAAGAGCATAAGAGACAATTTCTTTCAGAGGAAAGTAACAATTAGAGATTGAATGCAGTAGTCGGAGTGACAGTGGGAACTTGGAACATTGTTGAAGTTGGTGAAAGTAAATCTACTTATATATTAAAGAGTGACACCTGAAAACGTTAAGATGATGCATAGAAAACGTTTTTTTTTTAGTTTCTATATCATAGATCTGGAGAAGTTAAAATTTTATTGTATTCATGTTTTATAAGCCAACAGTGAAATTGGTGACTTTGGATAGAATCAAATTTATAATTGGAGAAGAGAAGCAAGGACTTTATAATGTATATAATAAGTTTGTATATTTTTGTAGATAAAATGTTTTGAAATTTATTGGATTTTGATATATTTATATGTATGGATTATAATATTATTTAAGAGCATGTGTTGATACAGTTTGAGTGGGTTTAATGGTTAACAGCATGTGTTTTCTCTTTAAAGATTACAGGTTTAAAATCAGAGAAAGATAGAGTATGTATGTTTTGCTAGACTTAGCATTCAAATTGTTTCTTGGTGTCTAGCTTAGCTGTAACTTTAAAATTGAATTATTATTATTATTATTATTATTTTTTGTATTAGTATCTAAAATTGTCTATATAATTTAGTGAAATTTTTTTGACTTTTTATCATTAAATTGAACTTATTTAAACACTTATTGTTTAGATTATTTAATATGTTACATTATATATATATATATATATAATTTAAATTTTCAACAAATTTATAGAAATAAAATCATTTTCCTCCATAAAATTTAGTTTTTTATTAATTTAATATTTTTAAATGCTTAATAATTTAAAAATTTTGTGTTCAAATTTATCAAAAAAAAATTTGAATGTTTCATATAGTTTGTATATATTACACTTAATGTAGGTTTTAATTTCCTAATTTCCATAAAAATGAAATCTATATAGATTGAACATTTCATGCTGGTATTTGATTGTCATTTTTCTCTTAATGGTTGCTTATACTCTTTAATGATGACCCTAACTCACACTTTAAAAGAATGTCCATTTCAAAACCAAAAAAATTATATTGATCTCACTTTAAACCTAGCTAATAATTCAGATTTATTCATACAGTAGAGTTCACCAATCATAAAGAAAAAGTGCATTAAACATAAGAGTGAATGAATACAAATGATTTAGTTCAATATTCTTAATGATTTATAAGTCAACATAAATTTATTTTTATTAAATACCTTGCACACATTAAAGAAAATGCATACAAGTTAAGGGCTTGAAATATGTGTTTAATTATACTTAGGTAAGTAAAATTTTATCTTTTGACTCAAATATAAGATGGAAGATTTTATGGATGTTTAATAAACTTGATAACATTCTTTATGGACTCAAAAATTATATTACTTATAAAAATAAATAAATAAATAAATAAAAATCAATGTATATTAATAGTAATGTATTTATATATATTACTAAAGAAACATTCATTTTAAATAGGGATCTAATATGAGCCGAGAGGGATCTAATTTCTTCAGATGAAATTTTTTAATGAGGAGACATTATTTAAATGTTTTGTTTATTTTTTCATGAGTTCATAAATGTTATTATTATGTTTAGATATGTTTGAAGGTATTATCTAAGCATTTTCAAGTGGATGATGCTAAGCTCTATATAAGTCCGTGGTAACTTAAAACCTCTTATTAGACTCCATACATTGAGTAATTAAATTTCTATTGCTATATTTTTTTGTAGGCTAGAACTTGATCTCATGGTCACATTTAATTATAACTATACCCTTTGTCTCACACACACACACACTAAGGATACCTAGCCTTAGGGTAATCAAATCTTGTTTTATACATGGTATTCATTATAAAAGGAGGTTTTCCCCTTGAAGAGGACTATAATTATTGGTTTCTTATCACATTTGAGGTGCAATTATCATAACATTTAGTTTCAAAGCTCATGATCTTAGGGTTTTGCTGCTTCAAATAGGTCATAATGGAATGCTTGCTATAAATTTTTTATTGTGTGGTTTCTAATGTTGAAACTTGGATCATGTTCAGGGGAAATCATGGGGAACATGTAGTTCAAATTTCATATCTTGGCTCTCCATATTTTTGGAGATATGTTCTAGCGAATTTAGGGTTTCTAAATGTTACTAAAATCACTTTTAAAAAGGTTGGTTTGGAAACTTCACCATAATTTTTTTCTAGGAGGTTTCATACAATGAAACTTGTGCCATATTGAGGAGAATTTTAAGAGAATAACTAACACCAATTTCATATATTGGTTTGATATGCTTTCATACATATTCTATATAGACACTAGGGTTCTTAAATGATATTGAAATCAACTTCAAACAATTCAGTTTCCAATTCTTGCTATAACCTTTTTTATGGGAGGCTTCAGATGGTGAAACTTGATTGATATTGAGGAGAAATGTCGGTTAGTATTTGGTCAAATTTCATAGGTTATTTGGCTATAACTTTGAGCATATACTCTCTAAATGTTAAGATTTGTGAAGGATCCTAAAATTAGTTTCAAATAGTTCATCTTGATATTTTCGCTATAATTTCTTTTGGGACTTTTTAAAATTGTGAAATATTCAGGATTCTTAGGAGACATATAGAGCTTAAATATGAATTTCAAAATTATATTTGAATAATTGGGCATGTGGCACGCTATACAATTTTTCTTATATGAAGAGGCCAAAAATAAACAAGCTTTGGAAAAGTTACCATAATGTTCATTTGTCTCATCAAATTATATTCAAACATATGGAATTGTAGAGAAGTCATATCAAAGTATTAGATACCAAAGTTTCACATTTAGAAGGGATAAAATCACACACATATATAAAGAAAAATTCCAGCCTTTCATATTTTCTCCAAATTAAGGTGTTAAAGGTATGTAATTTACAAGTGATCTTACTTTTGATTAGAAGATACAATATTTTTTTCTTACTTCAAGTTTGTGATAAATGGAAGTACTATTATCACTTTACAACATGCCTCTGAAGCAACCTACTACATCAATTAAACCTCCTAAAGGATAATTCTAGGCTCATGAAGAAAGAGAAGACTTAGAATTTAGGTTCTCCCAATTAGAGAATGAAATAATGAATTGTATGGTATTATGTTGGAAAAGGTGGATTTATCAGATTCTCTAGAAAAATTTAAAAGGAAATTATGGATTAAATGGAAAATAATATGAATGGAAATAAGGAAGAAATAAAAAATCCATAAATCCCATGAAAAGGAAGCTGAATGAAAGTAAGAAGAAATACGAAAAATCCATGAATACCATGGAAAAGCTTCTCTTGGAGAGTCTTTCTAAAATGGATATTAAGATCCAAGGAAATCATGAAAATAAGGATAATCATACTATTGAACTCAATAACCCATGGTAAATATTTTTATCATAATTATAGAGCATAGATAATGAATCAGAAAACCATAGTCATGAATTTTCAATCCAATATCAGCATCATTAGGGCTTCAAAACAACAACAAGGATATACTACATTTTGACGATCGATAAAAGGAATTTTGAATGTAATGATCCTAGAACATGGATATTTCAGATGGAGAAATAATTTGATATACATTATGCGGTAGCCTTAGAAAAGGTAAACTTTGAATCTATTCTTTTATAGCAAGTCAAATGTGTGTGATATCAATGACTTTGTGAAAGGAAAAGGGATTTTGTTATATCTTGTTCTATTTTTACAAACAATTTGATAGCACATTATGGGTATATTAAGAGAAATAAATTATTTAGTCAATTGATAAATCATTGAAAAAAAGGTCTTGTTATAGAGAAAATTCAATTCAAAAAGTTGAGTCCTATGGTAAAGAAAATTTCATAGGATAATTTGTTAGACCTATTTATGTTGGGTATGTGTTATATTCTTTGCATGAATTATATGCAAGATAAAAAAAGGGGGGTCATAGGGGGTTATTTACTTCCCCTTGGTTAGGGGTTATGTAGGGGGGATCCCACTCCCTTGCACAGGGTTCAAGGTAGTGCCATGAAAGAATTTTTTTAGGTCTTTTTTGCATCTATTTTCTGGAATTTGAACCCATGGTTTTGCTAAAATAGGTTATGTGGCACATGGTGATTTTGATTGGTTTTGTAGTTTCAGTTATGGATTGCTATGGATCCATGTATTGCACCAATAGGGATATCAATAGAATAATGGACAAATATGGATTGAAAGGTGCATAGCACAATATAATTATGTCTCTTAGATTTAGTATTACTGATTTTGTCAGGGGAAGCAACAAAAAAGGATTTATGGGAAAAGTTAGGGACTTTATATGAGTCTAAGTTGCTAGTCAACCATTTTTTCCTGCATAAAAATTTATATAAATTGAGGATGAAGGACAGAGACTCAGTGACTGAGCATTTGAACACCTTCAATATTGTGGTTTCAATCACTGGTACTTATGGTCAATTTTCTGACACTTTAGTTCGAATAGTTTTAACGTATTATCGGAAATTTCCCCAATTTTTCTCATTTTTTTTTAATCCCACCATGCAGTGTCGCTCTTGTGACCCTGATGGTGACTTTTTTTCTCTTGCAACACTTCGAAAAATTGTCGTTATTGCGACTCACCTAGCTAGGGTGTTGCAATAGTGATAGTAATATAAGACAATGTCTCTATAGTGACGTCCATGTTATGTGTGTCGTTATACCGACAAAGTCAAAGTTTAGATGGTCAAATAGCATCGCAATAGCGACAGTTTATTTTAGATATAAAGGGCATGTTGTAAAGATGTTTTTTAACAACCTTATAGTCCTTAATCCCCTAATTCCCAACCGTTAACCCATTTAATCCCCTATACCCCTAAACCCCTAACCCATTTAACCCCCTAAACCCTAAACCTATAAACCCTTAACCCCTAACCCCTTAAACACTAAATCCCAACCCCTAAACCATTTAACCCCCTAAACCTCTAAACCCCTAACCCATTTAGCCCCTAAAACCTTAACCTCTAACACCTAAACCCTTAACCCCCAACCCATTTAACCTCTAAACCCCTAAACCCCTAACCCACCTAACCCCCTAAACAGTAAACCTCTAAACCCTTAACCACTAACCCCTTAAACCATAATTCTCGACCCCTAACCCATTTAACCCCCTAAACCCCTAAAACCCTAAACCATATTTAACCCCCTAAACCCTAACCCGATTAAACCATAACCCATAACCCTTAAAATCCTAAACTGCTAAATCCACTAACCCCCTAAACCTCTAAACTCCTAAGCCATTTAACCCCGTAAACCCTAAACCTCTAACCCCTAACACCTTAAACCCTAATTCCCAACCCCTAACCCATTTAACCCCCTATACCCCTAAATCCCTAACCCACTTAACCCCCTAAACCCTAAACCTATAAACCCCTAACCCATTTAACCCCTAAACCATAGACCTCTAAACCCTTAACCCCTAACCCCTAAACCCTTAACCCCTAACCCATTTAACCCCATTAGCCCCTAATGGATATTGAGATACAAGGAAATCATGACAACAAGGATAATCATATTATTGAACTCAATAACCCATGGTAAATATTTTTAACATAATCAGAGAGCACAGATAATTAATCACAAAACCAGAATCATGAATTTTCAATCTAATATCTGCATCATCGAGGCTTAAAAACAAAAACAAGGATATACTACATTCTGAAGATCGATATAAGGAATTTTGAATGTAATGATCCTAGAACATGGATATTTCAGATGGAGAAATACTTTGATATACGTTATGCGGTAGCCTTATAAAAGGTAAATTTTGCATCTATGCTTTTAGAGAAAGACAAATGTGCATGATATCAATCACTTTTTAAAAGGAAAATGGATTTTGTTATATCTTTTTCTAATTTTACAAACAATTTGATACCACGTTATGGGTATATTTAGAGAAATAAATTGTTTTTCCAATTGATAAATCATTGATGGAAAGGTATAGTTATAGAGAATATTCAACAATTCCAAAAGTTGAGTCCTAGGGTAAAGAACATTTTAGAGAATAATTTTTTAGACATATTTATGTTGGGTATGTGTTATATTCTTTGCATGACTTATATGCAAGATAAACAAAGGGGGGTCATAGGGGGGTTATTTAGTTCCCCTTGGTCAGGGTTCCTTTGAGCTCTCATCTTTGCCAACCCCATTGTAATCCATTTGTTAATGCAAAGTTTTACACCACCATGCTCATTGAGTTAGTAGAAAACTACTTTTCCTTCACCAACAACATTTCTATCCTTGTAAAGTTTGTTTTCACCGATGTTGAATCAACAAACCTTAATTAACACATTAAATTAAATAATTATTAATTATCAAATCAATAAATCATAATTAAAAGGTTATATTAAGATTACATAATCATTATTACTTATTGGGATAGTCATTTTCCCACAATGATTGCACACTTTTCAAATTTAAAAGGATTCTCAAACAAATTTGTGGGAACTTTTTCAAATTTCAAGCACTTTCCAAACAATTTTGTCTTGAAGCATTTCAGAACACTTAGCGTTTCGGAACAGACTGATATCGAGTCGAGAGAGGCACACAGTATTCGAGGCGGTGCTGCATAGTTCTTTAGCTTTAAGCATAACCAAGTGAAGGCTAACTCCCAGGCTGCGGCTCCCGATCTCATCCCGTTTATGGGATTCGATTGTTGAAACTCAGCTTCGAATAGATCTGTGAATTGCCCATCAACTAGATCGTTGAATCCTGAAAAACATTAGGGTATTGTCATGTCTTTAGTTTTTATTTTTCCAGAGAATATTAGTGTTAGGGTTTAAGATATACCAAACAGTTCTTTGATGAGAGTTAGTCCTCGCATACATTTATAGATATATTATTAACTCCACTACCTTTGTGGAGCACAGTGGAGCCCTCTCTTCCTTTGCATTGCATCACATCAGCATATCATTGGGTTCTGTTCAAATCATCAGATCACTCGTCTCCCTTCGGAGGACATGGCTTCAAAGTTTGTTCAACTACAGAACAAAGCAAATGTGGCTTTAGATTTTGTAGCAAAGCATGGTAGTACCTATTACAAGCAACTATTGGAGAAGAAAAAGAAATATATCTAGGAAATGACTACTATGGAGAAATGCAGTGATATTTCAAATCATTCCTACCCGATATGAATCATTCTAGAAGGAAGTGGACCTTTTGAAGCAGAAATTGAAAAATGCGCAAGAGTTGAAAGTAGAGGATGTTGGAGTAGGAGTTCTATTTGCACTGGAATGATATGAATGTGGTTGCGTTGGTGATATTGTGGGGCGAAGCTTCACACTTAGATATGAAAATGGTTACATATTAGAAAATGAGTTCTTCAGAAGCTTCTTAGACACCAACTACATTGTTTAGCAATGAAGGATTGTTTGCAGTCTATGTTTCATCAGGTATGTTGGCTAAACCTTACTATCTATTTATACATTTTCATAATATATGTGTGAACTTCTATTATATTTTTTTTCATCATTGGAGAGAATATGGAATAGGCTTAATTATTGTGGAAGTTTGGTCACTGCCCAAAAATATATTTGTATGCTTTCAAGTCACTTCTTTTGGAGAGATTAAAGGTTATGTGTGCATTAGATTATGGATAGAAGTCATTGAACTTGTGGTGTTTGATGATGAGACTGTATTTGTTGATTATTCTAGGGCAGAAGTTTCAATGGATGAAAGCAATAAATGGGTTTTGTTTTATCTTGCAAAGTCGTGCCGAGAGGGGTACATCAAGATGCAAGAAAGGTACATTTCCCTTTGCATTAATTTCTCAATATTACTTGTTCATAATTGATCCTTTAAAAAAAACATTCCAAATTTATTGGTAAGTCAGCATATTTTTTAGAAACCTCATGGAATCCGTGTTTCTGGTATTTTTGGAGGCATGTCAAAACTCGAACAGTTCAAAGAACTAAAGGCTGGATGTGAGCTAGTGGTTGCTACTCCAGGAAGGTTTATTGACATGCTGAAGATGAAGGCATTAACAATGCTGAGAGAAGATTTTATAGTGCTTTATGAGGTAGATAGGATGTTTTACCTAGGGTTTGAGCCTAAAAAAAAATCTATTGTGGGTCAGATACGTCCTAATCATCAGGCACTTCTCTTTTATGCAACTATGTCGAGGAGAGTCGAGCGCTTGGCGAGGTAAATTCTATCATGACTTGTAATATTCATTATAGGGGAAATAGGAAGGGAAAATGAGGACATCACATAAATTTTCCATGTAATTCTTTCAGATGTAGAGAAAATGCCTTGGCTTCTGAGAAAACTTCCTAAAATGATTGATAATGGAGATGTTCTATCTTTTTCTTAAAAAAACAAAGGTTGATGAGATTGAACATCAGTTGATTCAATATGGCTTCAAATTTTAAGCCCTTCATGGATATAAGCACTAGGCTTCTCGTATGGAGGTTATACAAAAGTTCAAGTCAGGGATTTACCATGTTCATGTTGTAGCATATGTTGTAGCTCATGGTCCTGATATCAAGTCAATCAAATATGTTGTAAACTTTGATGTTTCCAGAGACATAGATATGCATTTCGATCATATTGGAAGGATAGGGTAGGCAAGAGACAAAGAAGGCATATATTACACCCTTGTTACAGAAAAGGAAGCACGCTTTGATCAGGAACTTATGAACAATTTGGTTGCTTCTGGTCAAAATGTCTATGAGGAGCTAATGGATCTGGAAATGAAGGTTAAATGAACGCAAATTTAAGACTTTGACTATACTGGTCAATTTTTGCATGATTTTGTTGTGGAGTTATTAAGTTATTTATTTAGCATTTGAACTACAGATTCATTAAAAAAGTTATCTGTGAGCTTTTTTATTGGTGAAAAAAATATGCAATTCACATTTCTCACCTGGATTTATATTGCAAACTTGTAGGATAGTCATTTCTGGGCGAAACGAGAGGCTAGGAAAGTCCCTGGTATGTGATTCTCAATAATTATCTATTTACAGTGATCAAAATCTTGAAATTTGTGTTGTTTATTTTTCTTTCTTATTTTTATGTCTCAGGCTAAATTTTCATACATCTTTATAGCCTGATTTACATTATTTGTTAAAAAATTTCTATGCGGATGGGAGGAAAGGTGGTTGGTGAGGAGGTGGAAGGGGTGGCAATGGAAACAATGGTGGTTGAGGTCAAAATATATGTGGTGTTTATTATGGGCTTCACATAGGTTATAATCTTGATTATATTAACATACCATCACAACATTCCAATCTTAACCATGGAGCAGTAGTAAATGGTCTAAAGACTGGAGTGATGGCACAATTCAAGAGTAATTTTTTCCCTTCATCATCTAATTATTATGCATCAAGCTCTAGCGAGTCATCCAGTATTCTAAGCAATAAAAGGGAAGGGGTGGCTTTGTTTCAGGTAGTACAATTGGTGGTTATGCATTGAATGAATAAGGAAGTAGAAATAGGTTTCAACAGGCTGACCATTTGGCCTTAGTGCCAACCAGTGATAGAGAGAGAGAGAGAAAGGAAGGGGAGGTGAAAGGGAGAGACAACAATCAAGATGGGATATAGATTGTTTGAACTATTGACATGATCAGAGAGTGTCCCAGGATTCCAATACAAATGGGAATCCAAGCTCTGGAAGGTAGGGTTAGTTTCTTGTTATATGTTGAATAATTAACTACATTCAAAGGCAATGTGATGATTTTAATTCACCCTAGTCATTGACCATGCTGGACATCTATCATATTATTTTATGTCACACTTCCATGGCTTGGGAGATAATTCTAATTTATAATCCACTGTTATTTTTTATAGATTTTTTGGTCCATTCTATTCTTATATTCTTGTCTACAGTGTCAACGAAAAGCCAAGGGAATGAAGGCGACCATCCGGCTGGGATAATTGATTTTTCCTTTTATTTATTAAACATGAAATTTCCTGCCATTCTAGGCTTTGAACAAGGTAAATATCTAAATTCATAATTCTAATTAAAAAAATATGAACTTTTCCCATCATTCTTGTTTTCCTGTAAAAAAAATAATTTTCACATTCTTTTAATTTCAAGTTCAATGCTCAACTCCTCAACTAGTTTCCATTAAAATTTTGTAAGTGCCTATTACAAGGAAAGTATGCAACTACAATGCCATTATAATCAAGTTTTATTAAGAATATAGAGGTTAACTTGAGACAAAGAATGATTTTGTTTGACTGACATATTATGGTGTGTATACACATCTTTCTCTTTAATTGTTTTCTTGTCCATCTGTTTCTTCATTCTGGAAATCATTTCAATTCCTTGATAGCATTATATTTAGGCCGAAATATTTTATCTGGGGAAACCATGCAAGTTTTTATGTTGTGAGCTTGCACGTAAGTGTCCAATGGTTGTATCACCTAGTGATGCACATGATCTATCCTTGCCCATAGAGTTGATACTTCAATACACATTCATTTTTCGCTTCCTATGCATATTTTGATGACAATTTAAATGATTCTAATGACATCTAAAAGCATCTTGTGAACTATACTGCAGAGCCATTATTGATTTGTTCGCAATGTTACATTACAGAAATAATGATTACCAGTATTGATTACACTTGAAGCAGTGGCATGAATATTTGTGATCACATTTGCATTTGTAGAGTCAATTTGAAATTCATCTTCTTAATGACATTTAGAAGTGCAATTTCAAAAAATTTATTGTATCATTTCAATTCATTTTCTGAATACTCTCAAACTTTATGAAACTAATTTATCTAGATGTGTATGTAAATCCTGTGCTTGTTAATCCAAACTTGAAATTTTTTTCCATACTCGTTTATATGTATTCTGACACTATACTGGGTGAGTGCCCTCTGGTTGTTTCAAGCGTGTTAGCTTATTTAGGATGTGATGTGTTACTGGTTATTTAATCAACAAAAAATATCTCAGGTTACTGAGTTGCTAGCCATACATACATATGGAGATTTAAGATACGAACTTGAGTTTCCTCTGATATATACTGCATTTATTCTAGAAACTGTAATCTAAATTTCCCATCTTGACCTCATAATAACCTGAATGAAGAGCCATAGAATAAATTGGTGATCAGGAACTATTTTTTGGTGGTATTATGAAGTTAGGATTCATGTGACTGCGCGAGGCGCTCTCAAGCCCTGTATGAAACATATGTTATAATGTTATTTAATGTAAACATTTTGACTCAGTCAAATAACATAAATTAAAATAAAAATTAAATAAAATGACAAAATTAAATAAAATAAAAAAATGACTAGGATGGGTCATGAAAGGATCGTTTTTAAAGTTTCTCTAGCAAACATCATAATAAAATTATGGCTTTAGCTGAATTCCTTAGTTTTCAAATGGGCTTCCACCACCAAGGGTGTATTTCAGGTTCCTTTGAGGTGATAACATTTAAGTATCCAGTTTTAGGCGCATATGTACCCTTCTTTGAGTGTACCCACATAAGTTTGTCCTCCTGATCTTGTAATATAATATGAGATGCACACAACACATTTGTATTAGTTCATTAATTAATAGCTTCTACAAGGAGGATATGGTAGACAAATCCATGAAGCTCTATAATAAAATAGGAAAGACAGACTGTCAGCCTAATATGTTAATTTTTAACATCCTCATTTCAACTTTATGTATGGAATGAATGACAAATCAAGCCATTGATATGATGGGTAAGATGGTTGAAAAAGGGTGTGAGCATATAGAAACAACTTATGCTACTATGATTAAAGGAATAGCCAAAGAAGGCAGGAGAGGTGAGGCCACAAAGCTGCAAACTAAGTTAGTTGACAGAGGTGTGGTCGCGGAGAATTTCATGAATAACTTAGTTCTTGAAGGTGAAACTATAGGCAGGTCATAATCCAAATACATTCATTGACTCATTTTCCAAACACGCAGATATATATTATGAGAAATGAGAAGAACTCACATAATTTTCTACTTCACAAATTCTAATATTTCTATAGCACTCGTATTTCTATTAAAGAATAATGATCCATAACCATCTCTTCAATATGTTGCTTATTCGTGAAGAGGGAGATGTCAACTGTATGCCCTAAATTTTCTTGTTCCACCAGTTTGCTAGAATAAGGAATTAGAGACTGACTTGTCTTTGGTTGGCCAACTAGGATAACAAAAATATCTTCGTCATTTTCCATAGGGTTAAGGGGAAATTGTCCTTGTAGGGTTTCTTTTTTACCTTCAAACATTTGTTATTTTCCTTGAATTATGACAGTTGATGCAATCTAAAGACCTCCATTTAGATGTGTTTCCATTTATATGTGAAATTTTATGTGTTTCCATTTAGATGCCCATAATTTATTTTCCATTAGATGTGAGATGCCATTTTTTT
Source organism: Pinus albicaulis (assembly GCA_034641835.2). Lineage (NCBI taxonomy): Eukaryota > Viridiplantae > Streptophyta > Pinopsida > Pinales > Pinaceae > Pinus > Pinus albicaulis. Next base: position 697,756,176 of record CM076577.1, on the reverse strand, counting down.
CAATTTATTTTGTTATTTGTGATGCAACTTCTCACACTAGGTTGTAGGAGCACCTTGTTTCTAACACTACTATGGATTATGAATTCACATATTTATCAATGTGTAATGTGGACACACCAAACACAACGTTACATTTTTGCCTTATCACTTTCTTTTTTATGTAAGCAAAGGTGGATTAAAACATTGCATTTATGCTAGAAACTGTAATCTAAATTTCCCATCTTGACCTTATAATAACCTGAATGAAGAGCCATAGTATAAATTGGTGATCAGGAACTATTTTTTGGCGGTCTTATGAAGTTAGGATTCCTGTGACTGCGGAAGGCGCTCTCAAGCCCAGTATGAAAGATATGTTGTAATGTTATTAAAATTAAATATAAAATAAAATAAAATGACAAAATGAAATAAAATAAAAAAGTGACTAGGATGGGTCATGAAAGGATCATTTTTAAGGTTTATCTAGCATACATCATAATAACATTATGACTTTAGCTAAATTCCTCATTTTTCAAACGGGCTTCCACCACCAAGAGTGTATTTCAGGTTCCTTTGAGGTGATAACATATAAGTATCCAGTTTTAGGTGTGTATGTACCCTTCTTTGAGTGTACCCACATAAGCTCATCCTCCTGATCTTGCAATATAATATGAGATGCACACAACACATTTGTATTACTTCATTAATTAATAGTTTCTGCAAGGAGGATATGGTAGACAAGTCCATGAAGCTCTATAATCAAATACGAGAGATAGACTATCAGCCTAATATGTTAATTTTTAACATCCTCATTTCAACTTTATGTATGGAAGGAATGACAGGCCAAATCATTGATATGATGGGTAAGATGGTTGAAAAAGGGTGTGAACCTAGAGAAACAACTTATGCTACCGTGATTAAAGGAATAGCCAAAGAAGGCAGCAGAGGTGAGGCTATAGAGTTGCAGACTGAGTTAGTCGACAGAGGTGTGGTTGCGGAGAATTTCATGAATAGCTTAGTTCTTGAAGGTGAAACTACAGCCAGGTCATAATCCAAATAAATTCATTGACTCCTTTGCCAAACACGCAGAGATATATTATGAGAAATGATTAGAACTTGCATAATTTTCTACTTCACAAATTCTAATATTTCTATAACACTCATATTTCTATTAAAGAAGAATGATCCATAACTGCCTCTTCAATATGTTTCTTATTTGCGAAGAGGGAAATGTCAACTGTATGCCCATAATTTTGTTGTTCCACCAATTTGCTAGAATAAGGAATTAGAGACTGACTTGTCTTTGGCTGGCCAACTAGGATAACAAAAATATCTTCGTCATTTTCCATAGGGTTAAGGGGAAATTGTCCTTGTAGGGTTTCTTTTTGACCTTCAAACATTTGTTATTTGCCTTGAATTATGACAGTTGATGCAATTTTAAGACCTCCATTTAGATGTGTTTCCATTTATATGTGAAATTTTATGTGTTTCCATTTAGATGCCCATAATTTCTTTGCCATTAGATGTTAGATGCCATTTTTTTCAATTTATTTTGTTAGTTGTGATGAAACTTTCCACACTAGGTTTAGGAGCACCTTGTTTCTAGCACTACTGTGGATTATGGATTCACATATTTATCGATGTGTAATGTGGACACACCAAACACAAAGTTACATTTTTTCCTTATCACTTTATTTTTTATGTAAGCAAAGGTGGATTAAAACATCTTTCTTTTGCAACAAAATTTAACATTAGCATTAAAACCACTTTGATAGGGCTTTTAGAAAGATAAAACAAGCTCAATAACAACCTTGTTGATGTCTTGGGATCTAGTAGACAATTTTTTAATGGACATGATGTAATGGACTGCATTTATTAAGTGGATTCCTTGTTCGTTGTAGTAGTTAATGTTATTTATGTAGAAACTATTACTTTTTTACATGTTTATACTTCAAACTGTATTCAAGCTATGGCACCTTCCTCTTCCAGTAGAGTAGATGGTTGTGGCTAATTTCCATCTCTTTCAACACTTATACACAATAGGTAATGAGGGCATATATGGAGGAGAGATATAGGGTGCATGCATGTGCCATCTGAAATCTTATTAAGGGTGTAGGTCTATGGGAGGCATGCATTCTCAATGCATGTGTGAATGCCTTAATGCATCTCTAGCAGAGGGACATTCTTCCCTCATCTATCTTATGAAAGGAAGGTCCATTGGGATTAGGGCTTGATGCTTAGTGTATATGTCTAGATTCATTTTACGCTCTCGTTATCAAATAAATGATAATTATGGTGAACCTCTATGGTGATTCGAGAGTTTTAGCTTTTGAGCTATAACATTTTAGTTTTAATGCTTTCATATTTAATATAGAAATAATCATATGCAGCTTTGAGAGTTGAGATGTGTTTTTTTATATTATCAATAGTATGTATTTTTAGGTTAACATGCCCTATATTTATTGTGATTGGTGTATTTGGTTTTAACTATATAGAATTTTAGGTTAAATTCCTGATTTTAGAATCAAATTATTATTGTTTGATATTTTACATGGTATCAAATTGTGTTTGATGAAATCCTTCCAAGCATCCATGTATAGCTAGTAGGGCTTCTACTTGCTCTAGGGAGTTTTCAAAAGGTTTCAAGGGTGGAATGTCGAGTTCCATGCTTAAAAGAAACATTTCAGAGATATGATAGGTTGTCTCCAGGTTGATTTATTTTCTCTAGTAGTGTGACTACATTCATTCTTAGATATGAAGATAGATTCAAAGTTCCCTGAAACTTCAGTTGTGGAAGTGTTAAGTAATATTGTTGTTAAAGCACAATTTTGAGGTTTAAAATGGGCCTCCTAAGGAAATTATAAAATAATAGTGGAAACAATAAAATAAGATTTGATTACATCATCAAATTTTAGAGGGAAAAAACAAAAAACTACTTTTTCAACTCGTATTTTGAACTTATCTCCCTAAGGGTTTACTGAAATTCTGAGTGGGGATACTCGTCGAATGAAAAAATTAACTCTTCATCCAATGAATACCCACGTTGCATACTTTTTATGGACGTTGCTACAAGAAAAATGAGAAATACATAAAAAGAACGTGATTGCAATCACATTTTTTTATGTATTTCTCATTTTTCGTGTAGCGGGGTCCATCAAAAGTATGCAACATGGGTACTGCTTGGATGAGGAATTAAATTTTGCATCAAACGAGTATTCCCACTTGAAATTTTTGTAAACCCTTAGGGAGATAAGTTGAAAATACGAGTTGAAAAATTACTTTTATTATTTTATTATTTTTTAATCTTTTTAATTTTTTACTCCAAAAATGGTGAATCAACCCCCATGGTTGACATCATCATCTTGAATCCTATTGGTTCTTATAAAGTTTAATTTAGTTGTACATTTTTCTTAGGAGGCCCATTTTAGACCTCAAAATTCCCCTAACGAGGGTTTCATGCCTATTGATCCCGTGTAGTTGGAAAAATATAAAATGATGGCCAACACAAAGAAATTCATCCTCGACTCCATGTAGGATGATTTTATTCCTTGATTATCGGAAAGACCATGAGTAAGAATATTTTTGATGTTATAGTCATTGCATTTAGATGCACTCTACAACCCATGATAAGGGAGATGTTGTCATGTAATAATACATTGCCAAATACTATTAAGAAAAAAAACGATGTCGACCATGACATGCCCTTGATATTATAAAAAAGGTACCAAATTCTTACCATAGATAGCTCTGTAGGGGCAGAAGCAAGCCTAATATGATCATCCACTTTAGGAAGGAACTCAAATTTCGGTTCTGGCATGATTCCAATAGTTCATAAATGAGAAATGAAGATCGACAACCTCCCAAGCGATATAGGCTAGGATGAAAGACATCTGAGATAGATTTCTTGCATCCTAGCTCACTTGGGAGGTCATACATCTTCCTTTCTCATTTATCAACTACTGCTATCATGCCATAAGCCAAATGTGAGCTCCTTCTTATAGTGTATGATTATCTCAGGGTTATTTCTTCCTGCAAAAAAAATTGTAGTAGTCACGTCGTAATTCCAATGGTTGTTTCCATCGCACTTCTGACAATTTTTTATGTCACACTTACAAAGGTTGTTTCCATTATAATTTTGACAACTGTTTTCGTTGCTGGTATGGACCAACCATCAAAACAATTTTATGCGAGTTTTCGAAATAGCGACGACTGTCATGGAAATTCCGATGATTTTTTTTGTTGCTGGAACACTAATAGAGCTGAATGTGAATAGTGTCATAATACCGACGTCTCCACATGATGTTGGAATTGCGACAATAAACAACACAATTCAAATATTGAATAAATGAAGACATGTGCCATGTCTATCATCGCTCTACTGACAATTATTAGAAGTGTCACATATGTGACAATACATGAAATGAAGTTTTTCCCAACCTCAAAGTGTCACCCTTGGGACGCCTATGTGTCGCAATAGAGACATTTTGGCTGTCGGAGATTGGGCCAAATATGCTAGTGAATTTTTATATGTTTATATTAATATTTCATATTTGGATAACTGCATTAGTCTATTATGTTGTCTACTAGACTCATGGGAGAGTCCTGTTTTTGTCATACTTAGTAATGCAACTACTTTAAAATTAAATGAAATAGCATCATCCTTTTTGTTGGAGGAGATGAGATGGAAAAACATGGAGAGACAGAATGAATATGCCATGGTTGTAAGAGGACGCTCCAAAAATAGAAATATAAATATTTCCTCAAGTGGGATGTATAGATCTAAAGGAAGATGAAATTATCTAGGAATTTTTGAAAAGGTATGCTAGAAATGTGGAAAATAAGGGAATTGCAAGAAATATTGTAAAGATAAAATTACAGAGAGGGGGAAGGGTTCTGAAGGTGCTCCATATGTAGAAGGAAAAAACTCATTAGATGAAGGAGAGGTTGTGTACTTTGATTCTTCAAGTGCATAGGTAGATCATGAGGCATGAATGGTTGACTTAGGCACATCTTTTTATATGACTCTTCACAACGAGTGGTTTTTTGAGTGTGAAAGATTCAATGGTGGTGATGTTTTATTAGGAGAAAAAACAAGAGCCATAGTCATAGGACGAGTAAAATTCAAGTTGAAGCTCATGTATGGAAGGATTAGGAAACTCATTGGTGTTTTAAACATTCCAAGATTAGCTAGAAATTTGATTTTCGTAAGGAAAATGAGCGATGAAGGTGTAAAAAAGAGTGTTTCAAAAGGATACATGCATGATAGTTTGAGGAGAAATGGAATTTATGAGGGGAGTTTGGATTGGAACGTTTTATAAGATATTGGGAAGCATTACTAGTGTTGGGTGCAACAATTATGTTTTTCTTGGGAGTGGAGCATGAGAAGGAATAACTCTTGTAGTTTTAGGAGAAAATATTGTTGTGGCATCAGAAAATTGGAGATATGAGAGAGAAGGGGCTTTGAGTACTACATGGTAATGGTATGGTAGAGGGTATGTATAATTTGTTTTTGGATTTTGATTTGAGAACATTTTCTATATCGGAAGAAAATTAAGGTGAGATTCTCCTTTGGTGCTAAGAGGGGTAAGGGATTACTATATTTAGTGCACAGTGATGTGTTTAGACCTATGGAATTTAAATCACAAGGTAAATATATGTAATATAGATGACTTCTCAAGGAATACATGGATATATTTCCTCGCGAAGATATCTAAAGTCATTAGCATGCTTAGAGAAGTTAAGGCTCTAGTGGAGAATCAGACAGAGAAGAAAATAAAGGTGTTCAGGATGAATAATGATGGAGAGTTATACAAGAAGGAATTAAAAGAGTTTTATAAAAAATATCGTATATTGAAGAATAATATTACCCCATACACACCTCAGAAAAATGGAGTTGTGGAAATGATGAGTGTAATGTTGATGGAAAAAGAAAGGAGCATGCTTAGTGGTGTTGGTATAGGGTAATAATTTTTGGCAATAACAGTGGATATTGCATGTTACTTGGTTAATACATCACCTTCATCAATGTTGGATGATAAGATTTCACATGAGGTATGGAATGATAAAAAATTGTGTCTCACACATCTTAGGGTATTTGGTTTTGAAGCATATGTACATGGTCGAAAGGGAAACATAACAATATTGGATATAAAATCTAAAAGGTGCATCCTTATTTTTTATAAATATGGTTTAAAAGCTTATAAGCTTTAGAACCAATAAAAAACGAAGGTTGTGTACAGTCAATATGTGTTATTTTCAGAAGTCAAAAATATTAACAAAGAAGAAGTCCTACAAAGGGAGTACAAACCACAAAATAAATAGTTTGAACTAAAGGATGATGATTCAAAATCAACAAAAAAATAAGAATAATAAGAATAAGAACCACATAATTTTTTCTTGAGGATATCGACTTGGGAAAAAGGTAATCATAAAGCTATACTCCAACTTATTTATGTTCAAAATTTTATTTTATTATTACTAATTATTATCCTGGAAATTTCAGGGAGGTAGTGGATTTAGATAATGGAAAACTATATAAAATGGCCATGGTTGAAGAAATTATGGCCTTGGACAACAATGAGGCTTGCGATCTAGTGGAGTTTTTGGTTTTAATAAATCCCATTGGAAGCTAATGGGAGTTTAAGAAGAATTTGAATGTGAAAGGAAAAGTGGATAAATACAAAGATCGATTAGTAGTACAAGGTTATTCCCAAGTGCAAGGAATTGACTTTGGTGATTTTCTTTCTCCTGTTGAAAAGTTATCTTCTATTGGATTTATTTTATCTATGGTTGTTTCTTTTGATTCTAAGGTGGAATTTATGGATGTGAAGACAACATTCCTACATGGGGATATGGAATAATATATCTGCATGAAGTAGCTAGAAATATTTTCTATGAAGGCTAAGAAAGAGTTGGTATGTAGGCATAAAATTTCTTTGTATGGGTTGAAGAAATCACCAAGGATTTGTTATCAAATATTTGATACTTGTATACAAGGATTTAGCTTCACAAGGAGAAACATATCATTGTGTGTATTTTAAATAAGTCGGTTATCATATTATTTATTTTGTCTTGTGTATAGATGATATGTTGTTGATTGGAAATGAGAAAATAATCTAGGAAGTGAAAACCAAATTGTCCTTTAAATATTACATGAGGCATATCAGTGCTACAAAATTATCTTCAACATGGAAATTAAATGAGATTAGACAAAGGAAAATTTAGTTAAATCAAAGAAAGTATGTTAAGGTAGTATTACAAAGGTTTAATATGCATGAAAGTAAACTGGTGAGGGTCCCTATGCATGTAGGTGTAAATTTATCTGCAGATCACTGTCCCAAGATACATAAAGAGGAAGAGGGCATGTCCCATGTTCCATATGCTATGTGGTTGGGATTTTTATGTATGCAATGGTATGTACTATATTGGTCATTTCACATGTAATGGGATTATTTAGTGGGTATATCTCAAAACTAGAGAGGGTGCATTGGACATAAATGAAGAGAGTTTTCACATATGTGTGTGACACTAGTAAATATGGATTGTGTTACCTACCATAATTGGACAAAGTGTTTGAAATCATGGCTTTGTTAATGTAGACTAGGCTAAATATTTGGATCATAGAAGATATACAAGTGGGTATGTATTTAACCTATTTGTGGGAGCTATCAATTAGATGAGAAAGAGGCAATCTGTAGTGTCACTTTTAATAGCAGAAGTTGGATGCATGACATCAAATCATGCAGAAAAGAAAGAATTTTGGTTACAAAGATTTTTTTAGTTATGTGGTTGGTACAACAAGATATTAAGATAGATTGTCACAACCAAAGTGCAATTTTCTTATCAAAGAACCTTACTTATCATTCAAATAAAAATAATATTGATTTTTAGTATCACTTTGTGAGGGATATGATTGAAGACAAGAAGGTGTTTCTCGAAAAGGTGGAAACTTTGAAGAATGTTAAAGATGCATTAAAAAAAATTGTTAGCATTAAAAAATGGGCATCTGCAACAACATCGGGTTAATTTCCATGCAAATAAATAATGTATGGACATTATAAATGCAAAAATAAAACCAAGGTCATGGGACATGTATTCCAAGATGAATGCGAGGAAAAACATTACATTGTGATACACTTGTGGTTAATTATTTATTGGCTATGGAAATTGTTATTGACAAGATGGAAAAGGAAATTAATGGCAATTAATTATTACAGGTTAGCAAGGACAAGAAAAAAAAGTGTAAAATGAATAAAGAAAAATGAAATAAATTTCACTTCAATGGGTGGGGAAGAGGAAGTGACAATAAAGGATAAAAATAATAAAACAATATGCATGCAAACGAAAATGAAGAAAAAGGAAAAGAAAAGAATAGAAAATAAAATTGGAGAGAAAATTCTAGCATTCTTTTGGTGAAAATAAAGGAAAAGAGAGAGATAACACGAGAGCACTAGGAGAACAAGGAAGAAAAGAAACACATAAAAAATAAAAAATCAAGGGAAACAAGGAATGCAAAAGGTATTCATGTGGCTTCCAAGAATAATATTTGAACAACATCTAGAAAGTGAATAAAAGACAGAGAAAAGAGCAACCTGCAAAAGGATTTTTGCAAGTAATAGTGTGCATGTTTGATTATATTGCTAAGGAATTGAATGCATGTTTCATGCATTGGTTTGTTGGTTATTTTTTATGTCATTGGGATGGGATTTTTCGTAATTTATAGTTATGTACAACCTTGCCTTATTCCATTTCCTAGATAGCCATGATGTAGTGGGTTCCCTGTTTGGTTAAGCTTGGGATTCAAATATATTTTCGATGCTTGTTAAGGCGGTCTCAGGAAAACCCTAAGGGTTTAGAGTGGAGATGACCTTCTCCAGAAAACTCTTTCTAGGTGGGTGGAGATAGGAAAATTCCTCTGGGTATAGTGAAAATATTCTGAGGCATCCAATCTTGTATTTATTTTGGTGCTTTCTGGACCTATTATTAGGTGAAATCATTGTGGCTTAAGGGTGGAGTTGGTTTTCCTCTGGATTCCATATTTGGTTATGTTTTTTTTATCCCATGTAATCCCAAATTTAGGCTTGGAATACGACATGGGGGTGATTGGGCTAGAATAAATATTTGGTTCATCCCAATCTATGGAGTCACATGGAGTGTGAAAGTCCCTGACTTGGTTGGCACTATGCATATGTTATTGAGATCAATGAACATAAGGTTTTTTTTAATGTCTTTATTATGTGATTTTTTTTTCATGGCTCCATTTCTAGTTAAGTGTATATTACATGCATTGGGTATTACTTGTTATATGAGGTGCTCTTGTTATTGATATGTTTCATGGTTTGATACGATATTTTATAATTTATATGGATGCATGGGCTAATATGTGTTTATTGCAACTAGTATAAAAGGCCAACAAGCCTTCTTGATGAGTATATGATGAAACTAATGAAAACAATAAACAAACTATGTATTCATGACCTACAGGAACTTGGTCACAATATGTTTGTAAAAATGAATGACTTTTACTGGTAAATATTAAGCATGAACATATATTAGAAACAGATCATGAAGACATAGATACCTTGTTGATGAAGTTCTGGAAAATTTTGTGTAGTTGGATTGTAGGCTAGCCCTAAAATTTTGCAACAGGGTTTGTGGTCGCACTCTCAGAGCTAGAAAATCTTAGCTCTAGTTGCATTGAGGATGGGTTATAAGTGTGACTAGAGGCCTCTAGCTGCACTAGCAGGCCTACATGCGTGCGACTAGGAAGTAAATATGGGTTGATCTGAGGGAAATTATCACCAGGGGAAGTTGAACTAATAGCAGTGTGATCATGTGTCTTTGGGTAGTTGTACTAAGTGTTGGAAAAGTGGACCCCATTTCCATAACTGGATATATGATCTAGGTCATGCATAGTAACTCTCAACTCATGTTTACCCTGATAAGTTTGAAAAGTGGGTAAATGTGGGGTGAGGTGTTATAGAGTGGTATCAAAGCATGTTCATAGCACTTGACCTTGGGCCAAATGCAGATTTTTATGTTGATCTATATGCTTATCATGCATGCGTGATTAGCTATTTTATTTTCATTACTGTTATATCCATGTGCATTATGTTGTTATATTTTTGTGATATTATCTCAATTCATGTATGAACTGATATTCTCCCAATATTATTATGTATCGTGCTAGTCTGTATTGACCTGTGCAAATGCAATAGCCTCACCAAAAGTAAATTGAGGTAATGCTTTTGATTATGCCTTTTATTTGACTTATATAATGGTGGTATGTTGTAGGAAAATAGAAGAACAAGAGATGAAGACCAGAATGATTGAGTACAGTTCATATGACTCCTTGTATAGGCTAGAAGAGAAATCGGTAGGATGGAAGAAATCAATTGAGCAACAGGGAGAGGGAGACTCTCTTGACTTGGAAGATACATTCAGAAGTTTGAGGGTAGAGATTTGTTGGGTCCCTATATTATTACTGCAGTCCCTTATTGTTGTTAGTGTAGCCACCTTATTGTTATTGTTGTACCCTTGTAACCCCTATATTGTTATTAGTGTGCCCTTAAATTATTATTGTTAGGTTGACTAGGATTATATTATGACCCCATGGACTCCTATATATAGAAAGGAGGTTTTGTCATTTGTATCACCCAATAATTTTTTATTTTTTTAATGTAAAGGAGGTTTCCCCCTTGAATCGGCTAATTTATAAGGCATTCATCTCTCTTTTATTCTATTTTTGGAGCTGGTTTCATAACATTTGGTATGAGAGCTTTGGATTCTAGGGTTTCACTACTTCAAACAGGTGATCATGGCAATTTCGCTATAAAATTTTTTTATACGAGGGTTCAAAAACTAAAAAAAAACCATTTTGAAGGCATCCTAAGGAACTTCGTTTAAAAATTTCAGATCTTGGTTCGCAATATTTTCGAAGATATCATCTGTGGAAGTTAGGGTTTTTGCAGGCTCCCGAATTTCATCTAAAATAGGTGACCTTGGGAAAATATTCCTAACTCTATCTCTCTCTGATCATTGGTTTCGAATTCTATAAAAAGTGGCCAAAATGACATGGACTATAGTTTCCTATGTATCAATTTCAGAGCCAAAGGAGGAAACAGTGACACGTGGCATGTTGTACAAGTTCGCTCTACTGAACCAGTCCATAATTATGTCATTGTGGGATATTGGGCATAAATTTGCCTTGAGGAATCAAAATTAGGTCAGACCCATGGCATTCAAAATAATATTTATATGGCTACTACAAGACTGAATTTCAGATATTGAAGATCCGAAATCACAAAGATAATTTAGTTTCAATATTGAGCTCCTCAAAAGCAAGAAAAGGGTGTGTATTTTTTTTTCAAATTGCATAAGTCTTGTTTTAAAAATCAGTTTGAAGTGATTCCAAGGGCATATTCAAGCATATATATCAGTATTGGGTTCTAAAATTCCCCCTAAAATTAATTCAAAACCCATCAAGCCCTTAGAATACTATACTATGACTCATGAATAGGAAGAAGTGCAACTTGATATATCAAAATTACAAGAGAAAGTGCACCAAATTTCACTCTCGCAAAGAGAAACAAAAAATGAAATGGAAGTTTTGAAGAATGGCATGGAAGTCATGGAAGAAAAAATAGAAGTCATGAAGAATGATATAAAAGTAGACATGGAATGTATGAAGGAAGGTTTGACAAAGTTGATACAAGAAATGATTCCTAATGGTGAAAAGATAGTATAGGAAACTCATGATGAGAAAAAAATAAATGTTAATCATGATATCATAAACTCTAATGTTGGATTGAAGACCCATGATATTCCAAAGGTCGATATGAGGACGTTTGATGGCAAGGATCCCGTAACATGGATACTACGTATGGAGCAATATTTTGATCTCAATAATGTGAAAAACACACAAAAGGTACGACTTGCAACTTTATATTTAGAACAAAATACAATTGTATGGTATCGATGGCTTTTCTCTCGTAAAAAAATTGTCACTTGGTCAATTTTTATGAAGGAAGTGATATCAAATTGTGAGGATACAAATAGCAACACCTTCTTTAGCCAATTGATAAATATCAAACTAAAGGGTTCAGTGGTGGAGCACATTGAGGACTTCCAAAAATTGAATATAAGGGTAGCTGATATTCCATAAGAACACAAGATTGATGTATTCATAGGGACTTTAAAGGATAACATCCAACATGAGGTTCGCCTTTGGGAACCTAATTCATTGGAGAAGGCATTCAAGTTGGCAAGAAAAATTGAATGTAAAATTATGGCGACAAGGAAGCCTACCACTCACATCTATAAAGATCGAAGTATTGCTACTCCTAGACTTCGACAACCTTCAAGGTTGACACCACAAAAATTGGAAGAAAAAGGAGAAAAAGGGCTTTGCTACAGTTGTGATAAAAAATACACTAGTGGTCATAAGTGTGCTGAGAAGAAATTATTTTACATAGATTGTGAAGAGGAGGAAGAAAATGAACAAGAAAATTCAAAAGAAGAGGATGTACACTAGGAACCAACCCTAGAGAAATAAGAAATGAGCTCGACCAGATCCTGTAATGCATTGGCAGGACTTACCACTCCTCAAATTCTCAACATATAAGGACATATCAAGAAGAAAAAGGTGATAGTGTTGATTGACTCGAGTAGTACCCATAATTTTATTCATTGCAAGGTAGCCAAGGAATTGAATTGCTTCCTATACCTGACCACCATAATGTCAAGTGATGGTTGAAAATGGAGGAACTATAAATTGCTCTGGAAAATGCCATAATATCAAGCTAAACATGGGGGAATATGTATTGAATAATCCAGTGCTTTCCATTCCAATGGGAGTTGCTGATGTTGTAATAGAAGTGCAATGGTTACAATCTTTGGGGACAATAGCTTTTAATTTTCAGGAACTTTTCTTGAAAAAATAGAAGGAAAGGAAGTTCGACTATGGGGTATCACAGGGAAGCCGAGAAACATAATAAGCTCTAATGTCATAAAAAAACTTCTGAAGAAACAAAAACGAGGTGTAATTGCATAATTATGCTCACTAGAAGTTCCAACATCAAAATCATTTATTTCTCCAGATCTCCAAAAGGTCTTGGAAAATCATTCCAAGGTGTTTGAAACTCCCGAACGACTCCCAACTATTCGTGATCATGATCATGATATTCATGTGATTTCAGGAAGTGTTCCTCCAAACATCAAGATTTATAGATATCCTTATGTCCAAAAGAGAGAAATTGAACGTATGATTCCAGAAATGTTAGACGCTACTATAATTCAACCAAGAGAAAGTTCCTTTTCTGCTCCAGTATTATTGGTGCACAAGAAGGAAGGATCATGGCGCATGTGTCTGGATTATAGGGCGCTCAATAAGCTCATTATTAAAGATAAATTTCCCATTCCTGTGACTGATGAATTATTGGATGAATTACATGCAGCAATTTATTTTACCAAGTTGGATCTTTGTTACGGATATCATCAAATTAGAATGAAGACTACATATATTCCGAAAACACCATTTCGAACTCATGATGGTCATTATGAATTTTTGGTCATGCCTTTTGGCCTTACCAATGAACCTTCTACATTTCAAGGATTGATGAATTCCATTTTTTGATGATATACTAATCTACATCAGGTCTTGGAAGGATCATGTTCAACATGTTGACAGGGTGCTCAAACTATTAGAGGAGAAACAATTATAAGAGAAAACCTCCAAATGTTCCTTTGGAGTACAAGAGGTGGAATATCTGGGTCATATTGTATCTCACGAAGGTGTTAAGGTAAACCCTAACAAAATTAAATCCATTAAGGAATGGAAAGTCCCGACAACCATAAAGTAGTTGCGAGGATTTCTTGGGTTAATAGGGTATTATCGCAATTTTGTTAGGAATTATGGGAGAATAACAACACATCTAACAACGTTATTGAAGAAAGATGAACTTGCATGGAATGTTGAAGAAACTAAGGCCTTTGAACATATTAAAGAGGCAATGTTCCTAGCACCAGTCTTAGCTATGCCAGACTTCACAAAAACCTTTATTGTGGAATGTGATGCCTCAAGAAATGGAATTGGTGTTGTTTTAATGCAAGAAGGAAGACCCATTTATTTTGAAAGTCATCAAATCAAAGGAAAGTATTTATAGAAAGCTATTTATGAGAATGAAATGTTGGAAATACTACATGCACTAAAGAAATTACGGACTTACCTAATGGGAAGACACTTCAAGGTAAAAATTGATCAAGATAGTCTTAAATACTTTTTGGAATAAATACTATCTTTAGAAGAGCAGAAAAAATGGGTCACAAAGATGTTTGGTTATGACTTTGAAATCATATACAAAAATGGGAAGCTAAATTTTGTTGCAGATGCACTCTCAAGAAAGGATGAAGAGGTGGAAGCATTTCTTTGTGCCATTTCTATTATCCAACTAGATTGGATAATCGAAGAAAGGGATGAATGGAAAAGGGACGAAGAAGTGTGGACACTCATTCAAAATTTGTAGCAATATCCTAGTACATATGATACATTTAGTTGGAAAAATGATTCCTTATGGTACAAAGATCACTTATATCTTTGTAATAATTCCCTACTAAAACAAAATACTCTTTAGGAATTGCACACTTCTCGCTTAGGAGGACACTCGAGATTTTTTAAAACTTACCATAGGGTGAAGCAAGTATTTTTTTGGGATGGCCTTAAATATATGATATTAAAAATTTTGTGGAGAAATATTTGGTTTTAAAGCAAAATGAGGTTGAGACAATTAAGACCTTAGGTCTTCTACAACCTTTATCCATTCCAAGTCAACGTTGGGAGGGTATTTCAATGGATTTTATCATATCTTTACATAATTCCAAAGGAAATTGTGTCATCATGGTGGTATTTGATATACTTACCAAGTGTGCACAATTTTGTGCATTATCTCATCCAATCAAAGAAAGTACAGTTTCTACTGCATTTATGGAAACAATTCAAAAGCTACATGAAAACCCAAAGATTATTGTAAGCAACAGAGATCCAATTTTTACTAGAAACTTTTGGATATAATTATTTTCTTGTTTGGGTACTCTACTATCTCATATCTCATCTTATCATCCTCAATCTGATGGGAAAACTGAGATAGTGAACAAATTTTTGGAAGGATATATTCGTTGTTTTGTATCTGATAAACAAACACAATGGGTCAAGTGGCTACCTTTGGCTGAATGGTGGTATAACACTTCCTTCCATACTACAACAAAAATGACCCAATTTATGGCACTTTATGGATGTCAATCACCATCAATAACATCATCTTTAAGAGAAAATTATAAGGTTCAAGCAGTGGAAGATCACATCGAGCATCAAAAACAAGTTCTCCAACTCTTAAAGGATAACCTAAATTTGGCACAAAATCGAATGAAACAATAGGCAAATCAACATCACAACAAGAAAATTTTTGATGTAGGAGACTGGGTATTTTTACGACTATAACCATACAAACAAATATCCCTCAAGCAAGCTAATAATGATAATAAATTATCGCCAAAGTACTATGGTACTTACAAAGTGTTGCAAAGTATTGGTATTATGGCATACAAATTGGAGCTTCCTACTTCTTATCGAGTCCATCCAGTTTCCATGTTTCATGGTTAAAGAAGGTTATACATGACAAAATTCCAGTTCAAACAATATTGCTAGAACTTGATTAGGAAGGAAAAATAATATTGGAACGTGAAGTAGTCATGAAATAAGAACTGGACAACTACGAAATCGATCAATTTCAAAGTATCTCATCAAGTGGAAGGACTTACCCACTGAATATTCTACATGGGATGATGAGAATTTTATACAGAATCATCTGAAGTTACTCAAGCATTGATGACAATACTTTTCTTGAGAGGGGGATGTTAGGTCCCTATATTACTAATGTAGTCTCGTATTGTTGTTAGTGTAGTGCCCTTATTGTTATTATTGTAACTCTGTAACCCCCATATTACTATTATTGTGCCCTTACATTATTATTTTTAGGTCAGATAGGATTATATTGTGACCCCATGGACTCCTATATATAGAAAGGAGGTTTTTTCATTGTTATCATCCAAGAATTTTTCATTTATGTAATTTAAACGAGGTTTCCCCCTCGAAGTGGTTGATTTCTAAGGTGTTGATCTCTCTTTTCTTCTATTTTTGGAAATGGTTTCATAACAAGATAAAAAATAGTAAATTTGATAATGAGAAATTGATTAAAGCCTAGGAAAGGCTTCAAAAAGAACAAGAAAATAAAGTTATGTTTAATGCAATTATTCTTCAAAACCTTTCATATTTACAGAAACATGGAAAATTGGGGACCAATCATGGAGACAGACAAGAAGAAAATACTAATGGATAAAATGGGAGATATTCTCATAAAAGGTATATGATGGACCGTGATGACATAATAAATAGCAGCATACTCTTGGGTACACATGAGAAGAGGGATAATTCGCATGGATTTTTTTCTAGCTCTACTTCTAGGAGACATCTTCACTATCATCGCCAGCATCATCATAGGAGGAGTGAGAAGGACTATTTTCCAGAGGAATTCAATAAATTCAAGCCTCCTACTTTTGATGGTGAGATGTCCAAATGAAAATATGTGGAAGCATGGATTCTTGGAATGAGAAAATTTTTTAGGCTTCATGATTACTCAGATAATATGATGGCCAAGATAGCTACTTTTAGTCTCAAAGGAAAAGCAGATATCTCGTGGGAAGATTTCAAGCATTTCATGGGAATAAGGGAAGAAAAGTTGACTTGGGAAGAATTTGAAAGGCTCTTCAGAAAAAATTACTTATCTGGGAGGTATTATGGTGGAAAGGCCAAGGAAGTTTTTGAGATTGGGATGGGTTCCATGACAAGTGAATAATATAAAAGAATATTTATAGAGCTATTGATATATGCGCCATATCTCAAGAATGAGAAACAAAATATATAAAGGCTCATATGTGGATTTCCATTATCATTCAAAGATTGGATTGAGTTTAATGAGCCTCCGTCACTAGAGGATGCCATAAAAAATTTGAAGCATTATTATGATCAGTAAAAGTGCAATCCTAAGCTCAAGCGTGACTAGAAGGGTAGTGAGAAGACAAAAGGAAAATGGCCCAAGGAGCAAGAAAGATCTAAATATGATGGAGAGAAGGAAAATATGGCTCCTCATAAGAAGTCCAATACATTTGAGAAAGGACATGAGACTCATCTTATGGAGCAATAGAATAAAGGAAGTGGTAGAGAACCATTGAAGTGTTGGAATTGTGGTGGATACCAACGCAAGAGATATTATCTATTATATCAGGGTGGGAGGCTTCAAATTTATAATGCTTAGGATGCGTAGAAAATTGGGAATGTAGCTTAGAGAATTCCTCAAATCTATGCAACATTTGATAACAAGCAGGAAGATCACTAGGAATCCATCATCGAAATGGAAGATACAATTTAATATTAAGTTGTTTCTATTTTAATTGATCTAGGACCAAATTATCATTATATTAGTCATGAACTAGTGGATCAATGTCGTTTATACAAGTGCATGCAGAACCGTTTTTGGTGTAGTTAACTATACAAAGAGAATAGTTCACCTTTCAGTGAAATATTGTGCATTTGAGCTTAATGGCATGCTTACATTAGAAAACATGAATTTTCTTTCTTTGGGTGCATATAGCATGTTATTGGGCATGGATTGGTTTTTTATTCATGGGACCAAGGTAGATTATTGTGAGAAGGTCATTGAGTTTCTATATGATAATGGATAAAATAGAGTCTTGCAGGGAAAGAATAAACCTACATTAGTGAGAATGGTTAAAATCATGCAAGCTAAGTGAAACCACAAGAAAGGATGTTTATTGTTTGCATTTCATGTCTCCAATGAGAAAGGATTTAATGATGAGGATGGTGAAGTCCTGAGGAGGTATTATATCTCATATTAGTTTCAGGATGTGTTCTCTGTAGAGATTCCAGAGTTGCCTCCTCATAGGGAGGTGGAATTCTCTATTGAGTTGATGCCTAGATCAGCACTAGCATCTAAGGCACCATATAGGATGAGCACTCCTAAGTTGGTGGAACTGAAGTTGCAGCTTAAAGAGATGTTTTTTAAGGGACACATAAGGCCAAGTGTATCTCTTTGGGGAGCAATAGTGTTAGGTCCCTATAATACTAGTGTAGTCCCCTTATTTTTATTGTTAGTGTAGTGCTATTATTGTTATTTTTGTTCCCATGTAGTCCCTATATTGTTATTGTTGTTCTCCATAGTAGCTCTTTATTGTTATTGTTGTGCCCTTATATTATTATTGTTATGTAGGATCTGATTAGATTGTGACCCCTTAGACTCCTATATATACTAAGGAGTTACTTTCATTTGTATCATCTAATAATTTTTCATTTATGTGATGTAAAGGAGGTTTCCCCCTCGAAGAGGCTAATTTTCAAGTCATTGATCTATACTTTCTTCTATTTTGTGACCTGGTTTCATAAAATTTGGTATGAAAGCTTTCTGGTTGCTTACTAGGTATATCCATTTTTCTGTTTTGAGACTTTTTCAAATCAAACAACAATATATATGCTTCACTTTTCCCTTTGAATTATTTCAAACTGATTTTTCAAATAAAAGTTATGCAAAATAAGCAAAAAAATTATAGTTTTTTTTCTTTCTTTTAGAATATCGATCTTGAAACTGATGTATCTCTGTAATTTTAGCCTCCCAAGGTCTAAAATTTTGTCTTCTGGTAGCCCTCTAAGTCTCCTTTCCAATGCCGCACATAAGATGAATATTGGATTCTTCAAGGTTAAGTTATGTCAAATCTCAACGATGACCTGATTATGGACTAATTCAGTAGGGTGAACTTGTACGGAATGCCATGTGTCATTGTTTCATTTTTTGATAATTAAATTGATAAACAAGAAACACTTTCACTTTCTATTGCTTTTTACGAAATTTTAATTTGACGCTCGAAGAGAAAGTTATGGCGATTTTCCCTAGGTCACCTATTTGAGACTCAATTCACAAGCATGTAGAAACCAATGTTGTTTGTAAATAAGGACGATACTCTCATATTGTGCATTCTGAACAAGGTGAACAACAAAAATAGGTACCCATTCCCTCAGATTGACAGTTTTTTTTATCAGCTGAAGGGAGCAGCAATATTTTCAAAGATTGATCTAACATCAGGATATCATCAGGTGCACATACGAAAAACAAGACATGTATAAGATTTCATTTCATACATGGTATGAGACCTATGAGTTTTTGGTGGTTCATTTTTTTATTACCAATGTTATAGCCACCTTCATGTGTATGATGAACATTGTGTTGCACCCTTACCTGGATAAGTTTGTGGTAGGCTTTGTTGATGATAAGTTTGTGATAGGTAGTATTGATATTGTTGAGAGAGCATAAGTTGCATGCTAAGCTCATAAAATTTATCTTCTTTCAAACTCATATTCATTACTTTGGAAATATTGTTTCCAAGGAGGGGACAACAATGGATCCAGAAAATATTAAGGTTGCCATGGAGTGGCCAGCTCCAAAAAGTGTGAATGAGGTTAGATCATTCATGGGACTAGCTAGTTATCACAAAATATTCATCAAGAACTTCTCCAACATTGGATATTGTATCACATTTTTGTAGAGGAAAGGAAAGAAGTTTGAATGGATTGATGAGTGTGCATCTATCTTCGATCAGTTGAAGTAATTTCTTACCAATGCTACATTTTTTAGGATTACAAATCCCGATAAATAATTTTGGGTTTGTACAAATTCCTACAAGGACGGACTTGGTGTAGTATTTATGAAAGAAGGGTGTGTGGTTTTCTATGAGTCACAGAAGTTGAATGAGCATGAGAAGAATTATGTGACTCACGATTTTCAGTTTTAATTTATCATTAAAGCATTGAATATGTGGAGGCATTATCTCCTTGGCAGGAATTTCACTTTAATGAGTGACCATAGTGGACTGAGGTACTTTTTTGACCAACCCAATTTGAATGCAAGGAAAGCTATATGGTTGCCTACTCTCACTGAGTTTGAATTTTAAAAATTACATCAAATTCAAGGAGAACAAAGTTGTAGATGCACTTAATATGAGAGTACAAGTGAATCATATTTCAGCTGTGAGCTCTTATGGGAAATATTTGAAAGAGCAGATTTTGTATGTAGGGTAGCATGATGAGAGGTACAAGTAGCTAAATAATATATTTCAGAAACAAGGTGAGTGTGATAAGGATGATAATTATCACCTTAGAATAGATGTCTTTCTTAGATTCAGAAGCACGATCTATTTTCCCGATAGTAGTGAATTGAAGAAGCTTATTTTGAGATATCTTCATGTCAATCCATATTGAGGCCATCCAGGATACTAGAAGACTTTGAAAGCTACTAGGAAGTTATACTATTGGCCTAATTTGATGAAAGAGGCAACTGAGTTTGTTGCTAAGTTCTTAGACTATCAACAGGTGAAAGTTGAATGCAAGCATCCAGTTCATTTGTTACAGCCTATTCCGATTCTGAAATGGAAATGGGATTTTATTTCCATGGATTTCATTACAGGATCGTTGGGAACATCAAGGAAGAATAACACCATCATGGTTGTGGTTGATAGGTTGAGCAAGGTAGCTCACTTCATTGCATTAAAATATACTAATTCAGTTAGTGAAGTGGCTCAAATATTCATTAAGGAGATAATAAGGTTGCATGGAGTTCCCAAGAGGATTATACCAAATAAATATTCCAAGTTCACTTCCAAGTTTTTTAAGGAATTTTTTGTAGGCTTGGAGACAGATCTATCCTTTAGAACAACTTATCGTCCATAGAAAGATGGGTAGACAAAGAGGATTAACAAGATCCTTGAGGATAAGTTGAGGATGCATCACATGCATCAGCAAATGAAGTGGGAGGATTATCTCCCACTAGTGGAGTTTTCTTATAATAATGGGTATCATGAATCCTTGAAGATGACTCCAATTCAGGCTCTCTATGGGAGGAGTTGTAATACTCTTATCAGGTGGAGTGATCCAATGAGCAGGGTGTTGATTGCACCAAATACGTTGAGAGAGATGGAGCAAGAGATGCAATTTATCAAAAAGAATTTAAAGACAATATAGGATAGGCAGAAGATTTATGTGAATCAACATAGAGTATTCAAGGTGTTTTAGGTTGGAGAGCATGTGTACTTTCATATCAAGCCCAAAAAGAGTTCCTTGAATATTAGATCATGTGCCAAGTTGGAACCTTGTTATTCCTCCACATAGGATTGAACCAGTGGCATATAGGATTTCTTTTCCTCCATCAGTAAAAATCCATGATGTTTTTCATGTATCTCTACTTAAAATATAAGTGTGAGATGTTGATGATGTGACTGATTGGTCTTTTTTGTAGGTGGAACCAAAGAGAGAGTTATAGCAAGAGCCTTAATGAATTTTACAATAGAAGAAGCTCATGCTCAAGAACTAAGCAATAGAGAAAGTTAAAGTACAATGGAACCACTTTGGGCCCGAGGAAGCCACATGGGAGATGGTTGATCAAATGCGGACATTATATCCTTATTTTTTTGTTGGTTGAATAAATTCTGCTTATATATATATATATATATATATCTGTGTGTGTGTGTGTGTGTGTGTGTGTGTGTGGATGTGTCATTGTAAATATTGTATCAAGTTTTGTTTATAAGTCTCCAATAAGCAATATGTTTTTCATGTTTTCAAAAGTTTTGGCTTGTCATAAGAGTTATAGAACATCGTGGATAGTGTTCTCCCAAGTGGGAGGGGTTTGTAACATCCCCAGGTTAATTTCTATGTAAATAAATAATGTATGGACATTATAAACGAAAAAATAAAACCAAGGTCATGGTACATGTATTCCAAGAAGAATGAGGGGGAAAACATTACATTTGGATCCACTTGTTTTTAATTATTTATTCGCTATGGAAATTGGCATTGGAAAGAGGATAAATGAAATAAATGGCAATTGATTATTACAAGTCAGCAAGGAAATGAAACAAAAATGTAAAAGGAATGAAGGAAAATGAAAGAAATTCAACTTTAGCGTGTGGGGAAGAGGAAGAGACAAGAAAGGATAAAAATAGTAAAATAATATGCATGCAAAGGAAAATGAAGAAAAATGAAAAGAAAATAAAATAAAATTGGAGACAACATTTTAGCATTATTTTGGGGAAAGTAAAGCAAAAGAGAGAGAGAGAGAGAACACTAGAGCAATGGGAGCATAAGGAAGACAAGAAACACACAAGCAAGACACAAACAAGGAAAGAAAGGAGTGCATGAGGAATTTTTGTGGCAGCCGAGAAGAATATTTGAACAAAAACGAGCAAGGGTAGAAAAGACAGAGAAAAGATTAGACAATCGGAGGATTTTTGCAGGTAACAGTTTGCATGTTTGATTATATTTCTGGGGATCTGAATGCATGGTGCATGCATTGGTTTTTTGGTGATTTTTTATGTCATTGGCATGGGATTTTCCTGGATTTACTGTCTTGTACAACCTTGCCTTATGTCATTTATAAGATAGCCATGATGGAGTGGGATCCCTATTTGGTTGAGCTTGGGATGCCTATAGATTTTGGATCCTGTTTGAGGTGGTATCAGGAGAGTCCCAAGGTTTGGGAGTGTATATGGATTTCTTTGGGAAGCTCTTGATAGGTATGGTGAAT
The DNA here is from genome assembly GCA_034641835.2 of Pinus albicaulis. Lineage (NCBI taxonomy): Eukaryota > Viridiplantae > Streptophyta > Pinopsida > Pinales > Pinaceae > Pinus > Pinus albicaulis. The sequence continues at coordinate 697,733,503 of CM076577.1, read as the reverse complement.
AAATTCTAAGGCATCCAAGCTTGTATTGGTTTTGGTGATTTCTAGACCTAGTATTAGGTCAAATCACTATGTCTTGAGGGTGGAGGTGGTTTTCCTCTGGATTCCCAATTTATTTATGTTTTGTTTATCCCATGTAATCCCAAATTTAGGCTTGGAATATGGCATGGGTATGATTGGGCTAGAAGAAAGATTTGGTTTATCCCAATCTATGGTCAAATGAAGTCTGGAATTCCCTGCCTTGGTTGGCACTATGCATATGTTATTATTATTTAATGAGATCAATGACCATAAGTATCTGTTTGATATGTTGATTATGTGACTATTTTTTCATGGCTCCATTTCTAGTTAACAGTGTATTACATGCATTGTTTATTTCTTGTTATCTGAAGTTCTCTTGCTATTGATCTATTTCATGGTTTGATAGGCTCTTGGAAAATTTATATGGATTCATGGCATAATATTTGTTTATTGTAGCTAGTATGAGAGGGAAGCAAGCCTTGTTGATGTATATCTGAGGCAACTAGTGAAAATAGTTCATTCATGACCTACAGGAACTTGGTCACAATATGTTTTTAAAAATTAATGACTTGTATTGGGGAGGCTTGAGCAAGAATAGAGCTTAGAAATAGAGCATGATGACACAAAGACGTTGTTGACGGAGTTTTGGAAAATTCTAAGAAGTTGGCTTGTTGGGTGCAAATTATAAATTTATAGTTTCACAAACACATTAATTATCAACCAAGGGGTACTTCTTAACCTTGTGAGGTGTTGTGCAAAATTTATGCAGGCTGATACTTCTAGTGCAAAAATTCTACAACATAATCCCAAATTTCCCTTCTCTATTTTTCAGCACTTAGGAGAAAAATCTATGGAGTAGATAATTCATCTCTCCACAACATAAAAAATTGCTGATGCATATCAAGAGAATATTGAAAATAAAACAACAATTAAATCACATCCATTCCAATCATTCAAACTCACAAAATTTGATCATCAGTTGCATGTCAGTTTTCTATTTTAATCAAATAAAAGCATTCATGAAATAAACTAAAACACTAACCATGAAAGGAATGTGTTCCTATGAAAGTAAAGAAGAGAAATGGAGCTGTGTGCATATCTAATTTCAATACATAAAAAAAATTAAATTTAACAAAAAAATACAGCTATTGGACTCACATCCCTTTAATAAATAAAGGATTTGCAGCAAGATCAGTAGAACATAATTTTATATTACTCCAGAAAATAAAGTCTTAGAACAATAAAAAAAGTCAGATATCTATTAATCACTTAATCTACTTAACTTTCTTAACACCTTTAGAAATAGAATCCATTGTTCTTATACAACCTACAGGGTGGTGCATTTTCCTAACTAATTAAAAATTACAATTGTTTCCTAAAATAAGATAAATACACAACAACTATAAATAGTTGGTTTGATACATGACTGGAAGCATTGATCAAATCCGGATCTGTTGAACATGAACCACTTTCCCCAATTTGGCAAATTTCAGAAGAATGAGAGATGGGAATTTGAGAAGGCTAAACTTGGAGTAGATGATAGGATAGCATCCATGCAGAAGGTTTTTCCAACAAAACCCATGTTCCCATTTTCCGTGAGAGTGATAAAAACATATCTAATTGTCTCGACATTTGCAGGAAATCTGTCATTGCTACATGAAATCAGCGTTGCTGTAGGAAATCAGTGTTACTGCAGGAAATCACAGATATCCCCATAAATATTTATTCTGTAGGAAATTCAATTAGTTCTTTTGATAGTCATAGATTAATCAAAATAGGTAACTTTCAATATCAAATTGCTTAGGAATCAAGAAAAATGACATGTTTAAGTAATATGGATACCTTCGAGTCTGAATCACCTTTCTTGGTCAAAATGTGGCACTGGAAAAAGGATGATAATTAGATAGGAAAAAAGGGTATGAAAAAGGGGTAAATTCTTAGGAATATTGTCAAAAGGTGGCCAAAACCTAGGCCCAACATCTCCCCCACACCTAGAATCTTGCATGTCCCTATGAAAGAAAAACTGATATGGATATAAAAAGAAAAACTCAATCCCCTCCCTGTGTTGCAGCTACTACAACCAACTAGTCCAACTAAGTTTTGTTGGATTCAGCCTCCTCAACTCTGTCCATATATTCTTCGTTGCACTTTTGCTGATGTCCAATTTGAACTTGATTTTTTTCAATATTTTGCCCGCTTTCTGATATTTAGCTTTCCACCCTTCTAATTCTTTCTCCAAGAACATGCTATTATCCTTAAGGGTCACGTTATCCATCTGTAGGACTCTCTCGGACATTGTAAGTTCAGTGACGACTTCCTCCAGCTCCTTACATGATAATTTTTTCTTTGAATTTTCTGCCTCTCCTTGTTGAGGAGAAGGAGGAAGATTCAGCTCTTCCAAACCTAGATGGTCTTTAGTGGTTTTCTCCATGTTTTCATTTGGTTTTTGGGTTTCCTCGGGTGTTGTTTCCTAGTCCTCCTTGGTGAAAAACTCTAATTTTTTGACCTGTGTTTGCTTCTCCTTCAGTCCCTTAGTTTTATTTGTTGTTCGAGGCGTGCTCTCTCTGTCGCTCTCTTGTGTAGCCATATTAGTAGCTTGGATTCTAGTAAATCACCTAGTAGGGGAAGTAGTGGTATCCACTGGTGGTTTTCTACTTACAGTCACTTTAGGGACTCTAACATCTTCTTCCTCTTCTGATTGGATGAGGATCCGAGGTTTCTCTCTTGGTGTCAGTTTTGGCTTGGCCTTATTAGGCTTAGGCGACTTGGACACTTCCTCTTGGCTATTAGTCCACAGATTTTTCTTCATCTTTTGGCATGACTCTGCTTCTCCAGTTTCTGATTTAGGCAATTCCTCTTCATCCATGAAATGGTTTTCCTCCCAAGTTTTCCCCTATTTTCTTAGCACTTCCACCATGATTATTTTAACTAAGCCATGGTGGTAGAGGTTGTCCTTTAGGTTAGCCTCACTCTTTTTGGTAGAGGTAGTCATTTTAAATAAAGATATATTCAAATAATGAGGTAAATTGAGAGGCGTATCTTGAAAGTGACGAAGGAGCCGAATGTGAAACATAAAATCCAGGCCAAATTGACATTCACATGTAATATACTTTTGAAGTAAAAACAAAAAGTGTCGATACTTATAGCGTACATAGCTTTGTGGAATTTCTTTCCCCTCGTCTGGGTTTTCATGCTCCTCCTTTAGGAAAGGTATATAGATACCATTATCAATTTGTTGGTTCTTACACCAATGCTCTCCTTCTAGTGGAATACTGCAGGCTTGGGCTACTAGTCGTTCAGTCAATTAAAATTTTACATTACCAATATGAGCTTGTTCTTCATCCATGTTCAGGGAAAATGACTTAGTCACCTCAGAATTCTATCCATTTAACTTTAGAAATAATGGTAGCCACCCTGCCTTCTCCAGTCGTTTCTTACTATGTTAATACGAATCTAATAGCTCCAGTCCCTGTTGCTCAAAATGGATAGTTGACCTTAATTTCCCCATATGTTGTGTGTAGGGAAGTGTAGGGTTCGATTCAACCCTTTTGACAGTTTCCACAAAGTATCTAGGATATAATGGGAAGGGAGATAGCTCAATGAGTGAAAATGAAATGAAAGTGGGTCGAGGAAGCACAATTTGTGATCATGACTTAAAATCATGAAATAAATGTTGTACATTTTGAGGTGTATTGGGAGTGGAGTCATGATGTGGAATAGTCACCATTTTAAAAAAGGGTGAATGTGACTCATAATATTGCAAAATTTAAAAAAATGTGCATTATTACTTTAGTCCTTACATAATTACATTGAACTTACCTCTTAACTTACCATACAACCATCAGATACCTGATGACGTACGTCCTTGCCTTGAAATGATAAGTCATTAAAAAACGTATCATGTGTAGAATCATGAGGTCTCATGGGTTCAATTAGCTTTGAAAACTTCGGTAATCCACTTAAGGCTTGTCACACCCTAGAAATTTTTTTTTGCTTGAAATTATTTGAACAATATTGGGAGTGTAGCAACCAATATCCTGATGTCGGAATTATTCTACAGGAATTCACAACTTATACAAGGAATAAAATAATACCAATGAAGGAATACCTACTATACTTCTAACCATAATGATAATATAAATTCCCTTCATTTTTTTTGTTATAAGCTAGTGTCCCCTTTATTATTAATTGATCTTGACCTATTTGCAGGAAAAATCTTAAAATCCATCGTTACCTATCTTTTTACAGCTCATTGCCACATGAATAAAGGCGTCGAAGTCAAATGTGTAGTGATATTGTTGGATTACCAGTCATTAAGGCCAACTGTCAACCAATGCGAGGTCCATCACCAATAATGAAAGTGAGGATCAAGGTACAACTGATGCATCCTAGGAGGTGTGAATAGATGATTTGTTGTTGAACCCCCTGCAGGATCCAGCAGTCAAGGAGCCTTAATGAATATCCATTTTTGTAGGTGAGATAACATTTCATTGATGTATACATGCTTCAAGGCATCACATATCTCTGATCCTAACCCCAGATAGTGTGTTGATGTCGATGGGCCAAGATTTTTGGAAGGAGGGCCTTAGAGAATCCCACATCAGTCCAACACAAGAGAATAAAAGGTTTATGAAACGAAATTTATTTGGGTATCCCTAGGGATCTATTGTCCTATGATTTTAATGAGCCCAGGGTAGTTCATGCTCACTATATTTCATTTGTAGAGAGTTTGAAATAATGAAAAAGAAAAATCCAATGGGGTTCCTTTTCCATAAATATTCATTAGTGGAATTTTGAGGTCTAAAATGGGCCTCCTAAGGAAATTATAAAATAATAATTGAAATAATAAAATAATTGTTACAGGTCAATTTGGGCATCATCCCTAAGACCATTATGAACAGTTTTAATCATCTCCTAATTCAGTTGCAACATGCCCTAGAGCAGTCATTCCACTAATGGCTTTAATGCATGAGAGTTTCAATGTTTGAAGTATAGTTAAAATGACCCATTGACTCATCAATGCTCCTCTGAATGAGGATAATTATGTTTCAAAGCACTTACCCCCATGCAAGGGTTCTCTGTGAAGCACTTCCCGACACTTAAGGATGTGTTGGTCTCCTAGGAGAAAAATCATCATTGTTATGGGAATCTTCACATGTCCAGTGCCTTCTAGGAGAGCTCATAGGTTTTGTCATCACAAAATCATACCTGATGGGCTGCCAATCAAATCATTCTCATGTAACTATTTCAAACCAATATTTTTATTGAGGCTTAGCCTCCTCAACCTAAGAGGGCTCTCTTAAAGGGTTAATGATTTTTGATAGAAATATAGATGGCTAACTATATGTGGGGTAATAAGCAGATAAATGATATAAATTGGTTGTAAATCACATTAGCAAGTGCACATTGGGCTTATGGAGTCATAATAGCTTCAGTAAAACAAAACAATCTACTTAGCATGGAAGTCAAGGAATATCAAAGTTCTAGTCTAGATATACACATGTGAAACTGTAAAACACACAGTCATTTTGTCGATGAAGGAAGTCAGAGTATCAATGATGAATTCTGAGTAACATAAGCAAACACCACTACAATAGGATAGTAAAATTTTGCAATTATAACAAAAACACACTAAAACTCTTTATGAATCTTGAGTTGGCTAAGTAAAAACTCTATATTAAGCTGAAAACCAGTCACTTACAATAAACACAGTCTTTTTGCTAAAAAAATATCCAACCCTTATCATTTCAACTTATTCATATTTATAAATCATTTACAATCATAGGATAACCTTATCCTCATCTATATACATCGAATTCCTACTTTTTGACACCTTTCCTAACCATGAGACATTCTATTTATTACAAAATGACAGTTGTAAACCTAATGAACAATCCTATTACAAATAGGACTCAAACTCATTAACTCTACTCATAACAAACTTATCTAAAATAGATTACATCATTTTCCAACTAAATTCCCATGAGGTCGAATCCAAATGATAATCTCCAACACTTTATGACCTCAATGCTGATCTCCTGCAAACTAGGAAACTGTCTGCTATTTTCTAGGCTTAGGAATCTTTGTGTTCTTGAGACACTTTAACCACCATGAACCCATGACTTCGAAGCTATATTTTGTTAGGAACTGAAATAACAGATGTCCAAAATCATTCATAATTTCCAGTTGTACAAAGTCACCATCGAACTGTCCAAAATAGCAAAAACAGACCTGCGCTACGAAAACAACACAGTTTCGTAGCGCTTTTCGTAGCGTAGTATTTTAACCTATTTTCCTTCAAAAATTTTGTTTCCTTCCTCCGGGATTATCTGAATATTCACTTAACACATCCTCCTTATAAATTTCAGTTCAAAATATACAGGTCTTCCCTTCAAAAATTGATGGAAAAGGGTGAAAAAAGTTGCTACATCAGTTTCGTAGTGCATTTCACCCTTTTTGCACTGTTTGCGCTATGAAATTGCTGAGTGAGCAGTTTTGTCCGAATTTCTCCAAAATTCAAACCAAAATTTTGCCAAAACTTCAAAAAATTATTGGTTCCATAAAAAAAAACAACCATATGAACTACCAACACCATTTTCATGAGGTTTATTCTTCATTACCCATTTGATTTTTCCTTTCAATTTGTCATTTTGCAGCTTTGTTTTTTAGTTCATCCTAAGGCAGTTTCAACTACAACTCCAAATCTCCCACTTGAATTCTTAGTCTTCTATAAATGGCTCTCAAGTGGTTATTTATTACTCTAACAGATTTATCTTCTTTGATAGCTGCCACTGTCCATGTGAAAAACTGCTCTACACCACTTGGAATCTCAGACCTAGAAACAGTTTTGCCTTCCCATACTTCCTTCATTCTCTTAAACTCTATTTTTTCAATGCTATGCTTTCTGGCCCTCTTTCTCATCATTTAAATCTCTTGGTTTGATAGCTTCAATCTCTCCTCAAGAATTTGGCACTCTGTCATGTGTTCCTTTCCCTTCATTGTCTTGCTGGCTACATGCTCCATTATTGGTGATGAGAGATCAATCACCTCTTCAAGGACTGGTTGTTTCAATAGTTTCTTGGACCTCTTTATTTCCCTCCTTGATTTTCTTTGCATGCCTAGTTAAAGGCTTCCTTTCTTGAAAAATAAAAGCTACATCTTCACCCTCAAATTCAAGTTTTTTAGCTAACTTAACACTTTTTTTTTTATGTTCATATACTCCAATGAAATTAGCTTGCACAATGGGTGATTCCTCTATATCAATTGCATGAAGGATGTCATCTAAATTTCCTTTTATCATTGGGTTGTCTTCTCTACCTGAAACCACTATTTTTCCTTTTGATGCTGCTACTTGGCTTCTTGTCACTCTCTAGATTTCCTGCTTACTGGCCACTTGTTTTTGTTTTGCCTCTTTGACACTTTCTAACCTCTGTTTTGCAAGTGATGGAGTTGCTGCAACGAGCACCTGTGTCTTTTCTTCTATTTTCTCAACTTGTTTTCTTGGTTTCAACTTTAAAAACCTCTTTGCTCTTGCAACCACATGCTGAATAGACTCTGTTGGTGGTGGTGAAGGAGTCTTTTTAGTTTTAGGGCTTCTAGCTGGGGTTAGGGTTTCCATTTCAAATCCACTCATAAACAAAAAGGAATACTAATCCCTGCATATTTTCTGAAGCTCATTTAAAACCCAAAACTTTGTCAAACCATGGTGAAACAGAGAGGCTTCTCAACCATCATACTTGGCTTGTACTTTATCAGCCATTTTTGCAAGGCTCCTATGTAAGTAAAAGGGAAAATCTAATGATATGATACCTGTGAAATGAAACAACATCTTGAAGTTATAACTATAAAATTTATGGTACCTGCCTTCACATGTAAAGTATCTTTGAATGTTGAACAACAAGTTGGCATAGGTGTCTTTGATACAGCTTCTAGGTATTGCATTATTCAAGTCCATATCTTCATACTCAGGTTTCGTGAATTCCTTGCATGGTACCATGTCAAACTTAAAAATTTTAAACAATTTCCCCCTCTGTGGACTTTCTTCTCTTCTACCATGGTTCTTTTGAAAAACCTATCAGCTTCTTTGGAATCAATAAAACAGCCTCGCTTGAAATAAATGAACAACCTCACTTGATAATGTTGAAAATAGCTTTGCTTGAGACAGTGGAACAACCTCACTTGATTATAGTGAAGATAGCATTGGAATAGAACAACCACATGCTTAACTTAATTGCTTCAGAGCTTAAACAGTTGTGTGGAAGCAAATGAAAACTAGAATGACCGAATTAGGCAAGATTTTCGAATTTGAAATCTCATCTTATGACTGAATGATGCCCCTATCATGATGATGATGGCTGTGAGATAGGTAATTACTTTGTATATAACCTCTAACTGACTCACCATACCCTTGTCCTATCATTTCTTAACGATTTCTGACAGATTCTGGCTTAATTGACATGACGGTTAAGAAATCGCGCTTTCGTAGCACACACAGTGTATTTTCCTCAATTTTCGCTATGAAAGTATTAGCACTTTCGTAGCGCAAAACCTCTTTTCTTAACTAACGACACTACGAAACGGAGGATTCTTGGCTAATTGTAGAAATTTAGCCCGAAACTTAATGGAATGGCCTCTAAATGAAAAATATGAATCTTTGATCATGAAATGGACTTCTAAGGACTTTATTTGAATTCAAATGATGACCTTTAAACTTATAAAAACTATTACCTACCCTTAACCAAATCTTAAAATGACTTTCAAACCTATTTGAGATCATGATAAAAATTAGAGTTGACATAATGATGTTTTTAAGAAATTTTTTGGGTGATAATAGGTGTCATAATTCGAATACATGTGTTCATCCATCACCATTGAACTTGTAAACATGTGTCATCTATTATTAGAAATCCATTAAATATCATTTATTGAGAAACTACCTACATTTTCCCTATAAATTGAGCACTCATCTAAGTGCAAGGGAGGAAGAAATTTGTGTAGTGTTATGTTGTTGGATTCTCAATTCTTGGAGAGTTGAAGTACTGTTATGTTGTTGATATGATGCTAGGTGTGATGATGGAATGAATTTGGATCAGGTTGATGACAAACCAATCCACTGGTTGTAATTTATTCCTCCTATTATTTCAATAAATATATTCGTTCTTTTTCTCATATATGTGATTATCTTTTGTGAATGTATTCTCAATATGTGCATGTATTCTCAGATTTAGTAAGTTCAATATGGTTATGATAGACAGATATTGTATATTTGTATCATAATTTCATTAGAGGAATTTTTAGGTCTAAAATGGGCCTCCTAAGGAAATTATAAAATAATAGTGGAAATAATAAAATAAGATTTGATTACATCATCAAATTTTCGAGGGAAAAAATAAAAAACTACTTTTTCAAGTAATATTTTCAGCTTATCTCCCAAATTTTTTACTCAAATTTCGAGCAGGAGTATTCGTTGGATGAAAAATTTAATTCATCATCCAAGATTACCCATGTTTCATACTTTTGATAGGTCTTGCTACACGAAAAATGAGAAATACCTGAAAAAAGTGATTGCAGTCATGTTTTTTATGTATTTCTCATTTTTCGTGTACCAAGGTCCATCGAAAGTATGCAACATGGGTACACCTTGGATGAGGAATTAAATTTTTCATCCAAAAAGTACTCCTACTTGCTATTTGAGTAAAAAATTTGTGAGATGAGTTGAAAATATGAGCTGAAAAAGTAGTTTTATTATTTTATTATTTTTAATCTTTTTACCCTTTTACTTATAAAATGGTGAATCATCCACCATGGTTGACATCATCATATTGAATCCTATTGGTTCTTATAAAGGTTATTTTTGTTGTATATTTTTCTTAGGAGGTCCATTTTAGACCTGAAAATTCCCCTAATGGTTGTCTTCTAGTTTTCATTGCAGGTATGATTTGGCAAGTTCAGTTGGATCAACAGCGACAAAAGAGAAGAAAGAAGAAGAACGTGAAGGATCAAAATTATGTCTCTTCATCTTCTGTTTATCTATTTTTCTTAGATAGAAAATCATTTAACTTTCCTCTGTTGTTCTGAGTGGAGAAACACCACACTCAGGGAAGACTAGTTTATCCGTAGATTAGAATTCCATATATCAAAATGGTGACTCCGTTGGGAAGAAATCCATCATTCTTGGTCTTATTTTCTTTTTTTACCATCTTCAGTACGCTTTAATTCATCTATTTAGTCATTTTAATGTACTATTTTCCTTAGAAGTTTGTTTATCCTACTTTATCTTCAAGCTTCAATGCACCCAACGCATTGTTGGTCAGGGTACAGTGTTCTACATAGCACTGTCTCCCATTCAGAGGTGATCTACAACTCACAGTCTGCCCTTAAGGGGTGTGTTTCCCCCTCTACCAGCCAAATTCTATCATAATTTGTCTTTGTATTCAATTTCAACCACTTGATTGATGTATTCTCAGATGTCTGATTGCTCTTAGAGACTAGTAAACATTACCTAGTTCTTCCTCCTTTGGATAGTTGTTTTTTCAATGTTTCATTAGTTGTTTTATTCATCATTGCCAAATTAAATCCAAATTTGTAAATTTTTCATTAGATCAATTCTCTATTTTTGAAAGGAAAATTGTCGTTACAGTCTTCATTTCCTAAGAGAAAATTGTTGTTACAGTCCTCATTTCTCAAAAAGAAAACATTGTTTGATTGATTTGTGCATTTAGTTTCTTTTAATCATTCATAATTAAAGGAAACTAAAAAGAAAAACATGCATGTGAATTTAGAGATTGTGAGTGTTTCATAGGAAAATATTAGGGAAATATGCATTTATTTTGTGCTCTTTGATCTATGCTCAAAAATCAGTTTTCTTTATCCTTTTAGTAGCTATGGTTTTCATTGAAAAAGCTGAATTGAAAAGTTTCCTTCTAATTTAGTTTGAATTTTAATAATTTCCCATTACATCTCACGGTGAACCTGAAAGATAAATTGTAAAGAAAGATCAACACAAAATTTACCTCAATCATTATAAGAAATCATTGTAACATTAACGATAACACTTCGAAGCTCTAGGCTAGAGACGTGTTCTGGAATCATTAAACATAACAATTATAACTGACTTGTCTACGATACATTCCATGTGTGAAATCCCACTCTACTTACATAAGTATATCAGAGCTCGTCCATACACCTTCGGGTATATATGGTGGTGTTCTAGTACGAAAAGTATAAGGGGTGCTCTCACTGTGCAGTTTTGCATGTGATATCATAATAATGCATCACTCACGACTTTCGGGTATATTTGGGAAGAAAACTTTAGGTTGCTTACCATCCATAGGCAACTGAGTCGGCCACCTAGTAACTTGTGATACACCGAACACAACATTCAGGGAGATTGTCTGCATGTACTTCTTGGTTCACCAGGAGGTATTCTGCAGTTCACAATTACTTGGTAATATTTTTGCCTATTATAACCCTTTTATTTCTTTATTTGTTTTTGTAATAAAATCAATCAGTCATCATGGAATAAGAAGAACCCTTTCCCTGTCGTTCACGTAGAATAGCGCTTAAACCACCTTTACCATAGGAATCCATTTCTGGTTGGTGAAGGAGACCCATTCTACCAAATCTAATACCCATCAATATCTATTGTGAATCATCTTCCTCACATCTACCAGACACATTTCGAGTCATTTCTACGTATGATGTTCTATCTACTATCACTGAAACGATGTCCTCATCGCTACCTGTGGACACTAAAGTTCCATCCAGTGAAACCATACATCCAAAACTCGATGTTGTTCAACTAGAATTTGATCTGGATCCCATCATTATTTTACCATAACATCTAGATCCCGAAGTTGAACGACAAGAATTTGTTCCTATATCGGTCGCTCCTCAGTCATCCGTAGCCATTGAGTCTTCCCTTTTATCGCATAGTAAACTACCTGAAATATATCTCGAGCTTGACAGTGAAATTATTCCACCTGGTTTGATTTCGATTGAGGAAGAACCTCAACAAGAGGAAATACCCTCAACTCCAACTCATTTTGGGTTGGGGCTGTATCTTTATGAGTCTTTTCCCTGATTAACCTACACTGCTTCAGTTGATCCTGTTTCAATCCAAGTTCCCGTAGAACCTATAGGGTATTCACTTGGTCATTTGACCATGGCTGAGTCAACATATCTGGATGTACCATCTGTTACAATTGTGACAACATCTATTGTTGCTACTCTGTCAATGTTTACCACGTCATCCAAGTCACATATTTATGGTGGTTTTTCCGTCCCACCTAGTTACCAATCATCATTTGGAACCTACTCTAGTGCCTCCTCAAATCCATGGACTTCACCCATGTCATATTCTCATATCTTATCGGGTACATATCTAATGGGTACTGAACGTCTTGATGATTTATACACATCTTCATTTCAACATCAAGCTGTTCCATCTGGGTTTCTTCCATCCAGTTTAATCTCCACTCGACTCACACCATTTGGAGATCAATATATTCCATCTTATTATACTCCTCATGCAGGGGGAAACCTATTATCACCCATTTCAATAGTACTATATAGTTTTATGGTAGCCCAAATGTTGGAATGATTATTTTTCAGTGGCATCCTATCCTTCATGTTCAACCACAAACAGTTGTGCATTCATACCAACCGATTCAGCCTGTTGCCCCTACATCTACCCCACCTATTAATACTTCACTACCCCATTTACAGGCTCAGTTGGTTGTACCTCAACCATATCAAGTTGGTCCTTCCACCCATTACCCTCAAGTCTTAGGCCTCGAGACTCTACCTCCTTCAGCTGGTTTACAAAAACCACCTATATCTAGAACCTTACAACCACATGACGGATTACCCTTTAACAGGATGTCACAGGCTCCTACCGGTCTTACCTATTCATAATTGGCTCCTATATATTATGTTTTGGGCTATAATCTTGGCAGGAAATCACCTTCACAACTACAAATTCAAATGACACAACAACAATTCCAACAACAACTAGCTTATCTAGGTCTTGGTCAATAGATCCCTCATACGTTTGGTCATCAAAATAACCCCTATCTAGGTTACCAGCAGAAAATTCCTTATGCTGGTGCACAAAGGCCTGTTTCCAAAGAAATTCCATCCTATCCTGGTTATGATCAACCTAACTTGAATCGATAGTTGACCTTTGTCACAACATTGGAATTACCTGATTTAAACTAGCTTACCAATCATCCCATCAGCTATTCTTCTTGGTGGTCGGTGATTCCACAAAAAATACCCTCTGACATTCCTAAATTCATTGGAAACCTTGGAGAAGACTCGTTAACACATGTTATGACTTATCATTTGTGGTGCTCATCAAACTCCTTAAATTATGACTCTGTTAGATTACATATTTTCCAGCGTACGCTTGCTGGTCCGGCTGTGAATTGGTACATTCAATTACCACGAGCTGTAGAAATTATACAACATGCATGTATATCTTGGATTCACCCGATCTAACCATGTACTAAAGTTAAATACTTAATTTCTTCTACAAATATTTTTCAGAATTAAAAACACCATCGCTAATCACATGAACATGAAGAAATATCAATCACACACAACACAGATAATTTCCGAGGGAAAGATTACAGCTAAAAACCCCACTATCTTCTATTGTATATTCATCATGGATAGTGAAATAATTACATACAAAACTCTTCTCACAAGAGCCATCCAGTACTCAGCTAATTGTATCGCACTATCATATGCAAAACTGACCAACACATAGCGAATTCTCAGCCTCTAGACAACCTGCATTTCTTGCACAATCCTTGATGGTAAAGATCCCTAAAATATGGGAATTCTTACCTTCCTTGACTGAGGAAGTATCATGGGCACTCCAATGGGTGTTTGGTTGCATGTGTGCAACCCAATAATCCTACAACTGATAGTCAACTTCCCTTTCACCTAGAACTTGACTGGGTCTCCACTGGATCTAACATGCATGTAGCTAATAATAGTAAATCCTCAGTTGCATGTGAGACCACTGATTGTGAATTAATTAATATTTAATTTACTAGATCTCTCACTAGTGTATCTTTAGTTACAACTAGCACAATTGATTTTAATTCACTTAATTGAGTTAAAATATTTACAACTTGCATTAACTAATACACCACTACACTTCAAACTCTGTTACAACTAGAATTACTCTGCATGCCTCACCAACTACCTCTAACTCTAAATCCACTAGCTAACTGGATTTATCACTTTCATTTAACTGATTCAAGCCCACATTGAGAATATATTATAGTTTAATGTCCATATTAATTAAGAGATAACTAAAATAGACATGCACCCAAAAATAGCATTGTGGGCCCCACCCTAGTCTGGGTGCTTAATGCAACTAAGTGTTGAATGCAATAGGAATGGGTGCTGAATTTTATTTTTGAATCTCAACACTCCCTCTAAACAAGAAAGGGATTATCCTTCACCCTGATCATGTCTCTATGGTATTCGAATTTTCTCCTGCTGAGCACCTTCGTCAGAATATCTGCATCCTGACCTTCCGTGGGAATGTACTAAAGCAACATTATCCTTCTCTACACACAATATCTAAGATGATGGTACCGTATATCTATATGCTTGGACCTATCATTAAATGCAATATTAATTGAGAATTTAATGCAACTCTGATTATCACAATGAATCAATGTCGGATCCATATGAGAACCAAACAAACCAACGAAGATCTTGCTCATCCAGATAGCCTCACATACAACTCCACTTGCTACCATGTATTCTAATTCTACTAAACTAAGTGCCATGAATCATTTTTTCCTGCTATACTAGGAAACCGATGTCGATCTAATGCTAAATATCCCCCGTGATGTGCTCTTTCTGTCTAATGTACTGCCAGCCCAATCTGCATCCATGAAGCCATGCATCTTCACTCCCTCTGTCCATTTGTACCATAAACCATATTTTGATGTGCCCCTCAGGTTTCTCAGGACATGCTTCCCCACCTTCCAAAAGATCTTGGTAGGCTTAACCATAGCTTGACTCAGTTGGTTAACTGCGTAGAAAATTTCTGGTCTCATGTTCACCAAATACATTAGCGAACCCACTAAATATCGATAGAGAGTAGCATCCACTACCTCTCCATCATCCTCTTTCCTCCAATTTCTTGGAAGAGGAGTATCCATGGGTTTGCATCTCTCCATGTTAAACTTACCTAGTATCTCCTTTGTATACTTTCCTAGAGACAAAAAATTTCACCATCCCGCTGCCATATTTCCAATCCAAGGAAATAATGAAGGAGTCCCATGTCCTTCATTTCTAACTCCCTTGAAAGAACTTCCTTGCATGATTGTATCAAATTCTCATCATCAATCAAAATTAGATCATCAACATATAGAACAATAATCAATAGCTTACCCTCAACTAGAATCTGGTATAGGTATGAATTTGCTTCACTTTTGGTGAAGCCCAGTCCAGTGAAATAACTATCTATCTGAGTTTACCAAGCACGAGGTGCTTGCTTTAGCCCATACAATTCTCTTTTGAGCATGCACACATGCGACTCACTGTTGAATATTTCAAAACCTTCAGGATGTTTTATGTACACCTCTTCCTCAATGATCCCATTGAAAAACACAGTTTTTACATCCATCTGATTAATGCGCCAACCCATCTTTGCAGAGAGTGAAAGTATGGATCTTATGGAAGAGTACCTTGCAACAGGTGCAAAAGTCTCATCATAATCTATCCCCTCGATCTGTGAGAAAAATTGGGCCAAAAATTTGGCCTTGTATTTCTCCAAACACCCATCAGCAACTTGTTTTACCTTGTAGATCCATCTTGATCGAACCACTGATTTTTCAACCAGTCTTGGGACTATCTCCCATGCAGTTTTCTTCACAATGGAGTTATACTCCTCTACCACTGCATCAACCCAATTTTGTTGCTGCACTACTTCCTGAAAGGATGATGGTTTAGTCACAATACAGTTTCTCATAACAGCCATGTATCTAGTAAATCGATCAGGAGAATGTCTCTCTCTGCACTGTGAAGTAGGGGATCCTACATTCTCTCCAGCATCAAGTCTCAATCTATCAGCTTCTGTGGTGTGCCTTCTTCCATTTTTGATGGATGGATATGCATGAGTTCTTTCCTCCACTCCATAAACCTCCTCATGTGGCTTATCCACATCTTGAGACTCATCCTTAGGAACCAACAGTTCCTCCTTTGCATGCAATTCCAACTCCCTCTCAAGGGACAACCACATGGCTTTCTGCTCATCAAACTTGATATCCCATCGCACAGCAGTCATTCTGTTGTTTGGAAAATACAAACGATAATTATGTGGTGTTTTTATGTACCCCACAAAAATCCCAACCTCAGTTGTTGGTTCCAGCTTCTTCCTGGCATCCTTGGTCACATGCACATAAACAAATGAGCCAAAAATCTTAAAGTGTGAAACATCAGGTTTCTTACCAGTGAAAGCCTCTTCAGGTGTACTCATGCCAAGTACTCTATGAGGACAACGGTTTTGCACATGTACCAATGTATTGCATGCTTCTGCCGACAGATTCATCGGTAGGCCTTGATCATGCAACATCACTCGTGCTGCACCCACAATAGTTATGTTCTTCCTCTCTGTGGCCCCATTCTGTTGTGGTTTATGAGGCACTATGGGTTCTCTTCAAATTCCTTCTTTGTTGCAGAAGTTCTTGAATTCATTAGATATGTATTCTCCACCATTATCGCTCATAAGATCCTTCACTTGCTTCCCTGACTCTTTCTCCACTAGTGCCTTAAACTCACAAAACTTAGATAATGTTTGATTATCTTCTAGATGAAGAAGATCCAACACTTACGAGAAAATTCATCAAAAAATATTACATAGTAGTTATTTTTTGTTGTTGAAGCAACTGAGAAAGGACCACATAGGTCTCTGCGAACTCTCTCAAGGATCTCTGAAGCTCGGTTTTCCTTCTCATGAAAGGTGGCATTTACATATTTTCCCATAGTACATCCCTTACATGTGTTTAACTCTACAAGTGTCCCCCTAGGAAGACCAGTAGAATTTTGTTGCATGACTTTCAAGGCTCCATGGTGAAGATGGCCCAATCACCTATGCCATAATTCGCCCTCATCCTGGCTCACCACTTGATCTACCTTTCCCATCATTAATGTCTAGAAATATACCTCCAGCTTATAGATATTCTTAACTCGAATCCCTATCCTCTTGGCTTGTCCCATTTTTTAATGTCACAGGAGAGATTTTCCATCACTAAAAACAACATCATAGCCTCTATCCTCCAACATTGCGACTGAGACAAAAAATTTCTTCAGACCTGGTACATGCGTTACATATTTTAATTGAAATGGTTTACCTCACACCCTCTGAAAGGTAATGGTACCAATATTGGTAGCACTGTACCGTCCGTCGTCGCCCATTTCAATATGCATCTGGAGATATTTCTCCTCCAAGTCACTGAAAAGTTCCTTGCCTCTCTTCATGTGAAAGGAAGCACCATTATACAAATACCACACAAATACCAATGAAATGGACACCATGAATGCGATCAATGAGAATTCAATCTGAAATTGCGATGCAAGGGCCTCACCAGCTGCAGATCCTTCAACTTTCTTGTTCTTATTCTTTAGTGGAAATTTAGTAGAAAAATTCCTATGCTCGTGACAGTGAAGACACTTCACCTTGGACATGTCCTGCTTCTTTCCATTCTTGGACTTAGATTTAGGATCGAATTTCTTCCCCTTCCCCTTCCTCGCTTTCAAAACCAAATAAAAATCCTCTTCATCCTCATTCTTAGATGAAGATCCATCTTTGGTGTTTTTTCTGAACTCCTCCTGCACCAAAACCGACCACAGTCGTTCCTAATCTGGAAATTTTTCCCTTCCATTGACAATGTCTTGATAAGTGTGACAAATTTTGGGAAGTCCTAGGAAAGCCAAGCTCACCAAAAATCATTAGTAACTATTATTCCAATGCTCCCTAGTTCATCCCGACATTGGACAATTTTTTTTAGATATTTTGGAATGGTGTCGCCATTTTCCATCTTGATCTTCCTGAGTTTATATTTGAGCGCCAATTTCCTATAGTTGTTGATGATTTGGAATATATAATTCAAATCCTTCCACATTGCATATAGTGTGCCTTTCCCATGGAGGCTTGAGACAATGTGGTCTCGTACTCCCTCCAACGGGATCCTCCTCACCTTTTCCACTTTATTTTTCCATGCATCAAGATCTACAACATCTGTCACAGTGGGTTTAGGAACATCAGTGTCAATGAATTCCTTTAAGCCATTATCTTCGAGTATTGCCTCCATTATAAGAAATGTAGTTCGAGCAGCCCTCGAGTGCATACTCTAACCTCAAGCCATTGAAATCCATTTCGATCTTGAATCATTGTAGCACCAAGAAAGTCTTTCTGCAAATTTAAATTCCATCCAGTCACAAACTTAGCTCCTACTTCACTTATGTAATTTCCTGTGCTCTGATACCAAGTATAAATTATACAACGTGCATGTATATCTTGGATTCACCCAATCTAAAAATGTACTAAAGTTAAATATTGAATCGCTTCTACAAATATTTTATGGAATTAAAAACACAATCGTTAATCACATGAACATGAAGAAAGATCAATCACACACACAGATAATTTCTTGGGGAAATATTACAGCTAAAAACCCCACTATCTTCTATTGTATATTGAGCATGGATCATGAAACAATTACATGCAAAATTATTCTCACAAGAGCCCTCCACTACTCAGTAATTGTCTCACACTATCATATGAAAAACTGACCAAGACATAGCCAATTCTCAGCCTCCAGACTGTCTACCTTTCTTGCGCAATCCCTGATGGTAAAGAAACCTAAAAGATAGGAATTCTTACCTACCTTGACTGCACAAGTATCATGGGCACTCCAATGGGTGTTTGGTTTCATGTGCGCAACTCAATAATCCTACAACTGATAGTAAACTTCCCTTTCACCTAGAACTCAACTGGGTATCCACTTGATCTGACATGCACACAACTAATAATAGTAAATACTCAGTTTCATGTGAGATCACTGATTGTGAATTATTAAATATTTAATTCACTAGATCTCTCACTAGTGTATGTTCAATTACAACTAGAACAACTGATTTTAACTCATTTAACTGAGTTAAATTGTTTACAACTTGCATTAACTAATGCACCACTGGACTTTGAACTTTGTTATAACTAGAATTACTCTGCATGCCTCACCAACTACCTCTAACTCGAAATTGACTAGCTAACTAGGTTTATCACTTTCATTTAACTGATTCAAATCCACATTGAGAACATATTACAGTTTAATTTCCATCTTAATTAAAGGATAACCAAGATAGACATGCACCCAAAAATAGCACTGTGGGCCCCACCCTAGTCTGGGTGCTTAATACAACTAGGTGTCGAATCCACTAAGCCTGGGTGCTGAATTTTATTGTTGAATATCAACATGAGCTTCATTTGTTAAATCCATTTCCTTAGCCACTACCTTTTTAACCCACTTCCAGTTACCCATATGATATGAAACTGAAATGGAACTATTGACCAACTTTAAATAAACAACTGCTAATCAAATTTCTAATAATATTCATGAGTGGCGTCATCTTCATCGAATGGTCAAAACATTTATTCCTGATCAGCTTTTGGCTGAGTGGTTTATTAAGTCCTTGTTGCCATCTATCACCGAGGATGTAGCTAAAGTTGGCGTCATTATTGAAGAGAAATTCATTTCTCATTCTCAGGACTTAGATTTGATTTATATTTAGTCTGGCAGACTCTATGAGAAAATTCAAAACGGGTCGTGATAAAACTTTACTGTTCCTCCTGCATCTGGTAAGGACTCTCATGTCGGTGACGGTATGATTGGTTTTGAAAACACTCACGCCTCTACTATATCTGATCCTACACCTTCCGAAGTATGTGTCATTTCATCTGATAAAGGAAAAAGTGACAAGCAACCCGAAAGCAATAAAAAGGGGAAAGAAAAGAAAAAATAAAAACTGACCCTAGCAGGAAAGATCATCTGATAAACAATCTAGAAATTCTTGGAAACTCTTCAACTCCTCGCTGATTACAAGATCCTCTTTCAATGCAGACATCCGACTATGACATGGTTGCTACGGATTCCACTTCTAGTTCTTGAGTGCTTATGCTATATATCATAAAGCCAAAAATTGATGTTTTTGTGTCTACATGAAATAAATATTACGGTAGTCAGGCTACTGATCAACCTACTACCTTGACCACAAATCCGTCAACTGAAGCAATTCCGCCACCTGCTATTCCAGAGTTAACAATAAAGCCACCCACTACAAGGAAAAGAATCTCTAGCGGAGGTTATAAAAGAGGTTTTTAGTGTTATAAAATTGGCCAAAATTGTAAAAAAACATTTTCTACAACATCCGTTTATGGTTACGGAGGTTTTGGCGGAGCTTTTAATGAAAATTCAACACAACTAAAAAAAATGGGAAGCAGGAGGTTATTACAGATATTTTTTTCATCGGTGCACTACTAAGGTTTCAACGCACTGGTGCATGCCATCTAGAAGCTGGCACGGGGCGGTCGAAGGTGCATGCATTGGGCCGTCAAGGTATAAAACCGCACTAGGTGTAGTGTTGGTGATACAACGCACAGGGCTATTCTAATTGGTCTTGGGATTTGCGGTGCCCATAGGTCGTCTCAATGCACAGGGACGTTCTAATTGGTCTTGGGATTTGTGTAGTGCCCATAGGTCGTCTCAATGCACCGGTACGTAGACTTATAGAAACGCAACGATGCACCGTATCTAAAAAATGCACTGAGATTTATAATTGGTATTGGTATTTGTGCGGTGCCCATAGGTCATACAAATGCACCAGTGCGTAGTCTCACATAAAAGCACCGGTGCACAATATCGCACAAACACATCAAGATTTTTAATTGGTTTTGGTATTTGTGTGGTGCCCATAGGTCATAGAAACACACCGGTGTGCTAAAGCATACAAATGCACTAGTGTACAATAACTGACATGCACTGGTGTTCATTTTGTATTTTTTAGAAGCATCGACCTGTGACAGTGAAATTATGGTGATTTTTTTAAATTCATTATTCATAAAAAGTCGACACATCTTATAATAGTATTGATATTAATTAAATTATTATTAATGCATTTGAATGAGATGTTTGGATTAATTTGTTATATCATATCATAATTATTGTGATTTTTAAAAATTCATTATTCATCAAAAGTCGACACATATATATCTTATAACAATATTCATATGAATTAAATTTTTATTAGTGCATTTGAATGTGATGTTTGGATTATTTTTTTATATCATATCATCAAATTTCACATCTCTTTATTATAATATTTAATCATCCATAAATTTAATCAGTGGTGTTACATTTCACAATGACAATGGAGAACACAATAGAATAAATTAAAACACACACACACACACACACACATATATATATATATATATATATATATATATATATATATATATATAGTCTAATACACAAAATGGGATAGTTATTGGTATCTTTTGTCTTTCAAATAGACACCAAGTCTATTACGTAAATAAAATGTCTAATTTCATGCACAAATATTTCAAAAAATAAATGCCTGCTTTGAGAGAATGCCTGCTTTGATATCCAAATATAGTGATGATCATTCTTTGCTTGAACTACTGTCACTGCAAGAGATAATTCCATGACTTGGGTGATTTTCAGGAATGTTTTGTTCATGGTGTTGATTGTTTTCTTCTTCTTCACCTTCCATCTACAAACATAAAAATAAATTGTAATGAGTGTATATACATTGGTGAGAATAATGAAAATTTCAATATTAAATAATATGCATCAATGTAAATAAAAACGAAATGGCATACCACAACAAAAATTGACTCATAAACTATACACATTCTTCCAAAACCATGTACCATGCCATATTTCAAGATTTCATCTGTTGGCGCAATTCCATACTTTGCTTCCTGCTTGTTTTATACCCCATAACAAATATATATTTAATATATATTTTTATTATTATTAATTATAGACAGAGCTAAGTAAAACAAGATCAATAGATGCTTACATATTCCACAATTAATTTCCGATATGCCAACATATACTCACAACCCATATTTAACCCAATTTCAATGAATTCGTCTTATGGTTCTTCTTTGTATGTTAGCACCTGTTTGAAGACATTCAATGATGATTTTTGTAAAACAACTTAAAAAATACAAAAATGAAATCCAATTAAGTTGTTATAAGGAAGTAACAATTACTCACAAACTTAGATAACAACCCTTTTCTTCCTTGTCATCCTATTTTATCTACTAAATGGGTTCCATTTTCTTTTATTTTCTGCAAGAAAATACTTGAAAATTAATATTTAATGCTAAATTGTTTATTTATTGTACCTAATGATCAAAACATTAAATGATTACATATTACATTTGAAGCATGTTGTTGCTGAGATGGCTCCCCCTGTGATGCAATTTTGTCCATTTCTTTTACCATCTCCTTGTACACCTTTTTGGAAATTCCTACTGGAATATTTCTGATATCAACTCGTTCATCTTTTGAGATTTTCACAATCTTCCTGAAAATGTAACATGACAATAAACTATTTAATTTTTATATTGATATATGAAAAGTAAATATAAAAAAAGTGATATTTATAAATAATTCTAGACAAACATTTAAATGAATATTACTTTTTCATTCCCTCATTTTTGTTGTTGTGCATTTTTGCTATTAAAAGTCTTACATGTCTTATTGACCAATTCTCTGGAAACTCTTCCTGTAGTTTAGATAAAATTTTGTTCATGGAATCATTGGATTGATTTTTGTATTGTAAGTAGAAGGAACGTCTATAAATTCATTCCACTAGATCCCTCAAACTTTTGTAAAAGTTTTTCCCCCTTTCGTTAACCTCTAGCACCACTCCAGATGAGCTAAGGAGCAATTCATTTACATTTGCATGTTGTATTTTTTTCTTTTCTTAAAACAACATTCCTTTTTAGAGTTGTTGGTCCCTATAGAACATTAAATGGATGTGAATTAATAGATTATTTGACACATGTAATCTAATAATTTTAAGTATATTATTAATGAAAATTAAAAAAATAAACTCATATTGGATCGATAGTATTTTTTCATTCACTTGATTCATCCTTTTGCAATTTTTCCATCAAGCTTTTATGCTCTTTTGGTCCTAGATCATAAATAATCTTATCGAGCTTCAGCATTTTCTGGCTCTACATGATACACAGTAAAAAATACATATTAGTTAAACTTACATATAGTTCAAAAATAATATTTTTTGTAAAGAATTTACAAAAAACTTGCCTTTTTTGCTTTTCTTGTTGTGTTATCAATATTTTTGTTACTTGATCTCTTATCAGTCATTTCTTTATCAATGTGAAACCTGTACCATATCATTTATTAATATATTTATAAATAAATTGCCAACTTTTCAGGTAAAAAAAAAAAAAAACCTCAAGAAACCGGTGTGCCATTCATGGTGTACGCACCAACGTCGATGCGTGGGGGTCTTATAAACATGCTGCACAAAAAATATAATAGATCGTACAGTGCTCTATGTAAAGAAGGAGCACTGGTGCATTACATGTTAACCATCGCATCGATTAAAATAGAGAAAATAATAAAAATCGTCTAGTATTAGTTTTTTTAGCATAAACACCCCGCGCAAATAAGGGACCACCATATGGTGCTCTCTGTTAACTAGGAGACCCGATGCAGTGTGTTATATGTTACATGGTGCACCGATTAATACAATAAAATTTTTTTTCTGAAATATTACATTCGTGGTATGCCATAATGAAATAGCACACCGGTGCCCTATTTTACATATGGCGCACTGATTAAAAAAAATTGTTTTTAAAATTTTTATTTCACAGTACTTTCGTTGTGTGCTAGGATAATACAGCACACCGGTGCGCTAGGTTATGCAGGGCACACCGATAAAAAAATATATCTTTTTCAAAAATTCAGGCAAGGGCTGACATGCAATGGGATTTGAATATGCAAGTAGTCCTATGGTTGGATGTCAATCTAAAATAAAAAGCCCTAATTCTGAAATCACAGAAATAGGGAGAATAAAGGCCAAAAACAAAAATAATGAAGGGTTTAGGGTAAAAATGGTTTTTTTTTTTTTTAATTCTGAAAATGAAAAAAAAAATGAAATTTTTTTCTTACTTCATAAAAAAACTACATAAAAAGTAAAAAAAAATAATCACATTTAATCACGAGATCATTTGAAATTCTATGCTACAGGGTTTGAATCACCAGAGGTTTGGAATTTTGATTATCTGAATACTTCTGTTCGAACGTATTTCGTTGCTCCACAGTGCTCTCCTGTTCTCTTGCTCTAGGTATGTCTCCTGCAAATATCTGGCTGAATTTTTTGCAAAAATAGAGAAATAATGAAAAGTGTTTAGTATTTAAAGAATTTTTTTATGAAATTAGATTTTTGAAAATATTTTGCTGCTCATTTTTCAATTTACCGCTTCTTTTCACTTAAAGAAAATAGAGTTGCACATTTTTTATTTGCGGCTATTCATCATCGGTGTGTCACTTAATAGCAATGCACTGGTGCTTCCATTGGTAACATGACACCGGTGCACAGTAACTAAAATGCACTGGTGTGGTTATATGTACATTAGAACTGATTTGTGGTTAAGGTACCGAAATTACTTTTAGGTGTGTACACCAAAATTTAGTGAACTCCAACCACAGAAATTGAAAATTATAATTTTGTTTATTCTTGATGAAAATATGCAATTAGAATTAGAATTTTGTTTATTCTTGAGAATTAGAATTAGAATTAGAATTCAGAATTAGAATTGGTAAATTCTTGATGGAAATAACTATTCTTCCAATGCATTTTGTTTATTGAAGGAGGTCCCCACTGATTATGTGGATAGAATGCAATGTGGGGCATGTGAAGATGCAATACTACAGAGCCCAAGTGGGAAATTGTGGCATGTGAACATGTGCTATTCTAAGACATGGGAAGATGTCGCAAATGGTTGGGAAATTTTTGCTTCTGAGCAGTTTATTGAAGTTGGAGATATTCTAGTTTTTAGACATGTTGGAAATGTACATTTTGCTGTGAAAATATTTTGGTCATTTCTTTTCAAAAACTACACCTCTTCTTTTTTCAGAAAAAGAAATTTGAACCTTTCCACAACTTGCAACAGGAAAAGGTGCCAACAGGAGCCTCTAACATGCATATCTATTTCTTCTGTTGAGGTCTCGAAGGAATTGATTATGGCCAGTCTACTTCGCTGAGGAATCTACCTGAAATTTCTTTTGTTCTATCGCAGGGTGCAGTTACTAACAGATACATGATCTTAAGCTCCCTCAAACCCTCATTAAATTGTAGAATATGGATAAAAATCCATAGAAATACTTATCATTTGCATAAAATGCCTCGAAACAAAGAATGGAGTG
This sequence comes from Pinus albicaulis, assembly GCA_034641835.2. Classification (NCBI taxonomy): domain Eukaryota; kingdom Viridiplantae; phylum Streptophyta; class Pinopsida; order Pinales; family Pinaceae; genus Pinus; species Pinus albicaulis. The sequence goes on along the minus strand of CM076577.1, from coordinate 697,707,962 downwards.
TTTTCTTTTTTGAAATTTATGTGTTATTATGGTGAAATAAATTATTCTTTCTATTTTGTGCTAATATGGTGAAGAAATGGAATAATGATCAAGTATATGACAACAATCTTCAATCATATTCTCAAAATATATGGGTTCTTTGTTAAGTGCATAGCTACACGATTCGGTCATATCGCTGTTAGGAAAAATTCAACTGAAATACCAATACAGCAGGGTCGGTATTGTCTACTGTCCCATGAACCCATAAACCCCACAAAAAATCTCAAAAACCTTTTAATAAAATGCAAAATAGTCCACAAATGTTTTTTTTTTTTTTTGTCTATTGCATTCTTTACACTCGAATTCTTCTAAAATCTGTTCATGGAATTAGCATCCATAAGAGGCAATACAATGGGAATATACTCGAATTCTTCTAAAATCTGTTCAATGGAATTAGTACATGTGAAATGGTACATGTGTTATTTCATCAATATTTATACTTGTTAAGATGGGATTTTATAAAGAAGAGGAATTAATTACATTATACCTTATAAGACTCTTTTTTTTGAAACATTATAATATTTATTTTGAATTAATGTTAAAATAAATATTTCACTTGATAATTTTCAATTATGTTGATCTCAATAAAAATGGCATATAAAGTTTGTTTTTTTGGTATGTAAGATCATAATAAAATAATGATAATTTTAAATTACATTATTTTATTTGCATTTTTTCTAAACTTTATTATGTTACAAAAATTCATATTATTCTAGATTTATTATTTTACAATTATTTACAAATTTACAAATTCACAAATTTTAATAAAATCATTTCACATTAATACAATTAAAATTTTACAAATATTTTACATACAATTACAATTAAAATTACGATTACAATTAGAATTACAATTAGAATTACAATTACAATTTTACAATTTCACATACAATTAAAATTACAATTACAATTTTAGAATTTTACATACAATTAAAATTTTACAAATTTTTTACATACAATTAGAATTACAATTACAATTACAATTTTACGATTTCACGTACAATTACAATTAAAATTACAATTTTAGAATTTTGCATACAATTACAATTACAATTTTAGAATTTTACATACAATTTACAATTACAATTTTACAAATTTACATATATACCTTTACAATTACAATTTTAGAATTTTACATACGATTATAATTGTAGAATTTTACATACATTTAGAATTAGAATTAGAATTTTACAATTTTACATATATACAATTACAATTAAAATTACTAATTACAAATACAATTAAATTTTAGAATTTTACATACAATTAAAATTTTACAATTTGTCATATATAAAATTACAATTAAAATTACAATTACAATCATTTCACAATAAATTAAATATTACAATTATAATTATAATTTTACAAATATTTTACATACAATTACAGTTAAAATTACAATTAGAAATACAAATACAATTTGCATAATTTTACAGAACAAATTTGGTAGTTTAGACTAATCCTAATCACCCACGGATTTCGAACCGGTGACCTTGCAAACAAAGTGCCTTAATCGTGCACCCCATCACCGACTGCTCTACATCACGTGGGCATACAATTTTACAATTTTACATACAATTAAAATTAAAATTACAATTACAATCACGATATAATATTTAACAAATATCATGGTCATTTAATATTAAATTAATTAATAAACATCAAGATCATGATAACCATCGTACAAACATCATATTCGACTAAAAAACATATTCATATTCGCTAACATCGTCGTGATCATGATCATCTAACAAAACACAATTAACATTTTATAACATCATCAAAACACAAACATCAAATATACATCTCATGTCAAATAACTGCTATTAGATACACATCTACCTGCAAGCTGCACATTAAATGAACAAATCTAACATGACCTAGCAATATACACATCATGATGATTACCAACATGTAAATTAAGTAAAACTGAAACATGAACATAAAATACATGGACCATATATATATATATATATATATATATATATATATATATATATATATATATATATATATATATATATATATATATATATATATATATATATATATATATATATAATGTCAAAAATATACAACTCTAATATAAATTTCATCGATCAGCTGGTGGTACATCATGAATAGCAGTACTAGTTGAGGCCTACTCAGTCAATGTTGCAACCTCGACGAGCTCAGATATATGCTAATCATCACATTACTGTTGATCTGGTACTGGTGCCTCATGCTGATCAGGATCAACTATCGGCTACTCATCGTGATGACTCGACATGGTCGATGGTCCACCCTCCTCATGATCATGAGTACTAGTGGATGCTGCAGGCTACTGACTGGATGTGGCCGATGGTCCAGCCTGCTCTCCATGATGACTGCTGCTTGATGCTAGTGGAGGCTTCTCATCTGGTGCGTCACAGGTTGAACGATCATCATATGATGCATCATTGCTCATGGATTGTCGATCACGTGCTGCGTCTCAACCATGCCTATAACGTGCAACGACCCTCCTCAGCCGTGTAACTAAGTTCGTAGCTCCTACGACATGTTGCATCAAGCTGCACATTTCATGCGGCATGCCTCTCCACATATGTAATATCCTACCATCGGCCTATATGTCTCTCATAGTAGCGGGCCTGACTCTCGCCTCAACAATCAATGCAGTGAGTTGGTTTCCAAACTCCATCCTAAATTTTCTATCAATCCTACCACACCTAACGAAAGGTAGGACTAGTGCACTAGCAGGAGTAGGTCTCTCTGCACCAGCCTCTTGATGATCCTCGGCATCTGGCATATCCTGATCGTCATCAAGATCCACACCTGGATCATGTGGTGGTGCTGGAATGTCCTCGCCATCAAAAGACCCAATGTTTGCAAAATATATACAAGTACACAACAATAATTAGACAATTTCATTACACAATTTAATAAAAACAAGTTAAATAACATGTTAGAATAAATTTAAATAAAACAGTAATATTACCTCTATCATTCGACAGCTCATCATCTATGAAGAGGATGTTGGCACACTCTCGCCAATCCAAACCAGCATAAGGATAGGGGACCATAATGAAGGGATGCTCGTCAACATTGGCTAGCAACTCCAGTGCATCATACGATATCCTCGTGGAAAACACAGTCTCGACCCTCTTGGGCATCATTTATCCCCACATGTGCATTTGTGCTTTGAACATCAGCCTACGAGGCTGCCGAAAAAAATTAGGCCTCGTCTCTGGAAACCTCTCAGAAAATAAACAAAAAACCTCTCAAGAAAAAGGGAAGTTTACGCTCCCTTGTGCATGAGCACGACATCTATCTAAGGTTGTACAGAACTACTGCAAAAAAATGGCAGATCACCTGACAAGTTGTGGCTCCTATACTAAAGAATCAACATAATATAGAAGCGAGCAACTAATGCGTTTCCCATCACTGGTGCTTTGTGAAATGGTTGAAATCAAAAGTGAGAGGAACCTCACCTCCTGACTACCAAATGAACCAATACATAAATGACCTCCGGAGACCTGAAAATCTGAAGGAGAAAGTATATATACTCTAATGTATCTCTAGGAGTACACCAACTGACTCCCTACTGCATAGCCAACTGGAACCTCTGGGAACGAGGGAAAATCCACCCCTCTCCTCGATAGCCCTATAATGAAATATATGTCCTCCTCAGTGGGCACGTAACAGTGGTTAGGACCAACTAATAAAGCCTATCGGTGGGCATTCCACCTATAGATAAGATGTCTCAAAATCACACCATGGCCCTTTAGGGAAGTAGCCTCCTCACAGAACTTGACGAGGCCTACCTGCCTTAGGTGCCCCTAGGTAGCTGTAGTAATAATGCAAGGGTACGCATATCTCCCCCTCTCTCGTGCCTCCCATAGGAAAACCATGTTATATTGGTCCATCTGTTGTTGCTATTGTTCCCCCTCTTCTCTCCTTTCACGTCTTTGAATGACTCACATATTAAATACAACTTTTTTATTAAATGAGACACGTATTTATGAATATACATATATAATTTTTTTTGGAAAAAAAATAGTCAGTGCACCACAAAAAATAGGCATGCACCGGTACCGATACATCTTTTTTTTTCGTGCACCAATGACGGTGCATCAGAAAATACTCATCACATCGGCGGCAGTGCACCTGAAAATTTTCAATGCACCATTGACTATGGACGGTGTCGGGAGTGGTGTGCTGACTAAACTCTATGCCCTGGGGCATATAGTTCAGTCAGCATACTGACCTCCTGACATCATTACGTATTCAACGGTGCAGTATTTTACCATGCCGCACCGTTGACCCTGTCAAAATGCAGAATGTTGTGCGTTAACAAAAATACCGGCCTTGGGGCAGATATTTAAGTCAACGCACCGCATTGCCACTAATCCACATGGTCAATGGTGTGGACCACACTTTTTTTTAAATTTTAAAATAACATGGTGCGCCTTTCGGTACTTCCCCAGAACCGGTGTGCATACCGTTAGCACCGGTTGTGGTTCAGCCTGTAAATTTACAGGCAGCACCGCGAACCGGTGCGAGCCAAACAGCTCGAGAAAAATGTGACATAATTTTTTTTTTTTCTAAATGGTTAATTTTAATGTAATTTGAAATTCTAATCCATGAAAATGATTAATTATTGAGAAACAATAAAAATACCTGTACATTTGGCTGTCGAGGAGGTGTATTGGCTGTAGAATTTTCAATAGAAAATTTGGCCACCGTTTTGCAAAATTCAAGCGGGATATTAGTGGGAAATGCACAGCAGCAATGCGTGCAACAGGTGCAATGGGAGCATGGATGTCAGGGCGGCTCAGAAAAGGATAATTTTCACTGGTGCTTGAGAGCTCTGGAGCACTGAGAAAAGTGAAAAATGTAGTTTTTTTGCTGTAACTTTTTTTTTTATTTCACCCTGTTTCGGTGCGATGGGTTTTATAGGCGCATAGGTGTGGTTTATTAAGACCTCATTGGGTGGTTTATGTTTTGGCATGGGGTTTTATGATGCACTTGTGGGGAAGATATGTAAAGCACCGGTCTGCTATAGTAATAAGACACACTGGGCAGGTGTATACGGATTGCACTGTGTCCGTTCTGCCAATGTTTTGTGCGCATCGGTGCTTTCTCTTGTTGAATGCACCAATGTGGTTTAGGATGATAAGCGAACTGGATGAAAAACATCCGCAAAAACCTCCACCCACCAACCTCCTCTAGTAACCTATGCTAGAAATGGATGTCTGGGGCATTTTTATAAGGGGTTCCTCAAAAAAATCCGCCAGAGGGTCTTTTCCTTGTAGTGACCAAAGGGAGTCGTCCATAAATCAATTTTCAATCCTCAATTTCGTGCAGCTCAAAATTAAAATATAGTTGAAGATCTGGCTCAGTCACCTTCAGCTATGTCGACACTGGAGGTACTTCAAAATTTTCCCTCTGAGAAGCAAGCTTTGTTGTCAACAATTAGTGGAATCGACCCGAGAGATTCTAATCTTGTAGTCTTTAATCACACTGGCTATGTGCCACAATTAGAATTTTCAATTCAAGTAAATGTTCTAAATCACCTAATTCATCGGATTATTATTGATGAGGGAGAATCTACTTGTATTATGTCTCTCAATTTTTGGAAGTCACTTGGCTCACCTCACTTATCTCAATCACCTACGATGTTGAAATATTTTGAAGGTCGTACATATAAGCCTTGTGGTATTATCAATAACCTGCATGTAGAAATATGGGGAAAAACTGTAACTATTGAAGTTGAGGTCGTTGACGGACCCCTTTATTACAACATTTTACTTGGAAAGCCATGGGTTTACACTATGATTGCGATCATTTCTACTTACTTTCGAATTATCGCCTTCGCTCATAAAGGCTCTATCACATTCATCAATCAACTCTCCTTCTTTGCCTCTAGTTCCTAGGTATCTGGAAGCATTCTGTTAATTCATGCACCCTAGCTAGCACTTCAAAACATTGGCTTTGGTCTCTTTAAGTATTCTTCCCTAATGGGCACCTTTTCATTACCGCTGACCACAATATCGATAGAAATTATGAATATATAGACATGTTTCATGATACCTTCCACTTCATCTGAGTTAAGGAAGATTACCATTGATTCTGAAGTTGATACGTTGGGTGAATTTATGTTGCCAAGCCCAATTGACCTTGCATAGCAATCAATTTTCTTGGCTTGGGTGGCGCATCTTGATCCATCGTCGCTGATCATTTAGGTTGATAATTCATGATATTTTGGTACTCCTTCTGATCCTTTCTCATCCACATTATTGAATGATGAGAGAATTTTGGAAGCCATGATGCTAGAAGGAGAACCATGGGAAAATTATCATCATTGTTCCTGTCTTCCAGATTACAAGAAATATAAACTTATTGAACTATATCGCCCTATGATCTCTAATTTATTTTCGAATTATTTTCCAACTAATGCCATCGAATCTAAGCGAAACCTATCAAATATTGAAGAAACAATTTCTATCGATATTTCGACCAAACCTGGCGCTATAGAAAACATTCATGTTAGTGTGTCTTGTTCTGCATTCGAACTCGACACTTATCACTCTCTTTTTCGTAAATTCCGAGATGTATTTTCTTGGTCTTATGATGAAATTCTAGGCATAGATTCTAGTATTGTTGAACACACAATTAAAATGTACCCTGATGTCAAACTAGTACATCAACGCCTTCGTCTTGTTCATCTGAAGAAGGTTGTTGCCATTAAATCATAATTTGAAAAACTTTTGCGTGTTGGTTTCATTTACCTTGTTTCGCTTACTGATTGGGTTTCCAAAATTATTCCTGGAATGAAGAAATAAGGGACAATCAGAGTGTGCGTTGATTATCAGGATGTCAATCTCGCTTATCCAATATACAATTATCCTACTCCCTTTATCAACCAAATTATTGACGAATGTGTCGGTTGTGAAATCTCTACATTCATGGCTAGATTCTTCGGTTACAATCAAATCATTATTCGCCCATAGGGCCAATATAAGACAACATTCATCTACCCCTATGGAAAATTCTCTTATCGTAAAATCCCATTTGGTTTAAATAACATTGGGGAAACATTTCAGAGAGAAATGGATTATTCTTTCCATGACATTAAGCACATTGTTCAACCTTATCTAGACGATTTACCCGCGCATTCACTAATACGGACTGATCATTCGGCACATCTGAGAGCTATATTTCTATGATTCCAACACTACAAGGTTCACCTCAATCCACACAAATGTATTTTTTTTGTTGGTTCCAGTCGTTTTCTTGGATTATTTGTCTTAAAAGATGGAATTCAAATTGACCCACTAAAGGTCCAGGCCATTCTATATTTGCATGCGCCATCAAACTTACTTCAGTTACAGAGAATTCAAAGAAAGGTTAACTTTCTAAGGAGGTCCATACCCAACTACGCTGAAATGGCTAAAGGATTTACTCATCTCTTGCAAAAGGGGATTCCCTACGATTGGGATAAGTTACGCAAGCTTCTTTTGATGCTCTTAAAGATACCCTAATTCGAGTGTCATTGATGTATCCCGCTAATGATCAGAGTGACTATTTCCTATATCTCATCGCTGCAAATATAACCATTTCTACAGTTTTAGTCCAAGAATAATATGGGATAGAACATCTGATATATTATTTGATTCGTAATCTCAATGATACAAAAGTTAAGTACTCATATGTTGAAAAGCTCCTCTTGGAAGCCATTCAATTTGTCCAAAGATTTACCCCATTATATCCTTCTACAGAAGACCATTGTCACTTAAAATTGCAACCCTATTACATACATTCTATCACGTCAATTTCTGGGGGGAAAATATTCAAAATGGATCGTCATTTTGTAGGAATGTGATTTGGAATTCATCAAATCCAAGTCAAATAAGTCTTTGGTTTTGGCTAAGCTTCTTTACGACCTTCCCTCTGAAAGTATTGAAACTACATCAGAACCATGAATTCCAGATGAGTCTTTGTTTCTAGTTGGGTCATCTAACCCTTGGTATGGGGATTTTTATCATTTATCTCCAAACTCAAAATTTTTGGCCCGATACTTCTCACTCGCAACAACGACTTATTCAATACCAAGCCAAATATTATCTGATTGTCAGCGATAAATTTTATCGTTATGGTGTCAATACGATTTTAAGGAGGTTCCTTACTCATGAGGAGGCCGAGAAAGTTCTAAATTATTGTCATGTTGGTGCTTGTCGTGGAAATTTTTCTAGGTACACTACCACGCAGAAGATTCTCTGTGTTGGTTACTTATGGTCAACCATATTTCGTGACTGCATTCTCATGGTCAGAATTTTTCATGCTTTCTAGATATTTGATAATAAAATATACATGTTGCCAGCACCAATACATCCTGTCATTGCTCTAGGACCATTTGAAAAATGTGGCATTGACTTCATGAATTAAAACCCTTGTTCGGTCAGGGGGGATGGTTATATTATTGTCGCCATCGACTACTTTACCAAGAGGGATGAAGTGATGCCTACATTTAGTAACATAGGCAAAACAGTTGCATTGGTCTTTTTCAATCATTTAGGTTCTCGGTTTGGTGTACCACAAGCTATAATTATAGATCATGGTAAGAATTTTCGCAATAACATGACGAATGAGTTGACTACAAAATTAGGACAGTCGCATGATAGTTATGCCCCTTATTATCCACAATATAATGGCCAAGTTGAAGCCATTAACAAGATCTGTAAGAAAATGCTTCAACGAATGATAGGGGTTCATTAATGAAATTGGCATCTAATATTGTACTTGGCTTGATGGGCATATTGAACCTCGATGAGAAATGCGATCGTATTTACTCCGTTTTAGTTGGTGTATGGTTTGGAAGTTATCTTACCAATCCAATGTGAAAATATGTAATTAAAACTCACTATTGACTTATTACCTGACACCTCTAATGAAGAAGCATGTATTTTTATCCTCATCCATCTATATGAAATGCATCGTGAAGCTGCATTGGCCATTGAAGCGCATAAGAGATGAATCAAGTCACAATATGATTGCAATGTCAAGCCTCACATATTCTCATAGGGAGACCTGGTCTTTCTTTATGATTAGGAAGCTGATTTGATAGGAACATGAAAATTTAAGCCACTATGGCATGGCCCCTACATTTTCAAAAAAGTTCTGGCTAAGGGCGCCTACGAGTTAGTTGATTATGATGGAATTCCATTGGTTAAGCCACGAAATGGGTTGTATCTTAAACATTACTATACTTAATTGAGCGTAGTAAACTTTTGTATCATATTGTGTATCTGCTTTGATTGCATTAATTTTCTTAGCTTATTTTTTATATTTTTCTTGAAGTTACTGATCCACTTTACGTTTCTTTGGAGATGATTGAATATTTGGAACAATTTTTTTGGTACGCTGATGGTGCTAGTCATAGTAGCAAGAACATATCCTTTGCAGTGTGGGCCATTTTCGCTCCAGGTGGTGAGTTAGTGAGTTTTCAAGGGATTTATATAGGTCGATCAACAAACAATATCATTGAGTATAGCATGTTGACTGAAATTCTCTATAATTCCATTCCACTTGGAATTAACCGCATCATTATTAGGTTAGACTCATAGCTTGTCGTACTACAAATTACTAGCATCTATACCGTCTGAAATCCTGCAATTCATTATATGTTCCTTAGAGTTCGACTTTTTGAAATACATTTTGATTAGATTCAATATCAACACATTTCCATAAATTTGAACACATTAACTAATTCTCTAGCAAATTACGTTTTAAACAGACATTTGCAACACATGTAAAGATAATTTTCAATTCACATCACACAATTGAATAGGATTGTGCATTAAACATAGGAAAACGATGAATACAAAATAGATAGATAGTTAGGTTTTTACAAAATTTGTGCCCAAGACACATTGGTCATTTGACCTCAAAATGTATACAAAATGTCAAAAGTAAAACTAGTGATGCAGATGATAACAAGAAACTGCTCTAGTTATCCTGTGTAATAGCCTCATCCAATGACTAGCAACACCAATAGTATGGCGGTACAGCCTCATAGGTAACTCCTCGATCTGGACATTCGGTATCCCAAGAGGCAATCCCTCAACATGCTGTTGCAACTCAAAAAGATTCTTGGTCAAATCTAAATCCCAAAGGACTTCTCTCCTAATAGTCCTCTATGTATGTTCACCTGCTGCCTGCTTTGGTCAAATGCAACCCACATCTGTGTACATAAAAAAATTTAGTTTGGTCTTGGAAAACACCAAAAACACAAAAACATGTGGAAACCTTAAAGTCAAAAACATGGTCAAAACATTTTTACCCATTGCACCTCTTTGAGCATCATCTGGTAAAATCAAGTCTGGATCTCCACAGAAATCTACGCCTGCATACGGATAGTCCTCTATGGTGATAATCTATAATTGGAGCTAGGCAAAAAATGCAGCAGAAAATATGATAGTCGATTAACCAGCATGTTTAGCCATAAATTCAACCCATCTATACATCCGAGGATCTCTAGGACCAAAAATTCTCAGTGTCACATGTTGCAACTGCATCAATGGAACTCTCTCTAAAATAAAGGAAATTAGGACCAAGCCATAACTGAAACAATTTTTTCTGCCACCCATTTCTTTAGTTAGTTATTCTTTCATCTAGAAGAGTATTTCTCCAACCCAGTTGAACACAATCGGCTCAAGACACTCGACAGCATACTGCATGTATGAACGGTTTCAAACATGTAGTGTCACAGAGCTAGCAAGTTTTGCAATAGTGAAAAGGATAGTTCTCAGAGGAAAACCACACACATCTCAAATTTTTATCTTTCCATATTTGCTAGGTTCAGTACCTAGATGATAATGTTAGCGTATGTAGTCCCTCACTGTCTCAACTCCAAGAGCAGATCCTGCGAGGGAAATAGGAGAACCACGTCTCGATAATCTAGTAAGAAAGTAAACATCCTCAACTAGTATTTGGAGCACTTTGTCCCCAATATGAAAATCCTAAGACGTCGGATCCCATGAAAAAACCAGGAACTCTAATAGTTCAAGAGTTTGTCTCATCCCTAATAATATGAAATACTTAAGTGAACCACAATCCTTGAGGTCTCTTACAGTGCCAGGATCACTTAGGGAAATCATGTCTTGTTCTTCATGTTCTATTTCTTACCATGTAAAGGTCATTTTGATCTGATCAATACCTGAAAGCCAACCATAAGCATCATTAGGATCTATTTCATGAAAAATTATTGGGAAATTTTGAGCACACAACAACAAACAAATTTATAAAATGCACCCAATGCACCCCTAGTCTGTAGGCAGAGCACTGCAGATCATCTGAGCTTCAAATTTAGTGCTTTGTAACACACTTTTCGATATGCAAGGGTGTGTTTCCCTCAAAATGCAATAGATTTACCCTAGGGGGCTAAGAAACCTAAAACTTCAGCATGAAATGAAACAAAAAGGCACTAAAATAAGAGAAGGTTCATATCTCCAACTTGGATCAAACAATGCGAGAAATTTTTCACTGAAACTATCGCAATCGACCACTAAATTTCAAGGAAAAAATGGGTTCAGAACTCCTAAATTTCAAATGGTAACTATGGAATGGTAAAATGAAATGGTAAAAACTTCTTTTTATTAGTCATTTTGATTATTTTAATCATATTTAATGATGTGACTATAGTTTTTGTTCATTTTTACTATGAAACAGGTATTTTTAATCCATTTGATGGTTCTCTGAATAGGTTTACAACTGATACAGTGAGTTTGAAGTGCACAATTATCCAAAATTATTTGGTCACAAAGCATACTTTTATTTCTTTTTCGAGCTCTGTTAAACACGAAAAAAGGAACCCCCTTGGAATCTTGTTTTAGCTCTTTTCAGACTCCATTAATGTGAAAATATTGTCAAACACTTGTATTTTCGATATCGTAAAAGGAAATGAAATGACATATACTCAGTATAAGTTTAACCCTTTTCCGAACTGAGATAGATTATTTATGGAAAAGGAACACCTTAGTCGGACATGACTAAGAGGTTTTCTTAGGTATCATTTTACACATTTTCGGACTTAAGCGACAAATTTACAAAAAAATGCTTATGGAGTTTTATTTTAGTCCCTTTTTCAAACTCTCTAAACATGAAAAAGAACTGAGTTTTCACTGTTGTTAAGACTCATCAAAATATCAAATAGCAACGGACTTGTCCGATCATGACAAGATTGAGTTTAACTATTGCTACACTTGTTAAATCATCAAATAGTGATGGATTAACCTAAAGGGTAAAATTATAGATCAAGCATATGTTACCCTCCTCAAGCTTGTTAAAAAATAAAGACGTACTAGTCAAGAATGGCTGGGGAAATTTTGGGAAAAAAAACAAAACACTTTATGGTAGTAGGTCGCTCTTGAACATGACACTTTCACTTCATCTCCATGGCTTTGGGTTGGTTAATTTTCTTGACGGCCTATCATACCTATGGTATATCACACCATCCATCACTTTTTTTTTGGGTCGATGTTTCCAATTCATTTCAGTGTCACCGATATTTTCAAAAGAAGTCATACAATAATTCCTTATCCTCTACAATACTCATAAACCTTCATTTTCATGACCACCATCCCTGAATATTGCTTCATCAAGTCACAATTTATCTCCAAAATCATTACTCCCATTTCATGTCTAAATCTGCGATGAGCTTCTTCCTGTCGACATCATCTCATCATCCAGGAAGTCAACTTAGAAACATCTTTCCAATACCTTGAAGCTTGAATACATCAAGGGCAGGTTTCTCGTTTCCGAAAACAGGTTGACATCACAGGCCTTCGACCGAGAGATTTTCTTTAGTGATCGACATCAAATCATCTATTCACACCATGCAAATTGTACTGCAGTATCTTGAGAGCCATTAACATCAATGGTCGTTTCTCTCCTGTCTGTTAATGACTTACTTCAATAGTTGGTAATCATACTATGTATTCCCATGTTTGACTTCAGGTCACATATTCACATGATTAGACTTGTACTTGAACGATCGAGTAAATGAGATAGAAGAACCCAGATCTAGTTTCATCCATCTGAGCTGCGATTTCATGAATTGTACCACATCATCCATCCGATGGCTTTACATACAGATGGTCATCCTATCATGGGCCTAAATCTGTAGGAATGTATATATTTGTAGAAAAATTTCTAATTTATGTATGTGCTATGATAGTTTATTTGTTTAGCATGGGTATGCCTCCCTCAACAATTCATGTCCAGTATCTACAAGATATCATGATGTAATCTATTGCAAATTGATGTAGGTCACCGTTTGCTTCAGGTCCTACTCATAACATCGTAAAACATCTCATCCAAGTATTATCATTATTTTAACTTCATGCTTTAGTGGGGAAATGTTATAGGTCATCCATAAGACCATTATGAATAGGGTCTATCATCCCATAATTCAATACAAATAGGGTCTATCATCCTCTAATTCATTTGCGACATGCCCTAGAGGAGTCATTCCACTGATGGCTTTAACTCATGAGAGTTTCAATGTTTTAAGAATAGTTAAAATGACTCATTGACTCATCAACACTCCTCTGAATGGGCCTAAGTGCATTGCAAAGGACTTACCCCCATGCAAGGGTGCTCTGCAAAACACTTCCCGACACTTAAGGGTCCGTTGGTCTCCTGGGAACGAAATCATCATTGTTCTGGGAATCTTCACATGTCTAGTGCCTTCTAGAAGAGCTCATAGGTGGTATACTTCGAATACATGTGTTCATCCATCACCATTGAACCTAGAAAAATGTCTAATTTATTATTATAAATCCATTCAATATCATTTATTGAGAAAATACATAAAATTTCCCTATAAATTGAGAACTCATTTAAGGGAGGAAGAAATATGTGTAGTGTTATGCTATTGGATTCTCAATTCTTGGAGAGCTAAAGTATTGTTATGCTGCTGAGATGATTCTTGGTGTGATGAGGATAGAATGAAATTGGAGTAGGTTGACGACAAACTGATCCATTGGTTGTAATCTACTCCTCCTATTATTTCAATAAAGATATTTTTTCTTTCTCTCATATATGCGACTATATTTTGTGAATGTATTCTCAATATGTGCATATATTCTCATATTTAGCCAGTTTAATCTCGTTATGATAAATAGATATTGTTACACCAAGTTTCGTTCATCTAACATGTTACTCTTATATGGAATAAAGCACACCATTTAAGACCAATTTTACCATAGTAAAATTGCTTTCACTATGAGAAATAATTTTATAACCCATAGTTTATTAAATTATTTATGGTCTAAATAGGAAACCCCATAAGGAATAATTAAATAAATCCTTATCTGTTTGATTTTCCTCTAGGGATAGTTAACTAAACCACTGTTTAATTAATATTCCTGGTCATATTTAACCCAAAACATGAGAAATAATTAGATAAATATTATTTATCTTATTATTCTCTAGGAATAATTATTTAAATCATTATTTATTAATATTCCTTGTTGAATTTGACTAAATGATTTTTAAATAATTGAATAAATTATTATTTATTTAATTATTCCATAACCTCATCCTTGAAATAATAGATAAATCATTTATTTATTTATTATTCCTAAATAAAGGGATCTAACCAATTTTAAATTCTCTTTCCCTCCACCAAAAATAATAAAATATTCCAAGTAAGTTGGATCTATATTTGGTTAATAATATTCCAATTATGCACCAATATCTAGACTAACTCAATATTTTTTTTTTTTTAAATAGAATGGTTTATCCATTCATTTACTACCTTTTTTATCACCTTTTGATCTATACTTTTGGTCTGACTTTGATCCTCCATCATTGTCAAATTTTTTCTACTTTTTCTTAAGAGCTCCCTTCGAGCTCTATTTTTTCTGGGTTTTCTGCACCATCAAGAGAGAGAGATCTTGGATTTGAAGCATTGAGGACATACAAGAACCCATCCCATTGAGGGGGACTAGTAACATCTTTCTGTGTTCCCTTCCCAGGTATCATAGTACAAAAAATTATTTATAAATTCTTGTCTTGTCTATTGGATGTATGGAGCAACGCTTGTTTATTATCGCTATTTAATGTTTTTAAATACATAGATATGGATTTTTGTAGAATTTATTCTGATCACCTACTGCAGATATAAGGAAATTGACAGCCACATTTGCTGTTAGGGCTATTTTCTATGCACAACTAAAGTGATATTTTTTCATATGCTTGTGATTAGAATTCACTCTAACAACTGGTGACGCCATAAGGGTTTTTAATTATGACCATTGTCATTTTTCAGATCCCTGCATGACCAGTTGCTTCAGCCACTAGGGTTTTTCTTTGACTTCTTATTTTAAATTCCTTGATGTTGTTTTTAACCTTTTTAACCCTAAAATAGTAAAAATCCTAACTTTCATGTGTTTCTGGTCCATTTGCGCAGTTAACAGGTATTAGCCGCGATGGAGATGAAATTTTTTCTGAAACCTACCCCCAAGATAGCCAGAAGTGTAGGTCACACTTTTCAGCCCAAAACCTACGACCTCAACTTTGAGGTAGCGGAAAAATGCCCAAAAATTGTGACCTTGGCAAAAAGCAGGTCAGCACCTATGACCTCAAATTTTTTGCGGGATTTTTCTGTTATTTTTCAGAGTTTGTTTGGGGCACTGTTTAGGGTTCTCTGACCTCCATCTTGGAGTTGTGCTTGCTTATTTTTACTCATCAAATTAGGAACCAAGCCCCTTAGGGCTTCAGTACACTTCCACCTTTTTAGGAGGAGTTTAGCTGAAGCAAGTCTTCTGAGATTTTAGTGTTTTTCAACCATTTTTTCAGATTTGAACATGTCTTTTTAGATCCATTTCTTATCAGTTATTTTTCCATCCAAAACACCTCTTTCCATTTTTCTTTGGTCCTCCCTTTAGGGTCCCCTACATTTCCCTTTAGTTTGTAGCCTTTCACCACATATTTTTTAGCATTTTTCCCTTTGTTTTCTTGTTTTTTTCTGCACCTCTTTTCAACAGATATGAACTTTAGATCCCTATCCCTCTCGAACTTAGATCTATTGGACATATTGTGTGTTTTGAGTAGATTTCTCCCACCCT
This sequence comes from Pinus albicaulis, assembly GCA_034641835.2. Classification (NCBI taxonomy): domain Eukaryota; kingdom Viridiplantae; phylum Streptophyta; class Pinopsida; order Pinales; family Pinaceae; genus Pinus; species Pinus albicaulis. The sequence goes on along the minus strand of CM076577.1, from coordinate 697,691,814 downwards.
TAGACTAGTTGTTGGGAAGCCCTCCTTTTTGGGTTTAAATTTATTCATTTTTAGCTGTTTATTTTGCTGTCACTTTCAGTTTTATTTACTCTCACTTTCATTTTTATTTACAATTACACAACATATTTTTTCCTTTCTCTATACACACGTTTCGGATTAATTAAAAATAATACACTTATCACACACATGCACACCTAAAACAAAGAGTGCCTGGTTTACACCGCCAAGCCAAGACTAAAACATTGTAATTAATTAGTTAATCTACACCTCCGTGCCCTTTTTTACCTCTATTCCTTATTGGGTTTCATGTATATGTTCCATAATTCCACCCCCAATGTGTTCATATAGAATACTCCAACGCCTTCATCCTCAACTTCCCTTAGGAATACTTACTCCACCGCGTAGGGTCCGAGTTAGTCCTCAACCGAGTCCCCATTCCGACTCTGATTCTAGTTCATCGGGTTCTCGTTATGTTCATATCCATGGTTCTCATCCAAATTTCACCTTCATCATGATTGGTGCAGGACTTACCGCTGGTGGTGGGCTCGACTCTAATGATGGAGCCACTACTAGTGGAGCTGCAACAGGAATGGTCACGGTTACTCTCTTGCTTCCTTATATGGCAGGCCTAAGCTTTCCCGAGTTTAGCCAGTTGATTAATGACTCTATACACCATGATATAGGTTGGCCTGCTATGCCAACCAAGCTCCCTTCAAACATCCCTAAGTTTGAAGGAAATGTTGGAGAGTATCCTACCAACCATGTTCGTTCTTTCCACATATGGTGTTCGTCCAACTCTATCACTGATGACTCTATCTATCTTCAGTTATTCCAGCATATGCCTAAGGGAGAAACTTCCAAGTGGTATGTTGACCAGGCCACTGTCCCTCATGCTACTTTTGCAACCCTTGAAAAGGTGTTTCTGTCCCACTTCTAGCTTCCCCTTCACTATGACACTGATACCAAACTTTTGACCACTTTCCATCATATGTTTTCCACCCGCCTATCTAACCATGTTCACGAATTGTGTAGAAGGAAGAGCTTATGTCGAGCTCCAGTTTTCAAATACTATGTCTACATGGACTGGTTTCTCAGATCCCTTTTTCCCTCTATTGGTAAAGATTTCATGTCTCACTTTTCTTAGACTGAGGAAGAAGCCCTCCAAGTTGTGTTGAAATATGACTTGATCTATGCGCAATATGATTATGTTTATACCGTCTTACCTTATCTCCCTAGATCTGGTGGTGCCAATGCACTTGGGGCATCTCATGCCGCCGATGGTATCATTAGATCCATTTCACATCTGTACACCCATCCTCATATGGTTTATTGTTTCCCTCAGGGAGAGGCCAGCTCTTCTAGCACTTTTCCCCCTCTCGGCAGCATGTATACAGGACACGACATGCCTCACACCTTTTCCCAACCGCATCCTCCGATGTTAGGGCCTGCTATTGCCCAACTTGTTTACCCCAATTTTTCTCAACCTCCTTACTATCTGTATCCACAACTAGGTGCTCTAGCTCCTCCATCACAAGCACCTTAGTCTCCCATGCCTTCTCAAGCACTACAGCAGCATCCACCCCCCCTCAGGGTCAGGTGTATGCACATCAGAGTGCGACTAATCCTCCCACTTCCAAAAAGAAGAGGAAATGCAACCAGAACCAACCCACTCAAGGAAATCAAGTAAACAATCCCTAAGGGAATACATCTAACACTACAACTCAGCAAGAGGGTGATAATCCCAAGAAGAATAGGCATCTTTGTACGAATAAGCCTTGTTCTTGTTGCGGTGTCCATGGTAAATATACCTATGAATGTCCCCTTTTACCTCATATGCATCAACTATGGGAAGCTCAAGAAGCATCTCGAGGATAGGGAGCCTCTGCTTCGATTCCCCTATGTTGCGCCTACTCAATTGTTTGTGTTTACCAATCCTTTCCCCCTGCATGGATATATGGCTTCCCAACCCCCTCAAGGTCAGGCGGCCACTCAACCTCCTTCATCTAGTTCCTCTTATTACCATATACTTATTATGTAATCTAACGAGGGAAATACCGCCAATCTCAACCTTTAGACTCAGTCGTGCCAATACACCAAACCTCCTGCTACGTCCGCAACCGAGCCCCAGTCCTCAAGTCCCACAAAGCCAATTTTGCCACCCAATGGTCCTTAGAAAATCCCTCAGTATAAGGCAAAGGTACATACCAATATCCCCAAAGGACTGCTATGCTGAAACTCTAATTCCAGTAAAGCCGCCCACACCTACAGTATAGTAGATGACTTGGCGCAATCCCCTGCGGCCATGTCAAAACTGGAAGACCTCTAGTAATGCTCCTCACAACGTAAATCTATACTAACTGAAATGGGTGTTTTGGATCCTTCAGATGATCATTTGATTGTCTTTGATGTTGAAAAGTCATAGCATCCACCCATACCTGCATTCGCCGCCTTCCAAATACCCGTTAAGATCTAGAATGCCAACGTCTCCCGCTGTATCATTGACAAGGGGGCATCCACCTGTGTGATGTCCGCTTCTATTTGGAAAAAGTTCAGATATCCTGAGTTAGCCCCTTCCACCATCACCCTCAGTGTGTGGGATGGCCACTCTTCCCAGCCCCTTAGCACGTTCTCCAATTGTCTTATTACTCTTACGGGAAAAATTGTTTGTGTTGACGCTGAATTCATTGATGCCCCCTTATAATACAACATTATACTGGGTCGTAGCTATACTTATGTGATGTATTCTATCCCATCTTTGGCTCACCATAAGATGTGCTTTCCTCTCAACGAAAATATCATCACTATAGATCAGCTAACATATTACGAATTGAAGTCTCAGACCTCTCCAAAGTCCATTATTTCTTTGGTGGCCAATAAACAAAGAGTCGAACCTCCGACCAGTGTCTCACCTAGACTCGATAAAGATTCCTCTTTTCTTGTTTCATTCCCTAGTCTCCCCCCTATTATCCCTAACCCTAACTCGTCGAATGTTTACATGATGCAATCGTCTCGGTCCAACCTCAAATGGTTTGGTTTGACTAGTCAACAGCCTAGCCCTTTGAAACTTGCTCCTAGTACTTCGACTCAGCCTTTAGGACCTCCTCCTCAAGGCCTTTTATTTGTAGATGGTGTCCCTAATCTTATTTTCCTCATGGAATGGTTTCCCCTAGCCTTAACCATTTGGGAGCTATTCCGCCTGGTCGTTACCCCTCCAGTCAGATATCATTTCTTTCTCCCCCTTTCAGAATATTTTTGGTACATGTTATGGCTACCTTGACCCTTTTCAACATGACCTTGGGGATCCCATTCTGATACATTGATCCCCCAACCATTACCTTGCCTGGTCAGTTTAAACCTTACACTACTTTGACTTCGATCTAACCGTTCGCTATGACCCCTCCCTTCGATTTTGTGCCTCAGCCACCTCAACAAGAATATACTGTTGTTGTGAAAACCTCAGGTGAGGAGGGAAAAGCCCACAAAAAGGCCCCTAAGGACAAGGCTTCCAAGACAACACTTGCTCCTCCTAAGCCTCCAAAGCGTACGCCTCCATGTGCTTTGTGTGATGTTGTCGGTCATGCTACCCATAATTGTCCTGAATTTCCTCGTCTCAAACCCATGGTCAACAAAGCATTTCCTGAGTCTGATATCCCAGAAGTCCATGTTACTTTACGAGCTTCAGCCGAAAAACTCAAGAATTTTCACACAAATCAACCTTGTGCTTTTTGTGATTTCCATGGCCACTATACTCACCGCTATCCCTGCCTCGAAGATTTTCGCACCTCCTTGGAAGTAGTTCACCAATTCGAGGTCGAGCACAACGAGTCCACCTCTCCCTTACTTGTGATTTTTTCTTCGGTAGAACCATGGGACACATTCACTCCTGTTATCACTCTAATAATTCTCAAGTTCTGAGATTTTGATTTAAATTTTATGAACACTAGAGGTAACCACAAACCTACTTTTAAACTCTAGGATCTAGCCTTCCTAGGGTTCAGAGAGGGCTCTCTCTTTAAGAATTAACTTTTTTTTTATTATAATATATTATGCTAGTTATGATTGTGCAATTTGGTTTTGATTTGGTTTGGTTTGGTGGGAAAAATCACTTAATGAGATGGATAGTGGGAAATTTGATTGTCCATTAGGCTGAGTCAAAAGTCAAGTAGATAGAACTAGGATCAAGGTCACAAAGTCAAATGTTTTTAGGGAAATATAGATAAGTATTTGAAGATTTTGGAAGGTTGTTTTGGTGAAGTGGTTTGATCGGGATAAAGAGAAATGAAGGTTTCTTTGATCCGGAAAAGGAAGGAGTAGACATAGGTCAAATGAAAGAGGGAGCAACTAAGGGTTCCCTACTCTGGAAATCAGCGAAAAACATAGAAATGATAAATAGTAAAGACAAGGTGCTTTTAAAAAATCCTGAAATAATACTCCTGTTTATTCATTCAAATTTAGAATAAATAATGGATGCATGAAAACATGAGAAGATAAATAATGACAAGTAGAAAGTACTTCACTTCAATGGCTCATCACATGAATCCTAAAATATGATGCTAGATGATCTGATCTAGTCTACTACTCGAAATTTGCAACAAAAAGCCTTCAAGTCCAACAAAAATGACTATACAAATCTTCAACAATTTATTCCATAATAATACTTCAAAGAGTGAAGTATTTATACAAAATTGTTTACAAAATATCCTGGAATGTTTCTAGGAATTATCTAAGGAAAAATAAAATATCTTTACAACAAAATAGTGACAGCTTCTTAACAAATCAACAAGTTGTCCTATTTATCCAAATAAAATAGAAAACTGCTTTTGGATTAGGTGCAACTAGCTACCTTGGTGTCCTCTTTGATGGCATAGATATTTCAAATCTGTTTTGAAATATTATCTTCATTATCTTATACTTTTTAACTCTGATTTATCTTTATCCTCTGATACTCTTTTACTCGGATACCTTTTAACCTCTCTAAAACCTATCTTACTGCTGTAATAAATTCTTCTTTGACTGTTAAAATCAGCAAACAATTTTGTCTTTCTCTCTGCAATTTGACTTTTACAGTAAGTGAGTGAGTGATTGCCAAGTTTCATCATTTGGAATTTATATCTTTTTCAGCTTCCCGAAATTCTCATCTGCCTTGGCATATCTAGAAAATTTTGGTCTTATGACAAATAAATGGCTTATCCATTTAGGAATACCTTGTCTTCTAAGTAAGGCCTTCCCTGTAGGAATACCTTGTCCATCTGTCTTCTAAGTAAGACCTTCCTTGTAGGAATAACTTGTCTTCTGAGTAAGACCTTCCCTGTAGGAATACCTTGTCCATATATTTTTTCCACCTGCTCTTTTGCATACTCTCTGATTTTCTTATTGTAGTCCTCCTGTGGCATGAGTTTATCATTAATGACCAAAATGTTAGGAAAACATCTTTGCCTCAAATTTTAAAATTTAACCATAAAATTGGTTATGGCTATGTTCATATTTTCACATTCCTCTTCAAGTTGTTTCCTTAGATTTTTATTTGAAAGGACTTTCCTTATTTCAAGGATTGTCTTTGTCCTATCAGTGATTTCTATTTCTTCCAACTCCTACTTCTTTTTACTATTGAGAAATTTTATCAATTCTATGGATTGCTCAGGTTTGTCACCTAGCTCCTCTTTTGTTTTCTGAATTTCTGCTTGTGCTACCTTCAGTAAATCCCTCTATTCATATATTACCTAGATCAATGGCCAAACATCATTTATGGCTTCAATTATTTTACTCCATAACTGATTTTTTACATAAGAAATTGGCTCTTTTAAGGTCAAATATTTTTTGTAGATTCTTCAATTCTACATTTAATTTGTTAGCCCTTTGTTCATGAGTTTTGGCATTGATTTGAGCTAGAATTTTGGTATCTTCAATATTTTCAATCACTTTCTTCAATATTTTGATCTCATTTGTTTGAAGTGACATTTCCTCTATGGCTTTTACTAGTTTACTAGCCTCATTAGAATGTTGGGCTGCTTTAGTAGATGATTCTGTGGCTGAAGTTGTGGATGATGTCACTGAAACTGCAGTAGCCAGTGGTTCTTTTGGTGCCAAATATTCTTCCAGAGTTGAAGGCACAACAGTAGTAACCATGTGAATTATTGAAAGAAATTCCTGTGCTTTTGTAGTTTCCCTTTCATGGACAAGCTTTTCCATTTAAATTTCCATTTCTTTGATCTATCTGGTTAAATAAAAAGTTAAGTTCATCATGTCGTCCTTCTAAGTCTGTTCTTGTACAATTTCTTTGGCTTGAGGATGTTCAGTTGATGGCAGCTTAAGTTATTTCCTCAATGATGCAATGTCCTCGTTCTTTTTCTTCTCAAACTGTTCTGCAGTTTTGACATTGGCAGGATCATATCCTACTTGGATAACCAACTCTTCTAAAGACTTAATTCTAAGATATTTAGCATATAATGAGGCTTTTTCAACCTTCATTTGATCCCTCATGTTTATTATTATATTCTGAAGCTTGTTGACACTCATAGCCTTGGTAGTTATAGTAGAATATAACATCTCTGAACTTTGCCTATGAAACTCAATCTTATCTAGTGCATGAATGCTTTATGTTGGCACTTCTAGATCAATTTTCTTGTAGTCTGCAACTGCCTTAGGAATCATGATTGTTGGTTGTAGCACTGACATAATCAAATTTTTATTTGAATAGTCAAAAGCTGATAAAAGTCTGTTCTGAATGCCTGGTGTTTGTTTCAAATATTGAGAATAGATTTCATTCTTGATTTCTTCATTCTTTGTCTTAATTTTCTTGTATTTTTCTCTGATATCAAGATATTTTTCTTCTATTGTCTATGAGGAAGAAGCCTCCAAATTTTTTTGTTTCTCTATGACCTGTGTATTGGAATTATCAAGTCGTCCTTAATTTGGATTCTCTGTAACTAGCTCATTTGTGATGATTGTAGTAGCATCTATATTGTTACTGGAACATCTGTGTCTTCTACCTCAATAGTCACTTTCTCTTTATGAACTGGATTGATCTTATGATTTTTATTGTATCTTAATTTGAACCTATTCTCAGTTGTGGTTTTAGCAATGTATGTTCCTTGTTCTCTTACCCTTTTAGTAGCTTTCTCTCTTTGATCTGCAGTTTGTAAGGTGTGACTTGTATCACCCTGCTTAACTGCATCTACCAAAGTGTTTTCTACCCATTCAGTTTGATTGACATACTTATCAATCTCTAGTTTTTTTTCATTAATGTAAGGTACTAGTTTTCACTTAACCCTCATTTTTCTTAATATTCCTTGTGGATCATAGTTCCATGAGAAACTCTCTTCAAATCTATACTCAAGTAATTGTTTGGCTGCTTCTGTCTTTGCATCTCTGTGATTACAAATAAAGGGTCCCACCTGATTCTTCAACTTAAATTGGGTTTCTTCTTGGCTGCTAAGAAGTTGATAGAATCAGAATTTAAGATTTGCCTGATACGTTCCAAGGAAAAGATTCTCATTGGTACATATTTAGGTAGTTGGTAGGGTAACATATTAGACCCAAAAACTTTGATTTCTGTGTGTTTCTCATATAGGTACCAATCACCAGTTCTAGTGTGCTCTGATAGTTGTATAACTTTCTTCATTTCATCACCGATCCTTGGTTTTTCTGTGTTGGTCAACATATTGATTAATGGGTGGACAAATTTTTCTGTAAACTCCGCAAAAGTGAACTTTGTGGACTCTTTTCTGATCAAATAAGTCCAAAATATGACTGAAAGTGGATTTTATTCTATATCAAGCTTCTAGAGAGTTATCGGGAATGTGTCTGCTTGAAAATACAAGAACATATGGAAGAGAAAGGATGTATACCTAAATACCCCTTTAGTTGGAAACTTGATCAGGTAGTCATGTATATTGTCAGCTATATACTCAGCATAATTGAAGACTATAGAGGGAGGTTGTCCTAGTGCAAAAGTAGATAGAAACCCTAGGATGGACTCATCAGTATGCTCATATGTAAAGTATCCTAGGATAAATGACAGCATGGAAATGACATGCCTAGACCCTTCTGGAAATTTTGAAGTAGAATATGGAGGGTGTTAGTATGAATCTTAATTCCAAGCGTACGAAAAAATACCACTTTAGCTATGCATAACAAACATCCCTAACAACAAATATGGCTGCCAATATCCTCAGATTTGCAGTTAGGTGATCAAGATAAATGGTGTAAAAATCTAGATCTATGCATCAAAAGACATTAAGAAGTAGAAAAACAAGATTTACTCCATGTATCCATTAGAAAAGACAAGAATATGGTGAATGAATTTTGTATTAATGGCACCTAGGAGGAAAACACAGAAGGGTGTTACCAGTTCTCCTCAATGGGATGGGTTCTTGTAAGTCCTCAACACTTTAGATCTAAAATTCCTCTCTCTTGATGGTGTAGAAAACCTAGACAAAAATGGTAGCAAAATATGACTATGATGGTGGATCAAATTCAAACCAAAAGTATAGATCCATAGTGATCTTTAGGCAACAAAAGGTGGTAAATTAATGGGAAAACCCTTCTATTTATAGCAAAATATTGAGTTAGTCTAGATATTGGCGCATAGTTAAAATATTATTAACCAAATCAAGATCCAACTTTTATGGGATATTTTATTATATTTGTTGGAGGGAAAAGGAGTTTGACTTGGGTCAAATCCCTTTATTTGTAAATAATAAATAAATAACTGATTTATTTATCATTTTAAGGATTTCGTTGAGTAATAATCAAATAAATAATGATTTATTTGATTATTTATGGTGATTTAGTCATATTCAACAAAGAATATTATTTAAATAAGGTTTAAATAATTATTCTTAGGAAATAATAAGATAAATAATGATTTGTCTAATTAATTTCCCTGTTTTGGGTTAAATATAACCAGGAATATTAATTAAACTGTTGTTTAACTAATTATTCCTTGAGGAAAATCAAACAAATGTATATTTATTTAATATTTCCTCATGGGGTTTCCTGTTTAGACCATAAACAACTTAATAAAGGTGGTTTACTAAGTTATTTTTTATAGTGAATGAAATTTTACTTAGGCTAAAATTGGTCTTACATGTTGTACTTGGGTCCATCTAATAACAATAGGTTAGGTGACCAAAAAATGGTGTAACAGATTACCCCCCAGCGTGTGAGCATTAGGAGCTAATCGTATGACCAAAGTACGTTGTAATAACTCAATCACTAGACACCAAAGGGGAAGTCAAAGAGACAGAAGTATAAGGTAGAACAAAGTGTTGAAAGGACTAGACCCTGAGGAGGTGAGACTTACAGGTGCGACAAGTCTCTTTTATGAGTGAGTACCTGTGCTATAGGTGGCAGGGGAGGCATACCTATGCCCGCCGAGACAAAGTACAAAGAATAAGGTGTCTATTAAACAAGGGACTGAACAATATAGTACATGCTGGCATAAACATGAGCCAAGTAAACAACATGATAATGAATCCCACATACATATTGTGCCTAGGATAACAACAAAAAATTGCACAATAATATCTATGTACATGAGATATAAAGACAACCCAGATGCCCTTGTAAAAAGGAAAGGGCTCTGAAAATCTGACTGATACATGCAAACAAAAAGGCGCTTCAAGCGGGTGAGGCTGACATCATCAAATATATGGAGCTGCATCAAAGGTTGTAATGAAGAGGTCATTTGGGAATGTGGGGGGCTACCTATAGGGCCACCCCCTCATGAGGGCTGAGACATCTCACACACACCCAGGAATCACTAATATCAACTGCTGCATCATTGGAACATCAAGTATACGGATCTCGATCATGTTGAAAGGAGATGGAGTTGAGAAACAATCAATTCAAAGGGCAATAAGGAGTCCCTTTGCCTAATATGAGGCACCAAACAAGAGTGGAAGATGGAACCAAGGTACACTGCCCTCTAGACCTGTCTTCTGGAATGAATGAGCTAATTTCGACAGAAGGAGGTCCGCCATAGGTGAGTCAATAAGGGATCCTCAATTAAGGCACAAGAGAAAATAGTAGAGTGACTAATAGATTGACACTAGTGATGATGATGAAATGGGGGGTACTGAGTAGTGGACGAACGACTTCCCTTGTTAGAGCATAAAGGGCATGGATGACCTGGAAGTGACTGACACAATATCATGAGGGATAGGGGACAGTGGGACTGAAGGCCATAACATGCGACATGAGAGAGGGACCAAGCAATGAAGGATGGAGGACTATGGCGGGATGCAAAGGAACTCGGGGTAGACTCCATGAATGCAATGATGGCTCAACTCAGATGCTCTAAACAAGCGAGACTCGATGGTGCTGCCACACAGAAAAGGTCCAATGGGGACCATAAAAACATGATTAAAATATGGTAACTCATGACAAAATTTGACACGAGCATGGACAAGTATAGAGGAAAAGTGGTGCCCCCAGTACAAGTGTTGCAAGTGAAGAAAATCGATTTTGAGGAGGGATGAAATGACGCTTCTTGGATAAAATGTGTCGAGTTGAAGTATCAAATCACTAAAAAATAATAGGTACCCATTTGAGGGCTCGGTGAGAGCTTTCCAACGGTACAAAAGGTTCATCAAACTGAGCTACGGTTTGGCCACAGCAGGAAAAATAAAAATCATGGGTTTCTCTTTTAATAAGGCATTTTCCCTCCAAATTCACTCATTTGCATGTGGATCTGTGGTGAATGTAGAGAGGAAGGAAGGCCCTAAATCTTGTGGAGATCATAGTGGACAAACCAACCATTAGAATCGAGATCCGTTAGTTGCAGGCAAGAGGCCTAACCCTACTCTTTCATTTCAGTGGATTGAAAGTTCAGTTTAGGTCCCCAGGCTTAAAAACAGACCCCTGCTCCTCTTCACGGCTGGGTCATACTTTTTGGGGCAAAAAGTGTGACCTGGGTAGTAGGTTTTGGGTAGAAAACTGTGACCTATCCCAGGATTGGGCCTGAAAAGTGCAACTTGTCAGGGAGGGGTTTTTCTGTGCTGTTTTTTGTCTGAGCACTGGGGTTTTATGTTGGGATACAATATATCCTATTTGTACACTGACAAATATGGTGGTTTTTTGCAGATAGGGCAGAATTATAGATCAACTGGAGAGAGAGGGACATGGGCGCATTACGGTCAGAGATCCGGGAGGATTAGGGTGTCCACAGTGCATTAGCCAGGTTTGGGGTTCTAAAGTTTTTGGAGAACCCTCCGATGAGAGCTGGAGAGCCCTTATTGGTCTGGATTGTTAGCTATTGGGATCTGGACCATGAGGTCTTTATAGTGCAGGGGCACCGGATCAAGTTGAAAATCTAGGATATATATTTCCTGACTGGTCTTCCACCACTTGGGATGGTTGGGAATACACATCCAATGTTACTGTGAGGGCAGAACATCATGGAGTTTCTAGAGTGCCATTGTCGACCATGTCTCCAAGTCAAGGGGACTCGGATACCCATCAGGGATCTAGAGAGGTTAGAGACCCGTGCTGTGGCCGCAGCGGTGCTGCGGATCCTGGGAAACTAGGCACTCCACCACATCACCGGAGGGCAGATGATGCTTGTGGAGAGTATTTTGGGTGGGACCTAGTATGGGTGGGCCTAGATGATGCTGTCATCGTTGGAATGATAGTTGTTACTATGCAAGCGACAAGTGAACCATGATTGTGCATATGGTACAGTTTTGTTCTCGCTCTTCTTTAAGAACATCCCTACACTTCAACCTCGTATACAGCTCTAGGATGGGGGCCCGAGAGAGCCCAGGATGCACCGGTGGGGGCGACTACCATATAGAGGAGGAGGTGGGGCAATCGGACGGGTGTTCCAACCCGAGTTCTTTGCAGATTGGGATCAGATGCCATTGTACATAGACGAATATCCCTATAGTGGGATGAGTTATTTTGGGGACCCGGATTTTCCATTGCCTCTTGGTCGAGTATGGGAGCCCGATGGTAAGTAAAAAATTGCTAATATTTTTATGTGCATTGTAAAGTTTTAGAATATTGTATATTGTACTTATTCTTCCACTTTTGGTATGCATATATAGCATCAGTAAAACCGGCCAGGTATATGGGACGACCTGCAGTATCAGGCACTGCAGGACCTAGTGGATCAAGGGCGCAGCAAAATAAGGATGCAACAGCCCTCTTGGAGGACATCCATTGTAGACGTGAGAGGCTTCTAACCAGTGTTTTAGAGCGTGGCTGGCAAGAATTAGAGGACCAGTACATTGATTCGTGTATTGGTCTACCCTCATAGTGGTGAGGGGTCATGCGGCGCTTGGCGATGGCCAGACAGGGGATGCGTGATCTACAAGCTGTGGGAGCAGAGCCATTGGCTCAGGATCCTCCAGATAGTGATTAGTGTGGAGGGGAAGGTGGTGCCCCTAGTTTTGAGTTTTTGTAACATGCTATGGGCTTGTCATATGTATCAGAGTTGATGGGCTCTAAAACATTTTATACGACACATATTATGGATATGCATCGTTTTGATATTTTTATGTTATTTTCTTGTGTTAGATGCATGTGCTAAATGCCAAACTAGAATATGGTTTGCAATTCTATCTACATAGTGATTTTGTGCTCTAGGTACATGATTGAATGTAATGATTTCGAATTCACGCATCAAAATATTCACTTGTAAATATCTTCTAAAAAGGATACGATTATGCACACGATAGACACCATTCAATTCCATGACAAGAAGCAGGGAATCTAAATGAACATGAAGGTGGAGGATGCAATGTGAAAGGGAATCGGCTAATAAAACTCACACTCCATCATATTCGACCTGGTTATTGGTAGTAGTACCAATGCATACATCATTCGAGAGAACAAGGGAGTGCAAGGGGGTAAAGATGGCCCAACCTGTCGAGGCTAGATTCCTGGAGTAGTGACTTGCACCATTACCAAAACTGATATAAGGTGTGGATGGGAGGTCCATTTGAAAGGTGCCACAAGACAATAAATGGGAGGATGATGAACAATGCTGGCAACCTGAGCGAAAAGTAGAAATTGAACGCACTCCGCGGGAGGTAGTGATCTAGGTAGGATGTCTACTACTCACATGCCGACGGTGAGGTGGAGTGTGGGAGGTACCAGAGGTGTAGCTTGTGCTGAGGTCGCGGAAGTCACCATAGGCACGGATGGTGCCATCCCGTTTATGGGCGGGAAATATGAAGTCAGGGGTGGACATGGCTTCCATGATGTCATCATCACAATAGAATATGGAGTGACTGGAGAAAGGGAGACCACATGACATGGAAAAGCTACCTAACTCATCATCATGAGAAGAAAGATTCACATGCACATCGTCACGGGGGATGACGTAAGAACAAGCAGATAAGGGATCTACTGATGTTGAGCCCAGGGTGATCGCTGAAGGGAGGTCAAGCGAAACAACAGGGGAAGATTCAGAGGGAGATTCCACCGAGGGTCTCATGGATGATGATAGGTAGAGAATGGTGGCTATAGGCTCCGTCATCTTGACACAAGAGGGGGAATTTCAATGGGAGCAGGTAAATCCTCAGTCTAGCCTACATCATACTGTGCAAGTACATGAGAGGTGGATTGGTTTTGTTCAATATCGTACTCCTGAACTACCTCTAAAGAGGCGTAGTAATGCATAAGGCAGGGAAAATGGTGGGAATAATGGCCATGGAGATCACAAAAAGCATAGGGTTGGTTGGTGTGAATAGTTTTAGGATTCTTGGCTACAGTTGAGGAAGAAACAAAGGCTTTAGGGACCGTAGACTTAGGGAACAAAACTTTAACCATGGGCTTGATATCAGGTAGTTCAGGACAGTTATGGGTGGCATGGTCGACGATATCACACAAAGTACAAGGCTTTGTAGGCAGGGGAGGTGCAAGGTCAGTCGAGGTAGCCTTGTCCTTTGAGTCCCTCTTGCGAGATTTTCCCTTCTTACTCAAAGCGGTCACAACAACAGGTGGTTCCTGTTGAGGTGGTTGAGGCACTGTTGCAGCAGGAGAAGTCATGGGGACCGATTGAGCCATAGTCAAAGCAAGATAAGTTTTGGATTGACCAGGAAGGGTAGCGGCTGGAGGATCAAGGTACTAGATAGGAATCCCAAGGGTCAGGTTAGGAAGAGAGAGGGTGGCTATAACAGGTGTCGTATACACTCCTGGTGGGGGAGCTAAGAATGGTATCTGACCTGAGGGGTAGTGGCCAGGTGGGACGGCTCCTAAATGGTTAAGGCCTAGAGGAACCATTCCAGGAGGGTAAAGAAACTCATGACTTCCAGCTGAAGGGCCAAGAGGAGGAGATCTAGAAGGCTGAATCGAAGGCCTAGGAGTAGGCTGTAGAGGGCAAGGAGGCTGTTGACTAGCCGAGGCAGGCCGATTGAGGACAGTCTGAGACGACTGCATCATGCAAACATTCGATGAGATGGGATCAGAGATAGGAGGAGGAAGACCATGGAATGTACCAAGAAATGAGGAATATTTGTAGACTCCGAGTGAGACACTGGTCAAAGTATTAATGGTTTTCTTATTGGCCACCGAAGAGATAGTGGACTGAGGGGAGGTCTGAGACTTCGATTCGTAATATGTCAACTGGTCAATGGTGACTATCTTTCCATTATGAGGGAACGAAATCTTGCAGTGAACTGCAAATGGGATAGCAGACATCACTTAGGTGTAGTTACAACCCAATATAATGTTTTAATCTAAGGGGGAATCTATGACTTCTACGTCAACGCAAACAGTCTTGCCCGCAAGAGTAATAGAACAATTACGGAATAAGCCAATGGGCTGGGAGGCATGGCCATCTCACGCTCGGAGAGTGATTGTGGAAGGAGCCAACTCAGGTGATCTGAGTTGCTTCAAAACTAAAGCAAACATCACACAAGTGGATGCCCCCTCATCAATGATGCACCGAGAAATGTTGGCGTTCTGGATCTTGACTAGGATTTGGAAGGCGACGGAACTAGGGAGAGGAGGAGGTTCTGACCGGTCAACGTCAAAGACAATCAATCAATCGTCGGAAGGGTCTACAACACCCATGGCAGATAGTAGAGCTTTTTGTTGTGAAGGGCACGACTGGAGGAGTTCCAGCATTGAAATAGCAGCAGGGGATTGTGCCAAATCATCTACTATGCTATATGATTGGGAAGCTTTTCCAGAAGTAGCATTTTGGCATCATGGTCCCTTAGGGATCTTGGTATGAACCTCCGCCTTAGGCTGAGGGATATGCAAGTGAACATTTGGTGTCGAAATAGGCTCTGTAGAGACCGAAGGAGGCAGCTCAGGGACAGACATAGTGGGAGGCTTGTTGTATTGACAGGACCAAGTCTGAAGATTGATGTCTATAGCTAGAGGTTGACCAGATTTCATCATGAGAATCTCGTAATCAAAGGTACCAGATGGAAGAGGTTAAGTGGCTACCTGACCTTCAGGTGGTTAGGTAGCCACAAAACCTTGCTGAGGGAAAGGATTAGTAAGCACAGCCAGCTGACTAGGCACAGCACTGGGAGGGATGGAAGGGGAGGCTTGTTGTCCTTGCAATGTTGCTTGAGACTCCCACATCTGCCACATCTATGGTAAGAGAGGAAAATCATGTGTGTAATGACCATAAACACCACAACAAGAATAGGGCTTGTTCGTGTGAACATGCCTGTCCTGCTTGGGCTGAGTGCCTTATTGCTGGTTAGTAGTGTTAGGAGAACTACTTTGAGGATTAGATCCAAGATTACCAGGAGAAGATTGATTTTGAATGCCTTTCCTCTTCTTTTTGGAGGGAGGATGAATAGTCACGCCCTACTGTGCATAGACCTACCCCTGAGGGGGCAGTGGCTATTGTTGTAGGGGTTGAGAAGGCAAGGGAGTAGGTGGTGCCAATGCTAGAGGAGCTGGAGCACCAGGCTATGGATATAAATAATAAGGAGGTTGGGTAATAGTGTGGTAAACAGGAGATTGGGAAAAAAGAGGAGGCATGCCGTATCCTGGATATGTTCTACCGGGAGGGGGAAAAGTGCAGGAGGTGTTGGCCCCCCATGAGGAAAGCGATAGCCCATGGGAGGTTGAGCGTATGTATTATAGAGAGCTCCAACAAAACCGTCGGTGGAGTAATATGCCCTCGGTGCATTGGCACCACCGGGTCTGGGAAGATTAGGTAGAACGGTATAAACATAACCCGACTGAGCATAGATTAGGTCATATTTTAACGCAATTTGGAGAGCGGCTTCTTTGGTTTGAGGAAAGTGCAATGCAACTTCTTTCTTGATAGGTGGCAAGAGAGATCTAAGGAACCAGTCCATGTAGACACAGTCTTCGAAGGTAGGGGCTCGACATAGGCTTTTTCTTCTCAACCATTGCTAGACATGGTCGGATAGGCGGGTCACATACGATTGACAGAAAGAAGTCAAGAGTTCGGTACCAGTGTCATAATGAAGGGGAAGCTGGAAGTAATACAGAAAAGCCTAGGCAAGAGTTACAAAGGTTGTATGAGAGGAAGAGGCCTGATCAACATACCACTTATAAGCTTCACCTGTAAGCGTATGATGTAACAACCAAAGATAGATAGAGTCATAGGTAATAGAGTTAGACGAACACCACATGTGGAAAGATCAAACATGATTTGTAGGATCTTCTCCAGCAAGGCCTTCAAACTTGGGGATGTCAAAAGGGAGATTAATCGGCATAGCAGGCCAACTAGCGTCATGGTGTATAGGGTCATTTATCAACTGGTCAAAATAAGGAAGGCTGGGGCCTGCCATGAAGGGGAGCAAGGGTACAGCCGAGGTAGTGTCTGTTCCGGTCCCACTAGTGGTATTCCCAGCATGAGGTCTAGGGTTATCACCAGCATTAGGTCCTGCACTAGACATGGTGAAGGTGATAGGGAGAGAACCGAAGGTGGAATGAGAATGAGAACCTAATGAACCAGAAGAAGAGTCGGAGTGTGGACTCAGAGGAGGACTAACTCGAATCCTACACGTAGGAGTAAGAATTCCTACCGAAAACTGAGGATGAAGGCCGAGAAGTATCCAGGATAAATGCCTTGGTGCCACAATGATGACGACACAAATGTGGCACAAAGGAAAAAGAGAATGACAAGGGAAGGGAGGTGCAGGATCAACTGATTACAATGTCAAAACAAGGGCAGAGAGGTGCAAGATCAATTGATTTCAATGTTTTATAGTATTTTCTTGGCGGTGTTAACCAAGCCCTTTTTCACTTTGGGTGTGTGTGCAAAGTGTGTAAATTTTAATTTTTAAACCCAGACGTTTGTAGAGAAAAATAAAAAGTGTGTTGTGTAACTGAAAATAAACCTGCAGATACCAGTATATGAAACTGAAATAATAGTAAATAAGCAGTTAATAATGCAATAATCGAAACCCAAGGAGGTGAGCCTCTCAACAAGCTTTCTATAAGCGGGAAAAAAACTAGTCAAAACACACCAAAACAACCAATAGATCTAAGGTCACGAGGGACAGGGATATAAAGGTTAAAATATGCTAGAAAGTTGTGTAGAAAACAACAACAAATAAAAGAAAAAACTGCTATAAATGAGGTGGTGAAAGGCTATCTCCTGGAGGGAAACGGAGTGAACCCTAGAGGAAAACCAAAAAAAAGCTAAATGAGGTGATTTGGATGGATAAAAAGCCAATCTGAAGTGGATCTGAAGGTGAGGTATCACATCTAAAAAATGGTTGAACACTCTGAAAATTTCAGAGAACCTATAGCAGCTAAAACTCTTCCACAAAGTGTGGAGGGTACTGAAGCCCTAGGGGGCTAGGTTCCCATTTAGTTGTGTAAAACATAACAATTATAGGTCTAAAACGGGTGGAGAAGGAGGTCAGACAATCCTGAACAAACCCAATTTTTTTTTAGAAAAACTCCCGTAAAAAATCCAGGTCAAAGTTTCTAACTTGTTTTCAACAGAGGTTGAATTTTTTGGGCTGATTCCCACATCCTGAAGCTCCATGTCGCAGGTTTTGGGCCAAAAAGTGTGACATGCACTTTCGGCACTTTCGGCGACAGTTTTTAGAAAAAAAATGTCATCTCAGGTGCGGTTTATATTTGTCACCTGCGCAATAGGTCCGAAAACACACGGAAGTTAGAATTTTTATCGTTTTAGGGTTTTATAGGTTAAAAACAACATCAAGAAAAGAAAAAACAAGAGGCTGAAGAGAAATCCTAGGGTTTGAAGTAGCTGGATATGCAAGGATCAAAAAAATGATAACGGTCATAATAAAAAATGATAGCGGTCGTAATCGTAAACCCGTGTGGAGTCGCCAATTGTTAGTATGAATATTAATTCCAACCATACGAAAAAAAGACCATTTTAGCTGTGCATAACAAACAGCGCTAAAAGAAAATATGGCTTCCAATATCTCAAATCTGCAGTTAGGTGATCAAGATAAATGCTACAAAAATCTAGATCTATGCATCAAAAGACATTAAGTAGTAGAAAAACAAGATTTACTCCATGCATCCAATAGACAAGACAATAATATGTTGAATGAATTTTTTATTAATGGCACCTGTGAGGAAAATCCGGAAGGGTGTTACCAGTTCTCCTCAATGGGATGGGTTTCTTGTAAGTCCTCAGCACTTCAGATCTAAACTTCCTCTCTCTTGATGGTGTAGAAAACCTAGACAAAAATGGTAGCAAAATATGACTATGATGGTGGATCAAAGTCAAACCAAAAGTATAGATCCAGAGTGATCTTTAGGCAAAAAAAGGTGGTAAATGAATGGGAAAACCCTTCTATTTATAAAAAAATATTGATTTAGTCTAGATATTGGTGCATAATTAAAATATTATTAACCAAAACAAGATCCAACTTTTATGGAATATTTTATTATATTTGTTGGAGGGAAAAGGAATTTGACTTGGGTCAAATCCCTTTATTTGTAAATAATAAATAAATAAATGATTTATTTATCATTTTAAGGATGTGGATGAGTAATAATCAAATAAATAATGATTTGTTTGATTATTTATGGGTGATTTAGTCATATTCAACAAAGAATATTATTTAAATAAGGTTTAAATAATTATTCTTAGGAAATAATAAGATAAATAATGATTTATCTAATTAATTTCCCTGTTTTGGGTTAAATATGACCAGGAATATTAATTAAACTATTGTTTAACTAATTATTCCTTGAGGAAAATAAAACAAATGTAGATTTATTTAATATTTCCTCATGGGGTTTCCTGTTTAAACCTTAAACAACTTAATAAAGGTGGTTTACTAAGTTATTTTTCATAGTGAATGCAATTTTACTAGAGTAAAATTGGTCTTACATGGTGTACTTGGGTCCATCTAATAACAATAGGTTAGATGACCGAAAAATGGTGTAAAAGAGGGTTGATTTGTGGAATTTCAACATGTAAAGGCACGAATACTTGAAAAATTTGAAATGTTTTGGGAAAATCAAGACCAATGTATAACTTTGTAAGTGCCTCTAATGACAAAGGAACTGCTTTGGGATCAAGTTTGAGTTGTAACATCTAGTTTATGGACTCAGCAGTAATTGTAAACAATACTTCTTTTTTTTCATTCATTATTGCTCTATTTTCAGGTGAATAATACTCTGAAACAACCTAATAACCTATGGGAAATTATGAGTGATTGGAACAACATATTCGGATAGGTTTGATTCCCAAATTTGGACTTATTCAACCTGATCTAAGGACTTTTCATAGCTCCAACAGTGGAGGTCTAACAAATTAAATTCAACAACTAGATCTGTTATTTTATAGTCCACATCTGCTAATGGTGTGTGTTCAATGTCTACAACAGGAGGTTGTAGAGGATTCACAACGATTGCAGTCTTAAATGACATAGCTGAATTGGATTTTGACATTTTTTAGGCCTGGATAACTAAAACTTTGTTTTTAGGGCTTTTTGGATTCTTTTGTAAGATTAAATGGTTTACAAAAGTGTTTTTTAACTTTGACAGAGGTTCTTGGATGAAAATGGGTACAACTTGGTTCTTTTCTTGGATTTTAAACTTCAATTTTGGTTTTCAAACTGTATTACAGACTCTCACACATTTATAAAACAAGAAACAACGGTTTCTTATACTTTTTAAGTGGATATTGGGATAAAAATAATTTTGAATTGGGCGCAGAGGGTTGGGGCTACCTACAGGGGATTTCTGGGTTTGATTGGAGTTTTATAAGTCTACAAAAGCTTAAATAAACTTAGGTTTCTCCTTTAAAAATGAATGCAGTATTAAAACAGGGGTTTTTTAATCAAATTTTGACATGAATTTGACTCTCTTTGGGAAAATAGAGGCTTTCTTGGGGAAAATAGGCTTTTATTGTATTAAATTCCTTTAACAATGTCTTTTCAAATGATAACATGCTCGTTTTTCTTCGAAAATTCCTGTTTGCGTAGGTATAGGTCTTTGTAACAGTTCTTGAATTATTTTCACAAGTCCCTGGTATCTTTTGAAGGTTTCTGGTAACTTTATGAAGTCTTTTGGAAACAAGCATGCTTTTTTACAGGTTCTGGGCTTTGAAACAAAGCACAGGTTTATTTTCTTCCATCGGGAGGATGAATATAGTCGATAAGTATAGGAAAAGGGATTAGTGGCGCATATTTAGAAATTTATTAGGCATTTTAGGTCTAAAATTGTTTGCAATTAATGGTGGTCACATCGGAAAAATTGGTGGTTTTGGGCTTCAAAGGAGAAAAAACCACAAGTGGTTATCACATAGGAAAAAGTGGTAAATGGTATTAGTTGAATCGGATGCGATCCAATAAAGCTCAGCCACGTGGCGGAGAGAGGAAAAGGTGAAACCACCTATTTCGAGTGGTTAGGAAAGTGTTATTTTCGCAAAACTAAAAAATGCGATATCGTCTTCTGATCATCGGATTGAATGATTGGGATGTGAACGGCTGCGATTTGCTGGGGGAGTTGTGCGGCATTAGGGTATGGGGCCTAGGGTTTGTTAATGCGGTAGGGAAATTTTAAACCTTATAAATATATATTTATAATGTTAAAAACCTTATTTATATGATTTGGTGGAGGGGAGTAATGTTATATGTTTTAAATTAAAACATTAACGAATGTTTTAATAACATTGGCGAGGGAGTGGTAATAAAGTTACAAATGGGTATTTATAACGTAAAAGCCTTGCTTTATTTGATTGGTAGCATATATAATATATGGTAAATAAAACGTTTTTAGGTGTTTTAAAACCATAGGAGCGAGGGATTATAATATAGATATGTTTAAAACTATGGAAAAAAGGGCAGTTTTATTATTAACATGTGGGATAAATAAACATAGGTTTAACTTAAAATAAGTGGGTTTAGGGATATCAATATATAAAGAAATTAATATATACGGGAAGGGTTGCTTAAAAGGATTTAATACTTAGGTTAGAAATTAATATGAAATGGAGAAATAATGAATGAAATGAATCAAAATACATAGATTTAAACTAAGTAAAGTGTAAATAGGTCATTTCAGCACAATTTGTCCCGTTTTGATTTTTTACACATAGAATTAGGATAAAATGCATTTTGTAGGTTTTTGAGTGTTTTTTGAATGAAAATGAAATTAATTAAGGGGGGTTTTACTTTTCTAAGAGAAAAAGTGTTTTACTTAGGAAAAGGGTGAATATACTAATGAAATGGGTTTTATGTAGGGAATCCAATGTTTTTAACCATTCAGTTACTAAGCCTTAGGTCTGGTCCCAAAAAAAGTCAGAGAAATGATCTGAGCCTCTTTAACTGAAGGTTTAGAATACTGGATCATTGTGGGGGAGGGGAAATTAGTTATTTTTTCCCGGTGATGCTTTACTACATAGCTTGCACAACTACTTTCTACCTACCCATCATTATTCTAACATTTTTTACTTCATTTGCATGGGTGCATTTAAGCTTGCAACCCTAAATCCATTTTTCTTTCAAAGCATAAATCTATCTAAGTCTAACCTTATTTCATCTGAGGGATCAGATTAAACTGTTGATCTCCTCATTTATTATCTAACTATCTACTGATTTGTCAAGATTAAGTTGTTTGACATATCTTAATTCTCTATCTAAAACATGAAATTAAAACCATGAAAAGTTAATATTTAAACTATTTATTTTATCATGGATTATGGCATTTTGAAAAATTTGCACATAATCATTATTCTTGCAGTAAAAGTAAATAGTAGTGGCATTTTGACTTGCTCACTTTCAGGTCTTATTCTTATCTCTTTTTTCTTTTGGGGTCTAGTACTTTCTAAGTCCTTTTATTTTTCTTTTAGGAATTTTACCCTCTTTTCATTTTTATTATTATTTTCAAATATGGGAAAACAACTTGCAGAAAGCAAGGTATGTACATATTTACAAAACTATAAAATTCAATTCAAAAATTATGAATCCTATTATTATAGGACACTAACAACTCCCATTGACATACTCCCTCCCGATGTCGAGATGAAGGAGTCTTCGGCCACTATCCTCTACCTGTCATCATCTATGAGATACACAGTGGAAGTCCCCTCTGGGGCATCCCTTTATGTTTTTCCTGACCTCCCTTCAACAATCACCTTGGGCTCAACATCAGTAGATTCTTCATTTACTTGTTATTCTATCACCCTCTCTGACCATGTGCATGTGAACCTCACTTCTCATAATGATGAGTCAGGTAGCTTTGCCGCATCACGTGGTCTTTTGCCACCATTCTTCCCTTATTCTATTACAATGATGACATTATGGAAACATTTACCACCCATGACTTTATCTATCCCCCCTTACATCGAAACCATGCATTCAAACCACATACACCTTGTGGTCATTACATTGACAACCAATGTTTTGGTAAGGGGGAACCCATATTTGAGAGTCCATGAAAAGAAATTCTCCACAACCATCCTAGTGCATCTGGTAGTGTTGACTCTAGTACCATTATTATTCCCCATTTAGAAGAACCTCTAGAGTTTCATATCACTTCAGATCACTCTACGGATGATCCACTTCATCATTCCTTCATCTTATATCAACAACCCAGTCCCTTAGACATTATTGTTGACCAACCCCTATATTTTCTTAGTGAGTGTCAGTTCATTATCTCCTAAGGCACTCTTTGGTATAGTGACACCATGTATGGTGCTCCATAAACTCCTCTTGCTAGAGGCATCATTCCCACCTTTGCATACCAGATTATTCCCCCCCATCACATATGATTGGGGGCAGTATCCCATGCTTGGGGGCATGATAGCACCCCTAGCCACCTTCTCACTTGATTAACCAAAGTCTCAACCTAGACGCACCCGATCTATGTATGGTCGATTATCCTCCCATTCCTTGGATAATTGGACCTACCCGCCTCTCCGACGAGCCATATATCGTAGATGTTTGATACCCTATATTCAAATATTCTAATTTGCGTGATACCATACTTACCACTTGATCCCGTTTTTTGACTTGGTGGGCGGGGATGATTCTAGACCTTCTCTAGTAGTTTATTCTCATATTCTTTTATTACCTTAATTCTTCACCAGGACCATCATTCCAAGAAGCATTAAGGCCACCTTTAGACAAGTAAGGTCACCTACCTAAAAGTTTCAAATCGCGATTCCAATGGTCGATTTGTCTGCTATGATCATCGTAATACTTATGGAATTTTCCTCCTCTCCACATTCACCATAGCTATGCTTGAAAATGAATCAAATTGAAGGGAAATTTCCTTATTAAAAGAAAAACCCAAACTTTTTATTTTGCCAATTACGATGAAAATGTAGCTCAGTTTGAAAAACCATCAACACCATTGGAAAGCTCTCACCGATCACTCAAATGGGTATCTTGTCATTTTTGGTGACTTGAAACTTCACCTAGAAGAATTCTTTCCAAGAAGGGTCACTTCACCACTTCTAAAAATCGAATTTCTTCACTTCTGACACTTGTACTTGGGGCACCACTTTTCCTTCATACTTTTCGATGCTCATGTCGACTTTTGACGTGAGTAACCATATTTTACTCATGTTTTTATGGTCCCCACCTGGCCTATTCTGTGTGGCAACATCATTGAGACACCCTTGTTTAGAGCATCCTAGTTGGGTCATCATCGCATCCATGGACTCTGTCCCGAGTTCCTTTTGTCTCTCGTTACAGTCTTCCATCCTTCATTACTTTGCACCTCTCTCGTGTCACACATTTTGGCCTTCAGTCATACTGTCCCCTATCCCCCCGAAGTCGAGTCAGTAGCTTCCAGTTCATTCATGCTCTTTATGCTCTAACAAGGGAAGTTGTAAGCCCGCTACTCAGTACCCCCCATTCCACCATCATCCCTAGTGTCAGTATATCAGTCGCTCTACTATTATCCCTCATGAATTAGTTGAGGATTCCTTATCGCCTCACCTATGGCAGACTTCCTTCTGTCGACATCAGCTTATTCATTCCAGAAGATAGGTCTAGAGGACACTGTACCTTTGTTCTAGCATCCACTCTTGTTCGGTGCCTCGGATTAGGAAAAGGGACCCTTTATTTCCCTTGGACTTGATTGTTTCTTAGTTCCAGCTCCTTATGACATGATTGAGATCCGTATACTTGATGGTTCAGTGATGCAGCAGATTATACCAGTGATTCCCAGGTGTGTGTGAGATGTTTCAGACCTCATGAGGAGGTGGCCCTTCAGGTAGTCCCCCACATACCTGGATGACCTCTTTACTGCAACCTTGGATGTAGCTCTGCAGATTTGATGGTTCCATCCTTAGCCGCTTGCAGCGCCTTTTTATTTTGCATGTATCATTGAGATTTTCAGAGCCATTTCCTGTTTTACAGGGCCTCTTTGGTTGTTATTATATCTTATGTACTCAGATATTATTCTGTAAGTCCTAGTTGTTGTCCCAGGCACAATATGTACACGGGTTCCATTATGCTTTTTATCTAGCCCATGTTTATGCCAACATGTATTATATATCTTAGTCCCACATTTATTGGGCACACCATTATTCTTTGTACTTTCTCATCTCGACAGGCATAGGTATGCCTCCCCCACCTCATTGAGAACATGTATTCAGTAAATAAAGAGACTAGTCACACCTTTAAGTCTCACTTCCTCAAGGTCTTGTCCTCTCTCGCTCCTAATGCCCGCACGTTGGGGAGAAATCTGTTACACCAATTTCTAGTCATCTAACCTGCTACTATTAGATGGAAAAAAGTACACCATGTAAGACCAATTTTACCATAGTAAAATTTATTTCACTATGAGAAATAATTTAATAACCCATAGTTTATTAAATTATTTCTGATCTAAACAGGAAACCCCATGAGAAATAATTAAATAAATCCTTATTTTTTTTTATTTTCCTTTAGGGATAATTAACTAAACCATTGTTTAATTAGTATTCCTGGTCATATTTAACCCAAAAAATGAGAATTAATTAGATAAATTATTATTTATCTTATTATTCTCTAGGAATAATTATTTAAATCATTATTTACTAATATTCCTTGTTGAATTTGACTAAATCATTTTTAAATAATTAAATAAATCATTATTTATTTAATTATTCCTTAGTCTCATCCTTGAAATAATAAATTAATCATTTATTTATTTATTATTTCTAAATAAAGGGATTTAACCAATTCTAAATTCTTTTCCCTCCACCAAAAATAATAAAATATTCCAAGTAAGTTGTATCTAGATTTGGTTAATAATATTTTAAATATGCACCAATATCTAGACTAACTCAATATTTTTTTATAAATAAAAGGGATTTTCCATTCATTCACTACCTTTTTTATCACGTTTTGATCTATACTTTTGGTCTCACTTTGATCCTCCATCATTGTCATATATTTTCTACTTTTTCTTGAGAGCTCCCTTTGAGTTCTATTTTGAATGGGTTTTCTACACTTTCAAGGGAGAGAGAGATCTCCGATCTGAATTACTGAGGACATACAAGAACCCATCCCATTGAGGGGGACTAGTAGCATCTTTATGCATTCCCTTCCCAGGTGTCATAATACAAAAAATTATTTAGAAATTCTTTTCTTGTCTATTGGATGTATGGAGCAACTCTTGTTTATTTTCACTATTTAATGTCTTTAACTGCATAGATCTAGATTTTTGTATCATTTATTCTCATAACCTACTGCAAATCAAAGGAAATTGACAGCCACATTTGGCGTTAGGGATTTTTGTTATGCACAGCTAAAGTGAGCTTTTTTCATACACTTGCAATTAGAATTCACTCTAAGAGATATTTTTTATTTGTATCATCATTTGATGTCTTCTGATTTTGATTGCATGTATTTATCATGCGAGTTTAGTTGGATCGAGAGTGACAAAAGCAACGAAGGAAGAAGAATGAGAGTGAAGGATCACAAGTAAGTCTCTTAATCTTCTACTTATTTGTTTATGTTAGAGATAAAAGAATTTACCTTTCCTTTGTTGTTCTGAGTGAAGAAACACCACACTCAGGGAATACTAGTTTATCCATAGATTAGAATTCCATATAACAATAATATTAGATTCATCATCAAATTTTATAGGGAAAAACGAAAAAACTACCTTTTCAACTTATCTTCCTATGGGTTAACTCAAATTTTGACCAAGAACACTCATTGGATGCATAATTTAATTATTCATCTAAGGAGTACCCATGTTGCATACTTTCGATGGACCTTTCTACACAAAAAATGATAAATATATGAAAAACGTGATTGCAATCATGTTTTTTCATTTATTTCTCATTTTTCGTGTAGCAGGGTGCATCAAAGGCATGCAACATGGGTACTCCTTGGATGAGAAATTAAATTTTTCATCTAATGAGTACTCCCACTCAAAATTTGAGTAAAAAATTAGGGAGATAAATTGAAAACACAAGTTGAAAAAAATAGTTTTATTATTTTATTATTTTTTAATCTTTTTACATTTTAACCCCAAAAATGGTGAATCATCCTCAATGGTTGACATCATCATCTTGAATCCTATTGGTTCTTATAATTTTTATTTTGGTTGCACATTTTTCTAAGGAGGCCCATTTTAGACCTCAAAAATTCTCTATTGCTATTGGAGCCAGAAAAGGGATAAGCCTTTATCCAATAGACACTCCTCTCATGATTTACTGAGCACGAGAAGGAATGAAGCAAGCTCAATTTATTATGGTAGAAAATCAAGAAGAGGTAGTGAAAGGGATAGCCCCCTTTCCTACCATTTCCATCTCTTTCTTCTTCAAAATATCCTCCAAAACCTCCTCCTTAGATTGGGGTTTCTGATATAACTTAAGCATATGCCCATTTATCAAGCAAGTAACATTTTCATCATATATTTTTTTTACTATAACAGATCCATTATCAAAGACATTCTCGATCTCATAAGGACCAAGCCAATGTGTGTTAAATTTCCTTTAAAATTCTTAAATTTTGAATCAAACAACAATGCTTAGTCTCCCTCTTTAAACTGCTTCTTCTTAATATACCTGTCATGCCATTTAGCCCTTTTTTGTTCGATAAGGTCAGTGTGCTAAAAATCATCTTGCCTCATCTCATCTAGATCATTGAGCTGCAATATCCTCTGTGGTTGTGCCTTAGTGAGATCTATGCCCAAATCTGCTGCCATCTTAAAATTTTTGATATATAATTCAGTTGGAAATAAAACATGTTTTCCACATAGAAATTCATATGGAGAAAAGCCAGTAGTGTTTCTCTAGGTGATTCTGTAGGCCCATAAGGCCTCTGGAAGTCAATCTGACCAATCCTTCTTCTGTAGTTTTACTGTCTTAGTTACGATTGTCTCCAACACTTTATTTACTGATTCCACTTGCTAATTGGCCCGTGGGTGGTAGGGACTGGACTTATAAAGAATTATTTGATATTTTGGCACAATTCCTTGCACAATCTTAGATACAAAATGGGGACCCTCATCAGTAAAAATTTCCCTTGGTACCCAAAATATTACAAAAATATCAGAAAAGAGAAAATCTATCACTACTTTCTTCATTGCTCTAGGCATTTATTTTGCTTCTACCCACTTCGTAAAATAATTAGTACATACTAAAATATACTTCTTACCTTGGGACATAGGATTAAAGGGGCCTACGAAGTTAATATCCCACCTCTCAAATGGTTCTATGAGAATTTGTGGCTGCAAAGGCATTTCATCTGCTTGAACAAGTCACCCTATTATTTGGAAGCTATCACATTTACGAACAAAATCCTTTTCATCTCTAAAAATACTTAGCCAATAGTAACATGAACAAAGGATATTATTAGTTGTACGCTTGTCTGCAAAGTCTCCTCCACATATTCCACCGTGGAAAGCTCTCAATATATCATATATCTCATCCCCTTTTACACACATACAAATAATCAAATCAGGTCCAATGAAAAATAGGTCTCCTTTTATCCAAGAGTAATCAACACTTTTTCTAATAATTATCTTTTTTTTATTAGATGAGAAGTAAGGTGGTAACTTCCCTCTAGCAAGATAATTGGCCATATCTGCAAACCAAGGGATTTTACAGAAATGGAGAAAAAATTCTCATATGGAAAGCTATCATTAATAGAAACATCCTCACCTTCATGGTTGATCCTAGAAAGGAAATCAGCTACCCAATTCTCTTTTCCCGGCCTATCCAATATTTTGATGTCAAATTACTGTAGCAGAAAAAACCATCTAGTGATTCTTCCTTTAGTAACTGGTTTATTCATGAGATATCGAATAGTAGAATGATCGGTGCGCACAGAAACTTCATCAGCAGTGATGTAATGTCTAAACTTATTAATAACATAAACCACATCAAGGAATTCCTTCTCAGTTACAATATAATTTAATTCAGTCAGACTCAAACTTTTACTAAAAAACTAAATAGCATCAGTTAAGAGGTTTCCATTTTGGCCCAATATTTCTCCTATAGCTGAATTAGAGGCATTAGTGGAAATATGGAATGGAAATTTTCAATCAGGCCCTCTCAAGACAGGTGCTGAAGAAAGCTTATCCTTGAGTGTATAAAATGCATTTTGGCATTCATCATTCCAACAAAATTTAGATTATTTTATTAATAATTTAAACAGTGGCGAGGCTACCATGGAAAATTTTTCAATAAACCTTCTATAATATCCTGCATGCCCAAGGAAAATTCTAACTCCTTTTTGATTGGTTAGTGGTGGCATCTTCACAATCACTTCAATATTTTTCGGACCAACTTTAATTCCTGTAGCGGAAACATGATGACCAAAAACAATGCATTCATTCATAATCATAAAAAAAAAATAAAAAAATCAATACTTAATGAAATATTAGTTTCCATAATTCTTTGAAAAAATTTCCTAATATTAAGTAAAGCCTCTTCAAAAGTATCACCCATTACTGTAAAATCATCCATGTAAACCTCTACGCAATCTGTAAAAGATCAGAGAAAATACCAAGTATCATCCTTTGAAATGTGGTTGGTGTGTTGCATAGACCAAATGGTAATACCTTATATGCGTAAGTACCCCATGGACATGTTATCTTGGTCCTTTGGAGCTATCCTAATCTAGTTATACCCATTGAACCCGTCTAAGAAAGAAAATTACTTCTTTCCTGCTAAGGTGTCCAACACTTGATAAATAAAATGCAAGGGAAAATGGTATTTTAATGTGGCTTTGTTTAGATCCCTATAATATACACACACTCGCCATTTTCCATTCTTCTTAGGGACAATAACCAATGGAGATACCGACTGGTTGTCTGAAATAGGATAAACAAACCCTACATTTAATAGTTTATGAATTTCATTTTTTACAATTTCTCTTAATTAAGGTAGGTTTCATCCTTCTTTGTGGTTGCCTTACAGACCTAGAATTTCCTTATATATAAATATGATGAATGCAAGTGTCTAGGTGAATGCCCCTCATATATGTATATTCTGAAGAAAATGTATATGAATAATCTTTCAATGTTTGTCTTGATTGATTTTATTCTTCATGATTTAAGGGCAGAATTGATATTTAAATTTTTCGAGAGAGATTTCAATTACGTTGCTTCCATATTCAGTCATTGAACACGTACAAGATGTAAATAGAAGGGATGAATTTAATTCAGCTACTGTATTATGTTCTTGGAATTTCTGCTCTAGTAGATCAACAATGGAATTTCTCTCATGATTTGATTATCCTTCTAACTATTGAGAAAAATCAGGATTCTAAATATAGAAATTAATTATATTTTCCTCTATGTTCTCTTTAAGGCTCATAGCTTGGGCTATTGTTCACACTGGGTGAATAATTTCTGAATTATGTTCTTCATCATCCCAATGAGTATTTTCTGATTTTAAGAGGGGTTTGGCAGGGGGGTATAGATTGATGTGTTTAGTTTCATCCCCATGGATGATTTTCATGTTTCCTGACCTAAATCCTATGAAGGCATATGTTGTAGCCAACCAAGGTCTCCCCAAGATCAAATGATTCCCTCCCAAACTAGTCTTATGTTGAAGAACATAGAAATATTTCAAATATTCCTAGGAATCTAATGAAATGACAACGTCTTCCAATACACCCCCGAGACTGACCATGGATATACCTATTAATTCTAACACTATAGGAGTAGGAATAAAATCAAAGGATCGTATATGGGACAATGTTTCCTTTGTCATTACATTAATGGTTGCACATAAATCAACTAAGGTATTTCTTATTGGGTATCTATTGATGAAGGTAGTAACCACAACAATTCCAGGGTCTTCATACTTTTCAGTGGAAAATATGGTAGACATAAGGCTTGGAAATTTTCCACCTACTTGGATTGTAGAGGGTTCCTTTTTCTGTCTCCCTAGATTTTTAGCACATAGTTCCCTAATATTTTTAGCATAAATAGGGGTGTCTGTAATTTCTTGCAGCAAGGGAATATTGATGTATACATTTTTTAGTTCGGATACTAGATCAAATTCAGGTTGTTTAATTATTTCTTTCACTTCCAACCTCTCTGGAAAAATAGGTTGGACAGTTTGAGATGAAGAAGGTTATTTTTATTTTAGAATGTGTTGTTATGTTGTTAATTTTATATTTTATGTTTTAGGTGTATCAGGGGTTTCTTCCACTATAATCTCTTCAATTTTTTTTTATTCAATCACCACTTTTCATGGCCTAAGCTTAATTTTTTAATGCAAGTTGTCATTGATGGAAACAGGTTGATGAATAAGCCTAACAATGAAGATGACCTTGGAGACAAAAATTTTACTCTCTGCACATAAATATTCAAGGTCAGTTATAAAGAAAAAATATTTTTGTCACCTTGGAGGCAACCTATCCCAATGAATCCTAGACCATTTGAAAGAATTTTTTTTTTCTTTCTAATGAGGCTTTAATTTCCCCGAAACTCCCAACGGTTTATGAGATATGGAATTTTTATGTGAAGGAAAATTAACGACAGCAGTGAGCCGACCTATTCTTGTCCTTCATGTCAGCCTATTTGCAGAGACGTGTCCTTTCATTTTGCTGTGCGAAAATGACTATTTATTAAAGTTTTCAAGCTCATTCTTTACCAAGGAATTCGGTCACACATCTACAGGAATGTGCAGAGTAAGTTCACATCTCGTGAACCAAAAAAAAAGAAGAAGAGAAAAACAATTCTGCTTGGACTTGAAGTTATTTAATCCATAAAATTATGTGAAGACTTTCGGACTTATCACAGTGGATTCATTACAGTGTTGTGACCTCTTGTGGCATGGACTTATAAAAATCCAATCTGTGGTAAAGGAGCTCGGACCCTCTTCAACAGTAACAATATTATCTTCAGACTGTTTAAATATCCCAGTTCTGTTTTTAGAAAATTGTGGGCCTAATCTGTGGGTTAAATTCTATTGTATAGAGTTGGTAAGTAGTGCTTTAGTCTTGCCTTCAAAAGGTTCAGACTATCACTCAAAACTCATGACCTGTTGCAACGTTAGGAGCTCGGATCAGTAGACCTCAAGCTCGGTACTATTGCATATATACAGAGCCTAGGATCTGTGTATTCTTTTTGTGAAACAGTGGCTTGATACTCATTACAACACCTCAGATTTATCCTTGTGGTGGCTCAACTTCTTCGGATTGTTATAACTTGTAATCACCTTGAATCTGAAAAAAGTACTGTGAACAACTGGTGGAGGGTTATACAAGTTAAGAATGTGAAAGGTCTTGAATAGTGAGTCTTGGAGCATATTTGGGCAGCGAAGGCATTGATAGTTCTTTGAAGGCAGTCCTAGAGGCTGGTGTAGACATTCCCAAAGCAGAAAATTTGAAGATCCTTGAAGTAGAAGTAACTTGAAGAGAGTTGTTTGGAAGACCTGGTGCAAAACTTGAGGAGATAATTGAAAACACCTTTGAGGAATTATTGAAGTCATCTAAAGACACTTGTAGAACCTAATCTTGAGACACCATTGGAAACCATGATGCGGTGACTTGGAGGATTTGGCTGGGTATCATAGATCTTGTTGAAGACACTTATGTAAGTACATCTCACATTTTCTCTCTAAAGATTTCTGAAGGATTGCTGTCCTTGGAGTAGGATCTCCTAAACACAAGGTTGGTGCCTTGAGAAGATAGGGTCGAAGCCCTAGAGGTCAAAGCCTCATCAAAGTCCAAGTTGTTTCTTGGCAACAGGCTGTTGCCTATTTCATTAAAAGAGTTGGTGCCCTTCACTCATATATTGTATACTATTATTAAAAAAATGGATTGAAGTTCTGATTAATCCTTAATATCATTACTATACACCTCTCTGTTTTTTAATTATGAAGAATCTAATTGGAAATAATTAACAATTGAAAAGAAATACTGATTCACCCCCCTCTCAGTATTTCCAACAATTGGTATGAGAGCCAACTTCTTCAATATCAGCCTAAAAGCTGGAAGAAGGATTCTTAGGCAAAATGTAGAACATGGAAGCAACAGGGAAACGACCTATCTTTTATGGAACAAATTTTGGCTTTTGGAAAAAGAGGATGTACTACTATCTAATGTCTCTTGGTCCTGAAGTATGGCACTCTGTTCTGGATGGGTACAAAGCTCCTGCAAATCTTCCAACTAATCAAGATGAAAGAAGAGCTTACATTGCTAATCCCAAAGCTTTAAATTCCGTCACTAGTGGAATTACCGATTCCAAATTTATGAAAGTCATGAACTGTGACTCAGCCAAAGAAGTATGGGATAAGTTGGTTTCTCTATATGATGGTGACTCCAAATTCAAGAAGGCAAAGCTTCAAACCTATAGAAGACAGTTCGAGAGTCTGAAAATGGATGATGAAGAAGATACTGCATCATATTTCCTTCAAATAGCTGAATTGGTTAACTCTCTTAGAGGACTAAGAGAAAATATTAAAGAAAGCACCATTGTTCAAAAAATCTTGAGATCACTTCCTAACAGATTTGACTCCAAAGTAAGTGCCATAGAAGAAATGAAGGATCTAGATACTCTCAAGATGGATGAAATCCATGGAATTCTCATTGCCTATGATATGAGGAAAGGGAGTCCAAATTTCAAAGAAGCAGCATTCAAAGCCTTAAGATCTACAAAAGAAGGAAAAGGATGGAATTACAACAGCGATGAATCTGATACTGAAAACGAATTAGCTCAATCTGTATGAATACTAAAAAGAGGATCCAAGCTAAAAGGTAAGTACCCTCTTATTTGTTTCAATTGTGGAAGAATAGGTCATTACGCTGCAAAATGTCCCCATAAACATGATAGTGATGATGAAAATTACTCTAAAAGGATGATGTACAAAAAGAAAGGGTTTAATAAAAATAACTTCTTCTCCAAACAAGATGAGTCTGATGAAGATGAATTTGTAGTCATAAAAAATAAATCAACCAGAAATACGCATCATCACAAAGAAAGAGATGATGAATCAGATGAGGAAAGTGATTATGTTGGAAGCAAAGAAACGTTATTCATGGAATTTACAAATGATGATGACTCAGAATTGGAAGATGAAAGAAACATGGATATTTTTTTGATGAATTCCATTGAAGAAAATGAGAATCTATAAAAGAAGATAATTTCTCTCAAAATAGAAAGAGATGAAGAAAAAATAAGGGAAGACTTCTTGAACATCAATTTAAAAGAGAAGGATGATATCTGTGAAAAACGTGAAGCTGAAATAGTGTCCCTAAGAAAGGAATTAGAGAAAATCAAAAGGATTTGGCAAAGCTCTCTAGCTCTTGACAACATTCTTAACACTCAAAGACCTCAACATGATAAGTCTGGAATTGGTTTCAAAGGAGAATCATCAAGTATGAAGAATAATACCATAAGTTATGCTGATGTACTCTCTTGCCATCCAAAAGAAGAAAAATCATCTCAAGAAAAAGGTCACATCTCAAAACCAACTTCAAGGAAGAATGTTGATTCAAGCTATGGATACTACAACAGGTATCAAACTATTTTTCTTGGGCATTGTTACAATTGTAAAAACTTTGGGCATCAAGCTAAGCATTGCAAGGCTCATAAGAATGAAGCACCAAGATTGAATAATCAACCAAACCAACTGTGTGGGCCTAAAGAGAAAGAACAAATCAAAACTTACAATTATTTTGATCCTTTGGCTAAGTTTGATCCGTCTTGCTCATTATGTGATGATTATGATCATAATGAACAAAATTTCCCTCTCAAAAGAGAAAAAGCTAAAAATGTAAATCTCAAAACTTATAAATCTGGCCTAGCTCTATGTGCTCATAGTGAAGAAAATCATTGGTTCATGGATAGTGGATGCTCAAGACATATGACAAGTGACCAAAATAAGTTTATCTCATTGAACAAGAAAAATGGAAATGTATCCTTTGGAAGTGGATCTACTAAAATCACTGGAAAAAGGACTATTACCCTTGTCAATGGACTAGGAAAGGCTCAAAATACCTTGTTGGTAGAAGGGCTCAAACACAATCTCTTAAGTGTCAACCATATTTTTGACCATGGACATAATGTTGTCTTTAGTACAAAAAATTGTGAAATAAGAAACTCGTCCTCAGGAGAGCTTGTGGCGAAAGGAGTAAGAGCACCAGATAATGTTTACATTCTCAGTAGAATTCAAGAAGATAAATGTTACTTAAGTCAAACAGATGAAATTTGGTTATGGAACAAGAAATTGGGGCATACAAGTTTTGATAACCTAGCCAACATCAACAAAATTAATGCAGTAAGGGATATTCCAAAAATGTGCAAACCAAATCAAGTTGTATGAGGCCCATGCCAACATGGAAAGAAAACTAGAAATAGCCACAAAACTAAGGAGTTCTCAACAACAAAACCTTTGGAAATTATTCATGCAGATTTGTGTGGGCCAACCAGAAATCCAGCTCTTCAGGGTGAAAGGTACTTTGCTCTATTTGTTGATGACTATACTAGAATGATGTGGATATATTTCATAAAATATAAATCCGAAGTATTTGAATGTTTTAAAAATATTAAGTCTCTCATTGAGAATGAGAAAGATTCTAAGATTAAATGCCTTAGAATGGATAGAGGAGGAGAATTCACCTCAAAAGAGTTTGATAAATTCTGTAAAGAGCATGGAATCGAAAGAGAACTCTCTACTGCTAGGACACCCCAAAAAAATTGAGTAGTTGAAAGAAGGAACCGAACCATTCAAGAAATGGCAAGGACAATGCTACTAGCAGCTGATTTGCAACCAAAATTTTGGAGAGAAGCAGTTGGCACCACAGTTTACACCTTAAATCGAACTCAACTAAGACTAAATAATGAAAATAATCCTTATGAATTATGGAAAGGAAGACCTGCTTCAGTAAAATATTTCAGGGTTTTTGGAAGAAAATGTTTCATAAAAATAAATGATGACTCACCGGGTAAATTTGATTTAAGAGTTGACGAAGGAATATTTCTTGGATACTCCACTAGGAGCAAAGCTTACAAATGTTACAACTATCGTCTACGAAGAATAGTGGAAAGCATTGATGTAAAGATTGATGAAGGCCTTCCAGAAAAAGGAATTGAAGATCATGAAGTTGAGCCTTTCCTTGAACAAAGTGAAGAAGAAGAACCTGAAAAAGAATATGAGAATGAAAAACCTCGAAGATAATCTCAAAATGAATCTTCACAAAATCCCTCCAAGATCATGTTTATTCAAAGATATCATCCAGAAGAACAGGTCATCGGAAATATAGATGAAGGAATCCAAACTCGAAGAAGGATGATAAGCACCCCTAGGAAAAATGATGTGGCTCTATTATCTTTAATAGAACCTGAAAATTTTTCTCAAGCAAGCAAAGATTCTCTTTGGATAAAGGCCATGGAAGAAGAAATGTCTAAAATCGAGAAAAATGAGACTTGGGAACTGGTACCTCGCCTAAAATATAAAAATATAATTGGAACAAAATGGGTATTCAAAAACAAGATGAATGAAGATGGACAAATCATCAGAAATAAATCTAGACTTGTCTGCAAAGGATACTCGCAAATCGAAAGAATTTACTTTGAAGAAACCTTTTCACTAGTAGCCCAAATGGAAGCCATAAGAATTTTTCTAGCATTTACTTGTTCAAAAGGATTCAAGTTTTATCAAATGGATGTAAAATCAACATTTATGAATGGAGATCTCAAGGAGGAAGTTTACACGGAGCAACTAGAAAGATTTGATCTTGCTAAAGAAAAAGACCTTGTATGCAAACTAAAAAAGGCCTTGTATGGATTGAAACAAGCCCCTAGAGCATGGTATGCAAATTTGGATCACTATCTGCAACAAGAAGGTTTCAAAAAAGGAGTGGCAGGTAGCAATCTCTACATGAAGATGGACAAGGAAAAACTTCTGATCACTCTTGTTTACATCGATGATATAATCTTTGCTAGCAATGATGAAGAAATGAGCCATGAATTTTCTCTAAATATGTCCAAAAAATTCGAGATGTCAATGATTGGTGAGTTGTCTTACTTTCTTGGGCTACAAATATCTCAAAGCTCTGCAGGCATGTTTATATCTCAAGAAAAATATCTTAAAGACATGCTTAAAAAATATGGGATGGAAGATTGTGCACCTATGAGCACACCAATGACCACAGATTGTAAACTAAGAAAAGAAGATGATACCCCCCAAATAGATGCAACTCTTTATAGGTCAATAATTGGATCTCTCTTATACTTAACTGCTACAAGACCAGATATTATGCAAGAAGTAGGAATGGTAGCAAGATTTCAGTCAAGTCCTAAACAATCCCATCTAGCAGCTACGAAAAGAATTCTTAGATATCTGAAAGGAACGACTGATTTCGGTCTTTGGTATCCTAAGAGTTAAAATCTTATGATGACAGCTTATTCTGATGCTGATTGGGCCAGAAGTGTGGATGATCAAAAAAGCACCAGTGGAAATGCATTATTTATGGGATATTGTCTTGTATCTTGGCTCAGCAAAAAGCAATCATCTATATCCCTTTCTACAGTTGAAGCTGAATATATAGCTATTGCTGATTGTTGTACACAAATTCTATGGATGAAGGAAGCCTTGAAGGATGTCAACACAGAAACTAAGCAACCAATTACTATTTTTTGTGACAATACTAGCACCATCAATATTTCAAAGAATTCGGTGATGCACTCAAGAACCAAACATATTCCAATCAAATACCACTTTCTCTGTGAACAAGTTGTTGAACACAATATCAGGCTGGAATACGTCAATACAAAAGAGAAAATTGGGGAAATATTTACAAAACCTATTCCACGAGAATCATTTGAGTATCTTCGCCAAAATATGGGGGTCATTGCTCTTGCATCACATTAAATCAAGCAGCATGTCAGGGGTACAGTATGTTAGGGGGAGCAACATGACAAGGGGAGTACTTTGGCACCCCATTTCCATTGATGTCAAAGGGGGAGAGAAGAAGAATATTTCCATCCAATGAAAAAGGGGGAGATTGTTAATCCAATTTATCATTGATGGCAACAGGTTGATGAATAATCCTAACAATGAAGATGACCTTTGAGACAAAATTTTTACTCTCTGCACATAAATATTCAAGGTCAGTTATAAAGAACAAATATTTTTGTCACCTTGGAGGCAGCCTATCCCAATGAATCCTAGACCATCTGAAATAATATTTTTTTTTCTTTCTAATGAGCCTTTACTTTCCTCAAAACTTCCAACAGTTGATGAGATATGGAATTTTTAAGTGAAGGAAAATTAATGACAGCAGTGAGCCGACCTATTCTTTTCCTTCATGTCAGCCTATTTGCAGAGACATGTCATTGCATTTTGCTGTGTGAAAATCACTATTTATTAAAGTTTTCAAGCTCATTCTTTACCAAGGAATTCGATCACACATCTACAATAAAGTGCAAAGTAAGTTCACATCTCATGAACCAGAAAAACAAATAAGAGAACAATGATTTTTCTTGGACTTGAAGTTATTTAATCTATAAAATATTTTGAATACTTTCGGACTTATTACAATGGATTCATTATAGTGCTATGACATCCTATGGCACGACCTTATAAAAATCCAATCTGTGGTAAAGGAGCTCGGACCCTCTTCAACAGCAACAGTATTATCTTTGGACTGTTTACATATCCCAGTTCTGTTTTTAGAAAATTGCGGGCCTAATATGTGGGTTAAATTCTATTGTATAGACCTGGTAAGCAATGCTTCAGTCTTTCCTTCAAAAGGTTCGGACTATCACTCAAAACTCATGCCCTGTTGCAGCGTTAGGAGCTCGAATCCATACCTACAGACTTCGGATCAGTAGACCTCAAGCTCGGTACTATTGCATATATATAGAGCTTCGGATTTGTGTATTCGTTTTGTGAAACAGTGGCTCGATACTCATTACAACAGCTCAAATTTATCCTTGTGGTGGCTCAACTTCTTCGGATTGTTATAACTTGCAATCAACTTGAATCTAAACAAAGTACTGTGAACAGCTGGTGGAGGGTTATACAAGTTAAGAATGTGAAAGGTCTTGAATAGTGAGTCTTGGAGCATATTTGGAGAGTAAAGGCATTGAGAGTTCTTTGAAGGCAGTCCTAGAGGCTAGTGTAGACATTCCCAAAGTAGAACATTTGAAAATCCTTGAAGCAGAAGTAACTTGAAGAGATTTTTTTGGAAGACCTGGTGCAAAACTTAAGCAGATTATTGAAAACACCTTTGAGGAATTATTTAAGTCATATAAAGACACCTGTAGAACTTGATCTTGAGACACCATTGGAAACCATGATGCGGTGACTTGGAGGATTTGGCTGGGTATCATAGATCTTGTTGAAGACACTTATGTAAGTACGTATCACACTTTCTCTCTAAAGATTTCTGAAGGATTGGTTTCCTTGGAGTAGGAGCTCATAAACACAAGTTTGGTGCCTTGAGAAGATAGGATCGAAGCCCTAGAGGTCAGAGCCTCATCAAAGTCCAAGTTGGTGCTTGGCAATAGGTTGGTGCCTGTTTCATTAAAAGGGCTGGTGCCCTTCACTCATCTATCGTATACTATTATTAAAAAAAGGGATTGAAGTTCTGATTAATCCTTAATATCATTATTATACACCTCTTTGTTGTTTAATTGTGAAGAATCTAACTGGAAATAATTAACAATTGAAAAGAAATACCAATTCACCCCCCTCTCAGTATTTCCAACATAATTTCTTGCAGATTCACAGGAAATTCCTACAGCAAAGGTATAGAAATTTCCTGCAAAAGTTGTGGTGTGATGTAATAAGCAGGATAAGTGGGATAAGTGATTGCTTCAACATTATGACTAGGTTGGACAGATTTATTGTTGGGATTGGATATTGGCTGTGCAAGAAGTTGTGTGGGACGTGATTGAGTTGGTGGGGAAGGAAACTAAATTTTTAGTTGTGGTTGAACCATTTGTTGTTGCGAATAGAAATTTCGAGGAGGATAATTTGATGAAACAAGGCAAGGAAATTTTCCCTACCAAGGTTTTTTTGGAGGCCAAGGCTGCCAAGGAATTGGAATATTCCACATATGATTCTGAGCATAAGGAAATTGAAAATTTTGATGCAACATACCTGCAAGACATCATTTCCATGGCCTTTGAGGTGCCATTGCATAAAGCGTACTAAAAAATTCCTGATCTACTACATGTGTTGCCTTAACTTCTGGGAGAGAAGGACACTTATCAGTGGAATGATCAGCTTCACATAGTAGACATACCTCTATGCTAGCTACAGGGCACTCCCTCAAGGGATGTTTCTTCCTGCATTTGGAGCAGAACACAACAAGGGACTTTTACACTTCCTCTTGTTTCTTGTTAGCCTACAAGACATCCAACTTTGAGAACAAAATACTAAGAATATATTTCTTAAAATTTTCAAATAAATTACCCATTTTAGCTCTAGCTACCCCAGCCCCAGCAACTGGTTTAATGAGCTTGGAAGAAGTATCTTCTTCTCCCTTTCCAATCTTAGAATTTCCCCTTGAATACCATTGACACAACTCGCACACATCATCATAACTTAATTTTGATATATCACCTG
Organism: Pinus albicaulis; assembly: GCA_034641835.2. Lineage (NCBI taxonomy): Eukaryota > Viridiplantae > Streptophyta > Pinopsida > Pinales > Pinaceae > Pinus > Pinus albicaulis. The sequence continues at coordinate 697,651,442 of CM076577.1, read as the reverse complement.
CTCCCATCAAATTCAAAACCTACAAATATTCTAGTTTTATTTCCCTCGGCAAAAGTTTCCTCAAGGTTTCCTTGCTTAGCTCGTTCATCTTGGATATTTGCATATTGTACTGAAATATTTTCACGAGGTCCTCTAGGATATCCCCGTCATTCAAAGACATGCCAAAGATTTCCTTTCTAATGTCCTTGGTTTTACAATAATCCTAATAATTTTTCAAAAATGCCTTCTTCATGTCATCCCATGTTGAAATGGAATTTGCACTCAATCCCTTAAACCATCTAAGATCTACATCTTTTAATGTGGCGGGAAACAAAGTCAACTTATGATAATTTGAAAAATAATCGTAGCTCCTGCACAATACATCAAACACAAATAAGAATGCATCTGGATCTTCACTTGAGGTACCACAAAATTTTGGTAAGGGAGAGGGAGGAATGTTTTTCATCTAACTGGTTCCAGCAGATTCTATTATAGGAAATTCAAGCGTAGCTAGTTCCTCTTCATTTTCATGATAGTCCCCATCTATAGTAGTACCAGTACCCTCTATATGAGCCATATCAGACCAAAAGAGAGTGGGATCTTTGAAAGCTACAGATTATTTAGAGTCATCGGTCTAGAACTCTAGTTCTTGAATAGGATTGTGATGAATTCCTCTTCAGGCTGACCATTGAGAAGAGATGTTGTCTTCTTAGTAAGAGGATATTATAGGTGAGAAACAACAGAAGACTCTCAGACTGAATAATCTGTTGTGGGAGTATTGATATGGTTAGGATCAATTTCCAAACTCTTTTTCATAATTATCAACCTCTGGTTCGGATTCCCTATCTCCTCTACCTTGTTATTCATAGGCTTATTTTTCCATGCCATTTTATTAGTGGATGAAGTGGTGCTCACACCACCACTAAAAACATTTGAAAATATTCGACCCTATTCATACATTATGCAGAAATTTCAAAAATTATTATTACCAAGCAATCAAGAAGTGGCTTTGGTGAACTCTGATCTCTACAGGTGTATAGGCCTTACCCCACGTCTTACCACTTTGACTCCCCCTTGTCTTGAAAAACTTAAACAAAATATATCACACCAAAACACTTTCAGTATTATCCCGTAGCACCTCCCTGACAATAATGCCAAAATTTTGGGTGCAAAACATAGCTTTACAATTTGATACACACATTAATTATCAACTAGGGGTACTTCATAACCTCGTGAGGTGATGTCCAAAATACATGAACATTGATACTTCTAGTGCAAAAATTCCACAACATGATCCTAAATTTCCCTTCTCTATTTCTCAACACTTAGCAACAAAAGCTATGGAGCAGATAATTCATCTCTCCACAACATCTAAAATTTCTGATGAAGATCAAGAGAATATTGAAAATCAAATAGTAATTAAATCACATCCACTCCAATCATTCAAACTCACAAAAATTGATCATAAGTTGCATGCTAGTTTTCTCCTTTAATCAAATAAAAGTATTCATGAAATAAACTCAAACATTAACCATGAAAGGAGCTTGTTCCTATGAAAGTAAAGAAGAGAAATGGAACTTTGTGCAAATATAATTTCAATACATTAAAAAATAAAAAATGAACACAAAACTATAGCTACTGGAGTTGTGAGTGAAGGGGGCTCTCCCTTACTCACAACTCTTTAATAAATAAAGGATTTAAAACAAAATCAATAGAACATAATTTTATATTGATCTGTAAAATAAAGTCTTACAATAGTACAAAATTCAGATATCTATTAATCGCTTAATCTCCTTAACTTACTTAACCCCTTTACAAATAGAATACATTGTTCTTATACAACCTGCAGACCAGTGCCTTTTCCTAACTAAGTAGAAATTAAAATTGTTTGTTAAAATAAGATGAAGACACAACAAATAGAAATCGTTGGTTTGATCCATGACTGGAAGCATGGATCAAACTCGGATCTGCTGAAAATGAACTGATTTCCCTAGTTTGGCCGAGATGAGAAGAACAAGAGTTGGGTAGTTGAGAAGGCTAAATTTTGAGTAGTTGATAGAATAGAATCCATGTGGATGATTTTTCCAACAAAACCCATGTTCCTGTTTCTCCCGAGGGTGATCAGAACATATCTAATTATCTAGACGTCTGCGTGAAATCCGTCATTGCTATAGGAAATCGATGTTGCTGCAAGAAATCAGTGTTATTGCAAGAAATCATAGATCTGCCCAGAAATAATTATTCTGTGGGAAATTTGATTATTTCTTCTCATAGTCGTAGATTAGTCAAATTAGGTAACTATCAATATCAAATTTCTTAGGAATAAATAAAAATGACATGTTTAAGTAATATGCATACCTTAGAGTTTGAATCACCTTTCTTGGTCAAAATGTGGCACTGGGTGTCAAAAGGATGATAATTAGATAGGAAAAAAGGGTGTGAAAAAGGTGTGCAACCTTAGGAGTATTGTCCAAAAGTGGCCAAAACCTAGGCCCAACATGGCTTGTGGGCTAGCCCTAAAATTTTGGAATAAGGTTTGTGGCCACACTCTGAGAGCTAGGAAATATCGATTCGCATCACACTAAGGATGGGTTATCTGTGTGGTTGGAGGCCTATGGCTACATTGGTAGGCTTGCATGTGTGCATCTTGGAAGTAAATCTAGGTTGAGCTCAGGGAAATGATCACCAGGAGAAGCTGAACTCATAGAATTTTGATCATGTGTCTCCAGGTGGTTGCAGTAAGTGTTGGACAAGTGGACACAATTTCCATAACTTAATCTAGGAAGTTGGGTTATGCATAGTAAATCTTAGCTCATTTTTACCCTGGTAAGTTTTAAAAGTGGGTAAATGTTGGGTGGGGTGTTACAATGTCATTTCACTAATTTTGGACTTTGTACTCCTATGCCCCCCTGAATGCAAAGAAAACAAGTGGGAGAATATTGGGTATGTCTTATATTCTTTCCATGACTTATGTGAACCATGAAAAAAGAGGGGTACTAAGGGGGGTTGTTCAACACCCCCCCGTCACCCTGAGTCAGGGGTATGTAAGGGGTAGCTGGATGCCCCTTGCTAAAGGTTCAAGGTAGCTCTCGAAAGGAAATTTTTTGGGAATTTGTTTTTTCATTTGATTTTTGTCATTTTTCAGCCCATGGTTTTTCTCAAAGAGGTTTTTTGGTGCATGGTGGTTTTTCCCAATTTTTGTACTTCTGATTATGGAACTAAGGTTGGATTGGTGGTTCATGTACCCTACATGATATGCATATTTTATTGTAACAATGTAAAAAAACTATAATGAAAGAAAACTTGTTGGTTTCTATAGGTTTGGATTTCAAGGATAAAATCTCTATGTAAATTTATGTATTTTCCATTATATATTTTATTTTTTAATTAAGAATTAGTTCGCAACAATTAATTATATAGGGGTAAAAAATTCAATCTATGGGAACTTTAAAGGAAATCATCCAGCATGAGGTGCATATATTTGAACCTAAATCTCTAGAGCATGTTTTCAGTCTAAAAAGGAAAGTTGAAAGTAAATACAACTAGAATTTGGGCACTAATAACTATAGAGAAAATGATGCTTCCTCTCCTAAGTCGACAAATTTGAATCCTCATCAAACAAATTAAATAAGGGCAAGGATAATATGTTTGAACAATGACATCAACTACAAAAAGGTGCATAAATGTAGTGAGAAGAAATGATTCTACATAGACTATGAATATGAAGAAGATTAAGAGGTGCAACAGTCACAAGATATAGAGCTAGAAGAGATTATTTTGACAATATATTCTCATGCATTGGTTGTCATAAACACTCCAAAAATCCTAAAGATAGAATGGTATATCAAAAAGAAAAGGGTAACAATATTCATTGATTTAGGTAGCAGCCATAAATTCATCATTTATAATTGGAAAAAAATATTAATTGATTTGTATGTCCAACACCGGAATTTTAAGTGATGATTGCATATGGAGGTACCACGAATTATTCAGGGAAGCGTTATAGTATTAAGCTAAATATTGGGGGGTATTTTTTGGATACTCCCATGATTTCAATCCAAATGGTTGGTTTTTATATTGTATTTGGGGTCTAATGGTTACAATCACTGGGAATAGTGATTCTTAATTTTCAAGATATTTTCATAATATTTTCCTTATAAGGAAAGGAAATAAATCTTATAGCTATCCAATGGAAACCTAGTAAAGTGATAAGCTTAATAGCATGACAAAATTTCTAAAAAATGAACACTAATGTGTACTTGCATAATTGTTTTCATTATGTATTGAAAAATTTAAATCCTCTGCTCTAGTGGATCTCCACAAAGTTATCAAAATTCATTCTAAGGTATTTGGCGATATTCCTAAGGGTCTTCCACCTTCCCAAGATCATGACTATGCTATTCATTTTCAACCTCAAACTCTACCACCTAAAATTAGGTTTTATAATTATCCACATGCATAAAAGAGTGACATTGAACATATGGTTCAAGAAATTTTAGAGGATGGAATCATTCAACCTAAGTAGAGTGCTTTCTCTTCACTAGCGGTGATGGTTATCGAAATGATGTTTCATGGTGTATGTGTTTAGATTATAGACAACTCAATAGAATTAAAATAAGAAATAAGTTTCGCATTCTTCTCATTGATGAATTATTAGATGAATTGCATGGAGAAGATTTGTTTACTAAGTTGGATCTTCATTCCAAATATCATCAAATTAGATTAAGAAAAGAATACATTCCAAAAATAGTGTTTAGAGAACTTGAAGGTCATTATGAGATTTTGGTTATTACATTTGGACATACAAACATGACATGAGCATTTGAAATCTTGATAAATTATACGTTCAAACCCTTGAAAAATTTGTATGAGTATTTTTTGATGGGAAATATGATGACCTTTAATCTATAGCATCATGTATTCTCCTCTCACGTTGTTTATTTTTGGCCTAGAAACAAAAATTGGGAAGAGAATGTACAACATGTTGATAGCGTCTTAACTCTTAACACTATTAAAACAACAACAAAAATATGAAAAGGATTCCAAGTGTGCATTTTTGGGTTCAATAAGTGGAATATTTGGGTCATATTGCATCACAAGTGTGTCAAGGTGGATCCTAACAAAATCAAATCTATGTTTGAATTCCCAATCTACAATACCTTGAATAAACTTAGAGGATTCTTAGTATTGACAAGATACCAACACAATTTTGTCAAGAATTATGGTTAAATATGTTAGGTCCCTATAATACTAGTATATTTCCCTTATTGTTATTGTTAGTGTATCCCCCTATTGTTATTGTTGTTCCACTGTATCCCCCATGTTGTTATTTTTGTGTCCCATAGAAGCCCATTATTTTTATTGTTGTGCCCTTACATTATTATTGATATGTAGGCTATAATTATATTGTGACCCATTAGACCCCTATATATACCAAGGAGGTCTTATAGTTTGTATCATTGAAGAATTTTTCATTTATGTAATGTAAAGTAGGTTTCCCCCTCATAGAGGATAATTTTTAAGTCATTTATCTACATTTTCTTCTATTTTGTGAGTTGGTGGCATAACATTTAGTATCAGAGCTTTGGATTCTAGGGTTTCAGAAGCTGAAATTTTGACCGTGAGGAGCCAAAATTATGATGAATTTCCTGTAAAAATTTCATATCTTGGTTCGCTACATTTTCGGAGATATGGTACAAAGAAGTTATGTTTTTTGCATGTTTCTGAATTCAGTATCAAATAGGTGACCTTGGGATAATCATCACAAATTCCTATATGAGCATCATATTTGAATTTTGTAAAAATTGATCGAAAGTGTACAGACTTTAGTATTCCTTGTACCATTTTCAGGGGAAAATATCTAAATAGTGACATGTGTCACTCCATACAAGTTTCCTCTACTGAACCAGTCCATAATCAGTTCATCGTGGGAGATTGGGAATTACTTTATCTTGAAGAAACCAAATTTGGTCTGCCTTGTGACATGGGAAAGAAGAATCAAATGACTACAACAAGATGAAATTTCAGACCTTGGAGATTTGAAATTACATAGATACAATAGTTTCAATATCAAACTCCTAAAAAACAAGAAAAATGTGTGTATTTTTTAATTTTTCATAACTTTTGTTTGAAAAATCAGTTTTAAGGGAATTAAAGGGAATATTGAAGCATAGATATAAGTATTTGGTTCTAAAATTTGTCCAAAAAAAATTAATTCTACAACCATTAAGCCCTCATAAATCTCTACTATGACGCATGAAGAGGAAGAATTGCAACATGGTATATCAAAGTTACAGGACCAAGTGCAACAAATTTGTCTCTCAGACAAAGCAACCAAAGATGAAATGGATGGCTCAAAAGGGGACATGGATGGTATAAAAGGAAACATTGGTGTTTTTAAATTATACATGGATGTGGTTAATGTCAAGTTGGAAGGGTTGACAAAGTTGTTGCAAGAAAGGATTCACAGTGGTAACAAGGTAATCCATGAAAATCACGATGAGGAAAAAATAAATATGAATTATGATTTTAGAGACTCCAAAGTGGGGTTTAAGAACCACCACGTTCCAAATATAGATATGAGGAAGTTTGATGGCAAGGATCCAGTAACATGGATACTACATATGGAGGTTATTATGATCTACATGAAGTGAAACCCTCACAAAACGTATGTATTGCATCTTTATATTTATAACCCAATCATTTTTTATGGTATAGATGGTTTTTTTCTCATAAACCACTTGTCACGTGGTCAATTTTTGTATAGGAAATGATATCACATTATCAAGATACAAATAGAAACACCTTCTTTAGTGGATTGATAAATCTCAAAAAAAAGGGTTCAATGGTGGAGCACATTGAAGACTTCCAAAAAATGAATATTAGGGTAGTCGATCTTCCAAAGGAGCATAGGATTTATGTCTTCATAGGGAATTTAAAATATAAAATCCAACATGAGGTTCACCTTTGGCAACATGTTTCATTGGAGAACGCATTCTGGGTGGCAAGAAAAGTTGAGAGAAAAATTATGGTAGCAAGGAAGTCTAGCACTCACAACTATAAAGACGGAAGTGTTGCTGCTCCTAGTCTTCCACAACCTACAAGGTTAACACCACAACAATTGGAGGAAAAAATAGAAAAAGGTCTTTATTAAGTTGTGATAGAAAATACACTAAAGGTCATAATTGTGTTGAGATTATTTTACATAGATTGTGAAGAGGAGGAAGAAAAGGAACAATAAACATCAAAAGAGGATGATATACACCAAGAACCAGCCCTAGAAAAAGAAGAAATGAATTTGAAAATATATTATAATGAATTGGTATGAATTTCCACTCCTCAAAGTCTCAATATGGAAAGATATATCAAGAAGAAAAAGGTAATAGTTCTGATTTATTTGGGTAGTACCCACAATTTTATTCATTGTAAGATAGCAAAGGAATTGAATTGCTACATATATCCAGCACCAGAGTGTCAAGTGATGGTTGTAAATGGAGGAAATATTAATTTCTCTGGAAAGTGCCATAATATGAAGTTAACTTTGGGGGAATATGTATTGAATAGTCCAATGTTTTCCATTCGAATGGGTGGTGTTGAAGTTGTACTAGGAGTCCAATGGTTACTTTTGATTTTCGTGAACTTTTCTTGAATTGTTTTTAGGAAGGAAAGGAAGGTGAATTAATGGGTATCACAGGGAAACTTGGAAATATAATTATCTCTAATGGCATGAAAAATCCTATGAAGAAATAACAACAGGTCGTCATTACACAATTATGCTCACTAGAGGTTCAAACATCGAAATTATCCATTTCTCAAAATCTACAAAAAGTATTGGAAAACCTTTCCAAGGTTTTTGAGACTCCCAAAGGGATTCCACCTATTTTTTATCATGATCATGATATTCATTGTATTCCAAGAAGTGTTCCTCCAAAAACCAGACCTTACAGATATCCATATGCCCAAAAGAGTGAAATTGAACATATGGTTGCAGAAATTCTAGAGGCGGGTATAATTCAACCTATTAAAATCTCTTTCTCTGCTCCAGTAGTATTGGTGTGCAAGAAGGATGGATCATGACTTATGTGTCCATATTATAGGGATATCAACAAGCTTACTATTAAAGATAAATTTCTCATTCATGTCATTGATGAATTGCTGGATGAATTACATGGATATATTTACTTCACCAAGTTGGATATTCATTCAGGATATCATCGAATTAGAATGAATACTGAAGAAATTATGAAAACAACATTCATAACTCATGACGGTCATTATGAATTTTTGGTCATGCCTTTTGGCCTTACTAATGAACCTTCCACATTTCTAGTTTTGATGAATTCCATTTTCAAACCCTTTCTTAGAAAATTTTTGTTAGTAATTTTTGATGATATACTAATCTATATCAAGTCTTGGAAGGATCATATTCAACATGTTCATAGGGTGGTCAAACTATTGAAGGAGAAAAAAATATATGAAAAAACCTCCAAATGTTTTTTTAGAGAATAGGATGTGGGATATTTGGGTCATATTGTATCTCATGATGGTGTTAAGGTAGACCTTAAAAAAATTAAATCCATTGGGGAATGGAAAATCCCCACAACCATAAATAATTTTAGAGGATTTCTCAGGTTCGTGGGATATTATAGCAAGTTTGTTAAGAATTATGGAAGAATAGTAGCATCTCTAACAACATTACTGAAGAAAGCTACATTTTCTTGGAATTGAGAAGCAACTAATTCCTTTGAACATCTTAAAGAGGCAATGTGCCAAGCGTCATTCTTAGCTACATCAGACTTCACAAAAACCTTTATTGTGGAATGTGATGCCCCAGGAAATGGAATTGATGTTTTTTTAATGAAAAAAGGAAGACCCATTTCTTTTGAAAGTTGTCCAATCAAATGAAATTATTTACACAAACCTATTTATGAGAAGGAAATTTTGGAAATTATACATGCACTAAAGTAATGGATACCTTACCTAATGGGAAGACACTTCAAGGTAAAAACAGATCATGATAGTCTTAAATAATATTTGGAATAAAGGTTATCTTCAGAAGAACAACAAAAATGGGTCACAAATATGTTGGGTTATGAATTTGAAATCATATACAAAAAAGAGAAGCAAAATGTTGTTGCACATTCACACTCAAGAAAGGATGAGGATGTGGAAGCATTGCTTTGTTCCATTTCTATTATCCAACCTAATTGGATAATCGAAGCAAGAGATGGATGGAAGAATGACAAAGAAGTGTGGACACTCATTCAAAAGTTGCAGCAAGATCCCAGTACATCTGATACATTTAGCTAGAAAAATGATTCATTATGGTATAAAGATCACTTATCTCTTTGTAAGAATTCCCAACTCAAAAAAAATATTATCTTCGAATTGTACACTTCCTGTTAGGAGGTAAATTATGATTTTTAAAAAATTACCACGGGGTAAAGAAGGATTTTTTTGGGATGACCTTAAATCTGATATTTTGAAGTTTGTGGCAGAATGTTTGGTTTTCCAACAAAATAAAGTTGAGACAATTAAAACCTCGAGTCTGTTACAACCTTTAACCATTGCAAGTTAGAGTTGGGAGAAGGTCTTAATGGATTGTATCACGAGTTTACCCATGTCTGAAGGAAAGAGTGTCATCATGGTGGTAGTTGATAGACTTACCCAGTATTCACATTTGTGTGCATTATCTCATCATTTTAAATCTAGTATAGTTGTTACTGCATTTATGGAAACAATTAAAAACCTACATGGAAACCCAAAGATTATTGTAAGTGATAGAGATCCCATTTTCACTAAAAAATTTTGGACGAAATTATTTTCTTGTCTTCGTACTCAATTATCTCATAGCTCATCTTATCATCCCCAATCTCACAAGAAAACTGAGATAGTGAACCGATGTTTGGAATGATATATTTGTCACTTTGTATTTGATAAAAAAACACAATGGGTCAAGTTACCTTTATCTGAATGGTGGTATAATACTTGCTTCCACACTGCAGCAAAAATGACCCCATTTATGGAACTTGATGGATACCATACCATCCATCAAATCATATTTAAGATAAAATTCTAAAGTTCAAGTAGTAGAAGATCACATCGACCATAAACAACAAGTTATACAACTCTTAAAGGATTACCTCAATATGGCACAAAATTGAATGAAAGAACAAGCACATCAACATCGCAATGAAAGAATATTTGATGTAGGTGATTGACTATTTTTACGGTTATAACCATACAAAAAAATGTACCTCAAGAAAGATAATAAGGATAATAAATTATCACCTAATTACTATGGTCCTTACAAGGTGTTGCAAAAGATTGGTAATATGGCATACAAATTGGAGTTTCTTGCATATTTTGGAGTACACCCAATTTTCCATGTTTCATGCTTAAAGAAGGTTATCGGTGACAAGCTTGCAGTTAAAACAGTGTTTCCAGAACCTGACGAATAAGGAAAAATCATATTTGAGCTAGAAGAAGTCACGGAAAAAAGAAAGTTACAGTTAGAGAATCGATTAATTTCATAGTATCTCATTAAGTGGAAGAACTTACCCACTGAAGAATCCATATGGGAGGATGAAAATTTTATACAGAAGCATCAGGAATTACTAAAGCATTGAGGAAAACACTTTTTCAAAGGAGAGGAGCATGTTAGGTCCCTATAATACTAGTGTATTCCCCTTATTCTTATTTTTAGTGTAGTCCCCTATTGTTATTGTTGTGCTCATGTATCCCCCATGTTGTTATTTTTGTGCCCCATAGAAGCCCACTATTGTTATTGTTGTGCCATTACATTATTATTGATATGCAGTGTCAGATTATATTGTGACCCCTTAGACCCCTATATATACCAAGAAGGTATTACATTTTTATCCTCCAATAATTGTTCATTTATGTAATATAAAGGAGGTTTACCCCTCAAAGAGGATAATTTTTAAGTCATTGATCTATATTTTCTTCTATTTTGTGAACTAATTGCGTAACAAAATAACAACACTTTTAATAAAATTATTTAATAATGAAGAATTTTCTTATATCAAATAAGAAACCAAAGATTTTGAAGAACTTAAAGAGGCCATGTGTACAACTCTCATGTTTGTGACACTTGACCTCATCATGCAGGGGCATTAGGCTCTAGAAATAATTGTACTTTTATAAGACCTAGGAGGGTATTATGTTTTCGAAGTTTCATGTAAATATTAGTATTTTGAATAAACATGGTAGGGAAATTGTAATTGTTCTCAAGTCATTTGAGAACATGAGAAATTGGTTAAGATAGGAATATGAAGACAACCAAGGGTATGAGTAGATTTAGGATCAGTTTTAGTAGTTTCAATTTGAGATCCAAAATTAGGAACTAAAGAATTTCAAGAGGCTCTGTCAAGAAGTCGAATCGACTCATTTGTGTTTGTATAAATGTAAACGCCTGTAGGATAGGAAGAGAGCCCTTTCAGGAACATAGTAGGAGGATAATGGCCATCGAACTAAATATCTGGCCAGCCATAAATTGTAAGCGAATACTTTGGTAATTGATGACATAATATGTATTGATGAAGGATTGTTTCCAATTCCTATATGAAAATATATATATTGCTGAGGAAATTGTCCATAAGTTCTGTGTACATAACATGTGTTCTTGGTCGAATCTATATGAAGAATATTTGTGGCTCTAGAGTAACTACGAACTCTGAGTTATGAAATGATTGAACTTGCATGCTTTGACTATTCAAACCCTTCGTGAGAGTATGGGTGGTAGTCCTAGTCTTGTGAGTAGGAACCCCTAGGCAAAGCACTGCCAGTAAATTGAATTTGGGGCTTTGATCGTCTTCTGTGGGTTATTGGAGGAATTGACTTGTAAAGGGAGGTGAATTGATCACTGTAAGGATCGATTTTGAGATAGAATAATTCTCTATGTAGAGGGGGGCTTAGATCCTCCAGGGAATACATTTGATATCGACAATAGAATAAGTATGAAATGGTTGGGTTCGAAGGCCTTCAATCGATACCCATTCTCTTGGTAAGGTCTCATACAGTATGAGGGGTTGGTTACCCACTCTACTATGTAATCAACAGCGGAGAAAGATCGAGAATTTGAACTCAACTTGAGGGTTATTGTAGTGGAACCTGGGTAGTACACATCAGATATCCGCACGCACCAAGGAATTGAAACGGAACCTGGAGCCAAAGAATGGAACCATGAACGAACAATAAAACCAACATTTGGGGAACAATGGATTTTGCACAAGTATAAAGTAGTAAGCTATTTTTGTAAAATTAACGCGATCACATTCGCTGGAGGACGCGTGGTATGAGGCGGGTTTCCAAAACTATTTACATCACGTGCTAACGTCCGGTATTTAACCCCTCGCGATATCCATCCACGCCCGTTCGATCAACAGTTGAGGCGTGACGTTGTACGGATCGTTGGATCCGCTCGATACATAACCAAGGTACGTGGCTTGTGGGAATTGAAGTATTATGTTGAGTATTATGGGTGTAATCCTAAGGTCTAGGAATAGACATTAGCGCTGCATTAATTATGAAGTTAAGACTTGGTTGCGATGTTTTACATTTGGTGGTAACTATAATATATGTTGAGATACTATAATGCATGCTGATATATTGTAGTTGTTAACGGAGGGTGCGAGTATAAGATCTGCATTCGTATCGAAGTTATGAGGGCTAGTTTTATTGTGTGGTTTCACAACCATAGGTGTAATAAGAGATGAACTTCCATATATTGTTAGTGTGTGATCAGATTTAAATTCATTTGGGCATAACCTTACAGTGAATTTTTGTTTTATGCATAGATATTGAAGAATGTGGGACAGAGAGTTAGCCCGGGCATCAAAGTGGTATCAGAGCTGGAATAGCTCTTTTTGAACAAAGTTTAAGTTTGGTGAATGCAAAGAAATCAGACTTCTGGAACTGAGAATATTGCAGCCTACAGGGATACAGTGAAGGTGATTGCAGAATTACAGAGTCCAATTGGAGGGCCAGTGTTTTGAAGACTACAGATTTGGGGAAGGAAGATCAGATTCTGAAATCTGATATGCAGCATACATATTTGTAGTGAACGGGATTTTCAGAGTGAGTGGAAGACAAGATAGTGTATAAATCTTGCGGGAGGATAATTTTAAATCTGGTGTGTATTTTATGTTTGCAGAATTGCGGTTGTGGAAAATTAAAGATATAGTTTGAGAGTGAAGGTAGGAAGCCTGGTATTCAGCTAGAGGCTGGATAAAGAGGACAATTGTAGTGTTCTCAAGAGAAAACGAGCATTGTTTAACTCTAGTTGAAGGGTTTTTTGTAGAAGTTATAGTGCAGACAATTGAAGACATCTCAACAGGAGCAGATCACAGCTCTGAGAGCAGTGATAGAAGAGTCAAGCAAGGGAATATAAGTGGAGAAGAAGTGTGGCCGAACCTACAAGAATTCCAACAGAGGTTGGATGAGAAGAGAGCAGAGGTGTTCCTGAGAAAATTTGCAGAGTGAAGCCTAGGAAGCGCAGAAGAGAGTGCTCAGAAGGTTCCATCAAACAGGGGACCGGTACTTGCCAAAAGCTGGATCTGGAGGAAGGGATTGGTGAGGCGAGTTGCAGCAAGAGAGCTTATTGTTGGAAAGGCTTAGTGCAGCTTGTGAGTGAAGAACTCCTAGAGAAGAAAATGGCTACTGAGAGCCATAGTAGAGATTGCAGAGATTGCAGAGGTTCTGAGAGAAGCCACAACAGAAGGGTGAGGGAAGATGCCAAATAAAATGGCATAAGGAAGAGAATCACTGATGAAGAATGGTAGAAATAATTAGCTGAGATCGGGGAGCAGTTCAACAGATTGAAACTGAGGATAGAAGAAATCCAGAGAGTTGGTTGGGTCATGAAAAAGAGAGTAAATTGGCAATCACTACAGTTGAGATTGAGGCAAAAGAAGATTTCCTTATTGAGAGGAGAACTCAGAGCAGCTGAGTTGAAAGAAGAAATTTCTGCTTGTGAAGCAGAACAGAGCACATATGAAGAGTGGAGACCTGCAAGAGATCTTGTGAGATATGATGAAGACTTGAGGCAGCAAGAAGCTTTTCTTGCTGAAGAGGAAGTCATTGAGGATTTTCTGAGTTATTGGACAAGTCCAGATGATGTAAGGGCTTGTGTTTCCTAGTCTGACAAATGTGAAGTGATGATAGAATCCACAGAGGAAGAAGAACCCAGAGTTCTTGAGGCAAGGATGGAAACTGAAGATTCCATGTGCAGACCTGTTCAAGAAGAAGTGCTTGAGAAAGCAGCCAAGATTGAAATTCCTTGTGATTTGAAAAATAAAAATTTTTGTGTGTTTGCAGGTACACCACTAGAATATGGACAAGCTTTAGAGGTTGTTGATGAGGAGGAGACATTGAATCTGAAATCTATTCAGATCAATGCTGAGATAGTGAAATTTTAGGAAGAGATAAAGAAAGAAGAGTCAACTGAAGATATTCAGCAGAATGTTGAAGCTGAGAGAGAAGGACCAACAGAGGATTGGTCAAGAACTAGCAGAGGCATAAAGGGTTGTGTAAGGTTCTCGAAATCTACTCCTATTGAAGTTGTTGATTTGTATAGGAGGTTGGACTTCCAGAGAAGAGAATTGGAGAGGAATAGGACTTGTGTATAGGATAAGTTGCTGGAGAAGCAAGGCAGAACAACCGTCATGAATGAAAATCGAAGAACAGAGGATAAGAAGAAAATGATTCAGCAAAATGAAGGAGTTCATTTTGATGAATCATAGCAGAACAGAATCCATGGACTAGATGTTGAAAGGAAGAGGAGACTAGCTGACAGTCTCATGAAAGATGCAGATCAGCATGCTGAGGTGCTGACAGAAGATTTAGGAGGATGTTCATAACAACACACTAATGTGTTTTCAAGGGAGGAAAATGTGTTAAGGCCTTGGAATTTTACTACTGGTGATTCATGTGTTAATCATGCAGAGAAAGAGGAAGAACAATAGTTGAAAGTTGTCAGAGAGGTGAACAGAAAGGAAACGGTATTGGCTGAAAACATAGTGAAGGATAATAATTTGGACATGGTGATTGGAGCAGTGGATATGACTCTCACATCTGAAGAGAAGGATGATGAAGAATCTCTGAGTCTTGAACTAGACTTAGAATTTCCGGGAGAAGGATTGATGACTAGGTCATCAAATGAGGCCTTTGGGTCTTGTGGCTTTGAAACTGATAGTTTTTTTATGTTTACAGGAAAGGCTGAAGACAATCCATCTCTTGGAATTGCCCTGGGAAAATAAAAACTGTTGCAGAAGGAAAGTGATACCAGTATGCCTCACATGCAGGAACTTGTCACTACCATTGACAGAGAGGAGTTGGCTAGTTGGATGGGCCAAAGCTAGCCTGAAGAGCAATTTTTAGAAGCTGCTGAAGTGAAAAAGAATCAACTTTCTATGATGACAGAAGATGAGAAAGAAAAGCTTAAATCGCTTGGTTGGACTACCAGAATCCATCAAGAAGGTGACAGGAAATTGTTGAAGATTGCCCATGGAGAAGGAGAAAATGCTGAGTTTAAATTACAACATACTAAATATGTAAGGCAAGCAAAGAAAGGATGGCTGGAATGTTTGCTGAGAAAATTTATGCAAGAGGGAGAAATCGCAGACACTAGAGTGAGATTTCTTGAAGCAGTGGAAATAAGAAGAGTGGATACTAGTTGGCAGAAGCTAAGTGTTTTTATTGGTATGCTGAGGAAGATAAATGAGCATGCTACTGCAGGTAGAAAATTAATTGGTGATTTTTTTTCTGAGAATGAATTTGCAGATGGTGAAAAAAAGAAGAGTGTTGCGGAGGGATAGGAAGGGGAGGCAGCAACACCCATGGTGGCAGCTGAAGCAGCATGGGGAATGACGCCTGCAGGAGTAGTAAACATGTTAATGACATGTGAGGTAGCAAGAGCAGCAGCACTGAAATTAGCAAGAATTGATAGCAGTAGCTGTAGACAAAATAATTTCCTGCTGGAGGATAGGCTGGACAAAGAAATTGAAGACATCAGGGAGCTGATGATGAAAGTGACTCAAGAACAACAGACAACAGCAGGAAAGTAGGAGAGTTTCAACAAAAGGAAGACAAAGGCAGATTGTGAAAGCATAGTTGGGGGCCAATTGCAGAACAAGATTTGGAGACCGTGAAGTAATTGAGATGATGTTGTGGATATGACAAAACAAGGTTTGGATCCAGGGAGGCGAGGAAGGTCAAATGCACATGATCAAGAGATCATGAACAATTGAAACTTGAGTCTTTAATCCAGAGACATTGAATACAAATAACAACACTTTTATAAAAGACTTGGAAGGTCTTATTTTTCCAAGATTTGAAGCAAATGTTAATCACCACACAAAGAAAATAAACTTATGGTGGAATTTATATATGGTGTTTTATAAACCATTTGAGAACATGAGAAATTGGTTAAGATAGGAATATGAAGAGACAACCAAGGGTATGAGTAGATTTAGGATCAGTTTCAGTAGTTTCAGTTTGAAATCTAAAATTAGGAACTAGAGAATTTCAAGAGGCTCTGTCAAGAAGTCGAATCGACCCATTTGTGTTTGTATAAATGTAAATGCATGGATGGGAAGAAAGTATAGGAGGCAGTAGGAGATATTTGTATAGACTACAACTCTACAATGACATAAAATTTAGTAGATAATTACAGTAATTGATGAAATAATATGTATTGATGAAGGATTGTTTCCAATTTCCGTATGAAAATATATATATTGCTAAGGAAATTTTCCATAAGTTCTGTGTACATAACATGTGTTCTTGGTCGAATCTATATGAATAATATTTGTGGCTCTAGAGTAACTATGAACTCTGAGTTATGAAGTGATTGAACTTGCACAGCATTCATTGAACCTTACTTGGAAATGTGGGTGATGATCTAGTCTTTTGGTAGAACACAGCCCTGCTTCTTCTTGGTCTGAAATTAATTTGAGAGCTTTGATCGTCTTCTGCTGTGAACAACAGAGAATTGACTTGTGAGGAGGTGAATGGTCTGTTATGGATGATTAGAATGAAAAATTCTAGTAGGGGAAGCAGATCATCTTGGGAATACATTTGATATCGACAACAGGATAAGTATGAAATGGTTGGGTTCGAAGGCCTTCAATCGATACCCATTCTCGTGGTAAGGTCTCATACAGTACGAGGGGTTGGTTGCCCACTCTACTGTGTAATGAACAACGGAGAAAGATTGGGAATTTGAACTCAATTTGAGGGTTATTGTAGTGGAACCCAGGTAGTACACATCAGATATCAGCGCACACCAAGGAATTGAAACGAAACCTGGAGCCAAAGAATGGAACCGTGAATGAACAATAAAACCAGCGTTCGGGGAACAATGGATTTCACACATGTATAAAGTAGTAAGCTGTTTTTGTAAAATTAACGGGATCACATTCACTGGAGGATGTGTGGCATGAGGCGGGTTTCCAAAACTGTTTACATCATGCGCTAACGTCCGGTCTTTAACCCCTCACAATATCCATCCATGCCTGTTCAATCAACAGTTGAGGTGCGATGCCCTATGGATCGTTGGATCCACTCGATACATAACCAAGGTAGGTGGCTTGTGGGACCCGAAGTATTATGTTGAGTATTATGGGTGTAATCCTAAGGTCTGGGAATAGACATTAACGTTGCATTAATTCTGAAGTTAAGACTTGGTTGCAATGTTTTACATTTGGTGGTGGCTATAATATATGTTGAGATACTATAATGCATGCTGATATATTGTAGTTGTTAACAGAGGGTGTGAGTATCAGAGCTGCATTCATATCGAAGTTATGAGGGCCGATTGTATTGTGTGGTTTCACAACCATAGGTGTAATAAGAGATGAACTTCCATATATTTTTAGTGTGTGATCAAACTTAAATTCATTTGGGCATAACCTTAGAGTGCGTTGTTGTTGTATGCATAGAGATTGAAGAATGTGGGACAGAGAGTTAGCTTGGGCATCACCTCATAAAAAACTCCAATTGTGGAGTTTGAATTCTGGGGACATGGAATTGGTGAAATTTTGATGCAAGAAGGAAGGGGCCTTTCCTAAGTATCAAACTCATAGGAGAGAAATTACTCAGACCCATTTATGGAAAGGAAATGTTGGCCATACTACATGCAGTTAAGAAATAACATCCATACCAATAGGAAGACACTTCAAAGTAAAAATAATAATGATAGTTTGAATTACATCTTGCAGAAAAGATAATATTTAGAAGAGAAACAAAAATGGGTTACAAAGGTGTTGGGTTATGACTTTTAAATTCTCTAAAAAATAGAAAATTAATGTATTGTGGCAGATGCACTCTCAAGGAAATATGAAGACTAAAATTTTATACTATGCACTATTTCCTTTCCAAAATATGACTAGTTGGAAGAATCAAGGATATAATGGAAGAAAGATGAGATGGTATGAAGGATAATTCAAAACATATAGGAAAACCCTGATGTAGTAGAAAAAATTGTGGAAAAATGATTTGTTGTGGTATCAAGATCACTTATACTTATGTAAGAATTCTCAATTCAAATAAAAAATCCTTTTGGATTTACAAACATCTATTTTTGGAGGACATTCACAGTTCTTGAAGACATACCATAGGATCAAGCAAGTTTTCTTTTACGAATATCTTAAAGTAGATGTGAAAAATATTAGGGAAGAATTTGTGGTATTCTAACAAAATAAGGGAGAAACAATCAAGACCCTAGGTATCATTTAGCCTTTAGCCATACCAAGCCAACATTTAGTAGGAGTTTCAATGGATTTTATGATATGTTTACCGAAATCTAAAGGAGAGAGTACCATTACTAGCATATCGATAAAAAAAATCCCATTTTCTCTCTCTTTCTCATCATTTTAAAGCAAGTATGGTGGCATAAGAATTTGTGGAAATAGTCCAAAAGCTACATGGAATACCAAAGATTATTGTAATACAAATATATAATTTTTATTGGAAATTTTTAGATTGAATTATTTTCTTATTTTGGTAATCAATTTCCTCGCAATTCATCTTACCATCCTCAGTCTGATTGGAAAGACGGTATTGTGAATAAATGTTTATAAGAATGATTATGTTGATTTTGATCTAATAAAATAGAAACAAAAGGTAAAATGGTTTCCCTTCACATAATGGTGGTACAACTCATCCTTCCATTATTTATCAAAAATGTCACCATTTGTGGCACTTTACGAATATCATCCTCCATCCATCACATAATTGTTGAAAGGGACTATAAAGTCTCAAGTAGTAGAGGAACACATATGACACCGATTAGAGGTTATTAAAACTATTGAGGGACAATTTTGTTATGGAGAAAAATAGGATGAAACGAAAGTAGATCAATGTCACAATAAAAGGGAATTTGAAGTGGGGGGTTGGGTATTTGTGAGACTACAACCACTTAAATTGATGTCCATTAAGAATAAAAAGAAGGAAAATAAATTATAACCTAGGTATTATAGCCCTATAAGTTGTTGCAAAGGATTAGAAGTACGGCTTAAAAATTGGACTTTCTTTCATCTTCCCATGTACATCTAGACTTCCATTATTCTTTCTTAAATAAGTTAACCAATGAAAATAACTTAGTCCAAACTATTCTTCTAGAGATTAACAATGAAGGGGAAATAATACTAGAACCAGAAAAAATCTTGTAAATAGGTACTAATTAGCTAATAAATCGAGCAATTAATGAGTAACTCATTAAATTATAAAGCCTACTAGTGGAAGAGGTTGCATGGGAAGGTGATTTATTCATGTAGATAGTCAAGTGTTGAAGACAACACTTATTTGAATTGGATGGGAATCTTAATACTTGTATAATCCCACCTATAACTAATCTTGATTCCAAGTCATGTGGTTATTCCTCTTTGCTGAATTGTGTTTGGCAGACATATTATGTTCTCTTAAAATAAACCAACTTGTAGGATACAAGATATTTTGATCACATGGAGCAATCACATCCTTACCTACGCATACCATGGAACCCTATCTGACTCACTATGCTAGATGGATATGGACCATCGCAAAATCCTTAGAGGTAGCTCTCCATTGGTTTGAATCATTTGGGAAAAAAAATTATGTTAATGAATCCGACCCCAAATAGCCTTAGACAAAATGTATTTCATAATAACTATTCTTCTCCACATAGTATCTTGAGTAACGAAAATCAATAAATATTCTTCATTCATATCTTTCATATAATCCTCAATATTTTTAAACCCCCATACTCCTTAATCCTTAGGGACATCAATCTACGACCAACAGACAAGATGAGACCCCATAGATTTGTTTTTCCATAAATATTTAAAAGTAGTCTTTCGAATTCTATGATATAGAAATTTTTCAATACGAGCCAATAAGTGCTAATAAAATAATATAGAATCAAATATGTATTTTATATAGAAGGAAAACCACATAGGAGAGTTAACTATTGCACTAGAATTGAATTCAATTTTCTACCCTTACCTGTAACTATTTCTAATCATTTATTCCATAGTTGTTTGGTTTAAATTAAAACCCCAAATATTTGAAATTTCCATTTAGCGCATGGGTTTGGTATCCAAATGTCTATGTCACTTGAGATCAATTTCCTTCTACATAATATCAAAATTATATAGAATATTTATCCAAATTTAACACCAGCACTGAAGTGCTTCAAAAAAATTCAATTGCTAGTCTAAATCAACTCATTTTTGCTTAGTTAAAAGAAAAAATAGTAGTGAATCATACATAAATAATAAGTGTACGAGATGAATGTTTTTGGCCATTAAAAGCCTTCAATTAGTTATGAATGTATGCCTTTAATGATAATTCTGCCAATACCCACTACAATAAGCAGAGAAAATAAGGGGAGAGAGGGAAACCTTAGGGAAGTATCTTGAACAGATTGAAAATGGATGAATAGACACCATCAAATAATATATAGAACAATGAATACATGATGTATCCCATAATCTAGTTGATCAATCGAATATCAAGCCCAACATGAATAAGAAGAAAGTCCAAATAATTCCACGAGATGTTACGTTAAGCTTTTGATAGATCTAGCTTTAGAAAAACAATGATTATATCAATATATTTTATCATGTAAACCTCCTCTTGACCTAGTGTGATAGGTTTGTGGATAAATATATTCTAAGAAATCCATATTACTCATCAAAAATCACTATCAACAAGAGTGGAATAATTCTAAATATGATCATTTTTACCATGATTTTATAATTACTATGTAAAAGGCCGTTAATCACTATAATTTTTGGGGTAGTCACTCTTAGGAAAAATATAAATAAAGGTACAATAAAAATTCCATGCATCCAACTTGATTTAAGAACATTATCCACAACTATAAGTAGATCACTCCCCGTTTTATCATAAAAAGTAGCAAATAATTCTTTGGTCCAGGTATCTCTAGACCTAGAATTTTGTACTTTTAAAAATATTTAATAATTATCAATAATTTTTTTAATGGAATAGGCTAGAAAATCCACATTTTCTTCCCCCTCCACAAAATTGGGAAAGTTTTGAGGGACCTTAAGCATATAACTAATGTCCTCACTCTCAGGGCCCTTGAAATTCTACCCAAAGTGGTTGATCCCAAGGATTGAAAGATCCTTAAATCACCTAACTCTTTTTCCTACCTCATCTACCAAATCCCAAATGGTGTTATATGTATTCCTATGGTTTTCATAATTTTGAAAATACTAGTTATTCCTATGATTTTCATAATTTTGGCAATACTAGTTATTTCTATGGTTTTCATAATTTTGGAAATACTATTTATTCCTATCGTTTTCACAATTTTGGAAATACTTCATATTTTGATCCCATGCTTTCGGCCACAAAACTCGAGTCAAAAATTGACTCTACAATATTCACACTCTTTCCTCATCCAATAAAAGTTTGACTCTTTGATTTTCCAACTATCTAAAATGAACCATATGATCGTATGTCAACCCACCCTCATGTTCAAATGTAGCTATATTAGATTAAATTTCCTTGATGTGAAAATACCCCCTTATTCTATTGACTCTATTTCATCTTACCATCTTGTATTTTAGTCATTTTAGACTATGTGCAAAGTATGCACATGTTGGGATGTCAGAATTAGGACATCTAGATACCCAAGTCTCTATGAATAGGTTTCAGAATTCCACCACCTCGCCTATATGAGATTCATTCTTAAAAGGAATGCATGAAATTTTTGATCGGCCTATAATGAAGTTGAGATCACCTCCCACAACAAGATTCTCCGCTTGTAATTTTTTGAGTGAACATATTTTTTCCTATAATTTTGCTTTGACATCATAGGGCTTATATTAATTTAAAATATTAATGTCTGTATCAAGTTGTCCACCATGAATTGAAAGCATCATCCTAGAAGGAACAATAAAAGAGGAATAAAGTGTGATTGTATCCTGAAATTTCAAGATCATATCCTCTAAAAATCAAGATGAATCCATGCTCACATATTGCCATCTGTTGATTTTCCTTCGTAATCCATTGATAATATAATTGATGCACCCCATGGTTTCATAAAGTAAAACTATGTCTCGCTAACCTAAATAGATCAATGTCTTAAAAATATATATTTTTTCCTCCCTCCTAACCTGATGATGTTCATAGATATTATATCCATGGAGGAACACCCGTGATGGTTTTCCTAGATATAAGGAGCTTATATAATATAATTTTTTGGTCCTAATTAATTTCCCTTGATATCCATATCATGTGTTAAGTGAAAAGTATATTTACTACCAACTTTAATAGGACCCCTATGAGATGGTAAGTGAAATTTAAACCCCAAGATACTTGAGAACTAGAGTCAAGTCTGAGTAGGTAAGGATCCCTCCCTATAAAAGAGTTAGAGTAGAAAATAACTAGTATAGATAGTGCTCTAGGAAGTGGCAAAATAGTCCCAACCTCCAACCCAATGGAGGGTACCAAAGAATCCTTCAAAAAAATTTCATATAATAGGGGAATGGATTATGAAGGGATAGTTTTTAAACCACACAATATTTTACTAATAATAGGTGAAGAGGAAGGATGATTCTTTCCCATGGCATTAAAAGGATAAGAAGTAACATCCCATATTTTTCCAATTTGTCGCATTGTGAAGTCAAAATATCAAGTCCTTGAAAATTTCCTTTTGTATATTCTAGTCTTGTTCCATCCCAATCATGCCTAAGAAATCTTACACTAAAATATCTCTAGTAAGGATTCCCCAATCATTCTTTAGAGTTGAAACATCACGATATAGGAAACTCCCTGACTTCTTCGCGTCATTAATTCATTATTTGTGTAACCTTGGGATCTCATTTTTATATGAAGCAATCAAAAGGGGACCCTATTTCTGTGACAATTAAGCACAATTCATATGCTTAACATCCTCCACCAACATCTCGAGAATTTACCACACACTAATGGGGAGAAACTAGAAAAGAGACATCAACAGTTAAAGTGCCCCATTGCATGGCATTGAAAACACTAAGAGGGCATATCCACATAATATAGTATCTCATTATAGGTCAACAACCATTAGAAATTTGTAAATATTCACATAGACTTCATAATTTAATGATCATGAGGTTTCACCCAAGCTAGAGCACTAGATCCATAGAAATCCACACATTGAAGGGAAATGCTAGGTTTTAAGTCATAGCATACTGAAAGATGTTTTTGTACATCATTTTAACACATAAAAAATAATCCATATGCCCCCCTTAATAAGTAATGACAATGATGTTATATTCTAAAAATGGAGATGAATATTGATGCATCCAAGTATACAAGTGACTCATATTGACTCTTCATGCAAAAAAATTACCAATTACGTTGTTGCAACATAAGTACTAAAGCTACTTGAGATGTATATCATTATCCTTTTGTAATATTTAATTAGATTTTTCTATCATTGGCCCTTATGGAAATATTTGTATCTAAGCTAAGGGTTTCTTAGTACCTCTAGTCGTAAACCATGTCAAATTAAATTGACTCTAGATACAAAGTGGGAAATAGCAAAAGGATAAAATTGAGAGGGCACACTTTTAAGAAGGGAGTGCTAATGTTTTTTTTTCTAAAAGAGTAAGAACAACATTAACATCCACTTGAGGACCATCATGAGAAGTCATAGATTCAGGAAGGACCTTCATTAGTGATGATCCCAGTCCTTTAGTACCATGCAAGGAAATGTAAGAAAGTCTCAAGGAATGTGAACCTACATTGATTGTGGCACGATGGTGTGGCACGACATGGCTACATCAATGTATGTTCTAGATAGGAGATGGAAAACGCATGCATACTTACTACAAAAAAATGGTCCTTTAACAATGAATTGTCTAACTCGTTTATTAGTTGGACATCCTTGTCAAGAAAAAGATTGGCCTAAACCCTAGTGTTTTCAAAAATTACTTCCTATGGTTAGGGATATTAACTGCAATAGACTGAGGGAAGAAACACTCACTTCAATTGGATAGTAAATAAAATCAACTTCATTAACTAAAAATAATAATGGAGATACAAGGAAACAAGGGTTTCCAAATGTAAGGATTACTTTAAAAATTAGGGGAATGTAGACATATAAACAAGAATACGAATTTCTAGCATAAGCATACTCTCCCCTCTCCTCCATCCAAGACATCATTAGATACTCATTGAATCTAGTTTGGATAGTTGGGGATAGAAAACTAAATATTAACTCTCGATAAAACCTATAAACTCTACCAAGAATGTGTAATTATGCACACATTTAACTCTTTTATGGCAAATTGAAGGCATATACTTCTTTCTTGAAGAAGACTAGCACAGATAAGCCCCTTGCTTGAGAAATGCCTGAACCAAAAGTGCATGTGTAAACTCCAATTTTTTTCTTAAAGAGTGGTAAAGAAATGATATCTTCATGCCAACTCATGTATCTTATAGTGAGTATAATAAAAATGCTATAACACATGAATCTACTTTTTTCACCTTTTTTATATTCATTATCATATATGAAATTAGTCATGCCAAACCCCTAAAAATATTACTACAAAAATGCTACATCAAAGAAACCATAATCCTCATAAGTTTATGATTATGTTAAGCATTATATACTATAGTTAAGCATTATATACTATAGTTAGATCTTTGTATACTATACAATACAAGTAAGCAAATTTGACTATTTTTTTTTAATATTGTAGCTCAATAAAAATGGCTACCATTCATTAATAGATAGGGCTTATCAAATTATAATTTATTTAAAAAATTTAAAATATAATTAAACAATAAAAAATTATAATTTTTCACAGCAATTTTTTAAATATAAAAAAAAAGCATTTTATAATCAAATTGCAATTAAAAGAAACATTTAAAATTCAATATAGGTTTAGATATTCTTTAAAATCCCTCGCACCTGCATCACCACCATCACCAGTAGAACCATTAGTGGAGCAAGCAACAACAAAGGTAGACACACGCAGCTGGAGCAATAGAGACAAAGTTAAAAGGGGCATTAAAATATTTATGAAACGTTATTGAATGCTTTATGTGAGACTTCCATTTTTTCCAAATATATATTTCTTCTGTAAAATAGCCAATAAAAGCTTAAACATGTAAAGAATACTATAGGTTTACTCATGAAAGTTGAACTGTATGAAAAGGGAACAAGAGATTCTTTTGTATACATTATGCTAATCAATTTATATTTGTAACTTCATTTATATTGTGTGCTTGCGTAAGAGATTGATGCAGCGGTCATTGATAAATATGCGTTACATAGCTTCCAGATTCTAAATCCAAGTGGCATTTCTCATTTAATGCTCACCTAGTCACAAGATGTGCTTCTTTTGTCTTCTTTCGTTTCCAGAATACAACACCACCAACAAACTGCAATGTTCTGCAATTAAGAGATACAACGAATGCTAATATTCCTAATTAATTAGACATTGCTGGAAATGGTAAATATTAATTAGACATTGCTTGATCTTGAGAAGTACAAAGACAAAACAAGGTAAGGTTGAATAGCTCGTGAATTTTGGTGTTTAATTTAATTATTGAATTTTTAAAGATATAAATAATAGTAAGCTTTCAAAATTACATTATGTATTGTTTAATAATTATAATTAGCAATTTCACTTAATGTTGCAAAGGAAACGCCATAAGGAAGATGCTAGAAAGAGATGAACTATAATTAATTTGATGTGTCGTTATATATATATATATATATATATATATATATATATATATATATATATATATATATATATATATATATATATATATATATATATATATATATATGTCATTGGAGATATATATATATATATATATATATATATATATATAATGTATAATGTTGTAATAGACATTGCATTTTCATATTTGAAAAGAAAGTTATGGTAGAATTTGTTAAAGATGTTGTGGATCTGTAAAACAATATTTTTTGTGAAATATGGAAATGTAAAAATATTGAAATGAATTATTGAAGTTGTTTTTATTTAGTAGGAGTTATAATACTATATTAATATGATATTGAAAAGAATACATAATTATATTGTTGAAATAAGTACAATATGTAATGGAAAGGTAATTTGATGGCAATTGATTTCTTTTATGTGAAATTTTAAGAATGTACAATGTTTGAAATGTACATTTGAAGAGTGTGCAATTGTTGAAATGTACATTGCATTTTAGTATTTTGCATTAAAATTGTTATTTTTTGTAAAATATTACAAGTATATCATGCAAAAAATTATTGATGCTGAGGTTGTCGAAGAGTTAGGAGATATGCTGAAGTAATAAGCAACCTACAAAGAGAAATATTTTTTTGAAAAATTAGAAGATTTTTTTTTTTTTGAAAAATGGAAATTAATTTGTTCAAATTGACTATAATGAGGTTGTGTGTGAATTCTATCATAAAGAAATTTTATTGAATGAAATTGAAGTTACCTATAATATGGGAAATTGAAAACGTTCAGTCGTAGATGCAGGTTGAAGGTTGATCGATGGCATACTGGACACCATTCGAGATTTATTCTAAATTGCAGATGTCTATTTCTGAATTTTCATTCTGCTCTTGTTTTTCGCAATTTATCTCGTTCGTGTATGTGGATCATATTTTTTATAGTAGATTTTATTTTAAGTAACAATTCTATAGTTGGTGGTAGTCTGTATAGTGGTACTTTTGGATTTGGCACCTGCAGGAATCTTTTTTATATGTCTTGTAATGCATGAATTATTGTATCTATTTCTGCGCAGTAGTTTTGTAGCTGTGATATGAGGGAGTCCATGTTTTCTGTTTCAAAACAAATAAAATGTTAGAAGAAAATAATTACGACCGTTTCTTTTTAGTGAAATTTGTCAATTTCAACTTTTTTGGTTGGGGATTACTGTAACAATCAAATCAGAATTTTCCCATTTGGACTCTTTTGGTTGGGGATTCCTATACAATCACATGAGAGAGACTTCACATGTTTGTCTATTGATGACCTAAATGCCTTTACATTTCCTTATTGCTTTGCCAGGCACCACTGTTTATTCTTATGTATTACATCATTTGGAATGACCTGTTATAGTATTCTAAATTCAGAAGTTAGTGAACCAATTTCTCCTCTATTCTTGTATATTGTTGGATAAACATTGTTGATACAAGAATTAGGTGAAGGAAAACTTATTTCCAAGTTTACAGTTGAAGAATGATTAGTGTTATATTATTCTAAATTCAAATTTTGGTTATCAGGTCCCTCTAATCTTTCATATCGTTGGATAAATATTGTTGACACAAGAACTATGTGAAGGAAAATTTAATTCCATGTTGGATAATATTGTTGACCCAGCCTAAATGTAAAAGAGGAAATGTCATTTAATTTTTTTTGTCATTACTTGCTAAAGATAGAAGAATATAATTCTTTCAAATCAATTCTTAATGGATATGAGATATATGTAAGTCATCACTTGCTAAAGATAGAAAAATCATTAGGGTGAAGGGTCATAAAGTTCACATGCTCATATCGGTCATTCAATACATGTGATTGATGTACTCCTTGCTATTTTTTATCTCACCTCTGTCTCAGAGTGGAAGAGTCAGAGGTCTACGATGACACAACAAGAACCTTGTTTCCATTATAAAGATTGCTCTACCACCAAAATAGAGAGCTGAATAGTGAGGCGGAATTTTTTGAGACTCAATTAAATGAGTCTATCGCTAGATTAAGTCAAATGGAAGATAAGAGGGTGAAAAATGAAAGGGTTTTACAAAAATGTAGTAGAGAAAACATTGATTTGCAATCCAAAAAATATGTATTGGAAACTAAAAAGAAAAAATTGCAAATAATGTTGAAGAACTGCAAGCAAAAATTGATTCCATGGCTAGTGAAATATTATTGCTCTGCCACAAAAATAGAGATTTGAGCACGGAAGGTGAGTCCTTGAAAGTGCATATGAATGAATATAAAGCTAGACTATCTCAAATGGAAGATGAGAAGTTACAAAATGAGAGGGTTCTACAACAATGTAGAGCAGAAAATATTGATTTGCAAGATGCCTTGAATGATTCCAGGGGAAGAACTCAGGATCTACTCCAAAAAAATGAAGAAGGCATGCATTTGTGGGCTGCAGAAAAGAGTAAAATGGAATGCACTGTTGCAGGTTTATATTTATATTTGCAACTAATCTTGTACATACCAACGTCAACATATTGGACCTAGAAATTTAATAATACGCACCCTTATTCCTCCTTCATCCCTTCTGTCTAGTTTTAATGTAATACTGTCAAATTTTAGAGAAATTATTTTAGCTCTAAAACTTAATTGAATGAAGGTTAGAACAGGGGAAATGATTATTGGATGTAATGAATTTGATATGTAAGCTACTGAGGAGACTTGAAATATAGATTTGGTAACTGTTACGGTGATTAGATGGTAAAAACAGGAAAATAAAAGAATATACAAATCCTACGCAAATCCTATAGCGTATTCAGAATTTAAGAGGACAAATAATAAGGTAGTGTCAAATGTGTTGATCTATCTTAAACACATCCAGTAACCCCAAAATCTATTGGAAAAGAGAGTACTCGTTTGGGATTGGAAAGGTAAAGCAACATCTTGTTCTTGCTAACTACTTTTGTGAATTCTACGTGACACCAAGACGAAAGAATGCTCATAACCCTAAATCAAGGCAAATTTTAATCCAAAGCAGGAATAGAAATAGAGGAGAATATGGAGAAGACCAAAACTAACGAGGTTTTCAACAAGATGTCAATAGAAACTTGTTTTGGCATCT
This sequence comes from Pinus albicaulis, assembly GCA_034641835.2. NCBI lineage: Eukaryota > Viridiplantae > Streptophyta > Pinopsida > Pinales > Pinaceae > Pinus > Pinus albicaulis. Next base: position 697,622,171 of record CM076577.1, on the reverse strand, counting down.
ACATATTGAACAAGTCCAATGGAGAAGACAAAAACTAATGAGTTTTTGAACGAGAGGTCAAAAAAAACTTGTTTTGGCATCTACATATTGAACAAGTCTAGCATGTTTGTTTTGGGCATTCACTATTACAGAGAAAATCGATTAAAAGAAGGCTAACCAATTTGTGTTTAGATTCTGAATCTGGTTCTCGCTAACTATTAACAACATTAGCCAACAAATAATAAGGTAGTGTCAAATATGTTGTTCTATCTTAAACACATCTAGTAACCCTAAAACCTGCTGGAAAAGAGAGTACTCGTTTGGGATTGGAAAGGTAAAGCAACAAATTGTTCTTCCTAACTACTTTTGTGAATTCTCCGTGACACCATGACGATAGAATGCTCATAACCCTTAATCAAGGCAAATTTGAATCCAAAGTAAGAATAGCAGTAGAGGAGAATATGGATAAGACCGAAACTAATGAGGTTTTCAATGATATATCAACAAAAACTTGTTTGAACAGGGGCACTCAAATTCAGGGGCATAGTATAGGCTTCTTTTGATTGCTTGAAGCTCTCCAGCCCATCCATTTGCATTATAGTAATAAGCATAAAGGGTACCCAAAACAGCTTAAACTAAAGCAAAACTGCCATTCCTACCAATTGACTGTAATAGAATCTCCAAGTTCAGCAAAGGGGGATGCAACTAACCTGTAGATAACAGTCTTGAATGAGACCGAATTCTTGAGAATCAACCTCTGACTTCATTGGAAGTCACGTAGAACTCAAACGCAGCAGCCTTGACACTCAGCAATTTCGAAACCGAACAACAGTTCACTTCACTTCTCTGACTTCAGTGGAAGTCACATAGCACTCCGCAGCAACCATGACACGCAGCAGCAGCAATTCACTTTACTTCTTTGGCTTTAGTGGAAGTCACGCAAAACTCAGACGCAACAACCTTATTCACTTCTTCACTAAAACAAATCACTGGAACAAACAAAGAAGAGAAGAGATAGATGAAGGATGATTGAAAGAAACAGATTTAAAAGAGAATCTGAAAACTACCTACAGCTAACTAATAACTACCAAGCTTGGAACAACAACCAGTTGTCGCTCCTCCTGTAGCAAAGGATCTGTTGCTCATCGTGTAGCAAAGGATTTGTTCCAACTACCCCTTCTCTGCATCAAATGCGGCTATTAGCTCGAGAAGGAGGATGAATATTAAGGTTTTAGTTATGTTTCATTTTTTTAACTATATTTTAATCTATGGTTGAGCACTCTTCAATCGTCTAACAATACATCTGATGATTAGCAATAGTACACATGGGCAGGTAGGAGATTTTTTTTCAAATAATGACGCCTTATGACGTAATTATAAAAGATTTAGGAAAAATGGATAATGATTTCAAAGATACACTATTATTTTATTGAGTAAAGACAAACTCATTATTGAGCCGACAGACTTATTCTACAACCTAGTATGAGGGACATGTGTTAGATCCGAGGTTAAGATGGATCTTATTTATACAATGGTATTAATCACTATCTCTTTTCATTTCACTTCCACTAATATAATTTCGCTAGTCAGTAATTGCTACATAAAGAATATTACAATTATATTATAAATAATTATTTTGAACTTAATTCTAAAACTATTTATCTTCCAATTTAATAATTCTAAAACTTTAAGGTATTTAAATCATTGTATTACTTAACTAATTTTGTTGAAGTGTGGGCATTAAATTATGTAAATTCTAAATTTTTAAGGCTTTCACAATAAATTTTATTTGGATATGTTAAGTTTTTATAATTTTCTTATGAGGACAACAAGGTTAGGATTTTAGCTTAATGAATAATAAATTCTCTATATGGGTATTAAGTTTATTTCTGAGAGAATTCATGCATTTATTACAAAATTAAAAATAATAGTTTACTAATTTAATCAGATAATTATGATATAGTGGTGATATTATCAATATGTTGTTGAATTTGTTCAACATATATAATGCATTTTGAAATATGTAATTCATTTTTATTGATTGTGATGTTTTTAAAGAAATATTAGAATTAAATTAATATTCTATAAATATAAATTTATATTAATATTAAAAATATTATTTTAATTTTTAATATTAAATTAATATCTTTAAATAAGAAAAAATATAATTGTTTAAATTATTGCTAATGAACCGAGACTTGTTTTAAATCAATCTCTTATTCAGTTTTATTATGATAAATTTTTGAACTCACTTGTTTTAAATCAATTTCTTATTCAGTTTTATTATGAGAAGTTTTTGAACTCAATAATACATGTGTTAGCTTGAATTTGTCAATTTTTTTCTTTTTAAGAATAAAATTATAAATAAGTATTTAATTAGTTTTTAATAAGTATATTTTAAATTAATTAAAATCGTAAATAAATATAATAAATTTATGAATAAATAAATCATTTATAATTATAAAATTTATTATTATTATTTACTAAAAATTATTGATATACAAATTGATATACAATTTATTGTTTAATTTTTATTATTAAAATGGCTTTAGAAATAAAATAATGTTAAGACATATAAATAGAATACCTTGTGAATCGTATACTTTACGAATGTATTTATATGATTGGGTGGCTATGGTAATATACACAAGCAGTGTTGTGAAAGAAATAGAAGACTCCAAAAAGAGCCCTGATACCATAATAGAGAATGCAACAGAACACAATAATTTGTTACTTTTTATTGATAGAGAATGATTTATATACAATATGAGGAAGCTTCTGGATTCTAGAATGTCAGTGGAGATAGTTTCTTTAGGAGGCTAAGCGATCTCTCCAGAAACACGCTGAAACATCCAAACTACTCTTTTGTATGAAATGTTGTCAGCACGGTTGGTTGTAATTAATGTACATCAAACACTCCCCCTTAATTCCAACCATATGATAGACACACAAAATACACTATAAAAAATACATATAAACATACTCTTAATTGACATTCCTGCTGTTATAAGTCTCAGCTAGGTTTACAACAATACATGACAACAAGACTCTCATTTTTGTCTTCTTTCTAAATGGTCCATACTTGTTTATTTGCAGACACAGTTTCATCTTCGCCTTTCTCGCCATAAGATAGTGGTGAAGTTTCTCCTTTCTTTATTGTAGACTAACATTCTTTACATTCACCGATGTTGGAGGTTTTCAAGACTTACACTTGTCCTCAATGCTTGCCATTTCTTCAATTGCTTTTTCCTCAGTGTCAATATCTGCACACTTGTAAACATTCATGAGATTCACAAAATCATAATTTGAACTATTTTTATCATCATGTTTTACTTTTCTTGCAAATTCATCTTTATCAACAACAACCATAGTTGCTGGATGTACCACCTCTTCTTCAAAAAGGCTATTAACTTTCTTCAGTTTATCAACTATAATTGAGTCTTCCACAACTTCATCAGCAGCTACTATTGGGTCCTCTACAACTTCATGAGTTGCTATTGAGTCCTCCACAATTTTGATCTCTGCAATCTCTACATCATTATGTAAATCTTCATCTTTCAGAGTTGGTTGATTCATGTCTTCAATCAACTCTCTTGTTGAAAACATGTCATCCTGCATTTGGTTTGCATATGGATATAGGAATATCTTCTCACCAAACAACAACTCATCAATAATATGATTTTCATGCGTCAAATTGAACCACTCTTCATAAGATACATAATTCTCATCAAATTTGACTTCCCAAGTTTTTGCATCATAGAGAGTTCCCTGACTATCACATGCTACTCTATTGTGAGCTATAGACATATTTTTAGTCTTGATCCTAGTTATGATGATTTCAACACAATCATTATTTTTAACAACAATTTCATCAATTTCATCTTTCTGACTCCACTTCATGCTATACTTCATTTCAAGAATATGCCAAAACATTTTTGGATCAAATATTTCACCAAATTCATTTAAAATTATTTACAGGATGTTTTCATCTAGAGCTGATATAATGAGAAACAATGCCAATGCCTAGGGGATTTATAGAAGTATCTTGAACAAATTCCCGTAAATCTACTGATCCTAGCAGTCCCTCCATTTTAATAGCCCAAAGTTCAAAAATTTTACCTCAAAATGATGGTAGCACTGGCATTAATCTCTTCAATACTGCATTAGTTTCTATAAAATCTTCTGGATGATCCGGATTCATATCTTCATTGAGCATAAATTCTATGGTTGGAAATATTCTAGATTCTGCCTCTTCCCTCACATTCTTTCTCTTATGTTGTTTCAATCTTCTTTTCCGACCCATTAGAGCTTTTAATGCTCCTTTATTTGACCATTATGATTTAACAAGAAGTTTAGTTGAGCTCTTCCTTCAACTTCCCATGCAGACTCCTCCGACTTTGATTTTCCACACTAGATCTCAACAATGGCTTGGAGTCATGCTACTCCACGCCCTTACAACTTTAACTTTCCATATACACAACACACACCTCCACCTATGGGAAAAGTTCAAACAGACAACAATTTTAACAATATAACATCTTCACGCCACTCGACTCCTTAGCAGGCAACAGAACACTCTCCAAACGCACTCTCATAAGCTTACTATATTAGAGGCTTACCAACCATCTCTCAACTTCACACAATAAAAATTTAAGCAACACTCTCCCATGCACAAGGAGCAACAACTAGTCCAACAGAACACCGAGCCCTTAGCTCTGGCTGAACGCAGCGTAATGGCTCCTACTCACCACTACACGCAACAGGTTACAACTGCACACACTTCTCCCTCTTTTCAAACACACAATAGTGTTGAACATCACTACACTATGTCAGCTCCTCACAGTGGTCAGATATACCCTAAACTCATTTCACACAAACTCATGCTCAATGCAGGCCTCATGACCTCCTACCTGAGAGCATTCAACTCAAAAACTTGTCCACACTTCACTTCCTCACACACAAAATCCACAGGCAATTCACACTTATAATCCACCTTGTGGGACACCACGACAACTCAAAACATAGGTCCACAAACCACAGATGGACATGACAACAATTATCCTTCAATGTTGAATCTTCACGCTCAACAACACCTTCACAGAGGAATGTCACTTACCTTTGCACTCATCACAACCTTAACACGAGCCTTCAAATGCACATGGATCTTCTTCACTTACCATGGCTTTGGCCACTGAGCACACAGCTCCAACCACTCTTCCAGAGAGCCCATAACACTCAGCTAAACCCTTGGTTCTTTAAAACACTGAGCACACAGCTCCTCACACAACTCCTCACACCACTAAGCACACAGTTCCTCACAACACAAACACGACTGCAGGTACTCATCTCTGCAAACACCAAGCCGAAACCATCGGCTCTGATACCATGAAAGAAATAGAAGACTCCAAAAAGGAGCTCTGATACCATAATAGAGAATGTGGCATAACATAATAACTTGTTATTTTTTATTGACAGAGAATGATTTTTATACAAGATGAAGAAGCTTCTAGATTCTAGAATGTCAGTGGAGATAGCTTCTTTAGGAAGCTAAGCGATCTCTCCAAAAACATGCTAGAAACATCCCGACTACTCTTTTGCATTAAATGTTGTCAGCACCATTGGTTGGAATTACTGTACATCCAACATGCTGGCCATTTAATAATATGACGTCAATGTTAGTCATAGATAATGAAGGAGAATCAAATTTACAGTGATTATTATGGTTATGATTATGTCTTAAAATAGTTTGATGAATAAACGTGTATTGATTAAATGCAGATGCGCTCGTGAAATGAATCAAATGTATCAAATGTACAATGATTATTATGAATATTATTATGTCTTAAAATATTTTGATAAATAAATGTGTATTGATTAAATGCACACACGTTGGTGAAATGACAGTGAGGAAACCGTATTTTAATCTTGTTGTTTGGGTGTTTGATACTTTTACATCTGGATTTGAAGGGAAATTTTCTCTCTGCTCCAAATATCATATCCCAAAACCCATATGGACTGGTAAATATTGAAGAGCAGACATATAAATCGGCTAAATGGAATATCTCTCCCTCTCAATACGGTTGTATTAAATGTTTTTTGTTGAAAGTCAATAATGACAACAAACAAGTCAATAACCACTGGTGGTGTGTTATTATATGTCACGTATAATTAAAGATTGGGGTCATGCTTCAAAGGATAGTCTCCTCAATCTAAATTGCGCAATCCACAAGAACACAAAATCAAACAAAGGAAGAAGCACAAAGAGGCTATTCATGGGACAAACCTAGGCTGATTTGACAGCCACCGACGACCCTCTTCCTATGAGTTTCTATTTCCAGGTCCTCCTATTGTCTCCTCCTCTTCATGCCATTACATTACATACTGGTTTGCATCAGTCATCATACCGAGGCACCATGGATAGGCATCGCAATAAGAACAAGGAAGTTTTTGGTACTCCACTTTGATGGCCACTTCCACCACTACACATCATGAATGTTGGGTATACTATATGATATATACAAAATATGACATTTAATGGGACGCACATTTGAATTTGAATTTGAAACCAGCCCAAACGAAATTTTAATTTCTATCACAATAAATGGTCAGCGTGATGTTTGATGTTAAGATATGCCATTCTTCAATTGCTAAGGTGATGGGCGATGCCCAGAGGGTGTAGCGAAAGGCTTCCAATCCCACACTCTACGGAATTTTGGTATGGAAGTTGCGAGGCCACAAATACCCTTGTTTATTTCTGCACCATGCTAGCTAGAGCGGAAGTGTGTTGGATTTGCAGAAAATTCTGTTGTGACAACTACATTTAATGATAACTAGTTGTTAACTAGTTAAAATACATTTTTATTTTTTGTTTTAAGAAAATATTGGAATTATTAATGTTTTGCTAAAAATTTATTTTCATTTGTGATTAATTATGAATAATAAAAATCAGTTATGGAAAGTGACTCCATAAAAAGTAAAAGTTGATGGTAAATGTTTTCCAAGAATTGGAAGGTGGTTTGGACAGTGGAAAATAGCTACTTGCTCCTCTTGGGATAAGAGACTGATCCCAGTGAGGAGTAGGGGTTCTATTCATGGGTTAAGGAAGAAGTGGAGATTTTCCTAAGCTGGTAGAGACCAATGGAAAAACACTCAGAAATTCCTAAAGTTTTCTGGCATTGACTGGACTTAGAGTCCTGAGGTCACAGCAGAAACTGTACTGTCAACCTAAACCTTACAGTGGAAGCACAGGGGAAGAGCAGGACATCATTACCGCTCTTGAACATTGGTAGGAACATCAAAAGTATTTCTTTTTGTACAGATAAGTATTTGATTTAATTTCAGTTGAGTGGTGAACTGGAATCCAGTTATGATATGAGTAACATAATAATCTAAATTCTTGAATACTGTATTGAAGTGATTATAGACTCGAAAAAAAAAGATATACTGTATTTATTTTTTAAAAGAAGAGCAGATATTTATTTTGTTGTGTTTATTTATAAATGTGGAGCAGCTATTGTTTACTGTGCTAAGTTAGGAAAGGAACAGAAATCGATCAAGAAAATCATAAGACAGATTTAACCTCATTCCTGGAATAGAACTTTTGATTCTGGCTAATGGAAGAAACCCAGAATACATCGTTCATTCCTCTCTATCTATACTCAGATATATTTCTGGGTGGTCCGGCCACCCTATCCTAGAAGAAACTAAAACCTACTTGGGTACGAAATTATTCCACAGTTTATGAAATAAGTAACATCTTCAAGAAGAATATATCAAGTGGAATATTGTAGAACAAACTTATTATCAGTATATGAACTATATATCTGAGTACTCAAAGAAATATATCAGTAATATAGGAATAAAATAAATCTATATGAATATGCTTTCATAAACATGTTTTTAGTGCATTAGAGCATCACTAATCATTTAATATAAAAAAAAAAACAGTGAAAACCATTTATATACAGATTTACTGAAATGGATAAAACAAGCATACTAGTCAGAGACTCGGCTTATGTTTTTCTTAAACAAAAACAAATATTATATATGACAGTAGAAAAAAATCAGTATACAATACATCGACTAGAAAGAACGAAGGTATGATTAATTAAATAAAGTAACCCTTTTTAACTTGTACTGATTCTAAGAGCTTAAGAACACCTCTTAGTATAAGTTAAGCAAGAAATGTAAAACGATAGATTACATATCAAAGCAGTATGAATAAGAGCTTAAAATTCATAAATACACATGAATGGTAATAAGAGGACTCAAATTAAATATTACAGTAGCAACCAAACCCCATCATGGAGAAAAATAATGAGTTCCAGAGTTGCATCACAAAAAGGATAACCACCTACTACAGATAAACTTGCAGCACAAGAGGTGCGAGAATGATTTAAACCGAGGCCTAAGGAACTGGCCGGAATTTAATGTTTAAAACCTTATAGATAAGAGGAATACCTATTATACAATAACTCATATTTTATATATATAAGGCCTAACAGTTAGACCCTTAACCAAACTCGATGAAAATATTTCGATTAGGATGTGAGTTTCTTAAGAATACCTGTAAGAGAAATACAAAATTATTAACAGGAATTTTGGGAAATCTAGAAAGAGACTTCGAAATTGATGTAGAAAGCTTTTCCTTGTTAACAGTAGGAAGACTAACCTACGAGCACCAACAAAACATGAAACCGAATTTATGTGAGTAAACAATTAAGGTGCCGAATAGTTAACAATAAACAAGTAAAATGGAAAGCAATACATTGTTGGAAATGTTGTCATTGATGGCAAAGGTAAAGACAGGAGCAGCACCTAAACTTTCCATAAGGCAAAGGAGGAACACCTGAGGCAGCAACAAGGCAAAGAAAGCAGCAAAGCAGTAAGATGTAGAGAGGGTCGAGTAGTAGAGACAGGTTCATTTAAAGAAGCAGAGGCAGCAAAAGGAGAATTAAGGAGTAGCATCAGTCAAGGAGCAGATGAAATAAAAGAGAGAGCGTAAGATAAATATCTACAAAGACAGAGCTATTATCATGGCAATAAAGACAGCAAAGAAGCAAATGAAGGAAATAAAGGAGACATGCAGAGGGAGAGGAAGAGAATATAATAAGAGACAGAACCGTTATCAGAGGGAGAGGTAGAGGCAGAACGACAGAAGCAGCAAAGGCAGTGCCAGGGCAGAGCCGTTATAAAATTCCAAGCCAGGCGTTATTTATATATATATAAACAAAGTCTGTGAACTGTGTTGATGGTTGGCGATAATACAGTGAAGTTATCCATAACACTAACAGAGCAAAAACACGACAATGTTAAACTAAATAGAGGTGGAACCAGAATTAGATGTGCAGTGGTAATGGAGCTGTGTGTTATACATATCGTAGGGCCACTTATAAAAGACCGGAACCCGGAGTAAAAGTGTTGGACCGGAACCTGGAGTGGAGAACGGAACCTTGCGAGAGGAACAGTGACGTGGTTTAGAGTGAACAGTAAAGGTTGTAATTAGAATTCATCGCACCGCCTATCGACCATAAGTGGTATTGCCCAGAGGAGGAGCTATTCCATATAGGAATCGACACGTGGCCTATGGACCCATTCCAAAACCGCTTGCTAAACTGTGCCATCGTGCATTAACGTTCTACATTGGAAGCCGCACGAAATGGACAGGAGTCGTTGATTTGGGAATGAGCCATCCGACGGCGATCGTGCGTTGAACATGGCTAGAGTTTAACCAAGGTGTGCGAAGGATAACCCAAGTATGACATGCCATTGCACGTTATCTTTCACGCAAGTAGCCTGTGCGATATCCGTTGGATCGGGCAACGTGACGACAGCCATTGGATGGCACGTGGAATCAGTCAGGTACGGTGCATACGTTTGATTGGTCCTTTGGTTGTATTGTGGGCTCGGGGTGGAAATATATGTAAATAATTGGTTTTTTAATGTTAATCGACGCATTATAAGGTCTGATGGAATATATATGAAAATATTACGTATAATAATGTTTGAATATGATCCGGGCGCGTAACATATATAATATATATAATGGTTGTTGGTGTAATATGGATGTGGTTTAATATATGCACCAGTCGAGGATTATATGAAGATGGACGGTCGGGTTATAGCCATGGCGGAATGTTGAATTAATATCTCAATTCTCTGAATTGAGACATTAAAAATACTCAGACTTGTTTATTTAAATGTGCCAGCATAGAATAAAGAAATGTGACGAGATTGCTCGGATTGGGAATATTGTAATGATCGAAATATGAATGAATTCATATGTATGATTTTATAACCATGGAAAATGAAGTTTCCGCATTAATTCAAGTTTGTCCAGATTTAAAATCAGCTATTATATAACTGCAATGAACAGGGAACGGAATAAAGGAGAAAATGAAAAAGAGAATAAGGTTGGATGAACTGAAAATGTAATGTGAGTTTCAAACCATTATGTTTAACTCATATATGAACAAATAATGTAGACAGGTAGCCTGAGAATAGAAATAAGACAGTGAACAGGTGAATAAACACAAGGATAAAAGTATGGGTCTGACAGAGATACACAGAGATTACAGTTTTGACAGAAATATGTACAGGAATGAGTTGGACAGGTGAATAAGCATAGAAAACAGGGAATATGTAGATGACAGTGAACAAAGAGTATGCAGAACAAGTTCTTAACAGTAGCAGGAAAAGGCAAATCCAGTAAAGCCAAAATCCAGAAAAGGAGCTGAGTGAAATTGAAATTTGTAATTAAAAATGTGAATGTAAATGTTGTAATTAATTTTTTATTGTTTGTGATGCAAAGGCAAGTATCCTAATGAAAAGACAAAATCCCACTGTAGCATGAAATTTTGTACAAATTATTATGATTTTAAATTGAGTTGGATAAAGAAATGAGGAGGCAGAAGACCAAGGGGTATGACCATCCATTTCGAATTCCTAGAGGAAAACAAACAGTCATCAAGAAATTCTATAAGTAATATCATTTTGATATGCAAAATGCTGGTGAGAAGAGAGAGAGTGAGTGAGTGAAGAGAATGCATAAATGAAGCGGTGAAGTAGAGAAGAAAGAGGAGCTGAGCAGAGAAGAAGGAGAAGCTGATAGAGAATCTGAGAAGATGCAGAGATGATACAGGGCAGATATGAGAATAGATGAACAACAGAGCAGATGGAACAGAACAGAGCTGATATTCAAGGTAAATCAACAAGTGTTTCTCTTTTGAAAGAGTAAGGAAGTTGGAGCTTCCCTATCAAGTTGTAGCTTGATAGATGTCAGTTGGAGCTGACTGAGGTTGGAGCCTCCTGTAGGTTGGTGCCTGCAGAAAATAGATGGGAGTTGGTGCTTCCACATCAAGTTGTAGCTTGATAAAGTGTCAGTTGTAGCTGAGTGAGGTTGGAGCTTCCTGTAGGTTGGTTCCTGCAGAAAATTAATGGGAGTTGGAGCTTCCTTGCAAGTTGTAGCTTGCAGAATAGAGGTAGGAGCCTCCTTTAGGTTGGTGCCTACAGAAAATCAGTGGTGAGAGGGATTTGGAGCTTGCCTTTGCATCACAACAATAATAAGATGTGGTTTTCTCCCTTTATGGGTTTCCACTTATATCTGGTGTCTTTGTGCATGTGTTGATGTGATTTATCTAATCTGCTTAATACTTGTTGCTCACATATTAAGACTGTTGTTACATTAACAAATCTATTTGATACTTGCTGCTCACTAATAAAGATTGCTCACATATTAAGTTGATTATGAAGTGAAGGTGTAAATAAATTTTAAGAGAAAAGTTTTAAAATTCCATGTATGTGTTAAACTTATTCATCCCCCCCCCCTCTCAGTTTAACTAAGAGTTCAACAATTGGTAATGGAGCCAGGTTCATTTGGTGTTAGCTTAATAGCTTGAAGGAGATCTGGTTGAGTCATGGACTACCAAAATGTACCTGTGCTAAATACAACAAACTTTCCTGAATGGAGAGATAAGGTTAAGACAGGTTTAATGGCTGATGAACCTGAGGTATGGAAGCTTGTTTGTGATGGTTACTGCACAGACTCCCCCACGGTGAAAGAACAACAGAGGAATGCCAAGGAAAAATGTGTGATATATAACAATATTCATAACAAGGACCTTGAGTTGATAATGGATTTAACCTCTGCAAAAGAAATCTGGGATAGATTGCACTTCATACATGGAGTAGACACTAAGGACTGCACTGACAAGAAGGATAAGAAAATTAAGAAAAGGAGAAATTCATGTCAAAAAGAAGATGTTCAATCAAATGAGGTAGCTGCTAGTGTGAATGGTAGTAAGAGCCATGAAGAAATTGCAGCTGAAGAAAAAGCCAAACTTGACACAGCTCTGACTGAAATAGAAAAATTGAAGAATGAAAACAAAGACCTTAAGAGATTGGTACAAATATGTGATGAGAAAGAATATGAAGACAGAAAAGAAATTATTTGCCTGAAGACACAAATTGAAGAGGCAAAGAAAGTAGAAGACACTCTGCTGCAACAAATGAGAGAGAAAAGTCAGGAATGTGAAAGATTGGAAGAAGAAGTAGTGAGCCTAAGAAAGAACGTAGAAAAATCCCAAAGAGAACTATTAATGAATACACCTCTAATGAAAGGCTCTGGACAGTTGGATCAGATTCTAAATGCACAAAGGTCACCTCTCATAAAGGCTGGGATAGGATATGAAGGAGAAACTAGTAAGCCCAAGGTAGAAGATAACAAGAAAATCATCTTTGTGAAGGCTGTAAAAGATAATAAAGAAACTCAACAGATTCCTACAAAAATAGAATCTAGCAAGAACATGAGTTGCAGAGAAACAAATAGAATCAAGTAGCAAAATGAAAGAACAGAGAATGAGAAGATGAAACAATCAATTGCTGAAGGATCATATGCTCCTAAGGATGTATTGAAAAAATTCGGAAGATGCCAAAGGAGGTTCCTCCATCCTATGAAAAATAGCACATGTTTTTCCTACCACAAACAAGGACATAATGCGGCATATTGCAAGACAAAGCCAATTCAGTCCAATCAGCAAAGGATGCAGCAAAAGAGAAGAATCCCTCAAGCAAGCAAATGGAAAGAACAATATTTCACCAGATACACAAATCATTTCCATGGCTATTGTTATGCATGCAATAATTTTGGACATAAAATTGTTGATTGTAAAATGTATCCAAGAAGATAAACAAAATATTATACATCAGCTCAAATGCACATTGGTCAAATAAGATGTTATGTATGCCTCAAACTTGGTCACAAAGCAAAAGATTGTAATCTTCCATATACATTAAAGAACTCTAGACAGATGATGGGATCAAAGCAAATCAAACAAAACTATGAATTTAAAAGAAGCGCAGACATTATGAAGAACCCCAATAAAGTATGGAAGGAAAAGAGAAAGGCGGAGCCTATTACCTCAATAACATAATGAATCCTCCATAGTCTCAGGGGGAGCTGCTCTAGGAAACAAAGCACAAATCCATCTAGTGACAAATATGAAGCAACATCCCAGGGGGAGAGAAGTTCATACATAGACCCCATGAAAGTAGTCTAACAAGAGCTCCATGTAATGAGAATAGCTATGAGATCAGGAAGAAAAAGGAAATTCCTCTAAAAGAAAACTATAGAGAAAGAATATCATCTGAAGTATTAAGTAGTTGATAGAGTAATGAATGAAGAAAAGACAACAAGCAGCCATGGTAATAGAAAGAAGACATCAGCACCTTAAATGATGATCACTTTGTACATCATATTGCTAGAATTGACAATGAAACACATTAATAAGAATGAGTAAGAAAAGTGCCTATCATCATTAATATCCTTACTTCCTTCATCTATGAAAATTTCCCTTGGAGGAGTATAGTTAAGAGAGTGCTCTACCCTCGAAGATTCCAAGAAAAGAAATTGAAAATGTCTTCACAAAGATCATCATGTCAGAACAGTTGAATTGGTATATAAAGCAATATATAAAGCAACAATGATTCTAGAACTATCATAGAAAATAAAATGCAGTGACATTCTTTCAAATCAGGATGACAGAATAAGTAGCAGGTTAATGATGCCAAGGTCCAATTCAATATATTGATGGTGGTTGGTGTGAACAGTGAAAAGATCAATAGTAGAAACTAAGGGTAGATGTGAAAGCTAAAAGTGAAATCTCAGCATGGTTTATCAAAATAATATCAATTGATGGTTAGGTACAAGCAGCATGCTTATCAACAGATTACCAAGCATTATCAATGGAGCAGCAGTATGATACAGGTCCACAGGATCAAAGGACTCTAGCAAGAATGCATCAAGGTAAAATTCCCAGGGTTATCTGCATTCATCATGAAAAGGTCAGTAGCAGTGCTAAAGGATCAGCATTAGGTTTACACTTGAAGGATTATATTATGCATTGCAGTAGTATCTGTTTCTATATATATAATTACATGCCTTCCTGAATTCAGTACATATATCTTCAAGGCCTCTTTCTGAAAATTGTTCATAAACTGGGTAAAGTTTGTTAACTAAGATATAAATTAAACAACTTGAATATGTCTTTGTTGGAAATAATCATGACAGAATAGTTAAAATATCTAAATAATTAAGGACTAGTTGTGATTACCACTGAAGCTCAAAAGTATTTTATTAGTCCATCCAAGCATACTTCAGCAGAAAGGAATTGCTGGTATTTCACCATTTAAAGAAAGAGTGATCATTGACATACATACTTCTTATGTCATAAATAAAACTGCGTGGTTGATAAGTGAAACTGACCAATACATTGAAGGGTTTATTTTGGAAATACATTGTACAAGAAGGAAAGTCAGTTGGCCTCTAATATTGAAATATATTGCCTATTCTTACAATAAGCTGTAAGCTCTGGTTTGATTCATTTGTTCACATCAACAACAAGAACCTCTAAAACTTTAAAAGTAATATCCTTGTCAGCATCCTAGTTCATGTCATCAACAACAGGTAGGAAAGGTGTACCATAGCAATAAAAGATATATTGGCATCATTATCATAATTGAACAGGTGTGGTACTGCAGATGAGTATTGCAGGAAAAGACATATTCAATCTACAATCTTCTTCAACAGAAATATATTAGCTCACTACATCAGACAGAGACAGAAGTATATTTTAAGCCTTCTCATTATTTTAGTTTTTGATCCAATCATACATCTCTGATTAGATAAAGCTAGTACAATGTGTTCTATGAAGGAACATTATCCTCACTTTCAGCCTTATACTAGTGAAAGGAGACTGTGCTTTGGATTGTACCAATTTACAGTGTATATTCAAGTACAATAATCCTCAAAGTGTTCTCTCAACAAGTCTTGTACATCAGTCTGGAGCAGCATGGTACAAAGTCAGCAGAAGAGGGCCTAAACACAACTCAGAGAGAGGAAATGCAGAAAGAAAACTAGGAAATGAGAAACCCTTTGCCATTGATGTCAAAGGGGGAGGAAAAACAAAAAGGGGCTTTTAAAAGGCAAGCAGAGGAAGTATGTTGCCATCAATGCCAAAGGGGGAGACTGTTGGAAATTTTGTCATTGATGGCAAAGGTAAAGATAGGAGTAGCACCTAAACTATCCCTAAGGCAAAGGAGGAACATTTGAGGCAGCAACAAGGCAAAGAAAGCAGCAAAGCAGTAAGATGTAGAGAGGGTCGAGCAGTAGAGATAGGTTCATTTAAAGAAGCAGAGGCAGCAAAAGGAGAATTAAGGAGTAGCATCAGTCAAGGAGAAGATGAAATAAAAGAGAGAGCGTAAGACAAATAGCTACAGAGACAGAGCTATTATCATGGCAATAAAGACAGCAAAGAAGAAAATGAAGGAAATAAAGGAGACATGCAGAGGAAGAGGAAGCGAATATAATAAGAGACAGAACCGTTATCAGAGGCAGAGGCAAAGGAAGAATGACAGAAGCAGCAGAGGCAGTGCCAGGGCAGAGCCGTTATAAAATTCCAAGCCAGGCGTTATTTATATATATATAAACAAAGTCTGTGAACTGTGTTGATGGTTGGCGATAATACAGTGAAGTTATCCATAACACTAACGGAGCAAAAACACGACGATGTTAAACTAAATAGAGGTGGAACCAGAATTAGATGTGTAGTGGTAATGGAGTTGTGTGTTATACATATCGTAGGGCCACTTATAAAAGACCGGAACCCGGAGTAAAAGTGTTGGCTCGGAACCTGGAGTTGAGAACGGAACCTTGCGAGAGGAACAGTGACGTGGTTTAGAGTGAACAGTAAAGGCCGTAAGTAGAATTCATTGCACCGCCTATCGACCATAAGTGGTATTGCCTAGAGGAGGAGCGATTCCATACAGGAATCGACACGTGGCTTGTGGACCCATTCCAAAACCGCTTGTTAAATTGTGCCATCACACGTTAACGTTCTGTGTTGGAAGCCACGCGAAATGGACAGGAGCCGCTGATTTGGAAACGGACCATCAGACGGCAATCGCGCGTTGAACATGCTTGGAGTTTAACCAAGGTGTGCGAAGGATAACCCAAGTACGACGTGCCATCGCGCATTATCTTTAGCGCAAGTAGCCCGTGCGATATCCGTTGGATCGGGCAATGTGATGACAGCCGTTGGATGGCACGTGGAATCAGCCAGGTACAGTGCATACGTTTGATTGGTCCTTTGGTTTTATTGTGGGCCCGGGGCGGAAATATATGTAAATAATTGGTTTTATAATGTTAATCGACGCATTATAAGGTCCGATGGAATATATATGAAAATATTACGTATAATAATGTTTGAATATGATCCGGGCGCGTAACATATATAATATATATAATGGTTGTTGGTTTAATATGGACGTGGTTTAATATATGCACCAGTCGAGGATTATATGAAGATGGACGGTTGGGTTATAGCCATGGCGAAATGTTGAATTAATATCTCAATTCTCTGAATTGAGACATTAAAAATACTCAGACTTGTTTATTTAAATGTGCCAGCATAGAATAAAGGAATGTGACGAGATTTCCCGGATTAGGAATATTGTAATGATCAAAATATGAATGAATTCATATGTATGATTTTATAACCATGGAAAATGAAGTTTCCACATTAATTTGAGTTTGCCGAGATTTAAAATCAGCTATTATATAACTGCAATGAACAGGGAACGGAATAAAGGAGAAAATGAAAAAGAGAATAAGGTTGGATGAATTGAAAATGTAATGTGAGTTTCAAACCATTATGTTTAACTCATATATGAACAGAGAATGTAGACAGGTAGCCCGAGAACAGAAATAAGACAGTGAATAGGTGAATAAACACAAGGATAAAAGTATGGGTCTCACAGAGATACACATAGATTACAGGTTTGACAGGAATATGTACAGGAATGAGTTGGACAGGTGAATAAGCACAGAAAATAGGGAATATGCAGATGAAAGTGAACAAAGAGTATGCAGAACAAGTTCTTAACAGCAACAGGAAAAGACAAATCCAGTAAAGCCAAAATCCAGAAAAGGAGCTGAGTGACATTGAAATATGTAATTAAAAATGTGAATGTAAATGTTGTAATTAATTTTTTATTTTTTGTGATGCAAAGGCAAGTATCCTAAACAAAAGGCAAAATCCCACTATAGCATGAAATTTTGTACATATTATTATGATTTTAAATTGAGTTGGATAAAGAAATGACGAGTCAGAAGACCAACGGGTATGACCATCCATTTCGAATTCCTAGTGGAAAACAAACAGTCATCAAGAAATTTCTATAAGTAATATCATTTTGATATGCAAAAAGAGAGTTAGAAGTGAGAGAGATAGTGAGTGAAGAGAATGCAGAAATGAAGCAGTGAAGCAAAGAAAAAGGAGGAGCTGAGCAGAGAAGAAGGAGAAGCTGATAGGGAATCTGAGAAGATGTAGAGGTGATACAGGGAAGATATGAGAATAGATGAACAATAGAGCAGATGGAAAAAAACAGAGCTGATATCCAAGGTAAATCAACAAGTGTTTCTATTTTGAAAGAGTAAGGAAGGAGCTTCCTATCAAGTTGTAGCTTGATAGATGTCAAGCTGTAGCCGACTAAGGTTGAGCTCTCCGTAGGTTGGTGTCATAAATAGATGGGAGTTGGTGCTTCCACATCAAGTTGTAGCCGATTGAGGTTGGAGCCTCCGTAGGTTGGTGCCTGTGAGAAATTAATGGGATTTGGAGCCTCCGAGCCTTGCAAGTTGTAGTCACTCGATTTAGTAGGGAACCTCCGTAGGTTGGTGCCTGCAGAAAAACAGTGGTGAGAGGGAGTTGGAGCTTGCCTTTGCATCACAACAATAATAAGATGTGGTTTTCTCCCTTTATGGGTTTCCACTTATATCTAGTGTCTTTGTGCATGTGTTGATGTGATTTATCTAATCTTCTTAATACTTGTTGCTCACATATTAAGACTGTTGTTACATTAACAAATTTGTTTGATACTTGCTGCTCACTAATAAAGATTGCTCACATACTAAGTTGATCATGAAGTAAAGGTGTAAATAAGTTTTAAGAGAAAAGTTTTAAAAGTCCATGTATGTGTTAAACTGATTCACCCCCCCCCCCTCTCAGTTTAACTAAGGGTTCAACATACATATGCAGAATAAGTAAGAAGTTAAACCTGAGAAAGAATTTTCTCTGTCCCTCCTGAACAGCGAACTGGAAGACATGATACCACAAAGAATAGAATGAAACATTACAAACCGTGTAGAGAGATAAAACTCGGATTCGATAAAAAAAACAAGAAAACCATGAAAGAAAATGAGTGTGTTTTATTTTACCTGACAGTGTAGCGGTCAAACGCACAGGATCTCAAAAGTATGGCCATGGCAGATTGAAGAAAAACACCACAGAATATTTTCACTATGTGTTGTAGATCCTATCCTCCATCATGAAGCAGAGTTATGAGGTGTTACACCTCCTTTAATCTCACCAGACAAGATGAAACTCATGGTTTCTGTCGAGATGACAAAACCCTCAAACTAGAAGCAATAGAGTTCGAATGAAGCTGCAGAACAAACCCTCAGAATGGATGAGGCTTCTCGATGAAGAGAAATGGAGAAATGGCGGAGTGAATTAGGAATGGCGTGGTTAACCAAGACAAATTCTCGTTATAAATATGGACCCTTGATCTACCAAAAACCAACGGTGAAGATCAAAGATAGTACCATCGAAAACAATAAAGATTAATGGCAAAATCTACAACTGTTGTAAAATTTTAATGCCAGTACTTATTGCCTTAACTCCTAGATGTTCTAGCTATATTGTCGATAGAATCACCAATGCAGTGGATGTACTTGGGGGATAGAAAACATTCAATAGCGACACTATAATATTAATTTTGGTGACGGTTAAATAAAACTATATAGAAACCTTAATGCAATGTGTATGAGGTTTCAAAGTAATCTATGGTAATTGGGTTTGTATTTCTAAATTAAAAATGACATCATATAACGAGTAACGATTAGAGTTTCTGAATAGTCTTTAGTTTAGTTATTGTATTATGGGTTAGAATTTGATATGATACATTTGGTTAGAGTCATTATCCTTATGGTAAAAAGTAAATATTTTTCTATATGTACATTAAAAGTGGTATCAGAGCAGCGTTCATATGCTGGGACCCTAAGGTTCAACTAACAATTAAGTTTTGTGTATACTGATGCATAGAATATAAGCATAACAGGAAACATCATGAGAAGGGGAACAACGCAACAACCACCCCAAGACATTAGGGAACCCCAAACACAACCAATAGTGAGATCTCAGATGTGGGTTTAACTGAGTGTCAATCAGCATCAGCAAACGAATATATTGTTGGAGGAACAGTTGCATCAAACCAGCATACTTTTGAGTACAGTACAGTAACTACAGGAAGAGATGGTGCAAGTTCATAGTGATAATGAGCGCTTGATGTAAGAGCAAGAAAATATCCTCAAGAGCCTGTCAGACAAGCAAAATCATGAAATGGAACACCCTAGTGCTAATAGGTACATGCAAGAAGGTGACGAGCAACAAACAAGGGAACACACCACTGATAGACTGGAAAGAAGCCCATCTCGATGAAGCAATAAGAAAAAAAACTATAATGAATCAGAATCTGGCAATGTGTCAAATTAGCAAGAAGTTAAGAATCAGAAAGTGGAACTACAAGGGGGGTTTCAGAGAATAAAACCACCAACATTTGATGGTGAAGCTGAGGAAGTGGTAGAGGCATGGTTAATAAACATGAATAAGTATTTCCAGGTGTACGAATACAACAACAATCTGAAGAATAGATTGGCCATATATTAGTTAAGGGAGAAAACCACTCTGTGGTGGGAAAAAGTAAATAATGTTCGCAACATTGAGGAACAATATGTTACTTGGGAATTGTTCCAGCAATAATTTAAAGACAAGTATTTAACAAAAAAATTCTATGATGATAAATCTAAACAGTTCCATGACTTGAAGCTAGGACAGATGACTATATTTTCCATACCTTTGAGAGGAAAAGGCTAAGGTGCAAAGATTTCTGAGTAGCTTGCCAACACATATGAAAGAGTGAATTGAATTTGTAAATCCCAAAACCACTGATGAAGCCATTCGTAAGGCACGAATGTGCTATCAAGGGTCCAAAGCTAAAGGGGATGTTGGCAAAACTTGGCATCCAAGAAAAGGACAAAAAAGCAGCTCAAACTTCAAAGAAGCCAAAAGAAATAAATTTAAGAATTTTGCGTGAAGTTCTATCAATAAACAATTTGGCAGAAATCATTAAAGAACCCATTGGCCAGAAGAAGAGAAGCCTACAGAGGCATCTAGCAAACCTAAACAAGGGCAGGTGACCAAGCCACTTCTACAATGTTGGGGTGTGGTGAGGCACACTATTATGAAAAATTCCCACGGGGAGCAAGAAATGACACAGTTGTAAACTTGCAGGAGACTTCTACAGTAGGCGATGTGGCACAAAATATTTCCCGTATCAACATGGCATTGGAGGATCGATATGCAGATATTCAGCCAACAATGATTGAGTTGGAAAGTAAATTACTGTCTCAATATGTTTCTATTTTGGTAGGCCCAGGGGCAAGTCTAAGTTATGTTGGTCCCAAAATAGTGGAAATTTGTAAATTAAAAAGGTACAAATTCAAAAACCCATGGCTGGTACAGCTAGCCACAGGAGAAAAAATAAAAGTAACTACCAAGATTCCAAACTGTACATTGGAAATTACAGAACAACAGTTGAATGTGGACTTGAACATACTGCCATTAGGGTCCTATGATGTTTTACTAGGCATGGATTGGTTAGAAAAACATTGGACCTTAATGGACTGCAAGGAAAAGATTATTTATTACAGAATGCAAGATGGAACAGGCAAGGAGATTCAAGGAATCAAGAAACCACTACAACTACGTACAATTACAGCATCCCAAATGAATAAATGTATAAGGAAGGGATGCCAGATATATGTTATTCAAGTGGGATATGCTAATTCCAAGGAAAAATTACATGTTAGCCACCTATAAAATTTGTTATAGCAAAAGGTGGATAAAACTTTTTTGAGCCTTCAAGGAACAAATTTTATTGCTAAAAAGTGTTGGCTCTTGAAGACTCTTGAAGGCCTCATGCCTCTATCCCAATTTTCACTGTTGTGCCCATTTCCACACCTAGAAATAATGCTAATTCCTAAGGAAGAATATTCCTGCAAGCACCCTAGTCCCTTTCCCCCTTTTTCCATACTAACCTCATCTTTGCCTTTCATCTCCCATGAAAAACCTTCATTTTCATGTTTTTTCCCTTTCCCTTCTTCAAAACCCTTTTTGGTAAGGTTTAAGATCCTTTCTGGCCTTATCGCAACTCTCAAATTCCTTTGAAAACCATTGAAAAACCATTAAAATGCATATTTTATATATATTATGGACTTAAGCCCCCTTGGGCTAAGTCTTTAATCTTCCCATCCATGCGTCTTGGTGCTAGAACTGAGTGCCAGCCCTTCAGGCGCTTATCACATCACCCGATGCTGATTAGCCCTCTGCTTTAACCCTCAGTATTATTATCTCCCATGTGCCCAAAGGCCCCACAGACGAGCGCCAAACCATATCGAAAATTAACCTCTCGCCCCAAAATTCTAAACCTTAGTTTTATTTAAATTTGTTGGATTTATTATGAAATAACGTTTCCACCGGTGCAAAATTCCAAATCAATCTCCACTGTCGATCTGATCTACAGATCGACGGCGCGCAATCCATCGTAGTCGGTGGTCCCCACCAACCACTCACCATTCCAAAACTGCGTGGTATCCATCGCACCACCTTCAATCGGAGCGCGGTTTTTTCTTGATCGGCAGCGATTCCATACACTGCCCGACACGCGTCTTGTGCATTATTCAGAAAACTGCCACTCATCGCACGTTAAAGATCGAACGTGGACCCGGTGCGATCTCAATGCGCGTCGTCCGATCTGAGGCCGCTCATCGGATGATAGTTGCTCTACGAAGATGCCCGAGCTATAACCAAGGAACGACGCAGTCCTTAAAGGCATCTCTGTTGTCAATCTGATCTATAGATTGATGGCCCAAAATTCATCACCCTAATTCCTCATCCAGTCGGCAAATCCAGACCCAGGAAAATTATGCAGCATGGTTTTATTAAAAGGTTTGATGACCGGGCATGTTTTCTAAGGTTTATTGGCACCCGTACTACGTCGTTGATCACGTGGGCTGATCTCATCCTATGGTCCACGTTTATCCCGAACCCCGAACATTATTTTGTGACCATTTTTGTCCAAACAAAGGTTTTAAATCATTTCCCTGTTTCGCTTTGACTTTTTGCCTCCGCTCCCGACCGTCGATCTCTGTGCGATCAACGGTTCCGATTTAATGTCTCCCCCCCCCGTCTCCTTCAACCTCATTTGAACAATCTCGACTGTTGGATGATGCCATCCAACGACCATGCTCCCTCCATGTGCCTTCTGAAGCAGTTAACCTATAAATGCAGGATTGTTTAATATTTTTTGTATTTTACAGGGTTTTAATGGTTTTTCCGCCATAACTCAAGAAATTTCAAAGGCAGAGGGTGATGATCCTCCTGCCTTCGATTCACCAAAGAAAATCAATTGTAGGGTTTAAACTTCATGTTTCATCGATGTTTCATGAGGCATTGATGCCATATCACCCTTGCGTAGCCCCACATACCAGCAAAACACAGTAAACCAAGCACCGTCAAAGAGTGTCAGTGTCGAAGACAAAATGTACCAGGACATAAGATTGAAGATAGATTTGCGGGGATCACAGCTAAGAATGATTATCAAAAGCCTAATCCCCAATTAAAACATAGTTAAATGGAAGGTCATAAAGGTTTATCAGGCATAAAGCTTCTACCACCACAGCTGAGGAAAAGTGATCCCTCTATCTACCATGATCCCACCTGTGCCTCAAAGCATTCATATCCGAGGCCGGAGTTATTGATCAAGATCAGATATTTGTCTCGAAGCATAGCCAGAGAGTGAACTCTGCAAACAAATTTAATGACAAAACATCAGCAGAGTTACTATGACACAACACAGAGCCTCAAAGGTCAAAAAGAGCTCCCACTGAGCTTAAATCTTTATGTAAAACATTTAATACAGAAGACACCTATGTAAGTTTCTTCATCGAGCCCCCCAAGGGTCGAGGGACCATTAAGTCTGTATTAATTATTTTTAGAGATCCTCTAACAGATCTCACCTCCTCATTCTTCTATAAATACTACTGCAGAAGATGAGAGAGGGGTTGGTTGGGTTGGTTGCATAACTTTGAAATACATTTGAGCTTAAACTTCTGATTCTAAATAGTGTTCACTGGCCCTTGGAGCTTTTCTTGTGATAGATAAGTTAGGCTGAGATGTGTAGATGGTTGCTAAACTAAAGCATTGGACTTAAAGCTGTAACTAGTTTGGAGCATCAATACAAGCTGATTTATGGGATCCTGGTCTATGTTGACGGTGATTTTTTTCTTATTGTAACTTGTCTTTTTGTTTCTATTTTCACTGTGTTGCATCTTCTCTTATAAAGAACAACATGCATAGAGTTAGTACCTACTGTATATTAGTACCCTTCTCAGACTGAAAACATTTATCTGAATGTTTTCTTCCAATATGTGTTATTTGGGAATGATTTAATTCAGTTTAAGCATAGGAATGTTGGCGTTCCCTCATCTTATTGTCTTAGCTGAATATTATTCTTGAAATTTATGCTCAGTACTAGTTAATTAGAGATGAACTATGGAATATATGGTGTGCCCTAGTCCTAGTTTTATCCCGAAAGGCTGTCTGGATGTTTCCCTTGGAATGTGTTAAAAGCTGGCTAGTTTAGAAGTACTTACCAGATCTTAGGCCTTTCTGTGTTATCTGTGTGTTTGTCTTGAAAGTAACCAAGTAAAGCAGATCTAGGAGAGGATTTGTGGTGAGCCCGGCCCGCTATTTTCTACTCCAACAGTTGCCTTCAAGTTTCCCCTTTGTTTTAAAATGTTTTCCGTCGAAAGTGTATCAAAGGCTGGCTAGTTTAAAAGTACTTACCAGATCATATTTTTCTTTTATGTTATTCTTAATTGTTTGTCAAAGGCTGGCTAGTTTAAAAGTACTTACTAGATCCTGGGCTGCTCTTTATTCTGCATCTATTTAATTTTCCTTCTTGTTGTATCATTTCATTCCATAAATCAATCTTCAAAGAGATCCTTAGACATAGATGACTTGCCCCATGGACCACTCTTGCCTCTTGTTGTTCCAATTAAACCCTATTATGACCCCATAGCCCAATGGACTAAAACCTGCAATTATCTATCTTCTTGGCCAAAGCTTGTTCTATCTGCTTACAACTTCTCACCTTTGAAACTCTTTACATTTAGAACTTTCCACCTCAAACAGTAATCATGCTCAACCATCCAAAAAACAAACAAAACCCTTTGTCTTCATAACTAGCCTAATATCATTACCCCAAAATTCAAAGACAAATCCATCTTTGCACCTATTGGAGAGATCCCTCTCTGAATTCAGGAGGGCTAGATCCTAGAATCCCAAAGTGGTTGAAATGATGTTTCTCCCTGCGACCGGACTTTTGCCAATCTTGCTGATTACAGGGAGCTAACATTTATGGCGACTCCGCTAGGGAGTTTGAGTTATTGTCTTGTTGAATACGTCAGATATCTCAGAAACCCCCTTTACTCACTAAAACATTTAGCATATTGGCCAGCTGAGCCGCCAGCAACTAACATTTCTGGTGACTCCGCTAGGGACAAAACCCAGAATCATTTTCATTTTAGGGTAACCATAGGACATCAGATCACTTTTGGTTCCCTTAAAAACTTCATAAAACTTGTGAGTAAAAAGCAGCCTTTTCAAGCACTACCGAGGAATGGTAATAATGATAAAACTTGTTTGAATCAGTGACAAACTAGGTAAACCCTAGGATTCTCTTAGGACTTTATCTAACCTTGAAAAAATATCTGGCTTAGCCATAAGAGTACACTGTCTTTGTCTCATAATCATAGCTAATTTTTGAAACAAAGTTAGGATATTTTTAGAAACCACACAATTTAAAAATAACTCAGAAAACACCAAAAATATTTCAGATTGGTATCCAATAAACATGGTGGTGGACCATAAAACCTTTTACCTCCTTAGGAGCTAAAAACTTCCACATGGCGACTCCACAATCCTCAATAGACCTTAAGACTCCACTGGGAAGAACCCTTACTATTATAATATATTTCAAACTTAGTTAGAGGACTATAGGATTTAAATTTGTAAAATAGACTAGTTAACCTCTTGAAGATTGTCATATCTGGTTGAACTTTTATTGTTTATTAGGGTCTAAAAAACACATCATAGTGGCTCCTAGAAAGATTCACACTAGAGCCCATCTTGACCCTGATCCACCTGAGATAGTTGATAACCCACAAAGTATCCTTAGGAAGTCTCCTAGGGTCAAATTATCAAATGTTTTCAGATCACCCTTGAGAGAAAGTTTAGTCCTTGAAAAATCTTGCAGCTTTATAAGAGTCATATGGCGGTGGACCATTAAAACCTTTTACCTCCTCAAGAGCTAAAAACTTCCACCTGGCAACTCCACACTATGAAACTCCCAGAAGACCAAATGACTCCACTAGTAGAAGACCCTAAACTGATTGACCAGACACAGTGACCTCTTTCTTGATTTACAAACATGATTCCAAGAATACAATGAAGATATGCCCCAATGAGTAGAGATCATATCCCTGGGTTTCCACATAAGATGCCCCAGGTGAATTGGGATGACAACTTGCCTGTTTTTCAAGGTGAAAAGTTTGATGACCTTCTATTACATCTCATCAAATTTCATATACATGTATGGAGGTTGAAATTTGAATGGCATGAAGACTGCCTAATGAAAATGTTCATGTTAACATTAGAAGGAAAATATAGGGATTGGTATGAATGCTTAAGATCTAGTAGTTTGTTTTCTTTAAGAGACCTTGAATATGTGTTCTATGATAACTATAAAGAAAACACTACATCATTATCATTGGGTGCAATATATTATGATCCATCACAAAACATCACCCAACACATTATAGATAATGAGGAAGCTTTGAAAGAGATTCATCCTGAAGATCTTTTAACAGCCATTCATGAGTTTAATATCCTATTGGAAAATTTTAAGAACATAGATGAATCAGTTGAGGAAGAGATGATCCAAGCAGTAAAGAACATTCCTCAAGATATCCCTGAAAACTCAAATATTGATTCATCATCCCTTATAGATGAGGCTCAAGACCACATCCAGCCTAAAAAACAGTCTTCACAAGAGACAGAGAACTGTTGTACTCCTGTTCAAAGGAACATAGAAACATCTTCCCCTTCGATAGAAAAAGAGATAGATTAGACTATTAATAAATAGCCAGTCTCTGATATTTATTGCAAAACAAATACTCTTGCTCATTCACATAGAGAACTTTGTTATAAAGATGAAGAAAGTTCTTTGTTGGTCATAAGAAGAAGGGTAGCTCTTTTTATGTTTATGCTGAAAGGAAAATCTCCCCTTTAATAGAAGAACAAATCGATAAAATACTAAGCAAGCAGCTACCCTCTGATCCATCATCTCAACTAGACAGTCATGAACATGGTGCCTATTCCATGGAACAATCATATGGCACTCAAGGCAAAGAGGATAGTAAGGAAATCAATGGTAAAACTGAAACTAGTCCTCTTTGGATCATGAATTTGGACGGGTTATGTACTAAAACTAATGCAGGTGTGGGAATATGGCTTTATGGTACACAGAAAAATTATTTTGAGGCCTATTCATATAAACTTAACTTTAAATGCACAAATGACATAGTAGAGTACGAGGCACTACTCTTGGGGCTACATTTATTGAAAAAATCAGGAGCCTAGAAGATAACAGTTCATGGAAACGAAGAATTGGTAATTAGGCAAGTGAGAAATGAATGCATGGTTGAAAATCCCAGACTCAAATCATATAAGGATGATACCATAGATTTATTAAAAACTTTTAAAGAGTCTCAACTTATACTTGTTCCTAAAGACCAAAAAAAAATTTCTAATGGTTTAGCCGTTATGGCTAGTACATGTTTAAGACCTTGGGAGATCAGACAATATACAATTCAAGAAAAATTCAGACCCGCTCTCCCAAACAATAAAAGATACTAGCGAAATTTTGAAGGAGAAAAACAAATACAAGAATATCCTACTGTGGGTATACCAACTTTTCAAGAAGAAACTTCTCCTATCATTGATATCAATCTGCCATTCGAAGAACCTGAATTTATATCAGAAGCAAACATAAATTTAGAGAAAGAATATATTTCACTATTTTTTATTATGAAGGTTAAGGATGATGATGCTTCCAAACAACTTTATGAAGATATACTCCTAAAAGTTGAAGCCTTGGAAGCAGACAATCTACCAGACATGGAGGGCCAAAAAGAAGAGAATCTTCATCTTTTCTTTGTTGATCCTATGGAAGAGTGCGTGGAAATCCCAACTGGCTCAGATGATCAAGCAATGATCCTTTGCAAGAGCCAGAGACATGAAAATTTGTCACCTCCTATGATAGTCTTGGTTTTGAATATTAATCTTCATGATATACTATGGATACCTCTGACAAGCAGCGGAAGTTTCTTCTTCTTCCTGACATTACTCAGCTGGCTGCATTGGCTCTTTTGTATCATATGAATATGTAAATACTCCATGTTTAGAATAGGTTAGATAGGAATGTCAATAAAGCTCAGTTCTGAGCATGTATTTAGTTGTTGTTTTCTGCTTTGAAGAAAAATAAAAATACAAAATACAAAAACAAAGAAAGAAAGAAAAGAGGGCAGATTGTCAAAGCAAGAAATGAATAGCCCCATACCAAAAAAGAGAAAAAAATTCTGAAAGTGTGCAAGCTCAAATGCCACTCCTGAAAAACACACTTCTAGTTACCAAATAGCCACCTCTTGACTAATTAGTTTTAAATTTTCTGCTGATAGGATAGTGAATTCGATTTTCCAAACTGTTTAATCTTGGCTTATCAGTAGATAGATTAGGATAGAAATTAAAGTTTCAAACATGCTCAAAATCTGAACCCAAATTTCCAAGAAAAGGAATGACTCAAATCTGTTTTAAATCCTGAGTCACAAAAGATGTAAAACTGGTTCTAATCAAGTTAAAATTTGAACCAGTTGATAGAAGAAAAGCAGCTCAAACAAGAGCCAAAATAGAGCTGTAAAAAGAGAAGGCCATGATGAGAAACTTTCAGATCTTAAGCCTTCCATTTTGATTTAGTTTTCTGTAAAATAATGTCTATGTGCAGCCTGTTTCTATGCCATAGACTAGCATCAAGTTAGACTGTTCAATCCTGACTTGAATGTTTTTAAATTTCTATTGTAGAATTTAGAGAATAAAAATCTGTTGGACAGTTTAATCCCAACAGATGGTAGAATAGGTAGAGAAGCATCTGAACTCAACTATTTAATTTGAGTTCAGGGAGAAATAAGGAGTAGAATTAGATTAGTTTTATGCTTTCAAAAGAATAAAATGTTTTGAAAAGAGTTTGCCAATCCAAGTGCACTCTAATGAAGAAAAAATGTTAGATCTGTAGGATTGGGTTGGTAGAAAGCTTGTTGATGAAAGATCCATTGTTTTTATGGTTGCTAATATGTTTTCAGAGCAATATCATCCCAACATAGGAAGGGAAGCCCAATGGATAAGGCACGGGTTAGCCTCCCAGAGAACATAATGGATGTGGCACAGGTCAGCCTCCCAGAGAATGCAAGTCTGAAGTTCTTGATGCCTTCAAGAAGGCACCATCCCCAAGTGGAGCCATTGTTAGCCACCTATAAAATTTGTTATAGCAAAAGGTGGCTAAAATTTTTTTGACCCTTCAAGGAAAAAATTTTATTGCTAAAAAGTGTTGGCTCTTGAATACTCTTGAAGGCCTCATGCCTCTGTCCCAATTTTCACTACTGTGCCCATTTCCACACTCAGAAATCCTGCTGATTCCTAAGGAAGAATACTGCTGCAAGCACCCTAGCCCCTTTCCCCCTTTTTCCAGACTAACCTCATCTTTGCCTTTCATCTCCCATTAAAAACCTTCATTTCCATGTTTTTTCCCTTTCCCTTCTTCAAAACCCTTTTTGGTAAGGTTTAAGATCATTTCTGGCCTTATCGAAACTCTCAAATTCCTTTGAAAACCATTGAAAAACCATTAAAATGCATATTTTATATATATTATGGACTTAAGTCCCCTTGGTCTAAGTCTTTAATCCTCCCCCCCATGCATCTTGGTGCTAGAACCGAGCGCCAACCCTTCAGGTGATTATCGCGTCACCCGATGTCGATTAGCCCTCTGCTTTAACCCTCGGTCTTATTATCTCCCATGCGCCCAAAGGCCCCGTAGACGGGTGCCAAACCATATCAAAAATTAACCTCTCGCCCCAAAAGTCTAAACCTCAGTTTTATTTAAATTTGTCGAATTTATTATGAAATAACGTTTCTGCTGGTGCAAAATTCCAAATCAATCTCCACCGTCGATTTGATCTGCAGATCGACGGCGTGCAATCCATCGCAGTCGGTGGTCCCCGCCAACCACTCACCATTCCAAAACCGCACGGTATCCATCGCACCACCTTCAAACGAAGGGCGGTTTTTTCCCGATCGGCAGCGATTCCATACACCGCCCGACATGTGTCTTGTGCACTGTTCAGAAAACCGCCGCTCATCACACGTTAAAGATCGGACATGGACCCGGCGCGATATTGATGCACGTCGTCTGATCTGAGGCCACTCATCGAATGGTAGTCACTCTACGAAGATGCCCAAGCTATAACCAAGGAACGACGCGGTCCTTAAAGGCATCTCTGCCATCGATCTAATCTGCAGATCAACAGCCCAAAATTCATCACCTTGATTCCTCGTCCAGTCAGAGAATATGGACCCGGGAAAATTATGTAGCATGGTTTTATTAAAAGGTTTGATGACTGGGCATGTTTTCTAAGGTTTATTAGTGCCCGTCCTCTGGCGTTGATCGCGTGGGCCGATCTCATCTGATGGCCCACGTTTCTCCCAAACCCCGAACATGATTGTGTGACCATTTTTGTCCAAACAAAGGTTTTAAATCATTTCTCCATTTCGCTTTGACTTTGCGCCTCCTCTCTCGACCGTCGATCTCTATGCGATCGACGGTTCTGATTTAATGTCTTCCCCCTATCTCCTTCAACCTCCTCTAATCAATCTTGATAGTTGGATGATGCCATCCAACGGCCACGCTCCCTCCACGTGCCTTCTGAAGCAGTTAACCTATACATGCAAGATTTTTTAATATTTTTTGTATTTTGCAGGGTTTTAATGGTTTTTCCGCCATAGCTCAAGAAATTTCAAAGACAGAGGGTGACAATCCTCCTGCCTTCGATTCACGAAATAAAATCAATCGCAGGGTTTAAACTTCAAGTTTCATCGATTTTTCATGAGGCATTGATGCCATATCACCCCTACGTAGCCCTGCATACCAGCAAAACACAGTAAATCAAGCACAGTTAGAGAGTATCAGTGTTGAAGACAAAAATGTACCAGGACAGAAGATTGAAGACATATTTGCGGGGATCACAGCTAAGAATGATTATCAAAAGCCTAATCCCCAATTAAAACAGAGTTAAAGGGAAGGTCATAAAGGTTTATTAGTTAGAAAGCTTCTACCGCCACAGCTGAGGCAAATTGATCCCTCTATATACCATGATGTCACCTGTGCCTCAAAGCATTCTTATCTGAGGCCGAAGTTATTGATCAGGATCAGATATTTTTCTTGAAGCACAGCCAGAGAGTGAAATCTGCAAACAAAATTAATGACAAAACATCAACAGAGTTACTGTGACACCACACAGAGCCTCAAAGGTCAAAAAGAGCTCCCACTGAGCTTAAATATTTATGTAAAACATTTAATACAGAATACACCTATGTAAGTTTCTTCATAGAGCCCCCCAAGGGCCGAGGGACCATTAAGTCTATATTAATTGTATTTAGAGATCTTCTAACAGATCTCACCTCCTCATTCTTCTATAAATACTACTGCAGAAGATGAGAGAGGGGTTGGTTGGGTTGGTTGCAAATCTTTGAAATACATTTGAGCTTAAACTTCTGATTCTAAATAGTGTTCACTAGCCCTTGGAGCTCTGCTTGTGATAGATAAGTTAGGCTGAGATGTGTAGATGGTTGCTAAACTAAAGCGTTGGACTTAAAGCTGTAACTGGTTTGGAGCATCAATACAAGCTGATTTATGGGATCCTGGTCTATGTTGACGGTGATGTTTTTCTTATTGTAACTTGTCTTTTTGTTTCTGTTTTCACTGTGTTGCATCTTCTCTTATAAAGAACAGCATGCATAGAGTTAGGACCTACTGTATATCAGTACCCTTCTCTGACTGAAAAACCTTTATCTGAATGTTTTCTTCCAATCTGTGTTATTTGGGAATGATTTAATTCAGTTTAAGCATAGGAATGTCGGCGTTCCCTCGTCTTATTGTCTTAGCTGAATATTATTCTTGAAAGTTATGTTCAGTACTAGTTAAGTAGATATGAACTATGGAAAATATGGTATGCCCTGGTCCTAGTTTTATCCCCAAAGGCTGTCTGGATGTTTCCCCTGGAATGTGTTAAAAGCTGGCTAGTTTAGAAGTACTTACCAGATCTTAGGCCTTTCTGTGTTATCTGTGTGTTTGTCTTGAAAGTAACCAAGTAAAGCAGAATTAGGAGAGGATTTGTAGTGAACCCGGCCTGTTAGTTTCTACTCAAACAATTGCCTTCAAGTTTCCCCTTTGTTTTAAAATGTTTTCTGTCGAAAGTGTATCAAAGGCTGGCTAGTTTAAAAGTACTTACCAGATCCTAGTTTTCTTTTATGTTCTTCTTAAGTGTTTGTCAAATGCTGGCTAGTTTAAAAGTACTTACCAGATCCTGGGCTACTCTTTGTTCTACATTTGTTTAATTTTCCTTCTTGTTGTATCATTTCATTCCATAAATCAATCTTCAAAGATATCCTTAGACATATATGACTTGCCCCATGGACCACTCTTGCCTCTTGTTGTTCCAATTAAACCCTATTATGACCCCATAACCTAATGGACTAAAACCTGCAATTATCTATCTTCTTGGCCAAAGCTTGTTCTATCTTCTTGCAACTTCTCACCTTTGAAACTCTTTACATTTAGAAATTTCCACCTCAAACAGTAATCATGCTCAACCACCCAAAAAACAAACAAAACCCTTGGTCTTCATAACTATCCTAATATCATTACCCCAAACTTGAAATACAAATCCATTTTTGCACCTATTGGAGAGATCCCTCTCTGAATTCAGGAGGG
Source organism: Pinus albicaulis (assembly GCA_034641835.2). Taxonomy (NCBI): domain Eukaryota; kingdom Viridiplantae; phylum Streptophyta; class Pinopsida; order Pinales; family Pinaceae; genus Pinus; species Pinus albicaulis. The sequence goes on along the minus strand of CM076577.1, from coordinate 697,589,360 downwards.
CTAGATCCTAGAATCCCAAAGTGGTTGAAATGATGTTTCTCCCTGTGACCGGAATTTTTCCAATATTGTTGATTACAAGGAGCTAACATTACCTACGATGGAAAACATACCTTTGGTACAAGATTTCATGGATGTTTTTCCAGAAAATATTCCTGGATTACCACCAAGACGAGATATCGATTTTACCATCGAATTAATGCTTAGAGAGTCACCTCTGTCAAGGGATACTTATAGAATGAGTGTTCCAGAATTAATTGAGTTAAAAATGCAGTTACAAGAACTGTTGGACAAAGGTTATATTTGTCCAAGTGTGTCCCATGGGGAGCACCAGTGTTGTTCATTAAGAAGAAGGATGGGACCATGTGAACTATGTGCATGAAATATAGACATCCTAACAAGTTAACGATCAAAAATAAATATCCTCTACCAAGAATTGATGACATGTTCAATCAGGTGAAGGGGGCCACAGTATTTTCAAAGATATATTTAAGATCTGGATATCACTTGATCTGAATTAAGGATGAAGACATTTACAAGACTGCTTTTTGTACTAGTTACGGACATTATGAATTTGTGGTGTTACCCTTTGGATTAACAAATGCACTAGAAACCTTTATGAGGTTAATGCATGGTATATTCCATCCTTTCCTGGATAATTTTGTACTTATATTCATAGACGACATTTTAATCTATTCTAAAAACTAGGAAGAACATGTAGAGCATTTACGGATTGTATTGGAAATGCTAAGAAAACACCAACTGTATGCTAATTTCGGCAAGTGTGATTTCTTCAAAACAGAATTCCAATACATAGGCCATGTTATATCAGCAGAAGGGATTGCTATTGATCCATAGAAAATCAAGACAATCATGGAATGGTGAGTACCCTAGAATGTGGCAGATATTTGATCCTTTATGGGATTAGCTGGGTATTATCAGAGGTTTATCGAGGGATTTTCCAGAATTTATTTTCCCATTACCTCCTTATAGATAAAATTAAAAGTATTTAAGTGGATTGTTGAGTGCCAAAACAATTTCGAGAGGCTGAAGCAATTATTGACCACTGCACCATTGTTGAGGGTAGCTAACCCCAATAAAGAGTTTGAAGTTTGTACAGATGCTAGTAAAGGGGGTGTTGGGGCATTTTTGTCTCAAGAAGGCAAAGTAGTGGCATACGAATCAAGAAAGTTGAAGGAAAATTATCAAAGGTACTTAGCTTATGATCTAGAATTAACGGAAGTAGTACATGCACTCCAGATATGGAGACACTACTTGCTGGGTAAGAAATTTGTGTTAAAAATAGATCATAGCAGCCTAACCAATTACTTCAAGAAAGATGATTTAAAATCCCGACAGGCAAGGTGGAATGCCTTCCTAAGTGAGTTTGATATGGAAATCTAGCATGTCAAGGGTAAGGAAAACCGGGTGGCTGATGCTTTAAGTAGAAAGTTGCATTATGTCTATGAGCTTTACTACAATTAGCTTGAAATTAAATTATTAGATCAAGTAAAAGAAGAAGCACAAAAAGATCTAGAATATCAATTCCTATGGCAGCAAGTGGAAGAGACCAGAAAGAAAGGAAGTACTTCTGAATATGGAGTAAATAATGATCAGATGCTAACCTTTAGAGGAAAGGTGTATGTACCAAACCGTGTGGACCTAAAAGAGATTATCATGGATGAATACCATAGAATTAACTATGCGGGTAACCTATGATACCAGAAAATGTTAATAGCTATTAGGAAAGTATATTTCTGGCATGGTATGCGTAAAAATGTTGTTGAATATCTAAATAAATGTTTGGAGTGTCATCAGGATAAGGTGGAGCATCGACATCCCGCAGGATTGTTGCAGCCCATACCAGTACCTAAATGGAAGGGGGAGGTCATCTCCCTCGACTTCATTACAGGTTAACCACAATCGAAGAAGAAAAATGACTCCATCATGGTGGTAGTTGACAGATTGAGTAAATCAACACATTTTATACTTGTGCAGTCTACTTAGAAAACTATACAGATAGCGGATATTTTTATGAAAGAAATATTCCAGCTACACGGCATTCTGAAGACAGTTATCTCAGATAGGGATGTTAATTTTACTTCAGCATTTTGGAAAACTTTGTTTACAGGTTTTGGGACCCAAATGAAATTTAGTACAGCTTATCAACCCCAGACAGATGGTAAAATAGAGTGAGTGAACCAAGTGTTGGAAGACATGTTGCGCATGTATGTGATGTAACAGCCAACCAAATGGGAAGACTACTTGCATCTGGTTGAATTTTCTTACAACAATGGTTATCAGAAGTCCCTTGAAATGAGTCATTTCGAAGCTCTATATGGGAGGCAGTGTCGCACACCCATAAATTAGAGCAGCCTCGAAATGAAACTAATGTTGGGACCATAAATACTCGCTGAAATGGAATCAGAAGTAAAGAAGATATGACAAAATTTAAAGGTTGCACAATATCGACAGAATATCTATGCAAATAAGAAGAGGACTTATCGAGAATTCGAAGTGGGAGACCATGTGTATGCGAGGATCAGACCGAAGAGGAGTACCTTGCGGTGGACCTCTTGTGCCAAGCTGGCTCCCAAGTTCTATGGACCTCTCCAAATTTTGGAAAGGGTAGGACCTGTGGCCTATCAGCTGGCTTTACCCAGTCACATCCAGGTACACAATGTGTTTCATGTGTCCCTTTTGAAGCGTTATGTGCATGATTTGAAGCACATAATTCATTGGCAGAATATGCAGGTACGATAGAATTATAAATCTTAACTTGAGATATGATTTCTTTATGAGAATTTGACAAGGAACTTTGCTGTTTGCAGGTAGAGCTGGACAACAATTTTCCGGTCAAGCCGCAATGCATACTTGAATGGAAGGAAATTATGCTCCGGAAGCGAGTCATCACCCAAGTTAAAGTGCAGTAGAAGCACCTCGGCCTAGATGAGGCTACTTGGGAGGACGAAATATTTGTGTGTGAGGCTTACCCAGAGCTCTTTTCAGAGCTAGAGTGAAACACCAAGGACTGTGTTACTTCCAGGGGGGAAGTTGTGACAACTGCATCTGATGATAACTAGTTGTTAACTAGTTAAAAGACATTTTAATTATTTGTTTTAAGAAAAGACTGGAATTATTAATGTTTTGTTGAAAATTTATTTTCATTTGTGATTAATTGTGAATAATAAAAATCAGTTATGGAAAGTGACTCCATAAAAAGTAAAATTTGATGGTAAATGTTTCCCAAGAACTGGAAGGTGGTTTGGATCGTTGAAAATAGCGACTTTCTCCTCTGGGGATAAGAGACTGATTCCAGTGATGAGTAGGGGTTCTATTCATGGGTTAAGGAAGGAGTGGAGATTTTCCCGAGCTGTTAGAGACCAGTGGAAAAACATTCAGTAATTCCTGAAGTTTTATGGCATTGACTGGACTTGGATTCCTGAGCTCATAGCAGAAACTTTACTGTCAACCTGAACCTTACAGTGGAAGAACGGGGGAAGAGTAGGACGTCATTTCCTCTCTTGAAGGTTGGGAGGAACATCAACAGTAGTGCTTTTTTTATATATAGGTATCTGATTTAATTTCGGTTGAGTGGTGAACTAGAATCCCATTATGATTTGAGTAACAAAATAATGTAAACTCTTAAATATTGTATTGAAGTTATTATAGACTCGAAAAATAGAGATATACTGTATTTTTTTTTTAAAAGAAGAGTAGATACTAATTTTCCTGTGTTTATTTATAAATGTGGAACAACTATTGTTTAAGTTGTGGCAGAGTTGAGATAAAACATTTTACTGTGCTAAGTTAAGAAAGGAACAGAAATCGATCAAGAAAATCATAGGATAGATTTAACCTCACTTCCGGAATAGAACTGTTGATTTTGGGTAATGGAAGAAACCCAACATACATTTTTCATTCCTCTCTGGCTATACTCAGACATATTTCTGGGTGGTCTGGTCACCCTATCCTAGAAGAAAGTAAGCCTACTTGGGTATGGAATTATTCCATAGTTAATGACAGGGAAAATTTTAGGGGCTAATATTCATAGATGGGTTAATTTTCTATGTTTTTTCTAGTAAAAATATTCGCTAATTCTCATTTTTTCCTAAAAATGATTCGACCAAATTTTATAGGAAACAAATATTTTACCTTAAAATTTGCCAAAATTTTATAGAGACTATGTAAAATCATTAGAAGTTTGAATATCATTTGAGGTTTTATAGTTTGCATATTATGGATGAATACAATTCGCCAAGGTTTCTAATCTTTAAGATAAATTTCCATCCTTAAAATTTTCCTTCGTTAATGAAATAAGTAACATCTGCAAGAAGAATATATTAAGTGCAATATTGTAGAACAAAATTGTTATCAGTATATGAACTATATATCTGAGTACTCAAAGAAATATACGAGTAATATAGGAATAAAATAAATTTGTATGAATACTCTTTCATAAACATTTTTTAGTGTGTTAAAGCATCACTAATCATTTAATATAAAAAAAAAATAGTGAAAACCATTTATATACAGATTTACTGAAATGAATAAAACAAGCATATCGGTCAGAGACTTGGCTTATGTTTTCCTTAAACAAAAACAGAGATTCTATATGACAGAAGAAAAAAATCAGTATACAATACATCGACCGGAAAGAACGAAGGTATGATGAATTAAATAAAGAAACCCTTTTTAACTTGTACTGATTCTAAGAGCTTAAGAACACCTCTCCGTATAACTTAAGCAAGAAATGTAAAACGATAGATTACATATCAAAGCAGTATGAATAAGAACTTAAAATTCATAAATACACATGAATCATAATAAGAGGACTCAAATTAAATATTACAATAGCATCCAAACCCCGACATCGAGAAAAATAACGAGTTCCAGAGTTGCATTACATAAAGGATAACCACCTAATACAGATAAACTTGCATCACAAGAGGTGCGAGAATCATTTAAACCGAGGCCTAAGGAACTTGTCGGAATTTAATGTTTAAAACCTTCTATATAAGAGAAATATATATTATACAATAACTCAAATTATATATATATAAGGCCTGGCAATTAAACCCTTAACCAAACCTGACAAAAATACTTCGATTAGGAAGTCAATTCCTTAAGAATACCTGTAAGAGAAATACAAAATTATTAACAGGAATTTTGGGAAATATGGAAAGCGACTTCGAATTTGATGTAGAAAGCTCTACCTTGTCAACAGCAGGTAGACTAACATGCAAGCACCAACAAAACACGGAACTGAATTTCTGTGAGTAAACAGTTAAGGTGCCAAATAGTTAACAATAAACAAGGAAAATGTAAAGCAGTACATATGCGGAATAAGTGAGAAGTTAAACCTGAGAAAGAATTTTCTCCATCGCTTCTGAACAGCGAACTGGAAGACATGATAGCACAAAGAATAGAATGTGGCATTACAAACCATGTAGAGAGATAAAACTTAGTTTTGGTAAAACAAACAAGAAAACCATGAAAGAAAATGAGTGTGTTTTATTTTACCTAACAGTGTAGTGGTGAAATGCACAGGATCTCGAAAGTATGGTCATGGTGGATTGAAGACAAACACCACAAAATATTTTCACTGTGCATTGTAGAACCTATCCTCCATCATGAAGTAGAGTTATGAGGTGTCATGCCTCCTTTAATCTCAGCAGACAAGATGAAACTCATCGTTGCTGCCGAGATGACAAAACCCTCAAACCAGAAGCAAAAGAGTTCAAATGAAGCTGCAGAGCAAACTCTCAGAATTGATGAGGCTTCTCGATGAAGAAAAATGGAGAACTGTCAGAGTGAATTAGGGATGGCATGGTTAACCAAGACAAATTACCGCTAGAAATATGGACCCTTGATCTTTCAAAAATCGACGGTGAAGATCAAAGCTAGTACCATCGAAAACAGAAAAGATTAATGAAAAACTCTACAGTTGTCGTAAAATTTTAATGGTAGTACTTACTGCCTTAACTCCCATACGTGCCAGCTATATTCTCGATAGAGTCATCGATGCATTGGATGTACTTGGGGGAGGGAAAAAATTCAATAGCGACTTTATAATATTAAGTTTGGCGACAGTTAAATAAAACTATATAGAAACCTTAATGCAATGCGTATGAGGTGTCAAAGTAATCCATGGTAAATGGGTTTGTATTTGTAAATTAAAAATGACATCATATAACGAGGAAGGATTAGAGTTTCTAAATAGTCTTTAGTTTAGTTATTGTATTATGGGTTAGAATTTGATATCATGCATTTGGTTAGAGTCATTATCCTTATGGTGAAAAGTTAATTTTTTTTTATATGTACATTACATCTGCAACTAATTGCATTTGATATTGTTTGTGTTCGAAGAAATTGCTGACAATGTGGCTCGTATGCTTTCGGCTTCTTACTCTACTTTAGATGTTTACAAATGAAATTTTAGGTGCTACCACACGCAGATTCTTGTGGAAGTTTAGTGGCTACACGTAGATACTTTGGCAATTGTGCTAGAGAAATCGAAGAGGAAACCATGAAATCATTGGTCAGTATCATGTTATGTTAACTAGCTTGCCCTGAAGGAAGATCAACATTTGGGGATCCTTGGATGAAGTGTTATTGAGCATGTGGACGCTATTTAATAGAGCACGAGACTCTATGGAGTTGTGTGGAGTCCCGTGGACAATGAAAACTTAAGTAGGTAAATGTGAGTTAGTTAGTGTGTTCTCGTAATTGAATAATGTTAAAAAAAAAACTTGAAGAAAACATTATTTAAGACTATTGGATTGTTGGAATATAGTCACCAAGACATGGGGCATGGTCAAATAGTGGATTGACTGCACCATCACTTTTTCTTTTCTTTTTTTTTTAGAGTAATAGTTTCATGGCGAGAGTAGCCACACACCACTAGGCTTTACTTCCAAGCCTAAACAGAGCGGACCAGAAGAGTCGGCCTGCATAGACACTTATTCTACAATCCAGTATGAGGTACATATGTAAGTATGTCACGTCCTAAAAATATAATAAAGATAATTTTCTCTTAACAAAACAATTAACTCAAGTCCTCAAAACAATAATAAAAATAATAAATAAATAAATAAATTAAATAACCATATAAATAAACAATTAAAAATCTATTAACACAACAATTAACTCAATTTTTAATATTTCACTTTCAATCTTAAACAATATTTCGATGTTTATCTTAAATAATATAATTTTAGAGAGATAAAATAATTTTAAAAAAAAGTGTATTTATTTCTCTTATAAATATATCAATAAAATTTAAATAAATTGTTTGAATATTCAGATTAACTAATATATTTTAGAATGTGTAAATCATTCAATTTTTAATATTAAGGATGAGGATACATCTTAGTTATGATTTTATAAAACATCTTAGTTTTGATTTTAAAATTTGACCTTAACATATATGTGTTATAATTATAAATTATTATTAATAGTTATTATATTTATAAATTAAGTTGATATAATTTGTTATTTATCATTATAATTTAAATATTTATCGAATTTTAAAAATATCAAAATGTTTTGATAATTATATTAATTGAAGGAATTTAAAAAATATGTAACCATAGATATTTGAAATTATGTAAGATAGATTTTAATAAAAATATATCTAATAAAATAATTTTTAAATAAATAAATTAGATACAAACTAAATTTTAAAATATGAAAATACAAATTTTTAATGTCATAATATTTTATAAAGCCACTACAAACACAATCATCTATTATTTTAAAATTACTCATAAAAAAACATTACTAATATTAAAATACTGGAATTATAATAAAATAAATGGAAAAAAAAAGGTGAAAAAAAATGAAAATGTTAGTCCAAAATATTTGACTAGAATATTTTTTTTCTAATATACAATCAATAGGATACATTTTGTTGGTATACAATGTTATGTAGGTAGAAAATATAAAATAGTGTAATTACATAGATATTTAGGAGATAGAGAATATAATATATTCAATGTAATAAACATATTCAATAATTAATGACTAATAATAAGTTTATATCATATAATTAAAAGGAATAACAATGCATTATTAAAAATATATTATATTAAAAATTATTGTTGTAGCTTTTATTCATGAACACATGATAATGTTCATAGGAATGGTGTTTGGGAGATGTTGTACGTCGACAGTTAGGGTTTGACCCTAGCAATATTTTTCCTACTTTCTCTTAGCATATGTTGATGTTCATGGATTTCAGTTCTTTGCTATGATCTATGTCGGTCTTCAAAATGGAAAAGAGCTCCCCTCCCCTCTTGTATGACTCCCCTATTATGGAGTCTGGTTCAAATTCTTTAGGCTCGGAGTTGATTTATTCCTTCCTTTTCGTTGTTGCCCCCTATCTCCCTTTGTTTTCTTTGCTGGAATTAGATCCTGTTAGGGTCCTATAAATATAGGATTAATAATTTTGATTTTACTCTAATAAATTCTTGAAATATTGTACATACCTTTGCTTTTTACAAATGTATTCCCAAATTAAAAAATGAAAAGAGGGTATGTCCTAAAATAACAATCAAAGGAAAAAAATAAGCAAAGATCAAAAGAATATTAAATATGAACCCCATCAAAAATATATCATGAAAGTGTTGCAAGTTTAAATGCCACTACTTTAGTTTACTTCTGCAAACAATATTGCATGCAACTTTTCCTAAATGCCACAATCCATGAGGTTCAAACAGCTTAAAATTGACCTCTCATTCTTTAAATTTCATGTTGTTAGATAGAGAATAAATATCTAGCAAAACAGTCTAAACATGGCAGATCAATAGTTAAAATAGAGAATAATAAGGAGCTCAACAGTTTAATTTGAGCCCTTGGATGAAATAAGGTTAGAATTGGATAGTTTCCTATTTTAAAAGAAAAATGAATAAGGGTTTTCAAGCTCAAATGCACCCATGTAAATGAAGAAAAAATGTTAGGATAGCAGATGGGTAGGAACAGGTAGTTTCACAAGGCATGGATAAACATCATTTGGCATTTTACTAATTTCCCTCCCCACAATGTGTTCGAGTACTAAATCCTTAATTCATAAAGACTCAGAGCATTTCTCTGACTTTTGGTGGGACCAGACCCACGACTTAATGATTGATTGGCATTAAAGTATTAGAATCCCCTTCATTAAAAACCCTTCCCCTTCATCATTCATTTTACCCTAATAAAATCCCTTTTCCTAACTTTAAAACACTTTTTATCTAGGAAAAGTAAAACCCCCTTGACTAATTCCCCTTTCATACAAAAATACCCACAAAAATGAATTATCATAAGTATTAAGTGTGAAATGTTTAAAATGGGGTCACCATTATCAAAATCCCACCCAAACACTTAACATCACACTTTACTTAGTATGTTTTTGTATTTCCGCTCATATTTCATTTCATATTAACACTAATTTATTTATTAAACTCCCTATATACCTTTCCATCCCGTAATATATTAAATCCTTTATCTTAAAATACCCAAACCCACATTATATGTTTATCCTATGGTTTATATTACCCCACGTGATAATATTTCTGCTCCCCCATAGTTTTAAACTAATCATTTATATTAAAAATTTCCCCAAGGTTTACTTTACACCTGCATAAAGCCAATCCGCCATGTAAAGCACCTATCCCGCCTATCCCTTTACACATAAAAATTTATGTTAAAATGATGTTTTAAACACATGAATCCAATCCTGCCACATAAAAGACTCCCAAGCCCCATGTCCATTACCCCTTAACTCAACAAATCAATCTTGATCATTCGCACTCCCTTCACTCGATCCAATGGTCCATCATCTATATCACAATTTCAATGGCACGCTCATTAAACAAAATAAAATTTGCGATATGGGTAGTTTTAACCTTCCGTATCTCCTCCACGCATCATAAACCTACTGGATCCAATCCGTTTGCAAAAAATAATTTACCACATTTTATCGATGTTATAAATCACTAGAGGTAATATCCTCCATCATGAAACCATTAACCATTTTCCACCCATGCAGTAAATTGCTTGCTTTCCCCTGTACAAATGCGTTAAATCATTCTCTACTACGATAAGACATTGTTCCACTCTGCGCTAAAGGAAATTAAGAAATGAAATTAAAATACGAAACATTGTGGTAATATTTGTGCCATTTGCAAAAAACATACTCACTCTACTCTGTGGTAAACTATTATAGCCTTGCACCCATGTGTTAAGCTATTTGATGTTCAAAACCCATCTCTACCCTTATGCCCACACCTCTGCAAAATTGCGAAAAAAAACCCCGGCTATGGCTAGAACTTTTTTCACTGAATTTCCAGTTCCCTAAAACCACTATTTTCTTCCCTTCAAACCTATGTTTCATTAACGAATTGTTTGATTTTTTCAGGTTATTCTCAGAATATGAAATTGGGCCAACAGTTTCAACACTAGTTGACAAATTTGTTTGCTCCAAATTCTCAAATTTTAATTCAAAAAACTTCATTCAACAAACACTTTGTATACAAAGAAAGAATTAAATAAAATTCAGAGAGATCAGAATGATTAGATTACACAGCGAATGGTAAAAGTGAAATAAGAATTCACAGTGACAGTGAAAACAGAAAAGTCAAATAGCATCAGAGTTAAAGTGTATCAGATAAAAGTCAGAGTGAAATTCAAATCATAGAAAGAAAAGTAGTCAAGGTAAAACAGTAAAAGTAAATACAAAGACAGCAATGGTTAAAAAGAGATGAAAACATTTTCACCAACAAAAATGAATTTTATCCAAAGTAAAATAAAAAATAGTTAAAAGAATAAAAAAGTTAAAAGATGAAAACAGAGCAAGAAGGTACATTGTCCAGAAATTTCCTATTTAAGTCATGGTTTTGCAGAAACTATTGTGACCAATCCAAGAAGAATTTTGAAAAACTGGAGGATATTTATGTTCCTAAGGGGCCACGCTACAAAAAAATATCTCACTTTTGACACAGGTATTACAGAATGAGAGATACATGCACATCTTCATAGCCTAATTTTCAGATTGTGCAAAACTTTGTTTTACACATCTTTTTGCAGAGCTTATTGTGAATAACTGGAATGGAATTTTATGAAACTGAGAGAGTTTTATCTCAAAAACATATTTATCAACAATAACCTCTTTCCTTTTTTACATATATATCTTGAATTGAGATATACAAAGGTATCACTAGACCCTAATTTTTCATAATTTCTGGTGAAAAATGCACAAAGGAAGAAGAAATTTAGTGACTTGGAAGCCTCGTCATCAACTAAGAGTTGATATCAAATTCGAATTTCTCTTCTTTTGTCACCATCATTCCATAAAAATAGTGCCAAATATATTCATTAGTTTTGAGTGTCCTTTTATTAAGTTCTATTTATGTAAAACAGTTTGAGATATTTGTAAACCAATCTTGATATTTTTTCAAGCTATTCTAGTTTAGAATTTGTATAAATACTTCATCATTTGAAGTATTGAGGGTGGAATAAATTTCTGAAGATTTCTATAGTCAATATTTTTGTACCTGAAGGGCTTTTGTACCAAGTTTCAAGTCAGCAAGCTGGATCAAATCAATAAAGCATCATGCTTCAGGAATCATGTGTTGGGCCAACTTAAGTGAAGTACTCTCTACTTTTATTTGTTAAATATTCTTATGTTTTCCATTCATACATAAATTTATTATAAATCTTAATGTGAAATCAGGAAAATATATATCAGAATTTGTTAAAAGCACTTTGTTATTTACTAGTTTTCATTTTAATTTTTTCTGCTGATCTCCAGAGTAGGGAAACCTTAATTTCTCCCTCTTTCGAATGACCTATGTCCTCTTCACTCCTTATCCGAATCAAAGAATCCTTGATTGCTCTTTATCTTGATTAAACCTCTTCACCAATCATCCTCAAAGATCTTGAGTAACTCTGTTATCTTGCCCTAAAAATATTTGACTTTAGAGCTTCATCCTGACCTATCTACTTGACACATTGACTCCATTTACCCAATGGAAAACCAAATCTACCACTATCCATCTCATTAAGTCATTTTTACCACCAAATCAAACCACATATTAAAACTAAATTGCCCCATATAACTAGCCTAAAATCATATATAAAAATAAAGTTAAATCTTATAGAGAGAGCCCTCTCTAAGCCTTAGGAAGGCTAGATCCTAAAGCTTGAAAGTAGGTTTGTGGTTACCTCGGTGAGTTCTTTCTTTAACCTCGAGAAATTACTGAGTGATAACATATTGGCAACTCCACTGGGGAAAACTAACATTTTCTTCATAAATATTTTTATAGGTTCAGATCTGAGCTATGATGGTGGACAATGATCAGACACACAAAGGTTAAAATCATCCACCTGGCGACTCTAAATAAATTTCACAATCAAGACTCCAGTGGAGGAATGAACCTGAAAGAAAAATATGGAAGGATCAAGCTTTTAACTTGGATTACAATCCAAGACATCATGTTCTTTCTCATTAAGAAAGTTTTTCAATGTATATTGTATTTTAGAGAAGATCTTAGATTAGTTTTTTTTTTATTTTCCTTTAAATATTGTAAATACTAATTCTCCTAATCCCTTCGAGTAGCTTTCTTCCAAATATAATGATGATCATTTTTCAATTAAGAAGCCTCAAATAATCAAGACTAATCTTAAAATCCGTGTACATATTCCTATACCATATAAACTTCCAGATAGATATAAGACCCTTATCTTACCTCCAATACTCCATGATTTTCCTTATAACTACTACAAACATCTTCCTAGATTTGATGGAGAGAATGGTATCACTGCCCAAAAACATATTCAAGGTTTTGAAAATTATCTTGATTTATTTGAGATTGATGAAGATGATGTTAGGATCGGACTTTTTTCTCTTTCTCTGCAGAGTAAAGTAAAATTTTGGCTCAATAATCTACCTATTGCAACCATCTCAAATTTCCAACAGTTTGTCAATTTTTTCCTTGATAGATGGATAATTAAATTCAATATTTTTATGATCATAGAAGAATATAATCATTTAAAAAGACATCCAAGTGAAGCAACACAACAATTTTCTAACAGATTTAATCAAGTTTATTATTCAATGCCAAAAAATATTACACCTCCTCATGATTCAACTCTCTTGCATTATCCAAGTGCCTTTGATCCAGAAATAGAATTTCAGTTAAGAGAAAGAGATTCAGAAACACTTGTGCAAATGCAGAATATTGCAGTTGATGTAGAATTTAATCTGCAAATAAGAAAGGAAAAGTTGAAAGCAGAAAGAGAGAAGAAAAACATTACAGAGGTAAAACTCGGCCTTTTGGGAAGAAAACTAGATGAAATCATACAGAAGATCACTATGAAAGATGAATTGTTTTTTCAAAATCACCATGAAGAAATAGAAGAGGTTGATAGCTATGAAAAAATTCCTGCTAATTCCAATTATCATAGATTAGAAAATGGACTTACAAATCAATATGTGGAAAGGAATCTACCGATTTAATGTGTATGTTTGATGAAAATCCTTCATTTAATTATTTGTCTGACTATGATCAATATAATGACAATTATGTTGTTCAAACTCAAAATAACTTTATAGAGAAATCAGTAGCTAGTTTGGAGGATGAAAAAATGCATTTCAGCAAATGGAATATAGATCAGCCATGAGAGTGAAGAAGAAAGTGCAGAAAATTTGGAAATAAGTGAAGGTTCTGTACCTCTTTGTTTTGTGTCATTTCAGTTTATTAGAAATAAATTTAAAGCCATCAACAATCAGTATTCTTTTTAGATTATTATGGACAACAAAGAAAACAATGAATTTCTTGATCAGGATTATTCAATTTCACAAGTACATTTATCAAATTTTATTGAAACATCTGAACAAATGACACAAGAAAGTTCCATACCACTATGTTTTGAATCATTTCAGCTTTTAAAGGAAATTTGGTATAACATATTTAGAGAAAAGGATGAGAAAATTGTTGAAATTTATGAAGTCCCATTGAAATCCATATGCCATAGGTTGCAGAAATTTTCCCAATTTTTTCATGATCCAATAGAAAATATGTTGGATATTGAATGCATTCAAAGCCCGCCTCCATTAACTAACTATGAGTTTCAGAATCAAGATGATAAAGGTTTCACTAGTAAAACATTACAATCAGTAGGAATATCATCACAAATCTTATCTGAAAGTTTGCAGGGAGATAAAGATGAAAATAACATTTCAGTTTCATGGCATGGAGGCCATCCAAAATATGTGTACAGTTGTTTATATCAGTAAAAATTAGTGTATATATCTTGGAAGATCCTTTTGAAAAGTTTATAGACTCAACAAAGGAAATCAAGTATTTCCTTATCCTCTCATTTGTTGACAAGTTTCTAATAGGTTGCAGAATTATAGTTTTGATAATCAACAAGAAAATACAACAAAATCTATCAAAGTACATAATGCTTGAATGGTTACATTGGTTGTTTCATTTTACCTAACTAGCAGTTGGGCAGCTGATTAGAGTAAGTAGTTAGGATTTCAGCTTATTTCAGTTTGTAGTTTTCAGCTAGTTTTGAAATAATATTTGAAGCCAAGGAAAAGGCCCTAAGATATTGATTATTTAGTAGTTTGGTTTGAAGGTTGCAGCAACTTTTAGTCTCAGATCAGGGTTCATTTTGCAGAAAAAGGTGTAAATTCAGTTCAAGAGTTTCAGTCACAGAGATTTTATAACAAAGCAAATGCATGTTTGGGATTGGCTCAAAGGATCAAGGTACTAGTCGACGGTGTTCTTGACATCTCACAAGGAGATGCCATCCCCATGTGAAGCCATTGTTAGGGGCCTATAAAAATAGGATTCATAGTTTTCATTTGACTCTGTTAAATTTTTGAAATATTGTACATACCTTTGCTTTCTACAAATGTATTCCCAAATTAAAAAATGAAAAGAGGGTATGTCCTAAAAGAAAAATCAAAGGACAAAAAGAAAAAAATATAAAAGGAATATTAAATATGAACCCAAAAAAAATAGATCATGAAAGTGTTGAAAGTTTAAATGCCACTACTTTAGTTTACTTCTGCAAATAAGATTGTGTGCAACATGTCCTAAATTCCACAATCCATGAGGGTCAAATAGCTTAAACTTGACCTCTCATGCTTTAAATTTCATGTTGTTAGATAGAAAATAAAGATCTAGCCAAATAGTCTAAACTTGGCAGATCAATAGTTAAAATAGAGAATAATAAGGAGCTCAACAGTTTAATCTGAGCCCTTGGATGAAATAATGTTAGAATTAGATAGTTTCTTGTTTTAAAAGAAAAATGAATAAGGGTTTGCAAGCTCAAATTCACCCATGTAAATGAAGAAAAAATGTTAGGGTAGCAGATGGGTAGGAACAGGTAGTTTCACAAGGCATGGATAAACATCATTTGGCATATTACTAATTTCCCTCCCCACAATGTGTTTGAGTACTAAATCCTTTAGTCGTAAAGACTCGGAGCATTTCTCCGGCTTTTGGTTGGACCAGACCCATGGCTTAATGATTGATTGGCACTAAAGTATTAGAATCCCCTTCATTAAAAACCCTTCCCCTTCATCACTCATTTTACCCTAATAAAAACCCTTTTCTTAACTTTAAAACACTTTTTATCTAGGAAAAGTAAAACCCCCTTGACTAATTCCCCTTTCATACAAAAATACCCAAAAAAACCCACAAAAATGCATTATCCTAAGTATTAAGTGTGAAATGTTTAAAATGGCGCCACCATTATCAAAATCTTGCCCAAAAACTTAACATCACACTTTACTTAGTATGTTTGTGTATTTCCGCTCATATTTCATTTCATATTAACACTAATTTATTTATTAAACTCCCTATATACATTTCCATCCCACAATATATTAAATCCTTTATATTAAAATACCCAAACCCACATTATATGTTTATCCTATGGTTTATATTATCCCACGTGATAATATTCCCGCTCCCCCATAGGTTTAAACTAATCCTTTATATTAAAATCTACCCCAAGGTTTACTTTACATCTGCATAAAGCTAATCCGCCGTGTAAATCGCCTATCCTACCTATCCCTTTAAACATAAAAATTTATGTTAAAACTATGTTTTAAACATATGAATCCAATCTCGCCACATAAAAAACTCCCGAGCCCCACGACCATTACCCCTTAACTTAACAGATCAATCTTGACCATTTCACACTCACTTCACCTGATCCGACAGTCCATCATCCATATCACAACTTCAATGATGCACTCATTAAACAAAATAAATTTGCGATATGGATGGTTTTAACCTTCCCTCTCTCCTCCACACATCATAAACCTACTGGATCCAATCCATTTGCAAAAAATCATTTCCCACCTTTTATCGATGCGATAAACCACTATCGGTAATATCCTCCATCCCGAAACCATTAACCATTTTCCACCCCTGCGATAAACTACTTGCTCGCCCCTACACAAATGCGTTAAATCATTCTCTACTATGATAAGAAACTGTTCCACTCTGTGCTAAAGGAAATAAAGGAATGCAATGAAAATCCGAACCATTGTGGTAATATATGTGCCATTTGTGAAAAACATACTCACTCTACTCTGTGGTAAAATATTATAGCCTTGCACCCATGTGTTAAGCTATTTGAGGTTCAGAACCCATCTTTACCCTTATGCCCACACCTCGATAAAATTGCGAAAAAAACCCCTAGTATGGCTAGAACTTCTTTCACTGAATTTCCAGTTCCCTAAAACCACTATTTTCTTCCCTTCAAACCTATTTTTCATTAACGAATTGTTTTATTTTTGCAGGTTATTCTCAGAATATGAAATTGGGCCAACAATTTCAATACTAGTTGACAAATTTGTTTGCTCCAAATTCTCAGATTTTAATTCAAAAAAATTCATTCAACAAACATTTTGTATACAAAGAAAGAATTAAATAAAATTCAGAGAGATAATAATGATGATATTACACAGTGAATGGTAAAAGTGAAATAAGAATTCACAATGACAGTGAAAATGGAACAGTCAAAGAGCATCAGATTTAAAGTGTATTAGATAAAAGTTAGAGTGAAATTCAAATCAGAAAAAGCAAAGCAGTCAAGGTAAAACAATAAAAGTAAATAAAGAGACAGTAAAGGTTAAAAAGAGATGAAAACAACAAAAATTCACCACCAACAATGAATTTTATCTAAAGTAAAAGAAAAAACAATTAAAAGAACAAAAAGGTTAAAAGATGAAAACATAGTAGGAAGGTACATTTTCCAGAAATTTCCTGTTTAAGTCATAGTTTTGAAGAAAATATTGTGACCAAACCAAGATGAATTTTTCAAAACTGGAGGATTTTTATGTTCCTAAGGCGCCATGCTACAAAAACCTATCTGACTTTTGACATAGGTATTAGAGAATGAGAAATACATGCACATCTTCACAGCCTAATTTTCATATTGTGCAAAAAAAAATTATACACATCTTATTTCAGAGCTTATTGTGAATAACTGGAATGGAATTTTATGAAACAAATAGAGTTTTGTCTCAACAACATATTTATCAACAATAACCTCTTTCATGTTTTACAAATATATCTCGAATTGAGATATAAAAAGGTATCATTGGACCCTAATATTGCATAATTTATGGAGAAAAATGCACAAAGGAAGGAGATAGTTAGTGACTTGGAAGCCTCATCATCAACTAAGAGTTGATATCAAATTCGAATTTCTCTTCTTTTGTCACCATCATTCCATAAAAATAGTGCCAAATAGATTCATTAGTTTTGAGTGTCATTTTATTAAGTTCTATTTATGTAAAACAGTTTAAGATATTTGTAAACCAATATTGATATTTTTTCAAGATATTCTAGTTTAGAATTTGTATAAATACTTCATCATTTGAAGTATTGAGGGTGGAATAAATTTTTAAAGATTTCTATGGTCAATATTTCTGTACCTGAAGGGATTTTGTACCAAGTTTCAATTCAGTAGGTTGGATCAAATGAATAAAGCATCATGTTTCAGGATTCATGTGTTGGGCCAACTTAAGTGAAGTACTTTCTACTATTATTTGTTAAATCTTCTTATGTTTTCAATTCATACATAAATGTATTCTAAAGCTTAATGTGAAATAAGGAAAATATATATCAGAGTTTGTTAAAAGCACTCTTTTATTTACTGGTTTTCATTTTAATGTTTTTTGTTGATTTCTAGAGTAGGGAACCCTTAATTTCTACCTCTTTCGAATGACCCCTATCCTCTTCACTCCTTATCCAGATCAAAGAATCCTTGATTTCTCTTTATCCTGATTAAACCACTTCACCAATCAGCCTCAAATATCTTGAGTAACTCTGCTATCTTTCCCTAAAAATATTTGACTTTAGACCTTCATCCTGACCTATCTGCTTGACACATTGACTCCATTTACCCAATGGATAACCAGATCTACCACTATCCATCTGATTAAGTAATTTTTCCCACCAAATATCAAAACCAAATTGCCCCATATAACTAGCCTAAAATCATATATAAAAACAAAGTTAAATTTTATATAGAGAGCCCTCTCTGACCCTTAGGAAGGCTAGATCCTAAAGCTTGAAAGTAGGTTTGTGGTTACCTCGGTGAGTTCTTTCTTTAACCTTGAGAAATTACTGAGTGATAATAGATCCCTTCCCTCTATTCCCTTGGTGCACGACTCCTCAATATCCTCTCTTGCAAATAATGATTTTGGCTTTTCCTCTCCTCCAAATAATTTGGGTTCCTATTTGGCTCCAACAATGTTGTTATGCAACATCATCAAATCATTGGGCCAAAACCTTCCTTCCACGGGATTTAGAATACTTATTTTTAGTGAATCTCCGATGATTGTGGTTTATTTGTGGGAAGAAGCCTTAAGAGAAGCATAGTTTTTTTTTTCTAAGGTAGGTTTAATGAACTATGCCTAAAGATGGTTGATCTCACTCTTGATTCCTCTCTTGGTTGATCTTAAACATTTACACTCTAGTTAGAGTTTTTTTTTATTATTATCTTCAACAATGTTGACTAGGTATGGATCCTTGGTTTTGGGGAAGTGTTATTCCATCATTGCAGCATGGGTTTCCCTCTTTTGACTCACTTTCGGCTTCAATCTCAACTTCCCTGTTTTGGGTAAGGCTTCCCAATCTCCCTCTGCATTTGTGGAATTTAGCATCTCTAGCTTCAATTAGAAATACCTTAGGTAGATTTTAATGTCGTAGCGAAGACACCAAATTCTATTTGAAGCCCATATATTCTCGGATTTGTGTGGAAATGGACTTTAGCTTGGGCTTCCCTACTAAAATAAAGCTTATTTGCCTCGATTTTTCTTGGGTTCAAACTCTAGACCACGAAAATGTATACTTTCATTACAGACCCTGTTATGAGATAAGGAATACTCTCAAGACATGTCCCAATGAAGGCAACTCAAATTCTAAGACCTCATCTCGAAAATAAAAATGGTGGAACTGTGCTACTTTTGATCACTACTCTATCTCATTGGAGGACCCTCTCTCTGCTTCCTGCAATGATTCTTGTGCACAAACGGGTTTAAAAATCTCAGAGCCAACCTCTTTTGTATATACGCATATCTTATGTATGTGCAAAAATGGATATAACCATATACAAAGGTTGTGCATATACAGTGGCTGAAGTTGCGTGTAAATTATGTATATGTGCATCCTCCATATATGTGAAACTTCTGTATATGTGCATCTATTGGTACAACTTCCATATATGTGCATGTATGGAAGCTACGCATATACAAAATTTGTGCACAACCTCAACCTTCGTATATATGTTGCCTTCCTATATGCACATATATGAAATATACATATATACATAGAACTTGTACATACAGAAGACATGTGATACATAATATGTGCATATAGAAGTTGTGTGACTTCCATATATGTACATCTTTTGTATATTTGCATATCTTCTGTATATGCACAACTTCTTTATATGTGCATATCTTTTGTATATGCGCTTCTTCCGTATATGTGCATGTCTTCCATATATGCACAACTTCTTTATATGTGCATATCTATGTATATGTGCATATCTTTCATATATGCGGATATCTGGAAGTTGCACATATACATTAGATGTGCATATACAATAGAAGCACATATATGAAATATATGCGCATATAAAGAATTTACACATATACAAAGGATATGTGCATATATAGAAGTTGTACATATGTGGAAGTTATGCATATATAGAAGATAAGAGCATACACAGAAGCTGTGCATATATGGATATTATCATATATGCATATTACCGAAGATACACAAAATGTTTGTATATGTGCATATACAAAATTTGCACATATATGGAAGATATGCACATATACAGAAGTTGTGCATATATAGAAGATATGTGCATCTTCCATATATTCACATCTTTTGTATATGCACAACTTCCATATATTCTTGTATCTTCTTCCGTATATGCATATTACCGAAGTTACACAAAAAAAAAATTATGTGTGCATATCTGAATGGAGTATGTTAGTGTTTTTGTGCTAATTTCTCTTTCATATTACGAATTCAATGTTTTATATGTCCTTAAGGGTTCAAGCTCTCTTGCAAATTATCAAGTTTCATGAGTGTTTTTCATGTCAATTTAGTGAACAATTTTACATAAAAAACAAGATCTAAACATTAGAAAATAAAGTACAAAACATCACCATACATAACATCAACACATGTATTTGACGAAGGAGTTCACCCCTCTTGGGCTACATCTCCTTGGTCCAACCAATGAGTCCATAATGGCCAAAAATGGTCATCTAGCCTCTTTTTGCACCTGAATTGGTTGAAAACTTCAAAAGTTATGAGCATTTACATTTTCCCCAGTATTTTAGGCCCTAAACTGGCAGTCTCTGCCGAACTTGGGGGTCCGCTATGTTAATATATCATTAATTCTAAGTGGGAATTTTAGCACTAATTAAGCGTAGTTAAGTGCTAAAACCTCACTTAAATTAATCCGCAATTAAAACCTGGATTAGGTGCTAATTAAACTGGATTATGATTAATAGACATGGTTTAGTGGATTAAACTTTGCATTAAGTTGGAGCTCCATCGGTGGTATTGGCACAACAGTCATGTGACTCAAGGGCTGGCCCCTGCCTTTCCCCACCATACATAATGTTTAAATATGAATATATTTGGCCACCTATGAATGTTAAGAACCAACCTGCAGGAGGGCCGGTAAGCCATGGCACTGTGTGGCGGGAGGTCGTGGGGTTGAACCTCGGTGCCTCCACCCAGATTTAACCAAATTTTTTACACCTCCATTCAACCTTGGGGGGCACGTGGCGGCCCCAAGCCGCACCACGTTTCCTCACTTGGTTGGCCCCAAAACTAACCAACGAAATTTTGACACATCACCCACAATTCAGACCAATTTCATTCTGCCACTTGGCAGCTTACTATTCGCTAGAGAAAATTTCAAACAAATGATGATGCAAAGAAACATGCCACGTTAGAAATATGACCTGCTAACTATGCATTTGACTATCATTTAAAAAAAAATTGCTTGTTTAGCAAAGGGAACAAAAATCATTTCTGGGAGCATACGGAGACCATTTTTTGTGAAACAAAGTGCGCCGGATTCGGAATGGCGAAAACTACGTGGTCATTCAAGTTCTGATCCAATCTAAGAACTTTGATTTTTGAGCATAAAACTGAGCCCCTGATCAATTCATATACAGAAGTTGCGCATATACGAAATATATGAACATATATGGAAGTTGTGCATATACAGAAGATATGTGCATATTCCATATATTTTTGTAGCTTTTGTATATGTGAAACTTTTGTATATGTACATCTACCGTGTATGCCTAACTTCTGTATATGCACATATCTTTGTATATGTGCATCTTCTGTATATGCACATATCTTTTGTATATGCACAACTTTTGTATATGCACATATACGAAAGTTTGACATATTTGGAAGGTATGCAATAAAGAATATGTGCATATATAAAAGCTATGTGAATTTTGTATATGCATAACTTTCGTATAAGCGTAGTTTCTGTATATGCACATATCTTCCAACATACCCGACCGAATTTTAGGGTGTGATGACCAAATTTGGGTTCGTCGAAAGTAGGGTCCATCAAAAGTATACAACATGGTTACTCCTTGGACGAGGAATTAAATTTTGCATTCAACGCGCACTCCTGCTCGAAATTTGACTAAAACCTTAAGGAGATGGGTTGAAAATACAAATTGAAAAAGCAGTTTTATTATTTTGTTATTTTTTAATCTTTTTACTTTTCTACCCCAAAAATGGTGAATTGCCTCCCATGGTTGAAATTATCATCTTCAATCCTATTGGTTCTTATAAAGCTAATTTTGGTTGTACATTTTTCTTAGGAGCCCATTTTAGACCTCAAAAGTTCTATAATGTACATCATTAGCTGCAATATTATCTATTAGGTGATAGATACATTGTTCATTCATTTACAAATCAAAACATGATGAGAGACATACATCATCATTGTTATAATAAATTCTTATAACCAGCATAATAGCAACATAAATATTAAGGATACATCAACCATAGAATCCACATATAAACCAATACATTTACACATAAGATACCAATGAAATAACCTCTTATTAATGAACTCAAAAGCCAACCCGGCAGAGAAAATATTAAGGATGGAAGTTTATCTTAAAGTTTAGAAACCTTGACGAATCTTATTAGTTCCTAGTATCCAAATTTTAAAATTTTTGATGATAATTTTGTAAAAAGGTTTAGGTTCCTAATTATTTTATATTAAAAATTATATAATATTGGTGATTTTTAAGGTAAAATAAATTTATACTATTAAATTTGGGCAAATTCATTTTTAGAAAAATGGAAATTGGCGAATCATTTTTTTTGAAAAAGCATGGAATATTAGCCCACCTGTGAATATTAGCCACTAAAATTTTCCTTGCAGCCTACTATGGGACTACCACGTTGCACCTGACCATAGATTGGTTGAGCCAAATCTCTCTTCAACCAATCACCCTCGTGTTATTTTCCAACATGAATGTGGGAATCAAACCAAAAGAACCAACCAGGGCTTCCCAAGGCTAAACCACCTCACCCTCATCAATAAAACCAAAATTTATTGCAATCCACACTGAATCATTAGGTCCAAACAATAAACATGTAATAACATGCTTTACCATGATCTTCGCCAAATCACTAGGCCAAAACAAGCATGGATCCCACTGGATTTCTCCACCTACATCGTGAGGAATTTTCATATATCCTAGTCTCTATGCTTTACTGCAATCCACACCGGATCACTAGGCCCTAACCGAGACTCCACTCTCCATGCTTTATTGTATATCCCCTCCTTGGATTCCTAGGCCTGATGGAGATCACCCACCTCTAGAATTTACCATATATACCACCATTCATTGGTCGAGGATTACTAATCCCACAGAGGAAATACAAAATCTGGATTTACCGCAACCCGCAGTCTAGTCATTAGGGGAATTTTGAGATACCACCATTCAACAGTCGAGGATTCCTAGTCCCACAGAGGCAACACAAAATATATCTTTACTGAAACCTACAGTCTAGTCACATGGGTTACTAGGCCATGTGTTCTTTTATTTGTAGATCCACCTCACTCAGCTTTGACTACATCTAACTATCCAACTCAACCAAAACATGAGAACCCCATCACACCATGGCTATCCAAAAATGAAAAGGCTAGGCTGAATAACACTATAACACCTGGAAAAACCCATGTCAATGATATAAATAGAACTCAAAACACACATGCATAACCATGCATGCCAAATCTAGAAAGAAAATCACACATGAAAATCAATACCTGCAAATAATCTCGATGTAGTTGCTTGATTCTGCTCTTTCTTTCTTGATATTTTCTTTCTCTTGCCTTATTTTCCTTTCTTGATCCAAATTATGTTGAAATTCTCCAAGAAAATTCTAAGTGTCCAAGAGTATGAGAGATATAGAATAGAGAGATGGCTCCAAAACTGAACTAAAAAAGGGTTACACTGAAAAAAGGTACCAACTGATCCTCAAAAGCCTTTTTATCAATTAGGCCTCTATTTTCTTCATTTTCCATTATTTTCCTTCATTTTCCTCCTCACATGCAACCGTTTACCTTTCCCCTTCCTTTTCTCCTAATTTCTATTATTTTTATAAATAAAATGCCAATTAATGCCACTTTTCCTTTCCAAAGCCTTTCACATTGCATTTGCCAATTTACTTAGCCATAATAAACCAAATGAACACCCACACTATGATATTTTTCCCACCATTCAAATTGGAATAAGTGTCCCATAACCACGGTTATTATTTTTCCTTTATTAACTTTTATTACATGGAATTTTCACAAGGGTTGTTACATTGTGCGAAGAAGTTATATAAAATGATTGTGTGGAGATGTTTCCTTGACCTAAATGATAAGACATAAATGTTGATGGTTTGAAGGAGCCTATGGTGTTAATATCTTGAAGAAGCTTGAGACAGATATGACTTGGAGAAAGTTGCAACTAGTGAAACCTTCATGGTTTGGTGATCTTGGAGTATCTAGTCTATTGCAAATCTAGGATAGAGGCAAGACACCTTAAGGTTGGATGAAGGTCGTAATGATGATGAAGTATCCTTGGTGTAGACACTTAGGCATGGGTTGATTATGATGACACTTATCTATTTCAAGATTATTTGGGATGATTAAGTGTTCCATAGACTTGAGCATTTATGGAGGTTGTTGTTATATGAAAAAGAGCAACACATAGACGAGATGATGAGGCGAGTGGAGACTTGCCTCCTTGCAATAGATTATGAGCAATGTATCTGAGATGAGATGAAGTTTTCTTCATGGAAATTGATAAAGTTGGACTAATTATACATGATGATGGGATGATTTCTTGATGGAAGTTGTATATGTGACAAAATGTTGTAGAAACAACCAATGAAGGAATAAGGAGGTTCATTCTCATGAGTTGGATGTGATTGTTGGATTAACTAACTAACTAGTTTGATTCATAGGGGCATTCAATGCACTAAGATATGTTGGAGTTGAGTTAGAGGATGGTAGTAAAAGTTTATAGGATGATGAGATGTGATAGATTGGCATGATGTGAGTTGCGATCGAGACATTGCAACCAAGATGGAAAGGGTAAACTTTTGTGAGATGGGGCAGTATGTGGATTGCAATGTGTTGTGGCTAATAATCATGAGATTGAGAGATATTTCTTGCATGATGTTAAAAGAGGCAGACATGACTCGACACTTTTTTTACATTTTATTTATCCACATGAAAAGATATATTCAATGATCCTTCTATATCTCTTAGTACTCCTAGAGAGATATTGAACTTGCACCTTGAGCTCCCTAAATTTATGCGTATGAAATAATAATTATTATACATTTAATTAACTAATATAATGGTATAATGGTATATGTATGAGTATATTTTAAAATATTAATATAAAGTTTATAAACAAGAATAAAATTTTATATTTCCTTATTAATAAATATAAATTATGTTATTATGAAAAGAAATATGGGGTGAATATTAAAAATAAGGATAATTTTTCTAATTACATGGACGCATGTATTTTAATATATTTTTCCTTTTTATTTTCATTGTTTGGACCTAACAATTAGGTAGGAGATGGTTTCAAGAAATTTAAAACATAAAAATCTTAACAATATAATGACAATTTCATTGGGGGTCTTAATTTATTAATCAAATTCCCAATTACCTTTTTATTTTATTTTTACTATCTAATAGGTTAGAGGTTCAATCTAGTATTTACTTCAAATGTTAGAATATATTCGTCATCAAACTCAATACAAATATCTTTGGATATTTTGTAGGCATGATTTTCATCAAATATAATGTCTTGCTTACTTCAATATGTCTTCCTTCCTTGATGTAGATTCTATATGCCTTTGAAGAGAGATTGTAGCTAACGAAGATCCCTTTGATGCTTGTATAATCTAGCTTATTTTTCTTTTCCTTTGGAACGTGTATATAGGAGGGACACCTAAATATTCAGAGATGATCCACACTTGGCTTCTACCTTGTGACTGCTTCCTTAGATATCATATTCTCAAGAATTTTCTGAGGACTTCTATTTTTAATATATACTTCTCTAATTGTTTCTTCTCCCCATAGAAAATTTGGTAAGTCTTGATCATAGATAATTGTTTCTATGCCTTCTTCAATTTTCCTATTAATTCTTTCGGCCACTCCATTTTTTTCAATATACTAGGGAACAATGAGCTCCGTCTTAATTCCTGCATCTCTACAATATGCAACCAATTCTTTAGAAGTGTATTCCCCACCATGTTTGAATATTCAGGTTAGAACATACACGAACAACCAAAAACCTTACAAGAAGACATCATTATACTTGCAAATTGAAACCATTCTGGTTGAAAACCTTCCAAAGAAATATTAAAATCCACATAAATTTACAACACAGTCCTTTTTAGGATTTTTTCTTTGTTTGGTATTTTACCATTCTTGGAGAATTAGCTTTCGATTTTCTTTTCACTTGGGTCCAAGCCCAATTTTCTGTTAATTCTGTAGAGTCGCCCTTCTTTGGGGAAGTTCTACTTTTAGGATTTTTCTTTTGATATGGAGGAAGGAGGATCACCTCCACCTAGTCTATCCAGGAAAATTCCTCTATGTTGTTGTAGGATGGAGACATGGGCCGAACGATTACTATTGTTCCTTTTCCTTTGTCCAGAAATGGGGATTCTTTCATGATGTTCTTTTTATTTTAAGGGATTTCTGGAAAGAAAAAATAATAGTTTGATGAATTTTTAAAGTCTGAAACTGCCTTTTTGTGGATGCGTTTACCAGGATTTCAGATGGAACTGGAAGTGCCTAAGGTATATTATTCTTTGGCTCTGATACTTTTAAACCCTTTTGCTCACAAGACTCATTGTAGAAAGCAGAGACAGGGTCCTCTAATGAGATAGAGTAGTGATGAAAGTAGCACCAATCCACCATTTCGATTTTCGAGATGAGGTCTTAAACTTTGAGTTTCCTACATTAGGATAGTAGGCTTTGCAATGAAAGGATACGTTTTCATTTTCTAGAGTTCGAACCCAAGAAAAATCAAGGAAAACAAGTTTTATTTCAGTAGGGAAGCCCAAGCTAAATTCCATTTCCGCACAGATTTGAGAATATATGGGTTTCAAATAGAACTTAGTATCTTTGCTATGAGATTAAAATCTAACTAAGGCATTTCTCATTAAAGCTAGAGATTCTAAATTCCACAAATGAAGAGGGATATTGGGGAGCCTTACCCAATCCAAGGTAGTTGATATTTAATCCGAAAGCAGGTCAAAAGAGGGGAACCATCGCTGTAATGAGGGAACAACACCTCCCCAAAAACAAGGATCTGCAATTAGTCAACATTGTCAAAGAAAATAATAAACAAAAATTCAGCTAGAGTGTAAACTTCTAATATCAACCAAGAGAGTAATCAAGAGTCAAGATCAACTAGCGTAAGGCATTGCCCATTAAACCTACCTTAGAACAAAAAAAAAACTATGCTTCTTGTGGTAGTGATTTTGGTGCACAAGTGTACCAATCCACAATTTATTTAGAGTGGTTTCTGCCTCCAAGCTTTGGTCACAGGAAGATAAACAAAAGATTTAGTAGGTTAGTGAACATGCTATAAAACATTAAACACACTAAATAATGATGTAGTATGAATATGTAGAGAGAAAACAAAACTAAACTAAACATAAACATGAAAGCTCATAAAGATTCAAACACAACAATAATACTAATGGTGGCATCAATGTCCCCTCTTATTGCTTGTTGTTAGGAAGAAAGATACTACGTTTACACACTTTCGAAGGGTCCCTTAGAACTATGGATTTCTAAGACCCAATGCAAGGAAGTTTTTACACCTTCTAGTTTCTTGGTGCAAGGTCTCTCTCTCTACTCCAAAGGATTGAAGTTGTTGGGTGGCCAACAACTGAATCCCCTCTCTACTCCTGCTTTGGATTGCACACTGCTATATTTCTTCAAATAAATTTTGGTCATCATAACGATGTGCTCTCCCATTTTTCATCTCTTGGTGGCCTTTTATAGATGAATTCAATTTCTCCTTCCCTCTCTTGCTACATTGATGGATGGTGATCCAAGAGAGAGGGCTGATTCCATTGTGTGCCACTTGATTCCTTTACGTGCTCCCTTGAGGTCCCAAGGAGGCTTAGTCGGTTGTCCTTGGGCAGCCTCAAGTGTGGAATTATTTCTTGGAGTGTGCCTTGTGGTCCTGGAAAGTGACTTCCACCAATCTCAAGTACGCGCGACTTTTTGAGGGAAAGTCATGCAAAGGCACGCTTATCGAAGAAAAATACCTGCAAAGGTTCATTTTGCTAGTGTCTTCAGTGCACAATTTGATTTTTCCTCTAGACCTTAGATATTTTTTAAAAATTTCAGATTATCTAATGTGCCTCATCCATATAAATCCTTCTACCTAACATTTAATAATGTCATCTTTGCTTGTACGATTTTCCAGTGATAACGGTTGCCCCCTAATGTTTGATTTCTTGGAAGAAATATATAGCCGAAATACATTATAGTTTCTTTTCTGTGTGCTGTGTGGAGAGAGAGAGATAGAACTACGTGTAGCAAAAATTTGGAAACACCTTACAACAGGTTGAAGAGTGACCATGTCATATGGGAACCCTGCAAGAAATAGTATGATACAATTTTTTATGAGGTAGGCATGTCCCATGCTCGTGATGCTTCAGCTAGCTAAAAAAATCTATCTGATAGATACAGATTCTGTCTACGCCACTAGTATGGTAGTGATCTGCTGATTTGGTTCATGAAGACAATTGTTGATGCCCTCAGGGGCATTTTTTCTTTGAAAATAAGTGGAATGTGGTGCCCACATGGGTAAGCTTGGTATGGCTTATAATTTATCATTGTACACATGGGTGTATGGCTAGGACCTTCCTGTGTAAGCATTGTTGAAAGAGATTCTTATAATGGTACAGGTCTTCGACAAATTTGAGCAAAGTGCAATGGTTGTAACGTATGATACCATATTGACATGAAAACTTGTGCTATAGTCGAATGTCAGGAGGATCAATGACATCTATAGGAAATGATGATTTTAACAGTGCCCCCCGAGGATGCCCCTATTGTGATGAGGGGTATTCCAAGGTATTACTTCCTTTTTTGAAAATAGGAGTCGAATTCAACAAAAAGGAAGCCTCAACTGAACGAGAGAGTCATTGATGCAAGGGATTAGGATATTGGATATGATAGGTTTAAAATAGGCATGATGGTGAGGGGTGACTGAAGACTGATGATAGTGATTCAGTGGCCCAATGTTGGAGTATAAAAAGCAGCTTGGCAAGAGTCATAACTATTTCTAATGGGGAAATCCCTGGAGTTGGTAGGAAGTCCAGGGTGGGTATATGTTGGCTATGAATGTCATGGTGGCTTATGCATGAAAGGTGTGATACTCTGACCAAGGGTGACCAGGGACTGCTGCCATAGGAGAAAAATGGATGGATGAGTGGGGGACGTTGTTCACCATTTGTGGTCTTTGTACACTTACCGAAAGAATGAAATAATGGGATTGGATTGTACAAAACACAAAGACAGGTGCCCCAAAACATGAAAGTGCTCATTGAGTGATGATGTGAGGAGGGTGTTTTTGCTGAGGGAGGGGGCCGCATTGGTTGGTCTCTTGTGTGGGGGTGATGAAGTGGATGGAAAATATTGCAGGTGGGCTATGTTGATGGAGGTATGGTAGGCCAAATGCAAGGCGTGGTGGTGTGCTTCCGATCCACTTGAAAAACCTGGTAGTCTGGTAAAGGGGTTTTATTATGATATGGTAAAACTTGACTTGATGGATGGTGGGTGAATGGGCACGAAGTGCTTCCCGGACTGAAGTGGTATGGCCATGTCATCATGATTTTTCTGATATATGGGCAACTTTGAGTGACGGGTGCCATGCAGGGGAGACTCTTCTGACCAACAAGGATGTTTATCATGTGCAAGGTGGGAAACGATAAGCATGACCGGGTGCTTGGAACCTATGGTTAATTTCTTGTGGAGAAATGAGGTCAGGTTATGCAGAGTATTCCTGTGACTCTATCATCTTGAGGGTAGAATGATATCTGCTCTGGTACTTTTAGTGGATGGAGAAATTGATGGTTTGCACAATACTTGCAAAAAAATACCCCAAGTGAAAGCATCTTCTTCATTCAAATATTATTGAAAAACATGTGTTGAATGAAAAGAAGATGAGAGAGGGCATACCTGTCAGCACTAAAAATTTAATTTTTTTGAAGGTGTGAATGTGTGGAGCCTCCTTTGGATGTTATGAGGTGCTGATCATCATGTTACTTTCGGTTCTGCAATTGGGCTTTTTGAGCTCTCATTATGGTTCTCCAAACAATCTAAAATGGGTGACATAAAGGCCAATATGGCTCATTTCAGTTCATTTGCAGCATTTTGAGTGTTTGAGGTTTTGAGTGGTCAGAGGCTTTCGTGGAGATGTTCTTGTCTTTGTGGTCAACCTGAGTACCTGAGACTCATTATTCCTGAGCCAGGTAGGCCCCATGACATCCTGTATTCTAATTTTTCAGTCTGATTGGGCCAGGGTCTTTACTGGCCGTTTTTAAATTAATAGGAAGAGGATGGATCTACTCGTCACATCTTCTTCAGTCGTCGATCTATCCATGTATTGTGTGTCAGTCATCTTCTCAGGGGAGGGGAACTATGGATGTGCGTAAACTATTTAGGGCTAAGTGAAACCGAGGGATGTAATGGCACTGTTCTAAAGTGTGGTTTCCAAAACATATTGAACATGCAAATTGTGTTGCTCTAAAACCAGCATAGTATACTCGTTCTACTGGATACCACCTTTGGATGAGTTCCAAGGTTACGCAGTCGTCGATGAAGTGGCCATGTTTGTCATACAATGCACAGTGTATGAGGCATCCCTGTATCATGGAATTTCTGGGCAATAATGAGTGTAGTGCCCATACTGGCCACAGATTGTGCATGTGTGATTGGTAGGAAATGCCTTGCCTTGATTTTTGGTGGTTGGTTCCTTTTTACAGGAGCTTGTTGCCGTGATATTTACTGCAGAGCTAAGGAGCGGTTTTAACTTGTTCAACTCCAGGCAGATGTGGGTAGGGTGGCTTACTATGTCACAAGGTTGTAATTCTCGTTGCATGGTGGGATTCTCTACCTCTTTCCCTTTTTTACTGGTGTTCTTGATCGTAACCATTGGTTTTGCGATGGGAAATTCCTTCGAAGGGATTTTTTCAATAGTCTCCTTAATAGATGGGCCCTCCTTAGGACCGAGGGGGATTAACCCTATAGAGGTGATGTGTGTGGCTCTTGTCGTGGTAGGTGGGACCAGGTACCAAACTGGAATTGCAAATGATAAGTTTGGTAACACCACAGTGGCCAAGACTTGTTGTGACACAAAACCAGCTTGGAGATAGAGGAAAGGAGTTTGGGAGGCGGCGTAGGCTAGAGAGGCCGCTATAGTCGAGGATTTGATGTCGTTACTACTCGTATCTGTCTCCTGGATAGCTTCGATGCTTGATGTGGAAATCATGCATACTGGAGCCTCTGTGATATCAGATGATGATTCTGGTATAACAGGGGGATTTTCTAGGAATGGCCCAAGGATGGATGATGATTTGAACTGGCCAAGGCCATATTCTTAGTACCGTGTAAGCGTCTCGGCAAATGTGTCTACCTAGGGTAGGATGACATCAATATTTTTTAGGGATCGCTTGTCGCAGTATTTCAATTGGTCGATATTAATGATGTGATCCTCATGAGGGAAAATCATGGTTCGGGAGA
Organism: Pinus albicaulis; assembly: GCA_034641835.2. NCBI lineage: Eukaryota > Viridiplantae > Streptophyta > Pinopsida > Pinales > Pinaceae > Pinus > Pinus albicaulis. Next base: position 697,557,491 of record CM076577.1, on the reverse strand, counting down.
CAGAGGAGGCTATGGCTCACATGGAATACATATAACTCCAAAAAGGAGTTTATTGTAATCCAGTTGAGCATCCAAGACTTCTATGTCTATAAGTATTGTCTTTCTGGCTAAGCAGACTGGGACATTTTGGTAGAGACCAACGGGAGCTGATGGGCACCCATCATATGCTCTCACTATGATTTATGATGGCTTTAGATTGGGAGACCCTAACTTCTGCCAGACATTCTTTGACATGATGCATGTGGATGCACCCTCTTCAATGATACATCAGTGAATGATGATGTTTCAAACTGACACTGGTAGCTATAAGGTAGCCATAGAAGGAAGCCTAGGGGTGGCTTTATCTAAATCCAAAGCCATTAGGCGTGAATCGGCAGTGTCGATGGAGCCTAATGCGGAAAGTAAGGTTTTCCTTTGCTTTGGGCATGATTGTAATACCTCCAAATATGACTTGGCACTAGGAGACTAGGCTAGATTGTCCACAATGCTATAGTTACCAACTACTTTGGAATGGTTTCCTACTCGCCTAATTGGTCCCTTAACTATCTTTGGCAAACGTTCAATAGGTATATTCAATATGGTCAATGGTGTCGTTGGTGCACTCGTGCTAGCCCCTGAGGAATTGCTATCTGGTGGGGTATCGTAATTTCGATTCCGTGTCTGAAAAAAAAATTCTTCTCCAGTCATGTAGATTTTATGGTTGTTTTTTCCAAAATTGTCGAGATTTTTCTACTGATGTTGGGTGCTAACTATCCCTTCATGGGGGAAAGGCTCCTGCATGAAATTTGTCTGCTGTGAGGATCCCCCCTGTCCACGGTTATCTTGAATATTCTTCAGCTCAAGGAGATCGGACAGTGGTTAGTGTAATGTTTATATTCACCACAGATTGCAAAAGAGTGGTTGGTCCTAAGATTCACCCTCTTGTTCTGCCCTTGGGAGTTATTTGGCTCCTGATTTTAATTTTGGTTGAAGTTGCGTCCAGCCTGAGATCGTGGAGGGCATTGTTGATTGTTGCCCCCCTGTCAAGGATTTCCCTCTGGTTTGTTTCTTTATTTTTTCCTTGCTATGTTAGGAGGATAACTATGATTTTCCTTATTATATGATTTCTGCATTTGTACTTGGGAAGGTTGCATACAGTTCACCTGTGCATTATTCTTCATGGGTGGGTTTTGCATTGGGGACTAGGCATATTGTGGTCCTTGTCCCTAGTTTGTGAATGGTTGTTGGGGGGGAGTTCTTCCGTCAGCATTTCTAGCTATGTATTGGGTCCCTTGAGCTAGAGGAGATGGACCTCCTTGCTGATGGTGGTATGACTGCGCCCTATTGGTAATGTTTTGCAAAGGTGCATGATGACTTTGGTAGCCATGTTGTAGGATGTTCTGGTTAGAATCATACGCGTAACTTGGGTACTGAACATTGTCGCCTAGCTAATTTTGTGCCAATAACCCAATCAAACTATCTGTAGAGTTCGACACACCTGGAAATTCATTATAATTTTGTAGGCTCAGGGCATTAGGTAGGATATTATAAATGTATCCTGACTGCGTGTAAATCAAATTGAATTGTTGGGCTTTACTGATGGTGTTCTCTTCGAATGTAGGATTTTTAGTTGCTATGTCTCTTGAAATCTATGCAGTGAGATTTTTCAGTAATAGGTCCAACAGAACTCGATCATCGGGTTTGGATTTGCACAAACTACGACGTCGTTTCCATTCGTGGATATGGTCTAAGATATGGATGATTGGTGTCTATCTAAAGTGTGTCAGTAATTCCATCTTGGAATCATGGTGGATGGGTAACTGAAAATATGTTAGGAACACGGTAGCGAGGGTGCTAAAGGTTCTGTGTGTAGTAGAAGGTTTCTCCACATACCATTTCACAGCTAGTCCAGTTAGGGTGCGCTGAAATAGTTTCATCTGAATAGTATCATGGATGATGTTGTTCAACAAACACCATAGGTGTAGATTCATTATGTGATTTCCGGGGTCTTTCGCTTGCTTCCCTTCGAACTTTGGAATGCTCGAAGGGAGCTTCGTGGGCATGGGGGGTCATGTTGGGTTCTGTGCAATAGGGTTGTTCGTTAACTTGGTTAGATCGGGTAAGTTCAATGATGCTAAGAACGTTTACTACGAGTTAAGAGCCATTGAACACTGTGAAGACACAATGTTCTGGTTAGATATGGGGTTTTTCTATGACATACCCGGTTGTGTGTTCACTTGGCTTCCCAAATCGGTAGCACTCCTTTGCCCTTTGGGGGTTTTGGCAGGAGTGGTATGTGGTGAGCCTATGGGGGTTTCCACTGGTGTGGCGTTGGGTGACTGTCAAGGGTTCCCAACTAAATATGCCCCAATAAAGGATGAACCGATAATGGTGGCAGTGTTCTGTATTTGACGCCTAAATGGCGAAAGACCTAGAAGTCCTCCCGGTAATGGGGGGAGGTCCAAAAGACGTCTAGATCAACAAGGTCTCGTTGGGTTCATTATGGTGTCGATTGCATATGGTTTTGGTAAAAATCCTCAGTTCTATGAGAGGTGAAGTATCAAATAAAAAATGGTGACCACATACATAATACAAAGTGAAAAAAAAAATTAATTTTCCTTTAAATTATTTCTATGTGATCAATCAATCAAAAAAGGAGGTTTTGGTTGTTTTTTGCACGTGATACTCAAAATCCTAGGGACCTAAAATGTCCTCACACTCTCAATTGTAACTAGGCCTTGAAAATATATCTTTTGATGGGTACTGGGGCTAACGTCCCAGAATAACTGGTCATGCCTTCCAGCAACCGAAGAATCGACAAATTTAATGGGTAGAGGATCAAGGTTTGCTTGCACGGTCACCTATAGCGAAGGATGCCCTAGATCTGGCCACTAAGTACCATCCTCCCACGTGAGAGTTCAAGTCTTGAGCTCCTTGTTAAACCAGCTACCAGTACCGAGTATTAGACAGGTTAGGTAGCCCAAAATAATACCACACGCATTGGGCCTAAGCTTAACCCCCTCTGAACCGGGTCTTTGTGGCGCTTGGGTTTTCTTTTCCATGGGAGGATAGATGGATTTTAAAGTTCCCTAAAAATTCAACCTCTATGTTTCAAGATCTAAATTGACCAAGGCGGCTTATTGGAATCCTACCCCTCTGGTCCTAACCTAAATTATGATTTCTCTTGTGGCCCCTATGGGGGGTTTTAATGAGTTTATTTAGGTTATTTTTAAGGTGTCTTTACTTCACTTATGGGGTGGAATTGTGTGAGAAAAAGGTGAACAATCATAGAGTTTTAACATGCATATATGCAGTGATCCTTTACACATCCCCTATTAATCTATGTGTGATTTTTCATTTCTATAATAAAATCATGTGTGGATAGTGGGCCACTTACAATTTTGCCTAGTTAATCTATGTGATTAGCTAAATGGAGGTGAAAAAATATCAGAAGAGAGATTTTATATGCTTGCCTAGGGTCACCAAAAGGTGTAAAGGCATCATAGATTACTTTCTTCTCTTAAGATAATTAATTCCTGGTCCCAACTCCTAGTGCCAAAAATTAAACTAAAATTAATGACTTTAAACTAGGAAAAATGAAAACTATCTAAGCATATGTGGATTAGGGCCACTTACTCCAGCTAATTATCTAAGTTTTTTTAGTGTCTATTTTCACAAAATAAGTTATTTCATACTGCAAGTACATTTCCCCCTACTTAAACTATGTGGTTTTTTTTATGAAAACAAACTTTGAAATTTTAAAACTAGCAGCTAGCAATACTCAAACGTGGCCAAAAACAATTTTTAAACATTCATGGGACACCTCACACTGTGCTGGCAGTTTTTCTCTCGGCTACCAGTCACTTTAAAAATGGGAAATTGAGGAAAATAACAGATATTTTCTACCTTTGGTTTCTGCGTGCAAATGTCTCACACAGGCACGAAATTTTTCACGCAAGTCAATGCTGACTGCGTGCAATAGGGCGCGTTTGACTGAGTGAAATGCACGCAAATTTCCTGAAAAATATTTCCATAGTTTTCCAATAAACACTCCAGAGTAGAGAAAAGGTCCTTGTAGCAAGCGCAACCACATTAACTAAAAAGGTAAAGCTAGTGGAGTCGCCAATCCTGTGGTAGTGGTTTTGGTGCACAAGTGTACCAATCCACAATCGCTTGAGAGGAGTGATTGCTACCTCTAAGATTTGGTCACGGAAAGATAAACAAAAGAGTTAGCAGGTTAGTGAACATGTTATAAAACATTAAACACACTAACTAATGATTTATTATGCATGTGTAGAGAGAAAACAAGACTAAACTAAACATAAACATGAAAGCTCATAAAGAGTCAAACACAAAAATAATACTAATGGTGGCACCAATGTCCCCTCTTATTTCTTGCTGCTAGGAAGAAAGATACGATGTTTACACACTTGCCAAGGTGCCCTTAGAACTATGGAGTTCTAAGACCTGATGCAAGGATGTTTTTACCTTGTAGCTGCTTGGTGCAAGGTCTCTCTCTCCACTCCAAAGGATTGAAGTTGTTGGGTGGCCAACAACCGAATCCCTTCTCTACTTCTACTCTAGATTTCACACTGCAGGATTGCTTCAAAGCAATTTTGGCCATCATAAAAATCTTCCCTCCCATTTTTCATCTCTTGGTGGCCTTTTATAAATGAATTAAAATTCTCCTTCCCTCTCTTCGTACATTGATGGATGGTGACCCAAGAGAGAGGGTTGATTCCATTGTGTGCCACTTGATTCCTTTGTGTGCTCCCTTGAGGTCCCAAGGAGGCTTAGGCAGTTTTCCTTGGGCGGCCTCAAGTGTGATCATTTCCTAGAGTGTGCCTTGTGGTCTCGGAAAGTGACTTCCTCCACTCTCAGGTCTGTGTGGATTTTTGAAGGAAATCCATGCAAAGGCGCACTTATCGAAGAAAAGTGCACGAAAAGGAACATTTTTCCAATGTCTTGAGTGCCCAATGTGATTTTTCCTCTGGACCTTAGAGATTTTTAAAAATTTTCAGATTCTCTATTGTGCCTCAGCCCTATAAATATTTCTACTTGAAATTTAATAATTTCATCTTTTCTTATCCGATTTTCCAGTGATAACACTTCTCTCAAGGCCTCTTCCCCAAAAGAAACCACAATCGTAGGAGACTCACTAAGAAGAAGTATTAAAAATCTAGTTGAAGGAAGGTTGTGACTCGATGATTTGATGATGTTCCATAGCAACATTGTTGGAGCCAAATAGGAACCCAAATTATTTGGAAGCGATGCGGAGCCAAAATCATTATTTGCAAGAGATGATATTGAGGAGTGATGCACCAAGAGCGTAGAGAGAAGGGACCCAATTCCAACAAAGAGAACAGAGGGAGATAGGGGACCAACAATTGAAAGGAAGGAATAAATCAACTTTGAACCTAAAGACTTTGAACCAGACTACCAAATAGGTGAACCATACAAGAGGGGAGGAGAGCTCTTTCCCATTTTGAAGATTGACATAGATCATAGAAAAGAACCAAAATCCATGAAAACCAACATATCCTACGGGAAAGAAGGAAAAATCCAGCTAGGGTCGAACCCTAATTGTCGTCGCGCAACATCTCCCCAGCACCATTCCTATGAAAATTGTCATGTGCTCATGAATAAAAGCTACAAAAATCATTTTAATATAATATATTATTAATAATACATTGTTATTCCTTTTAATTATATGATGTAAACTTATTAATAGCCATTAATTATTAAATGTATTTATTACATTGAACATATTATATTCTCTATCTCCCAAGTATCCATGTAATTACACTATTTTATATTTTTTTACCTGCATAACATTCTATACCCACAAAATGTATCCTTGATTGTATATTAGAAAAAAAAATATTTTATTCAAATATTTTGGACTCACATTTTCATTTTTTTTTTTTCACCTTTTTTTCCATTTATTTTCACTACAAGGAAAAGACCCTCTAGCAGAGGTTATAAAGGAGGTTTTTAGTGTTATAAAATTGGCCAAAATTGTCAAAAAAACATTTTCTACAACATTCGTTTATGGTACAACATCTGTTTTGGCAGAGCTTTTAACAGAAATTCAACACAACTAAAAAACAAATTGGCGGCCAGAGGTTATTACGGATGGTTTTTTTCATCGGTGCACTACTTTGGCTTTAAATCAAAGGTGTGTACATGTAGAAGGTGCCCCGGGGCAGTCGAAGGAGAAGCATCGAGCCGTTAAGGTATAAAATCGCACCGGGCATAGTGTTGGTGTTACAACACATGGGGTTGTTCTAATTGGTCTTGGGATTTGTGCAGTGCCCATAGGTCATATCAACACACCGATGCATAGAATTATAGAAACACACCGGTGCACAGTATCACACAAATGCACCGAGATTTATAATTGGTATCGGTATTCGTGCGGTGCCCATAGGTTTTACAAATGCACCAGTGCTTATAGACACATAAACTCCCCAATGTGCAGTATCACACAAACGCACTAAGATTTATAATTGGTATTGGTATTCGTGCGGTGCCCATAGATCGTACAATGGCACCGGCGTGTATAGACACATAAACGCACCGGTGTGCCATACCGCACAAATGAACTAATATTTTTAATTGGTTTTGGTACTTGTTTGGTGCCCATAGGTCGTAGAAATGCATCGACGTGCTTCATAATAAAAACACACTGGTGTACAGTTACTGATACACACCGATTTTCATTTTGTATTTTTTAGAAACATTGACTTGTGACAGTGCAATTACTGTGATTGTTTTAAATTCATTATTCATCAAAAGTCGGCACATCTTATAACAATATTCATATTAATTAAATTTTTATTAATTCATTTGAATGTGATGTTTGGATTAATTTGTTATATCATATCATAATTATTGTGGTTTTTCAAAATTCATTATTCATCAAAAGTCGACACATATATCTTATAACAATATTCATATGAATTAAATTTTTATTAGTGCATTTGAGAACGATAATAGAGAACACAATAGCGACAATGGTGAATGCAATAGAATAAATTAAAACATATTTTATAATATCTATATATATGAATAAGACAATCTTTATCATACAAAATGGAACAGTTATTGGTATCCCTTTGCCTTTCAAATGGGACACTATGTCCATTACATTAAACAAAATGTCTGTTTTCAGCGACATATTTCAAAAAATACAACACCTTGATTTGATATCCAAACATAGTGATCAACATTCTTCGCTTGAACTACTGTCACTGCTAGAGCTACTTCCATGAATTGGGTTATTTTCAGGATTTTTTTGTTCACGGTGTTGATTATTTTCTTCGTCTTCACCTTCCATCTACAAACATAAACTGAAATGAGTGTATATACATTGGTGAGAATAACGAAAATTTCAATATTAAATAATACACATTAATGTAAATCGAAAAGAAAAATGACATACCATAGCAACAATTGACTCATAAACTACACACATTCTTTCAAAACCATGTACCATGCCATCTTTCAAAATTTCATCTGTTGGCGCAGTTTCATACTTTGTTTCCTGCAAGTTTTATACCCCATAACAAATCATATATTTAATATAAAATATTTGTTTTTTCTATTAATTGTAAACGGATCTAAGTAAAAAAATATCGATAGATGCTTACAAATTCCACAATTAATTTCGGATATGCCAACATATACTCACAACCCATATTTAACCCAATTTCAATCAATTCGTCTGATGGTTCTTCTTTGTATGTTAGCACCTGTTTGAAGACATTCAATGATTATTTTTGTCAAAAAAATTAAAAAATACAAAAATGAAATCTAGTTAAGTTGTTATAAGGAAGTAAAAATTACTCACAAACTTAGATATCAACCCTTTTCTTCCTTGTCGTCCTGTTTCATGTGTTGAATGGGTTCCATTTTCTTTTCTTTTCTGCAAGAAAATTCTTGAAAATTAATATTTAATGCTAACTTGTTTATTTATGGTACCTAATGATCAAAAAATTCAATGATTACATTATGTTTGAAGCACGTTTTTGTTGAGATGGCTCCTCTTGCAATGCAATTTTGTCCATTTCTTTGACCATATCCTTGTACACCTTTTTGGACATTCCTACTGGCATATTTCTTATATCAACTCGTTCATCTTTTGAGATTTTCATAATCTTCTTGAAAATGTAACATGACAATCAAATATTTAATTTTTATATTGATATATGAAAAGTAAATATAACAAAAGTCATATTTATAACTAATTCTAGACAAACATTTAAAGGAATATTACTTTTCTGTTCCTTCTTTTTTGTTGTTGTATGTTTTTGCTATTAAAAGTCTGGCATGTCTCATTGACCAATTCTCTAGAAACTCTTCCTGTAGTTTATATCAAATTTGGTTCTTGGAATCATTGGATTGATTTTTGTATTGTAAGTAAGAGGAACTTTTATACATCCGTTCCACTAGATCCCTTAAACTTTTGTAAAAGTTTATCCCCCTTTCGTTAACCTCTAGCACCACTCCAGATGAGCTAAGGAGAAATTCATCTTCATTTGTGTGTTCTCTTTTTTTTATTTTCTTAAAACAACATTCTTTTTCTGAGTTGTTGGTCCCTGTAGAACATTAAACATATGTGAATTAATAGACTGTTTGACACATGTTATCTAATAATTTTAAGTATATTATTAATGATAATTTAAAAAATAAACTCATATTGGATCGATAGTATTTTTTCATTCACCTGATTCATCCTTTTGCAATTTTTCCATCAAGCTTTTATGCTCTTCTAGTCCTAGATCAGAAATAATCTTATCGAGATTTGTCATTTTGTGGCTCTGCATGATACACAGTAAACAATACATATTAGTTAAACTTACATATAGTTCAAAAGTAATATTTTTTATAAAGAATTTACAAAGAACTTGCCTTGTTTTCTTTTCTTGATGTGTTACTAGTAATTTTTTTATTTGATCTCTTGTCATTCATTTCTTTATCAATCTGAAACCTTTACCATATCATTCATTAATATATTTATAAATAAATTGTCAACTTTTCAGGGAAAAAATAAATCTCAAGAAACTGGTTCGCCTTTCATGATGTACACACCATCGTCGGTGTGTGGGGGTATTAAAAATGCATAGCAAAAACAATATAATAGACCATACGGTGTCTCGGGGTATTATAAACGCACCACACAAACATTGTAATAGACCATACGGTGATATCCTCATAACATGGAGCACTGGTGCCCTATTTCAGATATGGAGCACTGATTTAAAAAAAAAATCAAATTTTTTATTACAATACTTGTGCGGTGCGCTGTATAATACATCACATCGGTGCGCTAGGTTACGCAGGGCGCATCGATTAAAAAAAAATCCATTTTTTCCAAAAATTCACGCAATGGCCGAATGGATTGGGATCCGATTATGCAAGTCATCTCGTGGGTTGGATGTCAATCTAAAATGAAAACCCATAATTTTGAAATCACATAAACAGGGAGAAGAAAGGGAAAAAGTAGAAAAAATGAAGGGTTTAGGGTAAAAATGGATAAAACTGCAGAAAAAAAGTAAAAAAACTACAAAAAAGGTAAAAAAAAATAATCAAATTTAATCACGAGATGGTTTTAAATTCTATGATACAGAATTTGAATCACCATAGGTTTGGTTTTTGATTGTCTAAATATTTTTTTTCAAACATATTTCGCTGCTCCACAATGCTCTCATGCTCTCTTGCTCCAGGTATGTCTCTTGCAAATAGTTAATAAATAAAGTGGTTAACCCACATTATGTAAGGGACCACATGTAGTTAGGGAATAAAGTGATAACCCCATTGTATTGGATGTATGGTATTGAGATACCCAAAGTGTTTTAATAGATCTGACAAGAAAATGTATAGAAATGGAAAATATGCCCAAGAAAGTGCTCTGATACCACTTGTAATAGATTTGACAAGAAAATGTATAGAAATGGAAAATATGCCCAAGAAAGTGCTCTGATACCACTTGTAGTAGATCTGACAAGAAAATGTATAGAAATGGAAAATATGCCCAAAAAATAACACCATAGAAGATAAAACTTAATATCTTCATTAATATCCAAACCCTTGAGGTAGGGCAACACCATACATTCACTCCTTAAGGAAGGAGATCACTCCACAATCCATATGCTTGCCCATACAATAATCCTTGACCTCCTTCAATGGAGAGACTCTAGCCTCTATATAGGTTTCATACATGCAATACCATGGGTAGTTACTTTGGGTATCTCAATATAGCCATCGATACAATACCAGACACATCAAGCACATTCCCTAGCTTGTATGGTCCTTACATATTGTGGGTTAATAACTGTTATTAACTACCGTGGTCTTTATCATTCTTATATTATTACATCATATTATTCCCTTGGATACCTCCCTTTGTACCCTATATTATCGCCCCTAGGTATACTACGGAGAACCTATTTGGTCATGTTTAACAAAGGTATTCATTTTTCGTAAATAATATATCTCAGTCCGAAAAAGGGTTAAACTTATACTGAGTAGATATCGATTCATTTATTTTAATGACCTCGAAAAGACAAGTGCTTATGAATCTTTTCACATTATCGGAGTCTGAAAAGAGCTAAAAGAAGACTCCAGGGGTTCCTTTTTCGTTGTTATTAAAGCTCGAAAAAGAGATAAAAGTGCGCTTCAAATCCTTTTTCGTTTTTAACAAAGCTCGAAAAATAAGGAGAAAAAGTATGCTTTGTGGTCAAGTCATTATTTGAATAAATCTACATGACTAATCTGTTCATCAGTTGAATTTCCTATTCAGAACAACATCAAATGGATTAAAAATACCTGTTTCATGATAAAAACATAGTAAAACTATAGTCATAGCAATAAATTTAACTTGCAAACAATTAAATGACTATAAAAAGTAGTTTCACTATTCATTTTTACCATTCCATAGTTACCATTTGCATTTTGGAGCTCTGAACCTGATTTTTTCCCTGAACTATAGTCGTTGATTGCATTCATTTATGTGGATGGATTTCATCGCCATTTGATCCAGGTTAGTTCCATGAACCTCCTCTTCCATTCAGTATTCATTTCATTTCCATTCTTTGAAAATTTTATGGTTTTGAGGCCCCTAGGGTAAATTCTGTCCAAAATGAGCGCAACACACCCCTGAATGTCAAAACCTACATTGCATAGTAGGTATAGTGAAGTGTACCTGCATGTAGAATGCACTGTCTCAGCCCAGGGAATGTGTTGGGCACAGTTCAAGTTTTTGGTTTTCATGTTGTGCTCAAAATTTGCCTAGTTTTTTGCAATGATTAGAATCTAATGGATCTTATGGTTGATTTTCAGGCTTCCATCGGATTATAATGGCGATTACATGGAGGGAAAGAGAACATGAAGAACAAGATATGATTGCCTTGAATGATCCGGGTACTGTAAGAGCCCTAGGAGATTGTGGACTACTTAAGTACTTCAAATTGTCGGGAATGAGACAAAAAATAGAACTCTTGGAGTTCTTAGTTCGAGCATGGGATCCAACAATAGAGGCATTTCACATTAAGAACAAAGTGGTTCCCATAACAGTTGAGGATGTGTATTTTCTCACAGGTTTGTCGAGGAGAGGTTTGCCCATTTCTCTCACAGGGTCTACCGTTGGAGGAGAAACAGTGAGGGATTATGTTATGCAATATTTCTATCCAGGGGCAGAACCTAGCAAAGATGGAAAAATAAACATCCGGGATGTCAGGGATTTGCCTTTGAGAACCATCCTTTTCACGATCGCTAAACTTGTTGGCACCATTACACTACATGTAGCGAATAGATCATATATGCAGTGTGCACTAGAGTGCTTAGAGCCAACATTCTTCAACTGATCTAAAGTTGTTCTATCTTAGATAAAGGAACAACTGAATAAAGCAAAGGGAGGAAGGAAGAAAAATTTCAGTTATGGTTCAATCCTTATCTCCTTCCCTTTGGAACGGAATCCACTGATGCAGCCACAACATGTAACATTGGATATTTCTAGTCCTAGAGATCCTCGAATGTAGAGATGGGTAGAACTCATGGGTTAGCATGCAGGCCAATCGACCGTTGTGTTCTCGACTGTATTCTTTGCCTAGTTCCGACGATAGATTGTCGCCATCGATGAGTATGCATACGCAGGTGTCGACTTCCGAGGAGATCCAGATCTAGTATTACCAAAAGGCGCTCAGTGGGGTGCAATAGGTAAGAATGATTCCACCATGTTTCTTTATTTTTATAAGGTTTATACAATTTTTTTTTGTTTTCATTTCTTTCCAAGACTAAACTAAATGTTTGATGTAATGTAGATATTGGTCATGTTCAACTAGTAGAGGAACCAAAGCGCAAAGCAGATGTGCCAGCAGAGAGGGTTGTCGAGAGAGCAGTTCTTCAGGACCTTGATATGGCTGAGACTCTGGCTAAGCTTCAGCAGCACATAGAGGGGTTGACCTTCGGGATTCCGGATTACCGGATCAAAGAGCTTCCCATGTGACTGCAGTGACACACTATTGGGGTTCCTAACCATTGGATGTGGTTGCTTCGTAGGATTTCTAGATCTATAGCATGTTACAATGAGCACCACTAGTTTACTTGTGACTTTTTGCATACATTTTGAGGTCAGATGACCAATATGTCTTGGTCACAAATTTTGTAAAAACCTATAACTATCTATCTATATGATTTCAGAGTTTTTCCTATGTCTAATGCGCAATCCGATTCAATGATGTGAATGTTTTCTTTACCTATGTCGCAAATGTCTATCTAAAACTTGATTAGCTAATGAATCAGTTAAAGTGTTCAAATTTCTGGAAATATTTTGATATTGAATGAAATCAAAATGTCTCTCCAAAATTTGAACTCTTAGGAACAATGTAAGAAGTGTTGGATTTCTAATAGTATAAATACTAGTAAGTTGTAGTACCACAAGTTTTGAGTCTAACTTTATGATTATGCGGTTAATACCAAATGAAATGGCATCAGAGAGAAGTTCGATCAACACGCTATACTCAACGATATTATTCATCGATCTACCAATAAAAATCCCTTGAAAACTCACTAACTCACCGTTTGGAGCGAAAATGGCCCACGCTACATAGGATAGATTTTGCATACTACAACTAGCACCATCAGCATATCCAACAAATGGTTCCGAAGATTCAGTCATCTATGATGAAATGTAAAATGGATTACTAACGTCAAGAAAACTCTAAAAACAAGTTAAGATAGTGAATGCAAATGAACAACATATAAACAATATAATACAAAAAATTACTATGCTCATAATTAAGCATAGTAACGTTTCAAATACAACCCATTTCTAGGCTGTGCCAATGGAATTCCATCATAATCAACTAACTCGTAGGCACCCTTAGCAAGAAATTTTTTGACAATATAGGGGCCATGCCATAATGGTTTGAATTTCCCTATACCTATTACACTAGCTTCTTGATCATAAAGAAGGACCAAGTCACCCTCTGAGTAGATGTGAGGCTAGAAATTTTTGTTGTATTTCACCATTATACGTCTCTTATGCACTTCGTTGGACAATTAGGTTTCACGACGCATTTCATCTAGATGGATGAGGTTAAGGAGATGCGCTTATTCTTCTGAGGTGTCAGGTAACAAGTCTATCACGAGTTTTAACGATGATATTTCACATTGGATTGGTAAGATAGCTTCCAGACCATACACCAACTAAAAAGGAGTAAATCCGATTGAATTTCTTACCGATGTTTGACATTCCCACAAGGCGGAGTACAGGATCAAGTTCCAGATCCTTTTACGGACTCCTATCATTCGTTGAAGCATTTGTTTAAGAATTTTTTTAATAGCCTCAACTTGTCAATTTGATTGTGGATAATAAGGTGTAGAATTATCATGTGACAATCCTAACTTGGCAATCAATTCAGACATCATATGGTTGTGAAAATGCTTCCCATGATCCGTAACTATAGCCTATGGGACCCCAAACCATGCAATAATGTGGTTGTAGAAAAACAATGCAGCTGTTTGTCCTATGTTGTTGAATGGAGGCATCGCTTTGGCCCTTTTGGTAACATAGTCGATTGCGACAATAATATAACCATGCCCCCCAGATGAAGGAGGGTTACAGGTCATGAATTCAATACCCCATTTTGTAAATGGTCCAGCAGAGACAACAGAATGCATTGGCACTAGTAGTTTGCGGATTTTACGATAAAAAATTTGGCATGCATGACAACTTTTGACTGCGAGGATGCAATCTCTAAACATAGTAGGCCAAAAGTAACTGACGCGGAGTATCTTCTGCGCGGTAGCATATCCAGATAAATTTCCACCACAAGCCCTAGCATGAGAATCATTTAATATTTTTTTGGCCTCCTCATGAGTGAGGCACATCCTTAAAATGGTATCGAAACCATGACGATAAAGTGTATCACCGACGATCAGATAATATTTGGCTTGGTATCGAATATGTCGCTGATGAGAGCGAGAGGTATTAGGTTGAAAAGTTTGGGTTTGTAGATAAATGATGAAATCTCCATACCAAGTATCAGATGATCCGATCAGAAACAGAGACTCGCCTAGAATAGATGGTTATGACGTAGTAGCAGTACTATCAGAGGGAAGGTCACAGAGAAGCTCAGCCAAAACTAAAGACTTCTTTGACTTGGATTTGATGAATTCCAAATCAAATTCCTGCAAAATGACAATCCATTTTGAATATTTTCCCCCCAGAAATTGATGTGATAAGATGTAAGTCATGGGGTTGCAATCTGAAACTATTGTTGTTTTTCGGAGCAGGATATAATGGCGAAATCTTTGGACAGCTTGTACAGCTGCCGAGGTAATATTTTCCACGTACGAGTACTTAACTTCTGTATCATTGAGATTATGATTCAAATAATAGATTGGATGTTCAATTCCATCTTCTATTTGGACCAAAACCATAGCGATGTCCATTTCAGTTGTGGTGATATATAGGAAATAATCATTTTGATAATTAGGAGGATACATTAATGACGCTCGGACAAGATGGTCCTTAACAGCATCAAAAGAATCTTGCACAACTTGGTCCCAATGGAAGGGAACCCCCTTTGTCAATAATCGAGTAAATCCTTTAGCCATTTCAGCGTAGTTTGGAATGAACCTTCTCAGGAAGTTAGCCTTTCCTTGAAGTTTTTGTATCTGAAGTAAGTTTGATGGTGCAGGCAAATCGAGAATGGCCTGTACCTTCAGTGGGTCTATTTGAATTCCTTCTTTTGAGACTACGAATCTGAGCAATCAACCAGAACCACCACAAAACACACATTTGTGTGGATTTAGGCATATCTTGTAGTGTCGGAAGTGTAATAAAATGGCTCTCAAATGCATCGGGTGATCAGCCTGATTTCATGAATGTGCTAGTAAATCATCTAGATACGGTTGAACAATGTGCTTGATGTCGTTGAAAGCATAATCCATTTCTCTCTGAAAAGTTGCCCCAGCGTTCTTTAAACCAAACAAAAGTTTCCTATACGCGAATGTGCCCCAGGGACAGTTGAATGCTATCTTATGTTGGTCATCTAGGTAGATATTGATTTGATTGTAGCTGGAAAATCCATCCATGAATGAAAAATTTTTGCATCCAGCACAATCGTCAATAATCTGGTCGATAAAGGGAGTAGGATAGTTGTCTTTTTGACAAGCTTGATTGACATCCCGATAATCGACGCACACTCTAATGGTTCCTTGTTTTTTCATAATAGGAACAATATTGGAAACCCACTCACTTAGCGAAACAAGGTAAATGAAACCAGCACACAAAAAAATTTCAACTTCTGCTTTTATGGAAGCGGATTTCTTTGGATGAATAGGACGAAGTCGTTGACGCATTGGTTTGACATCAGGATACATATTAATAGTGTGTTCAACTATACTAGTATCTATGCCTGGCATTTCCTCGTAAGACCAAGCGAATACGTCACGAAATTCACGAAAAAGAGAGTGATATGAATCAAGTTCTGATGGAGAACAAGATACATCGACATGAATATTTTCTACAATGCTAGGTCTAGTCTAAATATCGATAGAAATCGTTTCTTCGATATTAGATAAATTTTTCTCAGAGTCAATTGCATTAATCGGTAAATAATTCGAAAAGAAAGTTTTGATAGATGGGTGATATAGTTCACTGAGATTATTTTCTTCATAGTCAGGAAGATGGGAATGATGATGATAATCTTCACATGGTTCTCCTTCTGACATCATAGCTTCCAAAATATTTTCATCTGTCAAAAATTTTGAGGAAAATGGATCAGATGGAGTACCAAAATCTAATGAGTGATCAACCCAAACACTCGGTGACGCTAATTTCAGATTTTCCGCCCAAGAAAAATAGATTGATTTCTATGCTAGCTCAATAGGGTTGGGCGGTAAAACATCATCCAACGTAGAAATATCAGAATCACCCGTACTCTCCCTTAAGCCAGATAGAGTGGAAGAGATCATGTAGCAGGTCTCTATGCTTGCAATTTCTGTCGACGTCACGGGTGGCAGTAATGCAAAGGTTTCCATAAGAGTGGAATCCTTTAAGAGTCCTACACCAATGTTCTGAATTTCTAGTTGGGGTAAGTGAACAAATGGAACGCTTCCAGTTACCTGCAAAGAGGAGGCAAAAAAGGATAATTGATTTATGACTGTGATTATACCTTTATGTGAAAAGGCAATAATTCTAAAGTATGTAGAAACAATGGCAGTAATTGCATATACCCATGGTCTTCCGAGTAAAATATTATAGCCAAGGGGTCCGTCAACAACCTCGACATCAATACTTATTGTTTTGCCCCCTAATTCAACTTGCAGTTTATTGATAATACCACAAGTTTTATATGTTCTTCCATCTAAATCCTTCAATGTCGTTGATGATTTTGATAATCGCAGCGAGCCAAGTTACTTCCAATAGTTTAGAGACATAATGCACGTAGATGCTCCCTCATCAATAATAGTGCAATGAACAAGGTGATTGAGAACATTTACTTGTATGGAGAATGTCAATTCTGCTGGTAGTTGCGGTACATAGCCCGTATGATTAAAGATGACAAGATTAGAATCAGTCGGATCAATTCCACCAATGGCTGACAATAAAGCCTGCTTATGGGAGGGACAATTTTGTAATACCTCAAGAGGAGACATAGCTGAAGGGGATTGAGCCAAATCTTCAACTATATTATAATTTTGTGCAGCTCTTGTTCAAGGATTATATTTCAATTTATGAATTACTCCCTTTGGTGGCTTAATCGTCAATTCAGGAATACCAGTAGGTGGTACTAATTCATTAGATGGATTCGTTGTCGAGGTAGTAGGTTGATCAGTGGCCATACTACCATAGTCTTTATTCCGCGTTGACACCAAAATATCTTGTGAAGGTTTTTTGGTGGATAACATTAACACTTGGGGACTAGGAGCTGGATCCGTACCAACAAAATTTGTGTATGGATTTGGAAATGGGTCTGTCAACACAGCCGATGCATGAGAAGTCCTGATGATTTTTGAGACTTCAGCATGGTGAGGAAAATCCCTAAAAAAGTGTTCCTTGTTATAGATTATACATGGATAAAGAGGTTTTCGTGGTCCAGACGGTTGATCAGATGACCTTTCCTGTGGGTTAGAAGTTTCCTTTTTCTTTGATTTCCCCTTTTTCTTACCTCCTGGTTGCTTGTCACTTTTGCCTTTGTCAAATGACATGGCATTAATTTCGGAAGTAGGAGCAGGATCAGATGCAGTAGCATGGTGGGTGTTTGTAGTTCCTATCAAGCCGTCTCCAGTATGAGAGTCCTTTATTTGAGGAGGAACATTGAAATTAGATCGCGGCGCATTAGGAATTTTTTCATAGAGCGTGCGAGACTAAGTGTAAATCAAGTCGAAATATTGGGCTCGAGTGATAACTTGCTCTTCTGTGACGACGCCACCTTTAGCCACATCCTTAGTTATAGATGGTAATAGGGACTTAATGAACCATTCAGTGAGTTCATCAGGAAAAAATGTCTTAACCATTCATCGATGATGACGCCACTCATGAATATGATTGGAAATGTGAGTAGCATTAGTCTGTTTGAAATTGGTCAAGAGTTCCGTTCTAGTTTCGTATCTGATTAGTAACTAGAAATGGGTCAAAAATACAGTAGCTAAAGTAGTGAAATTATCAAAAGAAGCTCTAGGTAATTCACTGTACCATTTAACAATCAGATGTGTGAGTGTACGCTGGAAAAAACGTAGTCGAACAGAATCATCATTCAAGGAATTTGATGAACACCATAAATGATAAGTCATGACATGAGTCGACGGATCTTCTCCAGGGTTTCCATTGAATTTAGGAATATCGAAGGGTAATTTATGGGGTATCACCGGCCACCAAGGAGCATAATTGATAGGATCATTGGTTAACTAGTTTAAATCTGGTAATTCCAAGGTTGCAACAAAAGGAAATTGTCTATTAAGGTCAGGTTGAGCATAGCCAGGGTAAGATGGAATTGCTTGGGCAACAGGTCTTTGATCACCAGCATATGGAATTTGCTGCTAATAACCCAGATTGGGTTTGTTTTGCATAGAAAATTTCTGAGATTTCTGTTGACCAAAAATTGGATATGATACTTGTTGAAATGAAGTTCGAGGCATTTGTGCTTGTGGCTGCCAAGGGGTCTGTCCACCAATGTTATAAACCAAATTAGTGTAGGTTGGATTGGGTTGATATGTATAACCAGGTTGCATTTGTGACATCCCATAAAATGGTACACTAGCTTGTGAATAAATGATCCCTGATACAGGTTGTTGTAAATTAACCAAAGGATTTTGAGTCTGTGGACACAACATTTGATGAAATTGAGTCGAAGAACCTGCCTGATAAGGTTGATGTACAATATTTTGATTTTGTAACAGGGGTATAGATGTATTAACAAGTGGTAATGAAGTGGGTGTAACAGGTTGAACAGGTTGATACGAGTGTACAACCGCTTGTGGTTGGATAGGCAGAGTGGGTTGCCATTGACAAAAATTCATGTCAACATTAGTTTGACCAAAAAGTGACTGAGTATTGTCATATTAGGTGACCAAAGGTTTCCCCCCAGCATAAGAAGGATAGTAAGACAGAAAATAATTTTCTCCAAATGCTGGGAGTCCAGTTGATATGGTACTTAAAGGAATTAACCCAAAAGGACCGAATTGATATTTCCCTGATGATGTATGTAATGAATCAAGTCATTCAGTACTAACGATAGGACTACGAGTTAAAACACCAGATGATGACATTGGAAAAGACCATGAACGTGAAGATGCACCAGAGAAAGTGCCATACAATGATTTGTAGCTTGTTGGGACCGAAGGGCCACCATGAAAATATGGCTCTGGTGAGGTAGTGAACATCGACGGATTTGTGAGGGTAGGGGCTGATGTAATTGGAACATTAGACCGAACCGAAGATTTTGGTTCATACATGGTTGTATGACCAAATATATACCCTCCAAAATCGACGGGAGATTGAATGGTAATATGATCAACAAAAGCGGATGGAAACGATTGAGGAAAAGACTGGTACAGGTAAAGGTCCCCCCCAAAATGGGTTGGAGTTAAAGGTGAATCGTCTTATGGGATTTCTTCAAACACAATTAAACTAGGAGGAAGAACTTCACCGTCAAGCCCAAAATATATTTCAGACGGTTGGTTGTTTGATATAGGGGTTTCAGTGGGTACAGTAATTTGTGGGGTGACCAAGGTAGGAACAACTTCCGGTTGTTCGACTTCAGGATTCAAATTTTCTGGCAAAGAAGAGATAGGATCTGAATCAATTTTTGATTGAACAACACTGTGTCCAAGAGGTATGGTCTCAGCGATTAAATGGATCATGACAACGGGTAGATGTGAAGACTCAATTTTGACAACAGTAAATGAATCGGGATGTGTGGAAACAATTTGGGCTAACTCTAGTTTAAAAAATGATATTTCTCCAGAGGTACGAATTGTACTTGATTTGGCAGATCGTAATCGCCTTCGCCTACCAAAAGTAACTTTTGGTGGTAAAGGTGGTTTTAAAGCTAATCTATGTGAACGACGGGGGATAGGATTTTGTTCTTCCACGATTACTGATTTATTTTAACCAAAAAACAGATAAACAAAAAGAGGGTAATTCTATTCAAAAGGGTTTACCAAGAAACTGTGAATTGCAGAATACCTCCTGGCGAACCAAGAAGTATGGGCAGGTAATCTCCCTGAATGCTATGCTCGGTGTATCACAATTGCAAGGCATCCGACTTGGTTCACTATGGATGGATAGCACCTAAAATTTTTCCTCCCAAATATACCCAAAGGTACGTGGAGGTCCAAGTCAGTATTAACGTTGTCTGATGTGAAACCGCACAGTGAGAGCACCCCTTTATACTTGTCATACTGTAACACCGCCTGATATACCTGAAAGTACGTGGACGAGCTACGATATTCTTAGGTACATGGAGTGAGATATCACACTCGGAATGTATCGCAGACAAGTTAACGACAGCTGCTATGTTTTACGATGCCGAAACACATCTCTAGCCTATACCTTCTAAATGTTATCGTTATGGTTCCAATGCATTGTTAAGTAAATTGAGATTTATTTTATGTTGATCTTGCTTAACAATTTGCCTTTCAAAGGTTCACCACGATGATGTGTATGAAATTCCTAAAATGTAAGCTACGAATGATAAACAAACTTTCACTTTTCAGCTTTTTCAATGAAGAACCTAGCTACTAAGGGAAGAGAGCAAATAGTTCGTGAGCAAACAAATAAATGAAAAAAAACAAAATCAATGAGTCAAAAACTAAATGTAGATTTCCTAATGTTCCTTTTGCAAAACACACACAATCCTACATGAAAATGAAAGTTTTTCTTTTCAGTTTCCTTAATGTTATGAATGCAGAAAAGAAACTAGGTTCCCTAGATCAATAATCCAAATGATTTTTACTTTCTAGAAACGAAGAATAAAAACAACAATTTCTCTTTTGAAGGAAAAAAGAGGATTTCAACAAAAATTTCTCCTATCAAGGAAATGAATATTTTACGACAATTTCCTATTTCGAAAGAAAATGATTCTTAATGCAACCATAAAAAATACTTTGAAATCAACTTGTCAATGATAAAGAAAAACTTTTTAAAACAAACATTGAAAAAAATTTCAGCCAAAGGAGGAAGAAGTATATAGAGCCACTGGTCAATTGAGCATCAAACTTTTCAGAACACAACAGAAAACAAAACTAAAGCAAGTTGCAAAGTCAAATTCAAGGGAATTTGGTCACTTTCAGGATTCAACACAGTCTCCAAGGGGAGACTGTGCTCTGCAACGTAGGCCAGGAAGGGAGACAGTGCTCTGCAAAGCACGGTGTCCAGTCTAAGGGTGCATTGCGCGCATTAAAAAAAGAGAAATACTATTGTTTAACTCACTGTCTTTGCAAATTAGGCTCTGAAAAAGTTTAATCTTTATGTGTAACAACTACTAGGTGGATAAAAAAAGGAAATCAGAGGCTAAAACACCTAGAACTAAGAGAAATTCTCCCCAGTGGAGTCGCCAATTTGTTGGGCTAGAATTGTGAATTATTGATAAATCATGCTTCCCTAGACAAGTTCTAGTCTAGAACAACAAGTGAAAGACTATACGACTATTTTTCCTAACTCAAAACTGATACACAGAGAGTATTGGAGGCTTACGTGTTCAGTTGCTTCCAAATGGCTCCTTCTATCGCTTCTGTTGTAGCTTCAAATTCAAGTGGTTTGTGAGATGAACGCTTCTTGCAAGAAAGAACACAGAAACAGTATAATATGCAATAATATAGATATCTATTCAAGCTATTTAGCTAAATCAGTAAAGCATAAACCATATACATCAACCAAGATCTTACAATATGGAATATCAAATCCAATACAGATGCGTATAGGGAAAAATAAGAAGTACTCTTTATTGATGGTAGAAGGAGAGGTTACAACCTAGTGATTGATTTGAAGTGACCTTCCAGCAACGTTCCCAAGCCTCATCACAGTATAAATATCTCCAACAGCAGCTTCACAAATCTAGCTCTCAATTGAAAATCCTCCAGCATTTCTCTACTCAAATTCTTCCCTCTCAAGCACTTAGATCTGTGCTCAATTTATAGATGGACTGTAGGTTGTTTTGCAATCAATAAATTTCCAAAAATAGGAAAGACATGTTTCCATTCATGTATATTTCAAATGGACACTTGGATCTGAAACTTGACACATATGAACTCTTCTAGAAGGCATTGGCCAAGTGGAGATTCCGGAACAATGATAATTTCACTCCCAATGTGACCAATGCACCTGTAAATGTCAGGAAGTGCTTTGCAGAGCAACCTTTCATGGGGCTACCTGCATATGCAACGCACTTAGGCCCCTCAAAGCCTGCATTGGTGAGCTCTCATATGCTATATAATAAGCTTCAAACCATGGAAACCATTGCTTGATGAAAGTCTTGCTTGATTTGTTTTGTTTCTTGTCTTAGGGCATGTAGCAACTAAAATGATAGGGAATGATAGACCCTTGATCACTAGTCCTGGAGATGATGTCCAGTTAACCAGGTCATTGGGAATGGTGCCCATATTGACCTATAACAAAGGTCTAGGGATAATAAGTACCAATAGAAATACCAATAGAATAGGTTCAAAGAAAAACCTAGATAAAGTATTATATTAGTAAGATGTAACAAAATTGCTATTGAGGAGAGACACATTGTACCCTACATCAAAGGTGAGCACAAAAGAGCTTAGAGTAAAATATCAATGAAGTGAAAGGATTAGTAAGGTCATTTGTCATCGAATATTTAACAGTAACATATCAGTTTTTTTTTCAAACACCATGTATGTTGTAAAGTGATGAGGATACATCTTAGTTTTGATTTTATAATACATCTTACCTTAACATATTTTTATTATAATTATAAATTATTATATTTATAAATTAAGTTGATATAATTTGTTATTTATCATTATAAGTTAAATATTTATCAAATTTAAAAAATATCAAAATGTTTCTGATAATTATATTAATTGAAGAAAATTAAAAAATATATAATCATATATATTTGAAATTATTTTAAGATAGATTTTAATAAAATTATATTTAGTGAAATACTTTTCAAATATCTAAATTAGATATAAACTAAATTTTAAATTACGAAAATGCAACTTTTTATGTCATAATATTTTATAAAGCCACTACCAACATAATTATCTACTATTTTAAAATTAGTCATAAAAACTAATATTAAAATAGTGGAATTATAATAAAAACTACAAGGAAAAGACCCTCTAGTGGATGTTTTTGAGGAACCCCCTATAAAAAAACCCCATACATCCGTTTCTAGTGAAGGTTACTAGAGGAGGTTGGCAGGCGGAGGGTTTTGCAGATGTTTTCCACTCGGTGCGCTTATCATCCAACATCGCATTAGTGCTCCTTACAAGAGAAAGCACCAGTGCACACAAAACATCAGCACACCAGACACCATGCACTCCGTACACACCCACCCAGTGCATCATATTATTGTAGAGCACCGATGCTTTACAAATCTTCTGCGCCGGTGCATCATAAAACACTGCGCCAAAAACGAAATCGCCCGGTGTGGTATTAAGAAACTGCACCGGTGCATCATAAAACAACGCGCCAAAATAGAAACCGACTGGTGCATTCATAAGAAATAGCACTGATGCACCTATAAACTGCATGCACTAGAAAAGCATTAAATAAAAAGAAATCTACGACAAAAAAACCGGATTTTTCACTTTTTTCACTGCTTCAGAGCTCCTAATTACCAGTGTGCTCTACAAGATAAAGCAGTGGTGTGCACAAAACATTGGCACACCAGACACCTTACACTCCATACACACCCGCTCGGTGCATCCTATTACTGTAATGCACTGGTGCTTCACAACTCTTCCATGACAGTGCATCATAAAACACCACCCCAAAACAGAAACTTCCTGGTGCGGTGTTAAGAAACTGCACCGGTGCATCATAAAACACTGTGCCAAAACAGAAACGGACCGGTGTGTTCGTATGAAATAGCACTGGTGCACCTATAAAATGCGCGCACTAGAAAAGGGTTAAATTAAAAATTATTACGGCCAAAAAACTTCATTTTTCAC
Source organism: Pinus albicaulis (assembly GCA_034641835.2). Lineage (NCBI taxonomy): Eukaryota > Viridiplantae > Streptophyta > Pinopsida > Pinales > Pinaceae > Pinus > Pinus albicaulis. The sequence continues at coordinate 697,533,356 of CM076577.1, read as the reverse complement.
TTTTCTGCTCTCAATCACCGGTGTGCTCTGCAAGAGAAAGCACCGGTCGCACAAAGCATTAGCACACCGGACACCGTGCACTCCGTACACACCCGACCAGTGCATCCTATTACTGTAAAGCATCGGTTCTTCACAACTATTCCGCCTCGATACATCATAAAACACTGTGCCAAAACAGAAATAGCCTGGTGCAGTGTTAAGAAACCGCCCCGCTGCATCATAAAACACCACACCAAATCTGAAACCGACCAGTGCGGTGTTAAGGAACCACCCCGGTGCATCATAAAACACCGCGCAAAATCTGAAACTACCCGGTCTGGTCTTAAGAAACCACAGCGGTGCACCTATAAAACCCCACGCACCAGAACAAGGTTAAATAGAAAAAAATTACAGCAAAAAAATTGCATTTTTCACTTTTCTCAGTGCTCTAAACCTCTCAAGCACTGGTGAAATTTCTCCTTCTCTGAGCTACCCTGACATCGGTGCTCCCATTGCACCCATTGCATGCACTGCTGCTGTGCATTGGCCACCAATCTCCAGCTTGCATTTTGCAAAACGATGGCCAAATTTTATTTTGCAAATTCTATAGCCAATATGCCTCCTCGACATCAAAATGTACAGGTATTTTTCTTTTTTTCCATAATTAAGCTTTTTAGCGGATTAGAATTTGAAATAACCTTAAAATTAACCATTTAAAAATATATTTTTTTTTAGTCGCGCGGTGCGCACGAGCCGTTCGACTCGCACCAGTAAGTAGTGTTGCCTATAAAATTTACAATCTGCACCGCAACCAGTGTTAACAGTATCTGCAGCATGTCTGAGTCGATACCGAAAGGCGCCCTGCATTATTTAAAAAAAAAAAAAAAAGGTGTGGTGCGGTCATTTAGCCAGTCGCACCGTTGACCATGGGAATAGCAACGCAGTGTGTTGATGGAAATATCTACCCTGGTGTCTGTCAACGCATCACATTCGACATTCCGACAAGGTCAACGGTGTGGTTGGGTAAAAGACCGCACCGTTGGCTATTTAATTTGTCAGGAAGTTGGTGCGTTGACACGACTATATGCACCAGGGCGTATATTTTAGTCAACGCATCGCTCTTCTGACACCATATATAGTCAACAGTGCTTGAATAAATTTCAGGTGCACCACATAAGGTGTGTTTTATGGCATCTGGGGCACCATCTTCGGTGTGCTACAAACAAAAGCTGCACCGGAACGATGCATGACTTTTTTTGTGGCGCACCAACTAGTCTATTTTTTTTTCCAAAAAAATTATATATGTATATTCCTATTTACATATCTGATTTAATAATTTTTTTTTATTTAATATGTAAATGATTTAGAGAGAAGAGGAGGAACAACAACAATAACAGGTGGAGTAGTATGACATGCTTTGCCAGTGGGAGGCACGAGAGAGGGAGAGAGATGCATACCCTCGCCCTATTACAACAGATACCCAAGGGCTCCTAAGGCAAGTAGGCCTCCTCAAGTTCTATGAGGAGGATACTTCCCTAAAGGCCTATAGTGTGTTTTTGAGACATCTTATCTGTAGGTGGAATGCCCACCAACAAGATTTCCAGGTTGGTCCTGACCAGTGGTACACACCCACTGAGGAGGATATATATTTCATTATACGAATATTGAGGAGAGGGGTGGATTTTCCCTTGTTCAAAAAGGTTCCAGCTGGTTGTGTAGCACGGAGTCAGTTAGTTTAATCCCAGAGATACATTAGAGCATATGTATTGTCTCCTTCAGAGTTTCAGGTCCCTAAAGGTCAGATACATATTGGTGCATTTAGTAGAAAGGACATGCAGTCCCTCTCACTTCTCATTTCCACCATTTCACACAACACTAGTGACGGGGAACACATTAGCTGCCCGCTTCTATATTATGTTGATTATTTAGTACAAGAGCCACGACTTGTCACGTGGTTTGCCATTTTTTTGCGGCAGTTCTATATGGCCATAGATAGATGTCATGATCATGCACAAGGGAGGGTCAAATTCCCTTTTTCTTCAAAGATTTTTTGTTTATTTTTTGAGAGGTTTCCAGAGATGAGGCCTACTTTTGTTCGGCAACCTCGTAGGCTGATGTTGGAGGACCGAATGCACATGTGGGAGTAGATGATGCCCAAGAGGGGAGAGACTATGTTTCCAGCTAGGATATCACATGATGCACTGGAATTACTAGCCAGTGTTGACGAGCTACATCCCTTCATTATGGTCCCCTGTCCTTATGCTGGATTGGAATGGCAAGGGTGTGCCAACATCCTCTTCACAGATGATGAGCTGCCACATGATAGAGGTAATATTACTATTTTATTTATATTCATTCTAGCATGCTCTTTAACTTGTGTTTATTAAATTGTGTAATGAAATTGTCTAATTGTTGTTGTGTACTTGTATATATTTTGTAGACATTGGCTCTTTCGATGGCGATGAGAAGCCAGAACCACCACATGATCTAGGTGTGGATCCTGATGATGATCAGGGCATGGCAGATGTCAAGGATCATGATCAGTAGGCCAGTGCAGAGAGACATGTTCCTACTGGTGTGTCGTTACCGCCTTTTGATAGGCGTGGTCGACCTGATACTAGATACAGGATGGAGCTGGGAAACCAACTCAGTTCATTTATTTTTGAGGCGGACATCAGGCCCGCTCATTAGAGAGACATAAATTCTGATGATAGGCTATTACGGATGTGGAGAGGCATGCCACGTAACATGTACAGCCTGATGCAGCATGTCGTAGGAGCTGCGATAGTTGTTACGTGACTGAGGAGGACTATGGTATGTTATAGGTGTGGCCTAGCCGTAGCACATGATGGACAGTCTGCGAGCAGCGACTCTTCATCTCATGATCGTTCACCTCGCGCTGCGCTTGATGAGCATGAGGCTCCACTATCATCTAACAGTCATCATGGAGATGAGGTTAGACCATTGGCCACGTCCAGTCAGCAGCCTGCAGTATCCATTACTACTAGTCATGATCATGAATAGGCTGGACCATCGACCATTAAGGCTGCACCATTGACTGAGCAGGCTTCCACAAGTACTGCTATTGATGTTGTACTACCACCAGTGATCCATGACATTTATATATATATTTTTTTCTAAATAAAACTACTTTCTATTAATGTAGCATAAAAATATAGGAGGCACAGGCCTCTACAGTTCTAGCCTAATTCGTAGGCATAATTCTCAAAAATATCAAAAAAGGGACTGCCCACGAAGGGGAAACCAGTCCAATAAGTGGTTATTTCACTGCCTTTAGAGAGGAAACTAGCGTTACACATGGAAAACTGATAATTGTTTGCAAACTTTAGCCAGTTATTGAAACCAAAAACTAAGTAAACCTTAGAACCAAGAACCTTGGAACTAAAAACCATGAAACAGAATGAACCTGAGAGCTTAGGTGTCATTTGGAGTGGGAGGTGTCTCTTCCACAGTTGGACACTTGTATTCATCAGTGTTGTTAGCTTGTGTGTCCTAGGTGGCGTCTTCTGCATTTTGGGGCACCTTGGTCTCGCGAGCTTTGCCTTGAGCCTATTTTCCTCTCTTCCATTCATCCCTGTTGCTGCCAGAACCTTTGCTGCTACTTCTATCGGAGCTCTTGTTGTGGCTGCTAGAACCAGGGTCACTTTACTTAGCTGAAGAAGTAGCACATTGGTTGGAGAGTTTCTGCAATTTAGTCGGGTGGAGGCCAGCCACACTGGTGGGTTCCTCTTTGAGGGAAACAGTGATGGTAGCAGTGATTCATGGGTGGTCCAAGGTGCAGAGGAAGTGAAATTGAGCCGAATGGGTGGAAGGAGAAGAGGCTATAGTTTCTAGACGGGGCAGTGGTGGAGTTGTAGTCATGGTAGAGGTGTGTTGAGTAGATGGACGGGACTGGCTTGTAGTTCCATCACATCCGCGCCCACTGCGAGTGGCTGGGTAATGGCCATGGGAATGCTCCAGGGAGGAAGGAGGAGTTTCATAGTGGGACGAGGGAGAGGAGAAAGCGGCCCGCCCTCTGCTGCTACCGCGTCTGCAACGCATGCGGTTCCAAAGACGAGGCATGGTGGAGAAGTGGGGATGGGAAGTGCTCTGAGCTGAAGAAGTAGCAGGGTGATGGAGCCAAGGAGCTGAAGGCACTAAAGCCAGGGTGAAGTTATCTGTCGAGGAGAAATTCAGTCGACAAAGGAGGTTCTGTGAGAAATGGAGGCCAGGGAGCACCTCAATACAATAGAGAAGACTGCAACGTCTCCCTATAGGCATGCGGAATCTCAGCTCCGCGACTCTAGGGGGCAGTTGCATCGCAGAGGTTGAGGCGAAGGAGGCAGGCTACCAGACGGGCGAGGAGAATAACCAAGCGGAGGAAGAAGACGATGTTGAGCATTCATTTTGAAGGGATGGCAGTGGCCTCGTCTTTTGAACTGAAATAAATGGCGATTGTGGGAGTGGATGGAGCAATTTAATGCTCGTCGTTGGGGCCTGTGGGTGGCCATGTGGCTATGCCACTTTCCAGCCCAAAATCCCACCTCCTGATCAGCTATATTGAACACCTGCATCTGGGAATCCATGACATTTATATTACAGTTGTATATTTTTAACATTATTAAGTTATATATATATATATATATATATGGTCCATGTATTTTATTTTCATGTTGTAGTTGTACTTATTTTACATGTTGGTGATCATCATGATGTGTATATTGTTAGTTCATGTTAGTTATGTTCATTTAATGTGCAGCTTGCAGATATATGTGTATGTGATAGCATGAGTTATTTGACATGAAATATAGTCCTTACTATTTTCTATTTATCCTAAAAAAGAAGGTTGCATCATATACAAAGTTAGTGGCCTCAACCTGCCCGAAGTAAGGTAAATAAATAACGATATATAAAATAGGATTATAAATAAAAATCTAATTATATAACAAACCTATGGGCCAAATACCATAGTAAATAAAAGAGGTATGGTAAATAAATAAAAATATTAATAAACCAGAGGTATGGTAAGTAAGTAAAACCTCTTTTCATATTTACTCCATAATTTGATTTATATTTACGAATATTTATGTTCATTAGTTTACATAACTAAGAAGAAAGAGAGAGAGAGAGAGAGAGAGAGAGATAAGGGAGAGATGGAGAGAGAGATAAAGAGACAAAGTAAGATGTATGGAAAGAAGGGGGGAGAGAAGAAGAGAGAAGGAGAGAGGGAGGGATATATTAATGTCGTTGGAGAGAGAGGGGCTGAAAGAGAGAGAGAAAGAAAGGGAGAAGGGGGAAGAGAGAGGATTAGAGAGAGAGAGAGAGAGATAGAGAGAGAGAGAGAGATGGGGGAAGAGAGAGGATTGGAGGGAAAAGAGAGAGGGAGGTAGGAGAGAAAGGGAGAGACAGGAAGGATGAGAGAGAGGAGGAGAGTGTTGGGGGAAGAGAGAGTATTGGAGGGAAGAGAGAGAGAGGGAGGGAGAGATCAAGGAAGAGAGAGGGAGTTAGGAGAGACAAAGAGAGAGAGAGAGAGAGAGAGAGAGAGAGAGAGAGGACTTAAGAAAAGGAGGAGAGAAAGATCGATAGAGAGATGGATTTGGAGGGGGAGAGATGTAGGAAATAATAAATATAGAGAGTGAGAAGTGGAGAGAGAGAAGGAGTGAAAAGGGAGAGACAGAGAGAGAGCGTGTATGTTTGGGGCTGAGATAAAGAGACAAATAAGGAGAGATGGGGATAAGGGGGGGAGAACGAGATATAAGGAGAGAGGGAGGGATATAGTAACATAGTTGGTGGGTGAAGAGAGAGAGAGAGGGAGAGAGATATCGGAGAGAAAGGGAAAGAGAGTAAGGAAGAGAGAGGATGTGAGAGACTGGAGAGAGGGAGGAAAAGAGAGATGGACTTGGAGGGGGAGGGAGAGGAAGGTAAGAAGAAAGACATAGAGAGAGAAATGTGGAGAGAGAGAGAGAGTGAGTGATAAGGAAGATGGAGAGAGAGGGTGAGAGGAAAAAAGGAGGAAAGAGAGATATTAACAGGGGAGAGGGAGAGAAGGGGAAGATAGAGATATAGATGGAAGGTGAAGAGAGGGAAGAAGAAAGAGATGGGGAGAGGAGGGGATTAACAAAGAGATTGATATATATGGAGTGCGAGGGTGTGTGTATTTAGGGGGTGAGATAGAGAGACAAAAAAGAAGAGATGAAGGGGGATATAGATATGGATGGAGGGTGGAGAGAGGGAAGAATATTTCTCACACTAGATGGATTGATATAAGTGGAGATGGTGATTTACAATCCTATTTTATTATTTGCACTATATGCATCGATTTTAGTGTAGATATTTATTTCTAATGATATTTGATTACTTTCACTAGATGCATTGATTTCAGTGTAGGTGGTGATTTCTAATACAATTTGATTGCTTGCACTGAATTTGTTGATTTCAATTTAGATGTCGATTTATAATTATATTTGATTACTTGCACTAGATGAATTGGTTTCAATGTAGATGATTTCTAATCCTATTTGATTGTTTGCACTAAATGCATTTATTTCAGTGTAGATGGCGATTTCTAATCCTATTTGATTTATTTGAGTAAATGCATTGATTTCAGTGTAGATGTTGGTTTCTAGAGAGAGAGAGAGAGTGATAAGGAAGATGGAGAGAGAGGGAGAGAGGACAAAAGGAGGAAAGAGAGATATTAATGGGGGAGAGGGAGAGAAGGGGAATATAGAGATATAGATGGAAGGTGAAGAGAGGGAAGAAGAGAGAGATGGGGAGAGGGGGTGATTGAAAAAGAGATTGATATATATGGAGTACGAGAGCGCGTGTGTTTAGGGGGTGAGATAGAGAGACAAAAAAGAATAGATGGAGGGGGATATAGATATGGATGGAGGGTGGAGAGAGGGGGGAATATCTCTCGCACTAGATGGATTGATATAAGTGGAGATGATGATTTCTAATCCTATTTGATTATTTGCACTAGATGCATCGATTTTAGTGTAGATATTTATTTCTAATGATATTTGATTACTTGCACTAGATGCATTGATTTCATTGTAGGTGGTGATTTCTAATACAATTTGATTGCTTGCACTGAATGTGTTGATTTCAATTTAGATGTCGATTTATAATTATATTTGATTACTTGCACTAGATGAATTGATTTCAATGTAGATGATTTCTAATCCTATTTGATTGTTTTCACTAAATGCATTGATTTCAGTGTAGATGGCGATTTCTAATCCTATTTGATTTCTTTGAGTAAATGCATTGATTTCAGTGTAGATGTTGGTTTCTAGAGAGAGAGAGTGAGTGATAAGGAAGATGGAGAGAGAGACAGAGAGAGGACAAAAGGAGGAAAGAGAGATATTAGTGAGGGAGAGGGAGAGAAGGGGAAGATAGAGATATATATGGAAGATGAATAGAGGGAAGAAGAGAGAGATGGGTAAAGTGGGTGATTGAAAAAGAGAATGGTATATATGGAGTGCAAGAGCATGTGTGTTTAGGGGGTGAGATAGAGAGACAAAAAACAAGAGATGGAGGGGGATATAGATATGGATGGAGGGTGGAGAGATGGAAGACTATTTCTTGCACTAGATGTATTAATTTAAGTGGAGATGGTGATTTATAATCCTATTTGATTATTTGCACCAGATACATCGATTTTAGTGTAGATATTTATTTCTAATGATATTTGATTACTTGCACTAGATGCGTTGATTTCAGTGTAGGTGGTGATTTCTAATACTATTTGATTGCTTGCACTAGATGTGTTGATTTCAATTCAGACGTCGATTTATAATTATATTTGATTGCTTGCACTAGATGCATTGATTTCAATATATATTATTTCTAATCATATTTGATCGTTTGCACTAAATGCATTGATTTCAATGTAGATGGCAATTCCTAATCCTATTTGATTTCTTTGAGTAAATGCATTGATTTCAATGTAGATGTTGGTTTCTAATCTTATTTTATTGCTTGCATTAGGTGGATTGATTTCAATGTAGAAGTTATTTTCTAATCTTATTTGATTGCTTGCATTAAATGCATTGATTTCAATGTATATGTTAATTTATGATTTGATGTATTGGATATATGATGGTACATTAATTTTAAATTGATTGGATTAACAATATGCATTGATTTTAGTGTAAGCACAAAAAAGTTATTAACAATGTACATTGATTTTTGTGCTATATTAATTTAACCTATTAATATTGGAGAGCAAGAGAGACAAGGTATCATGTTTACTACAACAGCTCGAGCTAATGATTTAAATGGTTTACGATTTAAATTTTATTTTTCATATAATCAATATGAAAATATAACAAAACTAACAAGGGTGGCAATAAGAATAGTAGAAGAAAATAGTTTGAGATTGATCACAATGAAGACTATTTGTAATTTGTAACATGAGTACATTCTTATTATTCACATTTCTATCTTTCAACACTATTATTGTCACTTTTCATTCAAAAAAAATATTTCATCATTTTTCATCATTATAGTTATTAACAATATTTATCATCTCAACGAACTGAGGTAACTAAGAAAAATTAAAATTAAAATGACCAAGTTAATCTTATAAATATTTAGCATATTTAAAATTATTATATTAATATCTGATATATTTACATATTATTGATAAAATTAATCATATCTTCGATATCGTTTCCTTAGCAGCACACAACTGAAACCAGCCTAGATCCATCTTAACTCCGGATTTATCAAACGCTGAGAGGGATAAAATCTCTCGAGGTGCAAACCTTTCCTCAAGTTTTGCACTCAAAAAATAGGTTTTCACCTCGAGAGATTTGATCCCTCTCGGCTCTTGATAGATATGGAGTTAAGATGGATCTAGGCTGGTAAGTAAGAGAGTTATGCTAGTTTCTTTGAAAAAAAGAGAGAATTCATAATATTCAATTGGATAAGAAATATTTCTTGCATATTTGTGCACATAAAAAACCATGTCTTTCAATGGTTTTTCATATAAATGATAATTAAGGATACCATTCTTGAAATAAAATTGCATGGTAAAAGATTAAAATATCATATTAATTTCTTGAAATAAATATTACATGTTAATCTTTTAACAAGTAGCTTTGTCCTTTTCTTGTGAGAAATTATACTAGTTCTAGCGCATAAAAGCTAAGTAAATATGTAGTTTCCCTTAACAAGATAAGATTACATGTGAATCTTGTGCAATAAAATCTAAGTAATTTTGTTACTTTCTTGAAAATATTCTCATGAGTTCTTGAAATGATGAGATGTTAAATTATTAGTTTATTTTTTTAAAATATTCATGGGTTTGAAGATAAATTAATTAATGTTTTGTGAAAAGAAAATAATTCATAATACGAAGTCATGCTAGTTTTCTTGGTAAATAAAATTTGTTATTACTTGTAGATGAAGATTGTTATTATGTTAACCATTTAGAAAGAAAAATATATATATATTTGGAGTAGTATAAGATAAGTAATTTTGTTTGTCTTGATATATATATATATATGCATCTTATGTAAGAAAAGATAAAATAAGTGTTCTCTTTTAAAAGAGATTTCGTACAGGTGTATGAAATGATAAGGAAATCCAAGTTATTTTCTTGAAAATGAATATAGATTAAAGAGCATAATTCTTGAAAAATATTTCATTGATTGGGAGATAAGTTAATAAAATTTTCCTGGAAACGAAATCAATAAGAACCCATGTTAGTTACCCATGTTAGTTTCTCATAATCATCTCTTTGGGAAAGATCATGTTGAATCTTGTGTGAAAAGAATAATTTCTTTTGGGAAAAGATTATTTTGTTTTATTTATGTTGTTCTTACTTGAAATAAATAACCTCTTAAAAATATTACATGGCTAGATGAATTGTATCAACTTCTTGATTTAGGCGTATTAAAGGTTAGTTAATTTAACCTTGTTAGTGTTGCCTAGTTAGTATGCACAAAAGAGGTTATCTATGGTAATTTCTTGGAAGGGAAGCATGAAAAACTTGCATATAGAGATATAGAGAAACAAGGTTATATTAGCTTCCTTTTGAAGAAGTATGTATTTTTTTACATGAAAATAACACCTAAATGAAGGTAGAATTCTAGAGAAGGGAATATATGTTGTGCATATTAAGTAAGGGCTATTATGATAAGCTCTTTCATGCACAAAGAATAGTCATTGTGTTAGAGTGTTATGTTCTTTGCATGTATAAAAGATCTAATGGGCTATATTTATTTTGAAAACTCATATGTGATTACTTTATGCTATCATAACTAATAAGTTAGCTTCTTTTGGAATAAGATCATGTACATGCAAGAAAGGTATAATATTTCATTGGAAAGAATACACATTTTTATGTGGGAAATGATAACATGTTGTATTAGCCTACATTGGAAAAGATTTTTGGGAGAGAAGATAAATTACATGCACAAAAACCATAGTAATGTGTTGGTTTCCTTGGAATATATATATGTGTGTGTGTGTGTGTGTGTGTTTTCATGCTCTATTATGTTATTTCCTAGTAATGCTTTATTGTGTTAAGCATTCCTTCGAGAAGATTCTTTTGGAAACTATATGCATTTGCATTCATAGGAACAACATTCGTTGTGATTAGCTTTATTTACGTATTTGCATGCACCAAAAGTAATAGCTAAGTGTTAGTTATTTCGATAAAGTTTATGTAATTCGCATGGACAAAGATCGTCAATGTATTAGTTTCTTTTAAAGAAATGTCTAGAAGTTGTAACTATTTCTCTTGAAAGAATATGTGTTTATGCGAGAGAAATATTAGTTAATGTGATTGCTTATAACTAGCGCATACCATTTATTTTGATGTTATATGGTTAAAATAATATATACCTTAGGATTGAATGTTGTTATTAATCAATATCAGAAATAATAGAAATAAGGAAAACTCTTTTAGGTCCTCCAAACAACTGCATTGTGCACATTAAATTGAAAGAAATGTTAGAGAAAATAAAATACCTGATTGGCGCAGAACGGCCTAGCGGCTTTGGCTCTAAATCCAATTCCAAAGATGCCACTATTTCTTTCAACCTTTACTCTCCAACGTCAATAGTTACTGGTAATTGCAAGCTTGTTCTGGTTCTTTTCCTCTAGTGCCTAGCCTCATGTTTTATAAAAAATCTTATTATCTACTTTATAACAAATATGTTTTATAAAAAATCTTATTAAATATTTTTGATGTACAAGCGCCAGTTCTGGAATTGGAGCGGAAACCACAAGAGTATTGGCTAAACAGGGGGCAATATTGATTATTCCTACAAAAAAATATGAAAGCAGTAGAAGATGTAAAATCTAGTATTTAGAGAGAGATTCACACAACAGAAACCAAGGTGATGGAACTGGATCTCTGCTCGAAGATTTGCCACAAACTTTGAATCCTTTGGCTTACCTCTCAATATTCTTATGTGATGTTTATTAAAATTCAGGAAAAGTTTTTCTTCTATATAGATATTAAATAAACCGATCAAAATAGGTTGGACACTCTGAAACCCTCAATGACGAACGCGGTACTCTACGTGTGTGTCTTTTTCGCTGTCTTTCTTGCATAAACAATGTAGGAAGGTTTTTTGAAGAATTCGAGGTATCTCGGGATGAATTTGAGATGAATTGCACTACGAACTATCTTGGTAATTAGCATACACACTTTCTTGGCAATCTTGTAATATTACAAAGAAGAACTCAATTAAAACCCTACACTGCTCTGACTAGCAGTTCTTATTTACAGGGAACTTTCTTTTATCTAAGTTGTTATTCAACAAAATGATACTTAATTGCAGGGAACTTTCTCTTAACTAAGAGGTTACTCAACTAAATGAGCATTCAAGGAAGGATTCTCAATGTTTCATCTTATGTTCACAGCTGGATTAGAAAAGAAGGAATCCACTTTAACCAGTTAAACGATGCAATTGGAAAAGAAGGAATCTAATTTGACTCATTTCTTTCCTTAATTCGCTTATTTCACTTGTAATTTTTTTGGGAAAACAAACAATTTTGTTACTTCAAGCCTGTTTATTTAAATAAATTCCATATACAAGGAAAAAGAGAGTTATACTTAGAAAAAACTATTTTTCATGGTGTTTTCAATGAAAGTTATGATAGTGTAACATGCAGCTTGACTTTTAAATCTATGTCTTATTATAGGCAGCATCAACAACATGTTATGTTGCTACTCATCCCAAAGTGAAGAACATCTCCGGAAATTTCTTTGCAGATTATAATGAAGCATTTTTCTGCAACGAGGCAAATGATCCAAATAAAGCTCTGGAATTGTGGAGAGAAAGTTGTTATTCAACAAAATTATGCTTAATTGCAGGGAAATTTCTTTTAACTCAGGTGCTACTCAAAAAAATGAACATTCAAGGAAGGATTATCAATGTTTCATCTTTTGTTCACAGCTAGATTGGAAAGGAAGGAATCCACTTTGACTAGTTAAATGATCTAGTTGGAAAGGAAAGAATCCAGTTTGACCCATTTCTTTCCTTAATTCGCTTCTTTCACCTGTAGTTTTTTGGGAAATCAAACAATTTTTTTACTTCAAGCCTATTTATTTAAATAAATTACATATACGATGAAAAAGAGAGTTAGACTTAAAACAACCTATTTTTCTTGGTGTTTTCAATGAACATTATAACAGTGTAACATGCAGCTTGACTTTTAAATCTATGTCCTATTATAGGCGGCATCGACAACGTGCTATGTTGTTGTTCATCCCATAGTGAAAAAAATCTCCAGAAAATTCTTTGTAGACTGTAATGAAGCATTTGCCTGCAACGAGGAAAATGATCCAGATAAAGCTCTGGAATTGTGGAGAGAGAGTTGTTATTCAACAAAATGATGCTTAATTGCAGGGCGCTTTCTTTTAACTAAGTTGTTACTCAACAAAATGAGCATTCAAGGAAGGATTATTAATGTTTCATGGATTATCAAGGATTATCAAGCATTATCAAAATGAGCATTCAATGGATAAAGCTCTGGAATTGTGGAGAGAAAGCGAAGCTATGATAGAATCATTACAAACACATTAAATATATTTAATGGATTTAGTGATTCAATGTATTCATATACTATTCAATGTGTTTAGTTACTCATACTTTGTTAGGCTTCTAAATGATCTATTTTGATTATGTATATGAATTTTGTATATCAGCATAATGTTTGTGTTAATTATTTCGTGTTTGTAGATATCGTTTTCAAATTAATTTAGATATATGGATTAGATGGTTATAAACTAAAATATAAATTAAAATAATAATAATACATTTATTTGAATGAAATGGTTATAAATTTAAATAAAATTTAAATGGATATGAAAAAGGTGTTCGAAGCAAAGTTTGTGCGAAACAAGATAGAGATGAACATCTTGAATGAATGGTGTTGAAATATGGTTGAATCTCAAATGGTATATTTTATCTAAGGTATAGTTGGTTATGGTAAGAGATAAGCTTGTCTTATATGACCCTCAATCAACAATAAATGGTGTTGAAATACCAATGTATCATGGACTTTTAATTGTTTTTACATGGATTAATTATTATTATTTTTAATATATTTATGGAGAATTTAAGGGAGTATTGGTTTAGATGTATTTAAATTATTAGTTGTATAAGATATTCAACAACATTTAAAAGATACAATTTATCTCATTTAAATAGCTTGTCTTATATGATCCTCAATCTACAATGAATGGTGTTGAAATACCAATGTAGCATGGACTCTTAATTGTTTTTACATGGATTAATTATTATTATTTTTAATATATTTATGGAGAATTTAGGGGAGTATTGGTTTATATGTATTTAAATTATTAGTTGTATAATATATTCAACAACATTTAAAAGATACAATTTATCTCATTTAAATAGACGTGCCATCTATTGAATCTTAGTAGTTATTGCACTCATAATTTTCTCCACTCAAACTATATAATAGTTAATCTTAATCTTATTTCGAGTCAATTTTATTATATTTTTGCATTTTTTTGGGTTAATGAACATATTCATGAATTCACAAGTGCTGGAGGCCTTAATACATGGAGATCGAGCTCTGTTTGAGAAGCACTCGGGATCTAGAGAGTGCTCTGGTTTGGGTATATTAGGATTTCGTCGAAATTCAAAGATGGGTATGCGGTAGAGGCCACACCCACCTCAAAAACCAATTCCTTGCCGCTGGAACGAATCCCTGTAATGGACCACCACGTAAAAAATACCCTCACACTAATCCCAGAAAGATCTTGTATATATCCCTTTGTAAGTATCCTTGTAATTTCCTCGAAAAATGAAGCTCAGTAATTATGAGGAGGAAGAATTATGTCACAACACCTCTGCAATTTCACAGAGAAATGTCCACTAGAATTGTCCAAGGAATAATTTGCCACGTTGTTTGGAAAAATCCAAGAAGGAAAGCTCTTTCTCTACAACTCATCATAGGCTATGCTAAGAATATTGGTGGGTTCTTCTAAACTTTCGGCCTCTGCATTGGATTGGCCCAAGAGTAATAAGAAAGAAAATATGCTCATAATTAACTTGTTGGACATTTTTAATGCACCCACTTTGGTAGAAAGTATAAAAAATTGACTCAATTTGGAGAGCGTAGTATAGAAAAGAAGATAGAAATTCGACTCTGAAATTTGGAATTTGGAAATAAAGTAAATACAAAGTAATCAAATAACATTTTTTGGGGTTATACTTAATTCAGAATCTAAGCATACCAAGTGCACTTACAATTTTTCAAATCAGTTCCATTACGTCTGACATGTGGCCCATAGTGCATAATCATACATCACTATGAAAAGAAGAGCCTACGTAGGTGATAAAAAAACCTATAATTTCTTTTAAATAAAATAATTCATATTTATAAGTTAAATATTCAATTAAATCACATAACTCTATACTACTATTTCCTATGTTACTTCTTTACAGCGTTTCTTTTGCAACATATGGTGCAATTGCTAGTTTTGGTTAGTGGATCCCAAGAATTCGTGAGGGTTTCGTGCTGTTGTGATTTGTGTAACTAATTCAAGGAATTTCTTCCCATCCATCTTCGTGGTTAATAAAAAGGAAATGAAATAACTGAGTAGGATCGTAAAAGGAGGACCATAGATTATAGTTTTAAGAAATATTTGTTAGCCTTGCACATTAAATTTTAGAGAATTCAAGTCCCTGAAATTTACAATGCTCATTGGAGATTTTAAATGTTCAAACAACATAGTTCCTTGGGGTTGTAGAACTGGTTTTTCTGTGTTCACAATTGATAGTATGGAGACTCCTGTGTAAAAAGCAGTAATGAAGGAAATATTTGGGATCGAAGAGAGGAAATGATGCACTTGTTCCATTCATTCCATACTCGACATGCAATGATGCACTTGTTCCATTCATTCCATACTCAACACGAAGAGATCATTGTAGCTGCTCCATGCCATGATCGCTTGCTAAGAAAGAAACTACCATGATCATTTGCTAAGCAAGACCGAATGACTAAACCGAGTCTTTTTGGAAAACTAGTTTAGCTTATTATACCGCCTTCTTCAAAAATGATTGGTATGTAAAGTTTGAAAGTATTTCATCCAGTGCAAATAATTTTTTATTATATAGTTGGCAGAACTAGTTAACAAGTTATTTTGTGCATAAATATTATTTTAATGAGTGTTAAAAAGCATTCATGAGGTTAAAGACTAGTTAATATTTTCGAAAAACTTTTATTAGTTATTGGGCACACGGATGTAGGTAAAACCAGCCTAGATCCATATTAACTCCGGATCTATCAAGTACCGAGATGGATCACATCTCTCGAGGTGCAAACCTCTTTTTTGAGTGCAAAACTTGAGGAAAGGTTTGCACCTAGAGATATTTGATCCCTCTCGGCGCTTGATAGATCTGGAGTTAAGATGGATCTAGGCTGGTTTCAGTGGTGTGATACCAAGGAAAATCTATCGAAGCTATGATTAATTTTATCAATAATATGTAAATATATCAAATATTAATATAATTATTTTAAATATGCTAGATATTTCTGAGATTAACTTAGTCATTTTAATTTTAAATTTTCTTAGTTACCTCAGTTTGTTGAGATGATAAATATTGTTAATAACTTTAATAATCATAAATGATGAAATAATTTTTTTGAATGCAATGTGACAATAATAATGTTGAAAGATAGAAAATTTGAATAATAAGAATGTACTCATGTTACAAATAGTCTTCGTTGTGATCAATCTCAAACTATTCTCTTATACTATTCTTATTGTCACCCTTGTTAGTTTTGTCATCTTTTCATATCGATTATATGAAAAAGAAAATTTAAATCGTAAATCATTTAAATCTTTAGCTTGAGCTGTTGTAGTAAACATGATACCTTGTGTCTCTTGCTCTCCAATATTAATAGGTTAAATTACTATAACACAAAAATCAATGTGCATTTTCAATATCGTTTTGTGCTTACACTAAAATCAATGCATATTGTTAATCCAATCACTTTAAAATTAATGTACCATCATATATCCAATTAAATAAAATCATAAATCAACGTCTACATTAAAATCAATGCATTTAATGCAAGCAATCAAATAAGATTAAAAAATAACTTCTACGCTGAAATCAATGCATTTAGTGCAAACAATTAAATAGGATTAGGAATTGTCTACTTTGAAATCAATGCATCTAGTGCAAGCAATCAAATATAATTATAAATCAACATCTACATTGAAATCAACACATCCATTGCAAGCAATCAAAATAGTATTAGAAATCACCACCTACACTGAAATCAATGCATCTAGTGCAAGTAATCAAATATCGTTAGAAAAAAATATCTACACTAAAATCGATGAATCTAGTGCAAACAATCAAATAGGATTAGAAATAACCATCTCCACTTAAATCAATCCATCTAGTGCAAGAAATATCCTTCTCTGTCTCCACCCTCAATCCATATCTATATCCCCCTCCATCTCTTATTTTTTGTCTCTCTATCTCACCCCCATAAACACACATGCTCTCGCACTCCATATCTATCAATCTCTTTGTCACTCCCTCCCTCTCCCCATCTCTCTCTTCTTCCATCTCTTGACCTTCCACCTATATCTATATCTTCCCCTCCTCTCCCTCTTCCCCGCTAATATCTATTTTTCCTCCTTCTGTCCTCTCTCCCTCTCTCTCCATCTTCTCTCTCTCTCTCTCTCTCTCTCTCTCTCTCTCAACATTTATATCTCTATTTCTTTCTTCTTACCTCCCTCTCTCTCCCCCTCCCAGTCCATCTCTCTTTCCCTCCCTTTCTCTACTCTCTCACATCCTCTCTCTTCCTTCCACTCTCTCTCTCTCTCTCTCTCTCTCTCTCTCTCTCTCTTTTCACCCACCAACTATGTTACTATATCCCTCCCTCTCTCCTTATCTCTCATTCTCTCCCCCCTTATCTCCATCTTTCCTTCTTTGTATCTTTATCTCACCCCAAAACATACACACTCTCTCTCTGTCTCTCCCTTGTCATTCCTTCTCTCTCTCCAATTCTCACTCTCTATAATTCTTATTTCCTACCTCTCTCCCCCTCCAACTCCATCTCTTTATCGATCCCTCTCGCCTCCTCTCTCTCTCGTCCTTCCTCTCTCTCCCTTTCTCCCCTACCTCTCTCTCTCTCTCTCTCTCTCTCTCTCTCTCTCTTTTCCCCTCTCTCCCTCCAACTACATTAATATATCCCTCCCTCTCTCCTACTCTCCCCCCTTCTCTCCATACATCCTACTTTGTCTCTTTTCTCACCCCTAAACATACACACTCTCTCTCCATCTCTCCCTTGCCACTCCCTCTCTCTCTCTCCACTTCTCTCTCTCTATATATTTCTTCTTCCCTCCCTATCTCCTCCTCCAACTTTTCTCTATCCCTCCCTCTCTCAAGTCCTCTCTCTGGTCCTTCCTATCTCTCCCTTTCTCTCTTACCTCCCTCTCTCTTCTACCATCTCTCTCTCCCTTTATCTCTTACCCCCCTCTCTCTTCCACCATCTCTATCTCCTTTAATCCTATCACTATCTCCCTCCCCCTCTCCTACTCTCTTTCCCTCCTCTATATTTGTGTCTCCCTCTCTCGCTCTTCATTCCTCCTCTCCCCTTTCTTTTAGTTTATCTCCATCTCTCCCTTGTCAATCCCCCTATATCTCCACCTCAATCACTCTATATCTTTGTTCTTCCCTCTCATATATATATAGAGTTAATATATTCCATGATACATTTATATATATTATAATATAATAAATTTAATATTTTATTATTAGAAATCTATTAAATTAATAATATTAATATTATAATATATTAATATGAGTATTAGATTTAATAATAATAATAATAATAATATTTTAATATTATATTAGGGTTAATAATGTTTTTTTTCATGGTATTAATAATAATTTAGCCCATGGTATTTGAACCATAGGCTTCACCTAAATAAAACCTATTTTTTGAGTGTCGTAAATATAAAGTAGATTATGGAGTAAATATGAAAAGAGGTTTTATTTACTTACCATACCTCTGGTTTATTTATATTTTTATTTATTTACTATACCTATTTTATTTACTATGGTATTTGGCCCATAGGCTTGTTATATAATTAGATTCTTATTTATAATCATATTTGATATATTTGTATTTATTCACCTTACCTCTTTATACCTCTTTTATATTTATTTATTTACCATACCTCTTTATACCTTTTTTATATTTATTTATTTATCATACCTCTTTATACTGTTTTTGTATTTATTTATTTACCATACTTCTTTTATCAATATTATATTTGGCCCGTCCCATAGGCTTCATCTAAATAAAACTTGGCTTTTTGAGTTTTTTTAAATATAAAAAGGTTTGAGTAAATATAAAAAGAAGTTTTTATTTATTTACCATACATCTAGTTTATATATATATTATTTATTTACTAGTAAAGAGTAAAGATGTTTAAAATTTTACTTAATTTGGAAATTCATTGTGGTAATTTTTTTTGTTAAGGGTAAATTTATGATCCATTCAAATTGACGTATATAATAAAGCAATTATTAAATTGGTGAGATAATTTACCATCCATTCAAATTATATAAATAATACAGAGTTGTATTTAATAATTAATCTCAGCCCATTAATAAGTTTAAAAAGTTATATATAATCTAAATATTCAAGTTATATAAAATTAAAGATTAGGTTAATGCTTTGGCCGACATTAGAAAAAATAAAATTTATTATTTTTTTGAGGACGTGACATATTTGACATCATTTTTTGCTAATGTGGGCCAAAGCATTAACCTAATTTTTAATTTTATATAACTTGAATATTTAGATTATATATAAATTTTTAAACTTATTAATGGGCTGAGATTAATTATTAAATACAACTATGTATTATTTATATAATTTGAATGGATAGTAAATGATCTCACCCATTTAATAATTTCTTTATTATATACGTGAATTTTAATGGATCATAAATTTACCCTTAACAAAAAAAATTACCACAATGAATTTCCAAATTAAGTAAAATTTTAAACATATTTACTCTTTACTAGTAAATAAATAAAATATATATAAACTAGATGTATAGTAAATAAATAAAAACTTCTTTTTATATTTACTCCTTAAACCTTTTTATATTTAAAAAGGCTCAAAAAGCCAAGTTTTATTTAGATGAAGCCTATGGGACGAATACCATGGGCTAATTACCATGGGCCAAATACCATATTGATAAAGAAGTATGGTAAATAAATAAATACAAAAACTGTATAAAGAGGTATGATAAATAAATAAATATAAAATAGGTATAAAGAGGTATGGTAAATAAATAAATATAAAAGAGGTATAAAGAGGTAAGGTGAATAAATAAAAATATATCAAATATGATTATAAATAAGAATCTAATTATATAACAAGCCTATGGGACAAATACCATAGTAAATAAAAGAGGTATAGTAAAGAAATATAAATATAAATAAACCAAAAGCATGGTAAGTAAATAAAACCTCTTTTCATATTTACTCCATAAATGCTTTATATTTATGACACTCGAAAAATAGGTTTTATTTAGGTGAAGCCTATGGTCCAAATACCATGGACTAAATTATTATTAATACCATGCAAAAAAACATTATTAACCCTAATATAATATTAAAATATTATTATTATTATTATTATTAAATCTAATACTCATATTAATATATTATAATATAAAAATTATTAATTTAATAACTTTCTATTAATACAATATTAAATTTTTTATATTATAATATATATAAATGCATCATGATATATATTAACTCTAGATATATATGGGAGGGAAGAACAAAGATATATAGTGATTGAGGTGGAGATATAGGGGGATTGACAAGGGAGAGATGGAGATAAACTAAAAGAAAGGGGAGAGGAGGAATGAAGAGCAAGAGAGGGAGACACAAATATGGAGGAGGGAAAGAGAGAAGGAGAGGGGGAGGGAGATAGTGATAGGATTAGAGGAGATAGAGATGGCGGAAGAGAGAGGGGGGTAAGAGATAAAGGGAGAGAGAGATGGTAGAAGAGAGAGGGAGGTAAGAGAGAAAGGGAGAGATAGGAAGGACCGGAGAGAGGGAGGGATAGAGAAAATTTGGAGGGGGAGAGAGGGAGGGAAGAAGAAATATATAGAGAGAGAGAAGTGGAGAGAGAGAGAGGGAGTGGAAAGGGGGATATGGAGAGAGAGTTTCTATGTTTAGGGGTGAATAAAGAGACAAAGTAGGATGTATGGAGAGAAGGGGGGAGAGCAAGAGAGAGGGAGGGATATAGTAATGTAGTTGGAGGGAGAGAGGGACCCAGAGAGAGAGAGAGAGAGAGATGGGGAAGAGAGAGGGAGGTAGGAGAGAAAGGGAGATATGGGAAGGATGAGAGAGAGGAGGAGGAGAATGATGGGGAAGAGAGAGTATTGGAGAGAGAAAGAGAGAGAGATCAGTGAAGAGAGAGGGAGGTAGGAGAGAAATGGAGAGAGAGGAAGGACGAGAGAGAGAGGGAGGTAGGAGAGAAATGGAGAGAGAGGAAGGACGAGAGAGGAAGGAGGAGAGAGGGATTGATAGAGAGATGGAGGTTGAGGGGGATAGAGGTAGGAAATAAGAAATATAGAGAGTGAGAAGTGGAGAGAGAGAAGGAGTGACAAGGGAGAGATAGAGAGAGAGTGTGTATGTTTGGGGGTGAGATAAAGAGACAAAGAAGGAAAGATGGAGATAAGGGGGGAGAGAATGAGAGATAAGGAGAGAGGGAGGGATATAGTAACATAGTTGGTGGGTGAAAATAGAGAGAGAGAGAGAAAGAGAGAGATGGGAGAGAAAGGGAAAGAGCGGAAGGAATAGAGAGGATGTGAGAGAGTAGAGAGAGGGAGGGAAAGAGAGATGGACTTGGAGGGGGAGAGAGAGGGAGGTAACAAGAAAGACATAGAGATATAAAGGTTGAGAGAGAGAGAGAGAGAGAGAGAGAGAGAGAGATAAGAAAGATGGAGAGAGAGGGAGAGAGGACAGAAGGAGGAAAATTAGATATTAGCGGGGAAGAGAGAGAGGAGGGGAAGATAGAGATATAGGTGGAAGGTGAAGAGAGGGAAGAAGAGAGAGATGGGGAGAGGGAGGGAGTGACAAAGAGATTGATAGATATGGAGTGCGAGAGCATGTGTGTTTAGGGGGGTGAGATAAAGAGACAAAAAAGAAGAGATGGAGGGGGATATAGATATGGATTGAGGGTGGAGAGAGAGAAGGATATTTCTTGCACTAGATGGATTGATTTAAGTGGAGATGGTTATTTCTAATCCTATTTTATTACTTGCACTAGATTCATCAATTTTAGTGTAGATATTTTTTTCTAATGATATTTGATTACTTGCACTAGATGCATTGATTTTAGTGTAGGTGGTGATTTCTAATACTATTTTGATTGCTTGCACTGGATGTGTTGATTTCAATGTAGATGTTGATTTATAATTATATTTGATTGCTTGCACTAGATGCATTGATTTCAATGTACATGATTCCTAATCCTATTTGATTGTTTGCACTAAATGCATTGATTTCAGCATAGAAGTTATTTTCTAATCTTATTTGATGGCTTGCATTAAATGCATTGATTCTAATGTAGACATTGATTTATGATTTGATTTAATTGGATATATGATGGTACATTAATTTTAAAGTGATTGGATTAACAATATGCATTGATTTTAGTGTAAGCACAAAACGGTATTGACAATGCACATTGATTTTTGTGTTATAGTAATTTAACCTATTGATATTGGAGAGCAAGAGACACAAGGTATCATGTTTACTAAAACATCTCAAGCTAAAGATTTAAATTATTCACGATTTAAATTTTCTTTTTCATATAATCGATATGAAAAGATGACAAAACTAACAAGGGTGACAATAAGAATAGTATAAGAGAATAGTTTGAGATTGATCACAAAAAAGACTATTTGTAACATGAGAACATTCTTATTATTCACATTTTCTATCTTTCAACATTATTATTGTCACATTCCATTCAAAAAAATTATTTCATAATTTATCATTATTAAAGTTATTAACAATATTTATCATCTCAACAAACTGAGGTAACTAAGAAAATTTAAAATTAAAATGACCAAGTTAACCTCAAAAATATCTAGCATATTTAAAATGATTATATTAATATTTGATATATTTACATATTATTGATAAATTAATCATAGCTTCTATAGATTTTCCTTGGCAGCACACCACTGAAACTAGCCTAGATCCATCTTAACTCCGGATCTATCAAGCGCCGAGAGGAATCAAATATCTCAAGGTGCAAACCTTTCCTCAAGTTTTGCACTCAAAAAAGAGGTTTGCACCTCTAGAGATGTGATCCCTCTTGGTGCTTGATATATCCGGAGTTAAAATGGATCTAGGCTGGCTTATAATAGAGAGAAGTCATGCTATTTTACTTGGTAAATAAAATATGTTATTACTTGTAGTTGAAGATTGTTATTATGTTAACTTTTTAGAAAGAAAAGAAAAAATATATGGAGTAGTATAAGATAAGTAATTTTGTTTATATATATATTGCATACACATCTTATGCTAGAAAATATAAAATTTTTGTTCTCTTTTAAAATAGATTTCGTACAAGTGTATGAAATGATAAGGAAATCCAAGTTATTTTCTTGAAAATGAATATAGATTAAAGAGCTTAATTCTTGAAAATATTTCATTGGTTGGGAGATAAGTTAATGATTTTTTCTTGGAAATGAAGTCAAGAAGAACCCATGTTAGTTTCTCATAATTGTCTCTTTTGGAAAGATCATTTTGAATCTTGTGTGAAAAGAATGATTGATTTTGGGACAAGATTATGTTGTTTTATTTATGTCGTTCTTACTTGAAATGAATAACCTCTCCGAAAGATTACATGGTTAGATGAATTGTGTCAACTTCTTGATTTAGGCATATTAAAGGTTAAGTTAACCTTGTTAGTGTTGCCTAGTTAGTACGCATAAAAGAGGTTATCTATGGTAATTTCTTAGAAGGGAAGCAAGAAAAACTTGCATGTAGAGATATAGAGAAACAAAGTTATATTAGTTTCCTTTTGAACAAGAAGTATGTATTTTTTTACATGAAAATAAAAGCTAAATGAAAGTAGAATTCTAGATAAGGGAATATATGTTGTGCATATTAAGTAAGAGCTATTATGATAATAAATTTCATGCACAAATAGTAGTCATTGTGTTAGAGAGTTCTGTTCTTTATATGGATAGAAGGTTTAATGGGCTATATTTATTTTGAAAAATCATATGTGATTACTTTATGCTATCATAATTATTAACTTATTTTCTTTTGTAATAATATCATGTACATGCATGCAAGATATTAGATTTCATTGGAAAGAATATACATTTTTATGTGGAAAATGATAACATGTTGTGTTAAC
The DNA here is from genome assembly GCA_034641835.2 of Pinus albicaulis. Classification (NCBI taxonomy): domain Eukaryota; kingdom Viridiplantae; phylum Streptophyta; class Pinopsida; order Pinales; family Pinaceae; genus Pinus; species Pinus albicaulis. The sequence goes on along the minus strand of CM076577.1, from coordinate 697,509,446 downwards.
CTAAGTTGGAAAATATTTTTGGGAAAGAAGATGAATTACATGCACAAAAAACATAGTAATGTGTTGGTTTCCTTGGAATATATATATATATATATATGGGTAATATTGGTGTAATATTTGAAAAAGAAGATAGGTATTTGTATGCTTTATTGCATTAGTTTTATGGAAAATAAAACATGTTTTTGCATACCCTATTATTTCCTCCTAAGGCTTTATTGTGTTAAGCATTCCTTTGAGAAGATTCTTTTGGAAACTATATGCATTTGCATGCATAGGAACAACATTCGTTGTGATTAGTTTTATTTACGTATTTGCATGCACCAAAAGTAATAGCTGAAGGGTTAGTTATTTTGATAAAGTTTATGTAATTCGCATGCACGAAGATCGTTGATGCATTAGTTTCTTTTAAAGAAATGTGTGAAATTTGTAGCTATTTGTCTTCAAGAATGTGTGCTTATGCAAGAGAAATATTAGTTAATGTGATTGCTTATAACTAGCGCATATGCAGTGTTGTTAAAGGAAAAACATGTCGCTATATTTTACTTGCATGTCATGAATGTACATGAATAGATGGAGAAGCATCACTAGTATAGATTTATGAATGGGTTGATTAATAATTTATGTAATGTTGACATCGATGTATGTTGAATACAACCATATTTTACTTGCATGTCATGAATGTACATGAATAGATGGAGAAGCATCACTAGTATATATTTATGAATGGGTTGACAATGTATGTTGAGACAACAATAGCAGGAAATGATGGTGACTTGTGCAAAGGATACAATATTCTTAACATGGTGGCAGGTAAATAATTAATGGTCCATGCAAATGAGTGCGAGCTGCAGGATGGTCCACTGTATGAAAAACCATGCCACAAAGGTATGAAGATTGAATATTAGTGGGTAAATGCTATCTTAATCATTGTAATGGATTTAAGCTAGATATTTTGTATTTAAATGACATTCTTTGTAATATTTTAACATGATGGTTAAATGACATTCTTTGTAATATTTTAACATGATGGTTAAGGGATGGACTCCCTTATGAACCATTGAGTGAGGGTTGAACACTCTCACGCTATTTTAATAATAAAATTAAAGGTTTGTTGGTTTTCACCCTGTGGGTTTCCAGGGTATATCAGTGTTCAATGATGTGATTGCTTATTGTGTCAGTTTGATGATGTATATTCCATGCATGATGTGATGTTGATAATTTCAAGTATGTGATTAATTAATTTGGCTAAAAGATTCATGAAATGAATGCAAGCGTACATCATACAGTTTATGTTAGTATACTACAACAGTGGTTGTTAATGGTTATGTAACATACTATTCATCTACTGAAGTTACTTTATGTACTAATGAACATTATATCTAATGGCTAATGAGGAATTTGGAGTAGTGATTTGGCTCAGTGAAAATTATTCTAACTTCATGTTCTTAGAGATTACTAGATAAAAATAGTAGGTGTATTGGAAATGTTGATAGAGATGAAACTAAGTTTTTCATCCTACAGTACAATCTAAAATTATTTATAATTTTCTAAGAGGTAGACGTTTTGGTGAGGTTTATTTGAACATATTTATGAGTAGACATTTGTGAGTAGTTTCCATCAATATTGAAATTCCACACTCTAAATAAACATGATTTATGAAAAAAAAATCGAACTAAATAGTTTCTTAATATATGTGTGTGTGTGTGAAAAATATATGATACCTTAGTAATGCACTAATGCAAGATATATTATCACCATTATTCAATAAAAAACACACCATCTAAAATAACTGAATGGTTTTCTATAAGAAGGTAGACTTTCATTCCTACAGAACACCTCAAAGTATAGGATTATTAAGAATGTAGACTTTCATTCCTACCAAATACCTCTAAGGATAGGATTATTAACTTGTTTTTTTTAATCTAAAAACATAAACTATTAGCCCATAAAAATGAAAATAGCTTAATCAAAACTATGCAAGATAAATTATCACCGTTATTCAATAAAAACCACACCATCTAAAATAAATGAATGGTTTTCTATAAGAAGGTAGACTTTCATTCCTACCAAATACCTCTAAATATAGGATTATTAACTTGTTTTTTTTAATCTAAAAAACATAAACTATTAACCCATAAAATTGCAAATAGTTTAATCAAAACTAAAAAACAATTTCAACAAAAATAATATTCTCAAAAGCCAAACTCCAAAACTAATTATCATTAAAACTTTTATAAAAAATATTATATATATATTCTTAAATACAATTTAACCTTATATTTAAAAATTAAAATAAATAATTATAAATTTAATTAATTTTTACACTTTACTTTTACAATTATATATAACTTGATAATTACACAAAAAATAGAATACTCAAAAACATAAAATTATAATTTTTCAGTGTGCCTTTTTCAGTTTTAAGGATTTAAACATTGAAAAGTGAGAAATAAGTAATATTACATGTACTCTTTATTATTAATTCAATGCAGTATAAAGGCACATTGATTTTAATGATAAGTATGGTAAAAAATATTTTTTCAAATGAGTTGAATTTTCAGTGTGGAGATCATGGAATTACTTTTACAATTATATATAAATTTTAAGCCTGGAGATCAGGGAATTACTCTTACAATTATATATAACTTGATAATTGTACAAAAATCTAACACTCTAAAATATAAAATTGCAATTTTCACTTCAAACTAACTAGTTTTTCACTTTTAAAATTTTAAACATTGAAAAATGAAAACATGTCGTTTTTACTATTAATTCAGTGCAGTAAAAATCAATAATTTGGGAGATTGATTCCCTGTCGTCCTTATTATTAATTCAGTGCAGTAAAATTCAAAGATTATGCACATTGATTTTAATGGTATGTATGGTAAAAAATATTTGTTTTCAAAAGAGTTTTGAATTTTCAGCATTGAGATTGTGAAAATATTTTTACAATTATATATAACTGGCACAAAAATCAAACACCCTTAAACATAAAATTCTAATTTTCACTTTAAACTCGTTCTTTTTTCACATCTAAACATTAAAATTTGAGAAATATTTAATATAGCATTTAGTCTTTCTATTAATTCAATACAATAATATTAATTATTTACTATTAATTGAGTGCAATAATATTGCTTATTTTCTATTAATTCAGGAAAAACTCAATGATTTGTTTATATACATATGAAGTATATCACTAAAATAGATCTTTGCACGTCTGGTTGTCTTGTATCCTAATAAACGCCCATCGCCTCATGTTCTTTGTGTTCTTCATGCAAGGAAATCCAATGGCACATGTCTCTCTCTTTTAGCTTCCGATTTTACCATGTTGCCCCGTTACTCAATAAACATTCTTCACCTATAACGAGAGAGAGAGAGAGTGAATGGCATGTATGTGTCTATTTTTAGTTTCAAATTTTACTAGTGGGTTAGAACAGTGAGTTTCAACTGTGGGTCTTGAACTTGTTCAAAAATGGGGAAATGAGAAAAGGAAAAGGCATAGATAAGGTAGTTGGGGAAATGAGAAAAGGAAAAGGCATAGATAAGGTAGTTGTGATGGAGGTCTCATAGGGCTTGCTCAGCCTCGACTTAGTTGTTTCTATGCAGACATGTTACCTTCAATTAACCAGTAGAAAGCTGGAGAATTTTTCCACAGAAAGAATTGACGCCATTGAGGTGCACAAGGGATGAAAAGACGATGGGTTCACGAGTAGGCCTCCCTCCAACACTAGCAGAAGGAGATTGTAGAACCAAGGGGGCATGGCACTCGCAAGCAGTTTCACGTTCGTTCCATCAACGAAATTGAATAATTCTTCGTCATTGCAAAGTAGCAAGAACAAAGAAGATTTACCAATTGGAAATAACTAGTCTTTTAATTTAAAATTGTGCAATTATTGATAGGCTTCAGTTGTTGAATGTTTATTAAGTTAAAGTGTGCTCCATTGTGTTTATTATTTAGCGGCAGGTCTCGTCTATGTTTTTTTTTTTTAGCTCTAGGTCTCAGTCACTAAAATATTCTCTGGAGTCAATATATGTGGAGATAAAGTAGTTATGAAATCCATTGTTGAGATTGGCACTTAATTTTAAATCGACAACACCAGGAATAACCTCACTCATTTGTTGACCACCACTGACTTGGTTCTAATGGTGACTCAAATTTTTCGAAAGAGGAGTCGTTAGGAAATTTTTTGAGTTCTATGGTAAGTTTAACTATGCACCTTGGCACATTTGCACTTTTCTGGGTGTTTCCATGATTGCAATTCTTTAAAGCTCTATGATTAGCGCTTTTTTCTTGGTGTTTCCATGATTAACGTTATGTATTACTTTACAGAAAACTTTCTAAGTTGTTTTTGTTTTAGGCTTATTGTTACCATAATTAATGCTTTGTATTACATGATAAGTGCTCTGTATAGAAAACTTTCGTAGTTCTTTTTGTTTTAGGCTTATTGTTAACATGGTATCAATTTAGGTGATGCAACTATTGCACATGTAGAGTATGGGGCAACCTTTGTGATGTTAATTTGCGGTATTTGCGTATAATAGGTTGCAGTGATGAGAGAAATAGTATTTTTTACTCTGGGATTGCACTATATGTTAATTGCATTTGGAATACTTGTTTGTTGCTAATACAGATAATACATTGCAAGTAAACTGCGAATACATTTGCACTGTAAGTTAATTGCATTTGGAATTCTTATCTGTTGTCTAATTCAGACAATACATTGCAAGTAAGATGCTAATACATTTGCATTGTAAGTTAATTGCATTTGGAATTCTTGTGTGATGCTAATAGAGACAATACATTACAATACATTGCAAGTAAGATGTATTATTAATACATTTTGGAGTCATTTGTAGGTTTTGTCTCATCAAATGTTTGAATTACAACACAATTACAACCAACCAAAGATAAAGATTGGAATTGGTTTAATAGGTTTCAGTGACGAGAGAGTTAGTATTGTTTACTCTCTGATTGTGTAAGTTAATTGCATTTGCAATTCTTGTTTGTTGCTAATATAGACAATACATTGCAAGTAAACTGCTAATACATTTGCACTGTAAGTTAATTTCATTTGGAATTCTTGTTTGCTGTCTAATACAGACAATACATTGAATGTAAGCTTCTAATACATTTTCACTGTAAGTTAATTGCATTTGGAAATCTTGTCTACAGCTAATACAAATACAGACAATACATTGCAATTAATATGTTAATACATTCTGGAGTCATTTTCAGGTTTTGTCTCATCAAAGGTTTGAATTACAACACAATTACAACCAACCAAAAATATAGATTGTAATTGGATATTTCAGCTGTTGAATAGATAGGTAACGGCCCAACAGATAGGTAACGACCCAACATATAGTTAATGGCCCAGTAATAACAATAAAATGGCAGAATGGGTGAAAGCCTCTCAGTTTGAACAATTGGCTACTTACTGCTTTGGATGTAACTGAGCGCTTTGGATGTAGTTGAGCTCTCGTGCAAAGGCTCAGGGGAAGGCATACAGAGGCACAGAGGCTCATCGAAACGTCACATAAGATAACACTATCACCTGAAAAAATTAGATAACACTATCAGGAGGGAAAATTGATTGGTCCAATCCTCACAAAATTGATGGATCTACTAAACCTCACAAAATGAAAAATGTTTATTTGATGGATCTATGTTTATTTAATAAATTTTACATGTCATTTGAATCTATATTTAATAATTCTTACACATCATCTAAATCTCAAATCTTTACAGTGTCGAACGGGGAATTTCTACCATGTCAAGTTGAAGAACCCCACAATAAAAACGCCTATAAGCCTAATAAAACCCCACAATAAAAACACCTATAAACCTAATAATATGAGAACCCCACAATAAAAACGCTTATAAGCATAATAATATGACATGTACAAACAATATAATTATGGCTCCATCGCTACAATGTCATATCATTAAATTTGACAATAATGTGTAGAAACCAAATTATTTTTATAACATAGGTGCAGTTACATGTATAAAGAATGATAGAAGAAATATCGTAGAAATTAAAATATTTGATATAAAAGTAATATAGTGAAAATTTTTATATTATTATTATTATAGTAGTAGGAAATTATTACTAACTCATAAAATTAGAGAATTATAATGTTCAATATAATAAGTTTATACATTTTGTTAAGGTGTTTTTAAGGTTATGTTTCACTTATGTGTATTTAGTTTATACAATTATTTAGTATATTTTTTTTATCATCTTAAATTTTTTTTATGATTTTTAGTTAAAATTTCATTATAAAAAAAAAAATTCATTTTCAAATTTAAATTTTTTAAATATTTACTTTTTAAATTATTAAATATATTACATTTTATATAAATAAATTTTGATTTTGTTTTATTATTTATTTTAAGAAAAAATTTGTAAAAATAAAATTATTTTTTCTATTTTTATTAATATAATGTTTTTAAACACTTAATAATTCAGAATGTTTATATTTAAATTTATCAAAAATAATGTAACTATTTCATAGTTGTTGCACTCTGGTTATGTCAATTTTATTTTCTTAAATCCCCTATTAAATTGAAAACCAGCTTATATAACTTGAGTATCTGAGGTTGGTATTGTTTGTCATTTTTCTTTTAATTGTATATCTACATTAAAAGAAATTTGAAAAACAAAATAAAATATTAAGATTTTATTTTATTTTAAAGTGTTTAACACGATGTTAAGATTTAAAAAATAAAAATAAAATTGTTTGTTTAACCTTTAGAATTAAGATTATTCTTTAGTGCTACAATTTTTTTTTACAATATCCGCCCGTCCATCATCTTAATTATTTGAAATAAACTTATCTTAATTAGTGGATGAAAACTTATAAAAATTATCAAATAAATTTCACCTACGCCTTTAAAGATTGTAACGTTATTGGATGAATCATGTCACTAACTAACTTTATGTATGTGAATATAAATAAAGAAATTGACTCAAGATACATATTAAAGTATGATATAAATAAACAAATTTGCTTAAGTTATATATATTAGAACATATGATAAATAAAGGAATTAACTCAAGATATATATATATTAGAATATTAGATAAATATTTTCAAGTATGATAATCACAATTAAAGTATAAGTAATAAGGTGTAAAAAATGTACAACTTAAGATAAACCATTACTTATTACTCGATATTGAAAATAACACCATAACTTACTTTCTTAGAAAATTTAATCGCCAAGTGTCTCTAATTTTGATCATACTATCAATAGCAAGTATCAATGTGTTCTCACTCATCACTAAAACTATGTTGTATGGGATCTCCTTCCCACACTTATATTATAAAAATTCTATCAATTTAAAATTCTATAAAAAAATCATAAACCCAAACAAACACCTTTTCATATACTTAATGATATAAGGATTTATTTCATAGCTTCACTTTGTGACCCTCAATAATTAGTGATAAGAAATATTGATATTCTCACATTTTGATAGAATTTTATGGACATTCTTATTTTTTCTTTTAAAATTGCTAAAACAATTTAATAACTATGAATTACCAATGAGTCATCACCAGCCCCATAAAGGTAACAAATGCCGGTGTATTCAATAAATTCTCATTAAAATTCAATGAATATAATTGGTACAAGGGGTATCCGTCAATGCTTACTCTATCAATTACAATTTTTGGAAAGAAAAAAAAAAAATGTGAATGCATCACTGAAATTTACCAAAACTCCACCAAAAGCCATGTTATTTAAATTTACTCATATTTTAAAAAATGGCTTTTCAAGGCCTATTAACAAAGTAGAGGTCAAGAAAAGCCCTTTCTTTCACGAGGGCCAAAGAAATAAGTGTGCAGTAACGAAAGGTCGGGCGTAGAATTAGAATAACAAAGGAGAAATACAGGGAGAACCCCATAACCAGAGATTGTAATCAACCATTCTGAAACTAAGGATTTTCCAATTATCCAACTTTGAACCCCACCAATATTGAGATTTATTATTATACTAGAGATCACCAATTATAAAGGAAGAGTTTATTAAACATAAGAGTGAATGAATACAAATGATTTACTTCAATATTCTCAATGATTTATAGGTCCACGAAAACTTATTTTTATCAACTCCCTATAAATGTCTCTTAACTTATTTTAAATCTGTTAAATATGTGTTCACTTATACTTAGACAAGTAAAAAAATTTCTATTGGCTCCAATGTAGGATGGAGGATGTCATGGATGTGTATGAAATTTTAATAGGTCCTTCATTCGTGTATGAACTATAAAACACTTTTACGGATCCAAATTTATGCGGGAATAAAATGAAATATAGATTCAAACTAAAACACGGAGATACAACAAAACAAAATTTCAATTAATAAAATAATAATTGTTGAAAATTGTTTACATACATAAGAGAAACAAACTAGTTCAGGCGATGGTAGCTTATATCTGAGAAGAGATGTGAGAGCTACATGCCTTCTAAATTGTGTTATAGTGAGGCTTGGAGGACTTTTTATTATTGAGAAACAATGGAAAACCCAAAACATCCAAAAAACCTAACCCTGGGAGATGAACCGACAAAATTTTGTGGGCCCCATTGGGGGTAGTTGGTACATCAACTTCCCAAGGTTGTAACTTTGGCATATGGTCTATGTTTGACACATATGATACTTCGTTAGAAATATATATTTAAGTATAACAACTTTTGACTACAAAATCATATTATTTTGTATGGGTTTGCTTGTTTTCCAAAAAAACGTCGTTTAGGGTCTCAAAACAGCTTCAGAAGTTCAGGACTCGAAAAATGCCAAAAATAGTAAACTTTGCTAAAGATTGGGAAATTGGAAGGAAATAGTGTTGGGGGTCCAAATGGAATAGGAGGGTGGCCACCAATATCCACCTAGATCAGTCCTCCTACCTTAGAAAACAATGGTCCCCATTTCTTTGAGTGCCTCCATGTGATGGGGAAACTTCTGCTAAACTTGGTCCTTGGTGAGCCACTTGCCTTGGTGCAGAAGTTGGTCATCTTTGACAACCTGATACAATTAGATAATTTATTGGCGATTTTTCTTAATTTGTGTCCATGATCCAATCAATCAAGGCTTGTTCAATGCAATCTGAGTTGAGCTCTAATGGTGTCAGCTACTCAACAATGTCTAATGTGTCTAGAAATGGTGGAAAGTATGGCTGAAGGTGGTCCACATTGAACATTAGGTGCAGGCCAAGGAATGGGGGAATGCTTAACTCAAAATCATTGTAACCCATAGCCTTGGTGATGGTGTAAGGCCCATATTAGAGTGTTTGAAGATTTCGGTGGGCTTCAGTAAGGCGTTCCTTCTGCAAATGAAACTAAAATTTGTCTCCCACTTGAAACTTATGTGGCACCTGATGATGATCGCGACGTTGTTTATACTTGGAATTGGATTTATCCAGGATTTCGTGAACTTGTTGGTGGATGTGATGGATGCATTCAATGAACCTAGTGGCTTTATCATCTTCAGATTGAACATGTGCATATTTTGTCTGTGTATTCACAAGAGGCATTGCAACATCAATGGGACACAATGGTTGAAATCCCATTCCCACTTAAAATGGGTTGTATCCAGTCGAGCTATGGAGATAATTGTTATATTTGTGATGCACATAGGGAAGACACTCATCCCATGTTCGTGGATGCTTGGAGTTGTACATGTGTAGTATGTGCACTATCATCCTGTTGACAACCTCTGTTTGGCCATCATTCTAAGGATGGAATGCAGCCGAATTGGTGAGCCTAGTGTCCAACAACGACCAGAGGCTCGACCAAAATGTGCTCAAGAACTTGTTATCCTGATATAATATAATGGTTTGTGGGGTCCCAAAAGGTACCCACACTTGTTGAAAAAAGAGGTTGGAAATGTCTTAAGTTGTGATGTTGTTCTTGCAAGCCATCAATATATCTATCTTAGCAAATCTATCAATGACCACAAATACACAGTCATTACCATGCCTGGTAGAAGGAATTCCATACATGTAGTCCATGGATATGGATTATCAAGGTCGGTTAGGATTAGGAAGAGGAGTATACAAGACTTGCTTCTTAATGGTTCGCTTGGTGATGGAACAGGTAGTGCGGGATCTAGTATATTTTTCAACAGCCTATCGAAGATTTAGCTAATTAAAATACTTCTACAGTACTTCCACTAACTTCTCTACACCAAAGTGCCCTGTGACCCGACTGTAGTTCACCTCCCAAATCATCTTGGCTCGCTCACTTGAAGGAACACAAAGGTGTCCCAGGTGCCATAACAGTGTGTCCTGGAGGTTGACGTATGGAACTTGCTTTCCATCCATCAACATCTAGTATTTGGTGGCGAATTATGGATCATTTTTGTAAAATTTTGGCCATCCAGAAGTCTTGTTCCAAAAACAGTCGAGGACAGTGGTCAATGCCACAATCGGTGGCTGACTAAGTCAATATGAAACATTATTGGTGCTTCCCTTATTTTACTTAATGTTCATATGAAATTGTTTTAGTTATGTGGAACATTTCTTATGGAAATAATTTTGCAACTTCCCTTGTGTCTGTATAAACTGAAGAGGTCAGTGATCTATCTGGATGCTCGTCTCCTTCCCCATAATGTAATGTTTCCACCACTAGCAAGCATTCACAATGGAATACATTTATTTATTGTAGGTGGGGTATTTCTAAACTTTATCAGAGAGTGTCTCACTGTGATAGGCCATTGGAGTCCCTTGTTGGGTGAGAATTGCACCAATGGCGTAGTCAAAGGCATCTGTCTGAATTCAAATGGTTGTTGCAAGTCTGGAAATGTGAGTACTGGTGAAAAGAAAAGGAAATGCTTCATCTCAACGAATGCCTTATATTAGGACTCAGACCAAGAAAATTTTTATTTTACTCCACCCTTAGTAACTTGACTCAAAGGCCAAGTGATATGAGAGAATCCCAAAACGATCCTTCGATAGAAATTGTAAAGGCCCAAAAACCTGTGAAGCTTTGTTAGAGTCGTCAGGGTTGGCCAATCCTGAATTCCTTGGATCTTAGCCAAATCCACATGCACATTTATCTCATCAATGATGTATCCAAAATATGGACATGTTCATGCCAAAATTTCATTTCTCAAGGTTAGCACATAGTTTTTGTTGTCGCAGGGTTTGAAGGACCTATTGAATATGTTTCAAGTGCTCTTCCTAACTCTTATTGAGGATGAGGATGTCATCTAGACATAAAACCACGAACTAGTTGGTGAAGGGGAACAATATTTCATCCATTAGCCTCATGAAAGTTGTAGGTGAATTTATTAAGCCAAAGTTCATGACCCACCACTCAGAAAGGCCCTCCTTATATTTGAAGGCACTCTTCCATAAATTTGTGGGTTCTATTAGTACCCAGTGATAACCGAACTTCAAATCAATATTATTGAAGTACTTGTACCCCTTGATCTAGTTAAGAAGGTCATCAATCTGTGGGATTAGATACCTATTCATGACAGTGATTTTATTTAGTTCCCGATTATCAATGCAAATTTTCTATGTCCCATCCTTCTTTTGTACAAGTACAATTGGGCTCCCACAAGGTGAGGAACTTGGCCAAATGTTCCCTTTTTGTAGAAAATCTTGTATCTGCCCACTTTTACAAGTATGGTTGGCCTAATAATACATCACAAAATTCAAGGGAAGCAACATCACACAATACCTCTTCTGTGAAGTGCTTGATGTTGTAAGGCAGGAGGCATTATTGGATGACTCAGAGATATCACCCTTGGTGGAGCCACCCGATGGTGTACGGATGTGTGTGTGATTTTTTCAGTAGGACCAATTGCTTCATTATCTCAGCTAAGATTAGGTTCTTTTGAATTTCATTGTTGACAACGAACTGTAGTGGGAAACCCTTCAACCACATATGTGAGTGGAAGAGATGGTCACTCTCCTCTGGATATTCGAGATCAATCTTCTTGACCTTGGTGGTGGCAATAGTGGCACTAGTTTCTGCATCAATAATATGCCTCCCCTTTTAGTTCCCCTAGTCGATTTTGGGCTTCGAGTTGGAACATGCATATGATTCTGAGGTTTTTTTCGCGAACACTAGTGTGTGCTTAGCGCGATACTAATTTTTGTTGTGGGTGGGGCTCTTGTGAAACTCACACCAGTTTCCAATATCCTTCTTCACCTTCGTGATTCTATTCTTTGCTTGTAGCTCTGATGTGTTGTCCTGGGCCACTCCACCTTCACTATTTCAGTTTTTTCTAAAGTTTGGAGGTGCCTTTTCCCTGCTTCAGATTCATAGATCCAAATCCTTTCTTATTCTTTTTGAACTTATGCTCGATCCTCATAGCATATTGGTATGATGCATCAAATGAGGAGATGTCCAGGAATTCCATTTCTTCTTATATGTATTTGTGCATACAGCCACGGTACTTGAGTATCAGATGTCACTCAGAACCCTTGATACCTAACTTCATGTGTAGGGTAAGGAAAATGTTTGTGACCTTTGGCACATCTTAGTCCCTCCCATGTCATATTGAGGTCCACTTTATGTATTTATATTCATAGCTTATAAAAGGGTAATATTGTTCCTTGATGGTATCTCGGAAAGAATTCTAATAGGGTGTGGCTAAAAATAGTGAGGGCTTCTCCTCATCCCTATGCGTACAGTAAGTTTCCCACCAACCCTTGACATAGGGAGTGGTTTTGAAGAGTGTAAAAGTAATATTTTCCATATAAGAAAAGTTATGGACCAAAAAATATCCCTCCAGCTAATTGAGCCATCTATTCAGGACATCTATGTCAAAGTTAACTTGTACCTTAAAGGGGTTGTTACCTCTGAAGTGACTGTTGAATGAAGATGCTTCACCCATTGATACCTATCGAAGGATCTAAGAAAAATTATCCATCATCTCGTTCCTTTGTTGCTCGATGGCTTCTTAGAAAAATATTTTGAAAGGATCTCCTTCTCCCTCATATTTATTTTCTTCTACCATGGGAGGTCATCGAGGTCAGCGAGGTCAGCCTTGCAAGGGTTCAACCAGTTAAACTCCCAACTCCTTATACCCTGACCTCGTTGGGGACATGCAAAATAAAGAGTGAAACAACAAATCGATATGATACTACTGATCCAGATTTATGTAAGAACGAAATGAAATACAAATTCAAACCAAAACATAGAGATACAATGTAATATAATTTCAATTAATAAAATAACAACTGTTGAAAATTGTTTAAATTTATCTCTAAGAAGAGATTTGATGACTATAGGCCTTCTTAATTCTGTTACAATGAGGCTTAGAGGTTTTTCTATTATTGAGAAACAATGTAAAACCATAAACATCCAAAATCCTAACCCTAGGAGATGAAGTTCCAAAATTTTGTGGGCCCCGTTGGGGTTAGTTGGGACATCAACTTCCCGGGGTCGTAACTTTAGCATATGATCTCAGTTTGATGCATAGGATGCCTCGTTAAAAATATCTATTCGAAGAAATAAAATTTCGACTTAAAACCCTTGTTATAAGTTGTGAGTTTGCGCATTTTCCAAAAAAAATGTATTTTAGCTCCTCAAAACAACTCCAGAAGTTGAGGAATCGAAAAACTGCCAAAAATACTAAATTGTGCTAGAAATTAGTAAACTAAAAGGAAAAAATGTTGGGGGTCCAAGTGGAATAGGTGGGTGGCCACCAATATCCACCTAGATCCCTTACCTATGAAATGACAAGATAAATGTATATCATGTTGGAAATGTTGTCATTGATGGCAAAGGAAGTTGCACAGAAGGAGCATCTGAATAGCAACAAGGCAAAGAGAGGAAGCAAGGAAGATAAGGAATTGAGGCAGCAGACAACACAGAGACAGTGCATAGAAGTAGAATGTATAATTGAAGTAGAATTGTCCAGAGGCAGAGTAGGAGGAAAAAGGCCATCAAACAAGAAAAGGTTCTGCATTCTCTGTGAATTATATGCATATTCTTGATAGAATTCAGAAGGAAGGATAGTCGAGTCCCTGTGGAGAACTATGAATCATTATCCATAAACATCATAAATCTTGTGGCAAGGATTCGAAATTAAAGATTTAGTGTATAAATTGAAGGAATTAATGGAATGGATGAGTGGATCCTTGAAGGCAGGAAAAGAGAAGTCAGTTTTTGAAACAAGCACATGGTTAAATCTGTGTTAAAGACTTGATAGATGAATGTGTGTGAACCTACGCTCTTTATGTATATTTTGAAGGTGTTTAGTCTGTATGAGAATCTGAGGAAGGTCAATTTATAGTTGTAATACAGGGAAGGATTGTTATATGCGCCTGTGTCGAATTAAATTAATTGCGTCTGATACACTATGAACAAAATGAGTCGTTGGTAATTATGGAACCAAGCAATATTTGTTAATTTATTGCGCATGAAGGGTAGAGCTCATATATATACACAGATGGATGGAACCTTGAGCGAAGGGCGGAACCACAAAGGAGGAACAGTACAAGCGGTTTCCGGTTTTCATCGCACCGCTCTCGATGGGCAAGCGGTATTTGAGGAGTTGGGAGCGATTCCATAGATCATTCGACACGTGGCGAAGTCGACCCATGGAAAACCACTTGTCACAACGGGCCATCGCGCGTTATTGTTCGATCCAGGATGCCCAGCGATATTGCTGTGCGCCGTTGATTTGGAGGGAAGCCATCGGACAGTAGTCATTTGATTAAGCTGTGCGAACGCTAACCAAGGTACGGCAGGCCATCTCACGTTAACGTTCGGCATCGGAGGTCGAGCGATATGCATATACATCGTTGATATGGAAGCTTGCTAATCTAACGGTGATCGGACGCTGGACTTGCGCGAAATTTACTCATGGTACCATGCACATATTGGATTGGCTATTGACTATATTTGTGGGCTTGGGGTCAAAGGTTTATCATATTGCTTGAAAGTATTAAAATGCGAAGGGTTAAATTTAATCATAAAGTTCAGTTCAAAATTGTAAATATATTTATTTATCAATTTCTTCAAATTGATAAATAAATTAAAAGGAAATCAAAGAGGCACGAAGGGTAAACTAAAGGAAATAATGTCCAGGAATACCATTAGTAATTGAATGGTTTTGACCCAATGTTTTAATAAAGGCGAAAACTATACAAGGTGATGAGAATCATGAAGAACCGTGTGCATGCTAAAGGGTTGATAATAAACGAATCTCTTTTAGAGATATCTGTATGAATAAACTCTGCTATATCTGAATCTATTGTGCACCTGTGAATATGAGGATTGATCAAGATCCCTAGATCAGATGATGATTAATTCCTGGTTTAATCGACTGGCGAAATCATGAAGAACGTATGCATGAGTAAGGGTTGTGAATGAATACTTCACTCTGAAGTATATCTGTATGGAATGGGTAACAGATTGCTGAGAGATCTGAATTAAGGATGCACCTCTGAAGAAAATAAATAAATCTGGTGGCCTGCAAGGTATGTTGTGTGGAAGTGGATGAAACGAGGTCCACAGTAGATCTGAGGGTCGAAGCCTTCAGTGAGGGGGTTGTAGCTCCCTTCCAGTGGTAGCTGGTAAACGAGAGCAGGGAGTTGTAGCTCCCTTCCAGGAGAGGCTGGTAAACAAGAGAAAGTTGTATCTTTCTGCAGGTGGGTGCCTGCATGCTGGTATGAGTCTACACCAACATAAAATTGTAAGAAGTTTTCTTTTATAATAAATATTGAAAACTGGAATAACAGCAGCGGTGGTTTTCTCCCGAATAAGGTTTCCACCTTAAATCCTGGTGTTCATATGTGTTGCTTATGTTTGATGGTTTATTCTGTTATTTCTGTTCCTACTTACTGCTTATCTGATGAATAAATGATGCAATGATCTAAGTAAAGACATAATAAGATCGCTGGACATACAAGTTGGATGCAGTAATGTAACATATTGTTTTAAGAGAAAGGAAAACAAAAAATTTCCAGTCAGCTCTAAATACTGATTCACCCCCCCTCTCAGTATTTTTCCAACAATTAGTGTCAGAGCAAGTCCTTCTGAAAAAGCTTAGCTGCTAGAAGGAAGATCAAGCAAAATGAGCAATCAAGATGGAACAGCATATATCAGGCCTCCGCTCTTTAACGGAAACAATTTAATCTTCTGGAAAACAAGGATGAGATCCTATCTTCAGTCTCTGGGAGCAGAGGTATGGGCAATTGTTGAAGGAGGATATCAATATCCAGCTGCAGTACCAATAGATCCGACGGAAAGAAAGAATTATGAAACAAATGCAAAGGCGGTCAATGCTTTATTGGGAAGTCTAACTGAATCATAATTTGTCAAAGTCATGCAGCTGAATACATCAAAGACAATATGGGACAAAATCATTCTAAGTTATGAAGGTGATGCAAAGGTAAAAATTGCTAAACTCCAAACTCTCATAATTCAATATGAGAATCTGAAAAATGGATAATGAGGAGAGCATTGCCAATTTCTTTTTACGTCTTGATGATATTGTAAATCGTATGATAAATCTGGGAGAAACAATAACCGAATCTACTTTGGTTGAGAAAGTCTTAAGATCACTAACGACAAAATTTGAGTCAAAAGTTTTTGCTCTTGAAGAAAAGCAGGATCTTCAAAATCTTACTGTGGTGCAACTTCATGGCATACTAACTGCATATGAAATGAGAAGAGGAGGACCATCTGAAGTCAAAGACGTAGTCTTTAGAACTTCTACAAAAAGGAAGGAAGTACAAGAAACAGAAGGATCAGGATATATCTCAAAAAAAGATTAGAAAAACTTTGTAAAGAAACTTCAACTTGGCACAGGACGGTTCAGAGGTAAGCTTCCTTTCAAATTTTTTGATTGTGGAAGAGTTGGTCATTATGCTACTAAATTTCCTTATAAAGAAACACATAAAAAAGGGAAGGAAGTAGCAAGAAGGAATCAGAATCGTTTTAGCACTAGAAAGAGTTACTATACTCATGAAGATAGTGATGGGTTATCTGATAGTGAGGAAGAATGTGAACAAGATCTTAGACTTCTCATGGCATTTTAAAAAGAATCTAGAGAATAAAAGGATAATTTTGTGGATGCTCTAGAAGACAGTGATTTTCTTGATGAAAACAATAAACTCAAAATTTTCTTAGAAGAGAGTAAAATAACCATAGAAACTCTAAAAAATAAACTTGAAGAAAAAGAGAAACACAATGAGAAATTAGAGTGTGAAGTAGTAAGTCTAAGAAAAGAACTTGAGAAAGTAAAGACTCTGAATCTTAGATTTGCTAAAGGATCTGAAACCTTAGATGAGATTATCAAGGTACAACATTCTCCCCTTATAAAGACAGGTCTTGGATATATCGGAGAATCCTCTCAGGCTTCAGCACCAAATTATCTAAAAGCAACTACTGCTGGTATACAACATGCTGCCACTCAGCAAGGGAATAAAGAATCCTTGCAGGTAAAGCATGATCATCTCAATTCAAAGTACACTAACAAGAATATCTTTCAAAGAAACACCAATCAACAGGTAAATTAAAGAAGGAGATTTTATGATCGCAGAAATTTCTTCTTCAATGGACAATGTTTCTCATGTCACAATTTTGGTCATAAAGTTGTTCAATGTGTAGCATATAAAACTATCATGACAAGAGAAGCAAGAAAGAAAAGGATTGATATTGAAACAAAGAAGAATACCTATAACAAATTTTCTCCTCTTCAAAATGAAGTTGAATGTGCTTATTGCAATAACTTTGGCCATGAAGAATCTGAATGCAGGAGCAAAGTTCAGCCAAAATAACATGTTCCTTCAAGCTCCAAAGTATGGAAAAAGAAGGAATTACAAGTTGAAAATTGTGGCATAGCATTTTTTGTAGAAGATGAAGAAAACCAATGGTACATTGATAGTGGATGCTCAAGACACATGACAGGTGATAAAACCAAACTTCTTGCATATAGTGCTCTAGAAAAGGAAAAGAATGTTACATTTGGAAATGATACTCCTGCAGTCATTAAGGGAAAAGGATTTGTTTTTCTAAAAGAAAAGGTGAAAGCTAATGAATTCATGTATGTGGATGGATTGATGCATAACTTTTTAAGTGTAAGTCAAATGTATGATCAAGGAATTGAAGTTGTCTTTAGTTCAAAAGAATGTGTGGTACGTGATCTTGATACAGGTAAAGAAATTATAAGAGGAAAAAGAACTCCAAGCAACCTGTATGTATTAAAGAACTGCAAAGAACAATGTTACTTGAGTAAATCTTTAGAAAAATGGCTATGGCATAGAAGGTTGGGGCATCTAAGCTTCTCTCAAATCAACAAATCAAGCAGACTTAAAGTTGTTCGTGATCTTCCCAATATTACTCTACCTGAAAATATCATATGCAAATCTTGCCAATTCGGTAAACAAACCAGAGTACAATTTAATGCCAAGGAAGGATCATCAAGTAAGCCTCTTGAACTCATTCATACTGACATATGTGGACCTATGAGGAAAAATTCACCACGTGGTGAAGAATACTATATCTTATTCATTGATGATTTCTATAGAATGTGTTGGATTGGGCTGCTTAAACACAAAGATGAAGCATTTGAGAAATTTCAGATCTTCAAAGCACTAGTTGAGAATGAATTAGATCTAAAAATCAAGTGTCTCAAATCTGATCGAGGAGGAGAATATACATCAGATGAATTCCTTGAATTTTGTGAACAACATGGCATAAAAAGACAGTTTTCTGTAGCTGGCACTCCACAACAAAATGGTGTTGCAGAAAGAATGAATAGAACAGTTCAACAAATGGCTAGAGCTATGCTTGATGATTCTGGAACAGTTGACACATTTTGGGGAGAAGTAGCACATACAGTAGTAAACATTCTCAACAAGGCACATGCTCGTGTAAATAGTGATAAAAATCCATATGAACTCTGCTATGGTAATCCTCCCACTGTAAAGCATTTTATAATTTTTGGAAGCAAATGCTTTATCAAAAATAATGATGAAAAACTTGGCAAGTTTGAACCCAGAGCAGATGAAGGAATACTCCTTGGTTACTCCTCTAGGAGTAGAGCATATAAATGTTACAATAAAAGACTTCGGAAGATTGTTGAATGTATTGATGTTGTTATTGATGAGTCTCCTACAGCTCCAAAAGAAGAAAAACAAACAACAGATGAAGATGATGATGACATATATCCTTCTACTTCAAATAGAAATGATATGGACTGTGAACCCAATGAAGAACCCGAAGATGATTTATCTGAAAAAGCTCCATCCAGATATGTTCAAAAGAATCATCCAGAATCTCAAATTTTGGGAGAAAAGGGATCAAGTGTACAAACAAGAAGGACTCTTGTGGGATCTTCTAGCTATCTGGCATTTCTATCCACTATTGAACCACAAAATGTCAATCAAGCCAGCAAAGATGAATGTTGGATTCAAGCCATGAATGAAGAGCTTGATCAAATTGAAAAGAATCGCACTTGGGAATTAGTACCAAGACCTCATGACAAAAATGTCATTGGAACTAAATGGATATTCAAAAACAAGTTAAATGAGAATGGGCATGTTATAAGAAATAAATCTAGACTTGTTTGCAAGGGGTATGCTCAACAAGAAGGTATAAACTTTGAAGAAACTTTTGCTCTTGTAGCCAGAATTGAAGCTATAAGAATGTTTCTTGCCTTTTCAAGCTTCCAACAAATCAAAGTTTATCAAATGGATGTTAAATATGCTTTTCTCAATGGTGATTTAGAAGAAGAAGTTTATATAGAACAACTAGAAGGATTCATTTTGAGAAATGATGAAAAACTTGTTTGTAGACTTAAAAAGGCTCTATATGGTCTCAAACAAGCTCCAAGGGCATGGTACTATCGTCTTGACAAATATCTTCATCAACAAGGATTTTCAAAGGGGTCTGTTGATAGCAACTTATACACAAAAACTGAAAATGAAAAATTGTTGATTGTGGTTGTATATGTTGATGATATCATTTTTGGAAGTAATGAAGAGTCTATGAGCCAGAAATTTCCTTCTGATATGCATCAAGAATTTGAAATGTCTTTACTTGGGGAACTAACATTCTTTCTTGGCTTGCAAGTGCAACAAGCAACAGATGGCATTTTCTTATCACAAGCAAAATACCTCAAGAAAATTCTGAAGAAGTATGGCATGGAAGATTGCAAACCTGTAAGTACACCAATGATAACCAGATGTAATCTCGGTTCTAGTGATGATTCCCCCACGGTGAATCAACCAGAATACAGATCTATGATAGGAAGTCTACTTTATGTCACTGGGACAAGACCAGATATTATGCATGCAGTTGGGATTGTTGGATGATTCCAAGCTAATCCAAAAGAGTCTCACCTTCAGGCTGTGAAAAGAATATTCAAATATCTACAAGGAACTCAAGACTTTGGACTATGGTATCCAAAGAATTCTGATCTTACTCTTCATGCATACACTGATGCAGATTGGGCTGGAAGTGTTGATGATCGGAAAATCACTAGTGGTGGTGCATTTTATATGGGGTCCCAATTAGTATCTTGGTTTAGCAAGAAGCAAAGCTCTATTGCCTTATCTACAGTAGAAGAAGAATATGTGGTTGTCGCATCATGTTGCACTCAACTTCTCTGGATGATGCAAACCTTACAAGACTTTCAAATCAAATGTTCACCTCCTATATCCATTATGTGTGACAATACAAGTGCCATTAGTATCTCAAAGAATCTTGTTATGCATTCCAAGACCAAGCACATTCCCATCAAATATCACTTTTTACGTGAACAACTGCTTGAACAAAAGGTGAAATTGGAATATGTTCCCTCCAAAGAACAAGTTGTTGATATATTCACCAAACCTCTACCCAGGAAAGCGTTCGAATATCTCAGACAGAAACTGGGAGTAGTCTCTGCCATGCAGAGGATCGGGTCTACTTAAATACAAAAGATTAAATTGGTTGTGAGGTGCTGTTAGGCATCTCTGATTGCACAGGCTAAGGGGGATCATTGGTCATATGAAAAGGATGCATTGATTGGTCATATTATGTTTGAAGATGCAGCATGATCTCACGGGGAGCATGGTATTCCCGGTTCAAAGGATCTTGATCAACTCTTTTCCATTGATGTCAAAGGGGGAGCAAAAGCCACAAAGGGCATCTATAAGACAATCAGAGGAAGAGTATTGCCATCAATGCCAAAGGGGGAGATTGTTGGAAATGTTTTCATTGATGGAAAAGGAAGTTGCACAGAAGGAGCATCTGAACAGCAACAAGGAAAAGAGAGGAAGCAAGGCAGATAAGGAATTGAGGCAGCAGACAATGCAAAGATAGTGCATAAAAGTAGAATGCATAATTGAAGCAGAATTGTCTAGAGACAGAGTAGGAGGAAAAAGGCCATCAAACAAGAAAAGGTTCTGCATTCTCTGTGAATTATATGCATATTCTTGATAGAATTCAGAAGGAAGGATGGTTGAGTCCTTGTGGACAACTATGAATCATTATTTGTAAACATCATAAATCCTGTGGCAAGGATTCTAAATTAAATATTTAGTGTATAAATTGAAGGAATTAATGGAATGGATGAGCGGATCCTTGAAGGCAGGAAAAGAGAAGTCAGTTTTTGAAGCAAGCGCATGGTTAAATCTGTGTTAAAGACTTGATAGATGAATGTGTGTGAACCTACGCTCTTTATGTATATTTTGAAGGTGTTTAGTCTGTATGAGAATCTGAGGAAGGTCAATTTATTGTTGTAATACAGGGAAGGATTGTTATATGCGCCTGTGTCGAATTAAATTAATTGCGTCTGATACACTATGAACAAAATGAGTCGTTGGTAATTATGGAACCAAGCAATATTTGTTAATTTATTGCGCATGAAGGGTAGAGCTCATATATATACACAGACGGATGGAACCTTGATCGAAGGGCAGAACCACAAAGGAGGAACAGTACAATTAGTTTCCGGTTTTCATTGCACTGCTCTCGATGGGCAAGCGGTATCTGAGGAGTTGGGAGCGATTCCATAGATCATTTGACACGTGGCGAAGTGGACCCACGGAAAACCACTTGTCACAACGCGCCATCGCATGTTATTGTTCGATCCAGGATGCCCAGCGATATTGCTATGCGTCGTTGATTTGGAGGGAAGCCATCGGACGATGGTCATTTGATAATGCTACGCGGAGGCTAACCAAGTTACGGCAAGCCATCGCACGTTAACATTTGGCATTGGAGGTCGAGCGATATGCATATACGCCGTTGATCTGGAAGCTTTCTAATCTAACGGTGATCGGACGTTGGACTTGCGCGAAATTTACTCATGGTACCGTGAACATATTGGATTGGCTGTTGACTATATTTGTGGGCCCGGGGTCAAAGGTTTATCATATTGTTTGAAAGTATTAAAATGCGAAGGGTTAAATTTAATCCTAAAGTTCAGTTCAAAATTGTAAATATATTTATTTATCATTTTCTTCAAATTGATAAATAAATTAAAAGGAAATCAAAGAGGCACGAAGGGTAAACTAAAGGAAATACCGTCCAGGAATACCGTTAGTAATTGAATGGTTTTGACCCAAGGTTTTAATAAAGGCGAAAACTATATAAGGTGATGAGAATCATGAAGAACCGTGTGCATGCAAAAGGGTTGATAATAAACGAATCTCTTTTAGAGATATCTGTATGAATAAATTCTAATATATCTGAATCTATGGTGCACCTGTGAATATGAGGATTGATCAAGATCCCTAGATCAGATGATGATTAATTCCTGGTTTAATCGACTGACGAAATCATGAAGAACGTATGCTTGAGTAAGGGTTGTGAATGAATACTTCAATCTGAAGTATATCTGTATGGAATGGGTAAGATATTGCTGAGAGATCTGAATTAAGGATGCACCTCTGAAGAAAATAAATAAATTTGGTGGCCTGTAAGGTATGTTGTGTGGAAGTGGATGAAACGAGGTCCACAGTAGATCTGAGGGTCGAAGCCTTCAGTGAGGGGGTTGTAGCTCCCTTCCAGTGGTAGCTGGTAAACGAGAGCAGGGGGTTGTAGCTCCCTTCCAAGAGATGCTGGTAAATGAGAGAAAGTTGTAGTTTTCTGCAAGTGGGTGCCTGTGTGCTGGTATGAGTCTGCACCAGCATAAAATTGTAAGAAGTTTTCTTTTATAATAAATATTAAAAACTGGAATAACATCAGCGGTGGTTTTCTCCCGAATAGGGTTTCCACCTTAAATCCTGGTGTTCATATGTGTTGCTTATGTTTGATGGTTTATTCTGTTATTTATGTTCCTGCTTACTTCTTATCTGATGAATAAATGATGCAATGATCTAAGTAAATACATAATAAGATCTCTGGACATACAAGTTGGATGCAGTAATGTAACATATTGTTTTAAGAGAAAGGAAAAAAAAAAAAAATCAGTCAGCTCTAAATACTGATTCACCCCCCCCACCCTCAGTATTTTTCCAACATATCAATAGTGATGCAGCTACATATACTACCAAAGAATAAATGGTTTCTTCATGGGTTCACTTCCATGTATCTTTAATGTTTCTACTATACTTCAATATCTTTGAAGGTGTCATATACATATCATTTTCAAGAGGATGACGTTAAGAAATATAACAACAGATGTTAACTCTAAAACCCCGTATAATTCCCAATACATTGAGTGATTTCATTTATATTTTTATTTTTTTATGTAGACTAGAACCTTTCATGGTCCCATTTTATTATAACTATACACTTTGTCTGTTATACACACACATACACACAAACGCTAGGAAGACCTAGTCTTAGGATCATCAAATATTGTGTTGTACATTATACTCATTCTAAAAGGAGGTTTCCCCTAAAATTGGATGTAGAAATTATG
This sequence comes from Pinus albicaulis, assembly GCA_034641835.2. Lineage (NCBI taxonomy): Eukaryota > Viridiplantae > Streptophyta > Pinopsida > Pinales > Pinaceae > Pinus > Pinus albicaulis. The sequence continues at coordinate 697,485,616 of CM076577.1, read as the reverse complement.
GTGTCGAATTGTAATTTTTCATGAAATTTTAATCTAAATCACAAGACACAATCCTACTCTACTTCTCTATAGAATTCAATTCAAAATTTAGAACATCAATCACAAACATGCAAAGAGAAATAACACACATGCATAGTATTTTTATAGGGGCAAGAAATATGCTAAAAATCCCTTTACCTAATTGCATTAATCTGATGAATAGAGATGTATTACAATTGCTTGCTCGGACTAAGAATAACCTGCGAGTGAATAACCTATATCTCCTCTCAATGAGAAGCTTTGACCAAGACTTAGTCAATTTATGCATGTGCTTGATCCCCTATTTCCTTGTGCAATTCGTGAGGAAATTAAGCCCCTAATATTTAGGAATTTTGTCCGCAATTCTTGCGCAATTCCTAAGGTTGATCATATGAATGCATGCAACACTTGTACACTCAAGAGTAGTCGACAACTAATATTACACTACCTTGGAATCTCCACCACACCTAGGGAACTCGAATTCTCTACATGCACTAGCTATTTTGGGATGATTGATCAATTAACTGGATGATCACTGAGTTATATTGTTGTCCCATTGAACAACTGACCTTCCACTAGTTCCTCCAACAGTTAGAAATAGTTTAACTTAAAACAACTTGAAATAACTAACCTTGATTGCTAAAAATTAGCAGTCACACATGCTTAACTAAACTCCAAGTCCTCTAACTCGAATTCACTTAGCTAAATGAGTGAAAAGAGGCATGACACCTCAGTTAACTGCATCCAAGTTGTTTGTGATGTGGAAATTCAAATTTTCTCAATTTGACCAAGGAAAAATCAAATTGAAACTTTCTTGCTACATTTTTTACACTACCTCTCACCAAGAAAGGGATTATAAACTACCCCTATTCTACACCTATGGACTCTAACTTCCCTCTTGGCAAGGCCTTTGTCAAAATTTCAACATCTTGCTCCTATTTCGAAATGTAATGTATCAACATTATCCACATCTGCACACAATCTTGTAAATTATTATACCATATATATATATATATATATATATATATATATATATATATATATATATATATATATATATATATATATATATATATATATATATATATATATATATATATGCTTGGATCGATCATGAACTTCCAGATTCTCATATAGCTTAATAAAACTCCGATTATCAAAATAGGTCATTGTTGTATCAATCATCTGACCAAATATTCCCACGAGTATCTTTCTCATCCAGATCGCCTCACATGTTGCTTGACTTGCAACAATGTATTATGCTTCTACCGAGCTAAGAGCCATAACAAATTTCCTCTTGTTGTACCAGGAAAATGTTACAGAACCAACACTAAAAATTCCACCTGGTGTACTCTTTCAGTCGGATGTACTCCCTACCCAATTTGCATCTGTGAATCCACATAACTTCACTCCCTCTGTCTGTTTGTACCATAATCCGTAGTGATTAGTGCCTCTAAGGAATTGTAAAAAATGCTTAGATGCCTTCCAATATAACTTGGTTGGCCTAACCATATCTTGGCTCAGTTGGTTGACTTCATAGCACATATATGGTTGTGTGTTCATAAGGTACATTAGTGAACCCACTAGCTGTCGATAAATGGTACCATACACCTCTTCACCTGAAGTGGCATACTCCTTCCTCCAGTTGGTCACTAGAGGTGTCTCCATGGGTTTGAAACTCTCCACATGAAATCTTTGTAGTATCTCATTTTCATACTTGCCTTGAGATACAAACAATTCCCCATTTTTTTCCATACTTCCAACCGGAGGAAGTAGTGCATGAGACCCATGTCCTTCATTTCAAATTGTCTTGCAAGGTCCTCCTTGCAAGATCAGATCAGTTGCACATCATCACTTAAAATCAAATCATCAACATATAAGAAAATAATAAGAAATTTACCTTCTAGAAATATATGATATAGGTTTGCATCCACTTCACTTTTGGGGAAGCCCAAACCAGTGAGATAACTTGTAATCCTGGTGTACCAAGCACAATTTGTTTGCTTGAGACTGTATAATTCTTGCTTGTGTTTGCACACATGAGAATCTCAATCAAATGTCTCAAAACCTTCTATTTTATTGACATACACCTCCTCCTCAAAAACGTCGTTGAGGAATGTTGTTTTTACATCCATCTGGTGGATCTTCCACCCCATCTTCGCAACCAGTGGAAGAATTGATATAATGAATGAATACCTTGCTACAGGAGCAAATGTTTCCTCATATTCAATCCCCTCAACTTGAGAGAATAATTTGGCCATGAATATGCCCTTATACTTCTCTATGCTTCAGTCTAATGCATTATTTACTTTGAAGATCCATCTCAAGCCCACTACTGATTTATCTGTTGGTTTTGGGACCAATTCCCAAACACTTTTATTTACAATGGATTCATATTCCTCCACCATTAAATCAACCCAAACAAGTTTCTCTACTGCTTCTTTGAAAGAGGATGGATTATTCTCTACAAGCTTGGTCAATAGAGCCATGTAGCCAGTGTACTTTTCAGGTGACCTCATTTTCTTGTGCAAAATTGAAGGAGCTCCCACATTCTCCCTCGCATCCTGCACAATTCTATTAGCTTCCCTAGTTCCTTTTATGCCTTTCATGGATATTTATTCTTTAATAGGTGTCTCCACTCTCTACTCCTTATTTTTTGGTTGCTCCACAACTTCCTGAGGTACCTCCTTTGGAATTAAAAGCACCTCTTCCGGTGGGATCCGAAGCTCCCTCTCAAGAGAGCATCGCATTGTTTTCTCCTAAAACAAATTACATCCATTCACACAACCATCATTCTGAGGGATGGAAAGTACACACATTATTTTTTAGGAGTTTATGTAAAACCCACAAATACTCCCAACCCTGTTGTCAGCTCAAGATTCTTCCTTTATTATTTGGAGACATGGCAGTAAACAAAGGCTCCAAAAATCCTGAAGTGAAACACATCTTGTTTTATCCCCAAGAAAGCTTCCTCTTGTTTGATCATACCAATAATCCAATGAGGGACCTAGTTCTTCAAGTAGATTGTTGTGTTACATGCCTCAGCCCACAGATGTAGTGGTAGGCCTTGGTCATGTAGCATAGCTCTCACAACTCCAACAATGTTTCATTCATTTCTCTCAGCTACCCCATTCTGCTACGAGTTGTGGGGTGTTATAAGCTCTCTTTGAATGCCTTCTTTCACACAAAAATTCTTGAATTCATTTGAAACATACTCACCTCGATTGTCTCTCCTGAGAGCCTTTGCCTTCTTGTCGGTCTCTTTCTCAAATAGTGCCTTGAACTCTACAAACTTTAAGAATGTCTCATATTTATTCTGCATGAAGAAGATCCAACACTTCCCTGAGAAATCATCAAAAAATATAACATAGTACTTATGTCTAGCAGTCAAAGTTGTTGAGAAATGCCCATAAACATTAGAGTTGACTCTTTCCAAGACTGCATGTGTTGAGCTTTCTCGATCATGAAATGTGGATTTCACATACTTTCCCAAGGTACGAACCCTTGTGTACATCCTGTTGCTCAAGTACTCAGTTTAGGGAGCCTAGTGGTTATTTTTTGCATAATATTTAAGGCGCCATCATGCAAATAGCCAATTCCTATGTTCCAAAGTTCACCGACATTGCAGCTCTGCATTTTCTCTCCCTTATTTCTTAATGCAACACAATATTCCACTTCCAACATGTACAATTTATTCACCCAAACCCCGATCTACTTCACCTATCCAGTGGCTATGTGTCTCGGGAGTTATTTCAATTTGTTGAAGATCACATGATAACCATGGTCTTCCAAAACTGCTACAGAGATGATATTCTTCTTTAGGCTTGGAAAAAACATGACATCCTTGACTCTAAGAGGGGATCCTGACTCCCTATAAAAGGTGGTTGTACCAATCCTGGATCCACTATACCTTCCATCATCTCCTAGCTCAATATGCATATGGAGATCATTCTCCTCCAACTCATGAAAAAAATCTCTTCGCCCTGTCATGTGGAGCGATGCACCTGAGTCCAAGTACCACAAACTCCCCATGATTGTGTTGTCCATGCATGTGATAAGTGTGAAGTCAAGCTCTAAATATGAAGCCAAGGCTTCATATGCTACTCCTCCTAAGGTCTTCTTGCTCAAATTTTTGTGTGGACACTTCGTGGCATAGTGCTCAAATTCATGACAATTGTATCATTTTATTTTGGAAAATTATTTCTTCTTGCCCCTTTGGCTAGATTATGGTTTTGTTTGATATTTATTCCCTTTTCCCTTCTTCCCCTTTCAAACCAATGAGAATTTTTATTCATCTTCACCCTTGGATGAGGTTATGTCTCTGGTATTCTGCCTTATCTCCTCTTGTACCAAATCAGACCATAATATTTCCCAATTTGCTAATTTCTCCCTCTTGTTCAGTGAGTCTTGGCAGTTATGCCAGATTTTGGGAAGGCTGAGAAGAGCTAGGATTACTAATTCATCTTCTACAACATTAACACCAACCCCACCAAGCTCATCATGAACTTATGTAAATTTTCTCAGATACTACGGGATAGTGTCATTCTTTTGCATCTTGATATTTCAAATTTTATTCTTGAGTGCTAATTTCCTATGGTCACTGCTATTCTCAAGAAATTTGATCAGTGCCTTCCACATTGCAAAATGATTTTCCTTCCCATGGAAATTTGAGACAATGTGGTCTCGTAATCCCTCCAATATTATTCTCCTCACCTTTCCTACATGTTTCTTCCATTGGGCTAGGTTATGTGCATCATATGCCTGTGGTTTTGCAATATTTGTCTTGACATATTCTAGCAATCCATTATCATCCAACACCGCCTCCATGGAATGAAATTAGAGCTTCCTTCCAAAGCATACTCTAGTTTCATCCCGTTGAAGGTCATCTTCCTAGATCTAAAGATATCCTACTACATTGAACTGCAAATTCAAATCTCTTGAGAAACAACTTTTAAATTATTGTTATAATGTGAATATTTCTCTGGTACCATGTAGAAATTATGGTGTAGAATTGTAACTGCTCATGAAATTTTAATCTAAATCACAAGTCACAATCCTACTCTATTGCTTTACGGAATTCAATTCACAATTTAGAACATCAATCACAAACATGCAAAGAGAAATAACACACATATAAAATATTTTTCTAGGGGAAGGAAATCTACTAAAAGCCTCTTTTCCTACTTGCATTAATATGCTGAATAAAGATGTATTACGATTTATTGCTCGGACTGAGCACAACCTACAAGTGATAACCTATCTCTCTTCTCACTAAGAAGCTCTGTAACAACCCAGGTGAAAATTCCATGTAATAAAGTTAAAAATAATAACCAAGGTTGATGGGACACTTATTCCAAGTTGAATGTTGGGAAAAAAATCCTAGTGGGTGTTCATTTGGCTTATTATGGCTAATGGAATTGGCAAAGGCAAAGGAAAAGGCTTTGGAAAGGAAAAATGGAATTTTTGGCACATTTATTTAAGAAATTAATGGAAAATAGGAGAAAATGGAGATGAAAGGTCACAGGCTACATGTGAGGAGGAAAATGAAGGAAAATAATGGAAAATGAATAAAATAAAGGCCTCATCTATAAAAAGGCTTCTGAGGATCAGTTGGTACCTTTTGTCAGTTCAGTTTTGGAGCTCTCTCATTATTCTCTCTTTCTCTCTCACACACACTTTTGGAAACTTACAGTTTCTTGGAGCATTTTGGAATTATACCAAGAAAGGCAAGAAAGCAAGAAGGAGGAAGCAAGCAATTAGGAGAAGGAATCAAGTAGGTAAAGTAGGAATCTTGTCAAGTATCGATTTTCATGTGTGTTTCCCTTGCTAGATCTGGTATGCATGCCATTACATGTGGTTCTTTTATGCCTTGGCATGGTTTTTTTCTAGGTGTGACAATGATTTCAGCCTAGCCTTTCCATTTTCATATAGCCATGCTGTTGTAGAGTTCTCATGTTTTCATTTAGCTGGATTGTTGAATGGATTTGAAGCTGAGTGAGGCAGATCTTTGAAATGTATGACACAAAACTGGTTGATGTGTTGCCTCAGTTTAGGGCCTAATTATCTAAGTTTGAATTGTGGGAAATCCTGAGAGGTGGTTTTCTCTCGATCAGGCCTAGAAATCCTAGGTTTGGGATATACAGTAAACCCTGGAGAGTATGTCTCGGTTTAGGACCTAGTGACCCCTGATTCAGACTTTGGGTTGCAGTAAATCTTGAGAGACTAGGAGACAGGAAAATTCCTCATGGTTTAGGCAGAGATAATCTAGTGATATCCATGCTTGTGTTAGCCTAGTGATCGGGTGTAGATCACGCTAAAGCCGACTATGTCATGTTTTTTGTGTTGTCCTAGTGATCGGGTGTAGATCACGGCAGAGGTTTATTTCTGTTAATGAGGATGAGGTGGTTTAGCCTCAGTATTCCTTGGTTGTTTCTTTTGATTTAAGTCTCATATTCATGCTTGGAATATGGCACAGGGGTGATTGGTTGAAGAGAGAATTTTCTTAGCCAATATATGGTCGGGTGGAACGTGGAAGTCCCATCTTCGATTGGTTTCTACATTCATTATTAATAAATTCATTCTCTTGGTATTTGGTATGAAAATTTACTAATTTATATGTGATTATATTGTTGTAGTATCTATGATATTTATTTTTTACTATGTTGGTTATAAGTATGTAATTTAACAGTGATGATGTATGGCTCTCCCCATGTTTTTACCTGTAAATGAGTGCACAATATATCTATGGTAAAATAGATTGTATTGCGGATAATGATGTTGGGGAAAAATTCTTCTTAGTGATTCTTAGAAAATTATGAGACCCATTTTCTCTATTATGTTCTTTATACCTGTAGCTTTCATGTTTGTGACATGTTTAACTAAATGTTTGTCATGGCTAGTAGGGGTCCAGTTTAGTCCTCATGGATGTTTTTGTAAATATATCACTAGTTGATCATTATAATTTATCTATGAACTTGTCATGAAGTTCTGGGCAGTGCACTGTGTTTTGGGCCTGAAAAATTGGCTCAAATCCCAAGGACGCTGACACAACATTGAGTAATTTATTCCCTGGATGCTCGCATGTGGAATTATGCATGAATTTAGAGCCTCATAGACGATGGCTTTCTGGTCTGTGCATGTGTACAGAGGCCCATAAGCTAAAAAGGTCAGTGGGACCCAGGGGCAGGATGCCTGAATGGTTTGGTTGGCTCCTGGGGTGTTATTTTTTATGTACAAGGTCTATGTGATATGTTTTTGTTGATTCCACTTCTTTAAGGTCGCCTAGGAGGTTGAGTCTGATCATAGTAGCCTCTCGTCACATGTTTACCCCAGTTAGTCATTTACTTGGGTAGATGTAGAAGAGGGTGTTATAGAGTAGTATCAGAGCATGGTTAAACCCTTGGACTGGATGGGAAATGTGTTGGTCATGCTTTTTTGTTGGTTGCATATGTGTTTCTCATACCTATGTAATGCAGGGTTACCCCTGCACACCCAGAATCTTTCTAACTCATGCATTAACCCTCAATGAAATCTGCAATTCGACCACATCTAATGCCTGCAGAGTCTATATAATAGTTCACCCAGAATTTTATCAGATAATTGTATCCATGAGAATTCATTACGCGCTCAACAATTCACATATCCTAACCATTGGTTCTGTCATTAAACACATGAACTGGTTTAATTACAATCAAATAATCACGCATTTCTTACTCACCATTCACTGACTGGCACTTTCTGCATAAATATCTTTCTTGTCGACATTTGCATTGTTATTTCCTGTTTCAACTACAATAGAAAGCTCCTTTGGAAATTGAACTTGCAATTCAGAGTGTTTCTCGTTGATCAAATTACCATAAAACATATGACACACTGATTTTTTAGAAAGATCCATTGAATAACTCACTTGAAAATTAAGAGGCATTCTCTTAAAGACCAGAAGATCCCAAACAGTATTTTGAGAATGTAAAACTAACAAGCATGGTGCCTCTAACCTCTATATTGCAATTTCAAATGCAGAAGCTGCTTGCAAACTTTAAATACGTCCAACACTTATATGCAGAGCAAATATATGGAAGCCTTCCATCGATTGTTGCCACGCACTAATTCTGTGACTTTTTCCAATTCCAACACATTCAGTTCATTCAACTGTTCTCTGGCATTTCACCAATCGATTCCTTCAAAATGATGACGGTCAAACTGCCATAGCCAGAATCTCTATTGAGCTATGCATATAAAAATGTCATTCCAAATTCATTCCAAGTGATTCCATTCACTGGGCAATTTCAACAGAGATACATGCGGAAGCTTCAAAACAGAAATTAAAATCCAAACACCCCAATTCAATTAATCCAGAACTTATGAGATATTCGGACCACAATTTAAATCTGATCTCAGCAGAAAAAACGTTGTCCCTTCTCCAGCAATAGCTCTGTTGTGATATATGAGTTTGCATCCTTCGAATTAGAACATACCTGTGTCATCTTGCCTGCGTGAGACCTTGGATCTTTCACATTCCAAATCCAAGTTTTGTGCTTACTCAATGCCACCATCAATCAATCGATTTCTAATAAGGAACCCAACAATTAAAATCATGTTAATTGAATTCCAAATAAATAACGATGTTTAAAAACAACACCCTACGCCTTCTCTCTGTCCATAGACGCAATTGACATCAATTCAGTTCTCTCATGGTTTTAAACACTGCGTTATCACATTACGGCTTGTCAGCTTGTTTGATTGAACGCCTCATTCAATGGCACATCCAGCTACGCCAGCGCTGCTCCATTACTCTGTTCTACGTGCCAGAATTTAACTTATCAACCAGATGTAAAACACATTCCACATCAAATTTTCCATCATTCGATTTCCAAATCTGCATTCAACTAATCATTATGATATCGATTTACCCACAGATCGATGTAAACCCAATAAATTGAATTCAACAGAGCACATTCCTTATTGCTGATCGAACTTCATTAATTGGAATCTTTGCAGCATTCAAATACAACGATTCTGACATAGATTTAGGAAATCCAAAAGAGTAGAACATTATATACTAATTCAACCAAAATTTCAGACTAACCACTTATAATATTTATACCCATTTCAGCGCCTTCAATATTCCACAAGTTTTCAATATAGTTTTAGCCATGTCAATCATCGGTTTATTCAGATCGATCCCACAATCCTTCACAAAATTCGACTCATTTAATCTCATACAATTCAGAAACAACAGTCTCATAATCACACAATGGAAATTAACACAAAATCAATTCTTCATTAATTACGCAAACTACTTACAAACTTCCTCTCGCCTTGGCCAGATCTTCATTTGATGGCCCTTCAACTTCTAAAAACTGACTTCACACACTCTTACCACCCCTATCCTCACTCTCTCGAATTATATAAGGGAAACACAATTGATACAAATACATGGTTTCATGAATCAATTCTGATTCTGAACCAGAAATCTCTCAACCTCTCCTAAAAAATCTCTTCAATCCCACTCTTTTCTAAACTAACACTAAATAAAGCTTTTAAAATCCCTCATACTCTATTCTAGCCAAATAAATCCAACTATTTGGCCTGATCTCCATACAAGGAGGATCACTCGGCCACCTACACCCTATCCTCATAAATAAACACTCTCATATATTTAAACAAATTAAATTATTTTCTTCCAACCCCTTGTTAGTCACAACATGTGACCATACTATCACATTGCTGACTAGCCTGAATGCTCCTGCATCAGACTCCCAAAGTTGAAAGTTTCCATGACCTCCTGGTCATGTGTTTCTTCTGCTGTCCATCCAGTATCCCAAACTTTACTTTGTAACTGGTCATCACTTTCATTATGCTGCTGATTCAATTCTTCTGTCACTGTCACTTCTGTTCCTCCAAATTCCCAAATCTTAATTTGTTGTTGTCCTCTGTTCTTGCTGATACAAATTCCTGTGGTCAATTTCTCCTTCTTGCTGTCCATGTTCTCATATAATTTCATCTTCCACAATTTCTCAATTTCCTTCTTACCATTTGTCTTTAACTGAACTCCACTGACATCTGTCTGCTGTACATTCTCCTTTTCCATACTTTCCTCTTTCATTTGTTTATCTTCAGCTCCTTTAATCATGAAAATTTCCCTGTCAATACCATCATTCTCAAAATTATTAAATACATGCTCAAAATATCTTTCTGTTTCAGCCATTTCTTCCAGTAATCTCACTTCTTCATCAACATGCATAAGCACATTGTCCAATCGATGTTCCTCACCTGTCAAACCTGAAAACATACACAACATGTCAGTTTCAAAAATGCAAGGCTCTTCATTCGAAGCCTCAATGATCAGCTCCTCATGCTCCTCTGAACTATTCTGATAGTTCACTAAATTATTGAGAAATTCTTCCTCGACATCTCTGATTTCTTCCTCATCAAAGAAAACTTCTGGGACTACAACTTCTTGACTATGCTTGGCAACTTCATCATAAGTTTGTAGAATACCTTCCTGTTCTACACAATTTCTTCCAATACTCAGTTTTTCCAAATAAAACAATAATGCCTCTTCCTCTTCTCTGATAAGACTTTGATCTTTCAAAGACTTCCTTGGTTTACCTTCTTTAGCTAAGTTCTCGGTGTCAGCTTTCCTTCTCTTCACTTCATAAATCTGCAATGCATTTGTTTCCTTTCCTGTTTCCATTTCCCATTGGTCTTATTTCCATGCTAAAATTCCTTCAAATATAATCCAATAAGTTTCTACTAAAAGAAGACATAACCATTCAGCCATACCTTTTAATTTTCTCCACCAATTGAAGTCTTGAAAGTCCTTATGCATCTCCTTTCTTGCTTGTCTTGCCTTTGCTCCTCTCACTTTTTCATACACAGGTTCAAATTCTTTAGGCTGCATACCTGCAATTTTACATTCAAAGAAATAATTAATCCCAAAAATATGAGATCCTCTTGACTGTGCGGATGATGTCAACACATTCCTCTCATTCTGATCTGCATAGAATAGTTCTTCTCTACTGTCATCACTGTCTTCGTCTCCAAGGAGAGATCATTTCTCTGGTTCACAGATGTATTCTATTTCTTCATTCTCAGCTGTTCGAAGTAATAATTTCTCAGCAAACAATTCTCTGACAGGCCATTTAACTCTTCTTCCCACATAAAATCATTGTTTCCATTTTTCTCTAATTCCTTTCAATAGCAGCTTCTCCAAATGACTGAGTTCTGCCTTCATCTCAGCCAACTCTATGTCCCTTTCTTCTTTACTCATTCCTTTGATTCCAACTGCTTCAGCATTCTTTTCCCTATGTCTGTGACTTTCCTTTGTACCCCTGTCATGACCATCAATAGTCAATTCCTTTCCTTCCTCTGGTGAACTTTCCTTGTTCACTAGTGAGCTGCAACTAACTTTTTCCATTTCGCCTGTAACAAGTCTCCTTCATGCCTCACCAAACTTTCCTGAGTTTAGCCTTTTGGCATCTATTGGTTCTTTCCTCGAACCTTTCACTGACTGACAATTCTACCCAGCACTCCTCTTGCTGGAACTGTTATCTCCTGTCCACAATCACAATTGTGGAGCTGCCTCATCAACTTCTACCCAACCTCAGTTGGAAGTTGTTCTCATTTCCTCTTGAAATACTCCTTGCTTTAGGCTTTGCATCTTCAATTGCTCGCTACCTTCTTCATTCAGTAAATTTGTTTATTGCCGGGTATTGTCACGTTTACACATCTGGGATTTCTTCTTGCTCTATCTTCTTTACATAGCTTATATGCTATGATGCTGGTACAACTCATTCCATCTTTCAGCAAATCCACTGCTTCCACTGACCTGCACAATCTTTTCACATCAAAGTATCTTTCAAATACTATCAATTCCTTCTGATAACCTGCTTGTAAGCAAATGTTGTTTTGCTTATACAATTTCCAAAATTCATTTCCTGTAGTAGTTCTTCTTTCAGTCCTATTAACCCAATCTCTGCTCTTTCGATCATCAATATCATTGCCTTCAACAATATTTAAGCAATCTTCAATCAAATCAGTCATGCAATCAACTTAAACATTCTTACCATACCTTCCCGGCTTTCTCTGCTTCTCCATTCTGATCCTTGTCTTCATCAACACACTTCCTGGCAATTATACATCTGCTAAATTTAAAATTCAGTTTCCAAAAACAATCTTTTCATAGCGTTAAGCTAGCTCTGATACCAAAAATTAATGCAGGGTTACCCCTGCACACCCAGAATCTTTCTAACTCATGCATTAACCCTCAATGAAATTTGCAATTCGACCACATCTAATGCTTGCAGAGTCTATATAATAGTTCACCCAGAATTTTATCAGATAATTGTATCCATGAGAATTCATTACGCGGTCAACAATTCACATATCCTGACCATTGGTTCTGTCATTAAACACATGAACTGGTTTAATTACAATCAAATAATCACGCATTTCTTACTCACCATTCACTGGCTGGCACTTTCTGCATAAATATCTTTCTTGTCGACATTTGCATTGTTATTTCCTGTTTCAACTACAATAGAAAGCTCCTTTGGAAATTGAACTTGCAATTCAGAATGCTTCTCGTTGTTCAAATTACCACTTTTATGAGACACACTGATTTTTAGAAAGATCCATTGAATAACTCACTTGAAAATTAAGAGGCATTCTCTTAAAGACCAGAAGATCCCAAACAGTATTTTGAGAATGTAAAACTAACAAGCATGGTGCCTCTGGCCTCTATATTGCAATTTAAAACGCAGAAGCTGCTTGCAAACTTTAAATACGTCCAACACTTATATGCAGAGCAAATATATGGAAGCCTTCCATCGATTGTTGCCACGCACCAATTCTGTGACTTTTCCAATTCCAACATTGATTCATTCAAGCATTCTGCGAAATTTCACAGAAGTAGTTCCTTTAAAATGATGGCCAGTCAATATAAACACCCAGAATCTCTATTGAGATATGCATATAAAAATGTCATTCCAAATTCATTCCAAGTGATCCCATTCACTGGGAAATTTCAACAGAGATACATGCGGAAGCTTCAAAACAGAAATTAAAATCCAAACACCCCAATTCAATTAATCCAGAACTTATGAGATATTCGGACCACAATTTAAATCTGATCTCAGCAGAAAAAACGATGTCCCTTCTCCAGCAATAGCTCTGTTGTGATATATGAATTTGCATCCTTCGAATTAGAACATACCTGTGTCATCTTGCCTGCGTGAGACCTTGGATCTTTCACATTCCAGATCCAAGTTTTGTTCTTACTCAATGCCACCATCAATCAATTGATTTCTAATAAGGAACCCAACAATTAAAATCATGTTAATTGAATTCCAAATAAATAAACGATGTTTAAAAACAACACCCTACACCTTCTCTCTGTCCATAGACGCAATTGACATCAATTCAGTTCTCTCATGGATTTAAACACTGCGTTATCACATTACGGCTTGTCAGCTTGTTTGATTGAACGCCTCATTCAATGGCACATCCAGCTACGCCAGCGCTGCTCCATTACTCTGTTCTACGTGCCAGAATTTAACTTATCAACCAGATTTAAAACACATTCCACATCAAATTTTCCATCATTCGATTTCCAAATCTGCATTCAACTAATAATTATGATATCGATTTACCCACAGATCGATGTAAACCCAATAAATTGAATTCAACAGAGCACATTCCTTATTGCTGATCAAACTTCATTAATTGGAATCTTTGCAGCATTCAAATACAACGATTCTGACATAGATTTAGGAAATCCAAAAGAGCATAACATTATATACTGATTCAACCAAAATTGCAGACTCAGTGCATTTGAGTATAACCACTTATAATATTTATACCCATTTCAGCGCCTTCAATATTCCACAAGTTTTCAATATAGTTTTAGCCATGTCAATCATCAGTTTATTCATATCGATCCCACAATCCTTCACAAAATTCGACTCATTTAATCTCATACAATTCAGAAACAACAGTCTCATAATCACACAATGGAAATTAACACAAAATCAATTCTTCATTAATTACGCAAACTACTTACAACTTCCTCTCGCCTTGGCCAGATCTTCATTTGATGGCCCTTCAACTTCTAAAAACTGACTTCACACACTCTTACCCCTCTATCCTCACTCTCTCGAATTATATAAGGAAAACACAATTGATGCAAATACATGGTTTCATGAATCAATTCTGATTCTGAACCAGAAATCTCTCAACCTCTCCTAAAAAATCTCTTCAAACCCACTCTTTTCTAAACCAATGCTAAATCAAGCTTTTAAAACTCTATTTTAGCCAAATGAATCTAACTATTTGGCCTGATCTCCATACAAGGAGGATCACTCAGCCACATATACCCTATCCTCATATTTAACAATAAATAAACACTCTCATATATTTAAACAAATAAAATTAATTAAATTATTTTCTTCCAACCCCTTGTTAGTCACAACATGTGACCATGCTATCACATTGTTGACTAGCCTGAATGCTCCTGCATCACTATGGTGTATGTGCTTGTTTCATCCATGTTGTGTTGGTCATGGTGGTAGTGGCGTCGCCATGGAAGGACAGATGGTGTTGTTTTCAAGATGTTGTCATGAGTGTATGATTGGTTATGTGTTGTTCATGCTTGTGTATTGTTAGTGCATGCTTTCTTACATGTTTCTACATGTTGTATATGCATTTCTTGTTTATGCTAGGTTACATATTTTTCATGCTTGTGTAATGTTCGTGTATGCTTGTTTGCATGATGATATATGTTGAAAATGCATTGGTTGTTGATGTTTGGTTATACATGTCAAGTGGTTTCATATGGTCAAGTTTTCATTAGTATGCTTGAGGTTGTCATGCATTAGGTCATGGTGTGCATTTGGTATGGTCATGCATTAGGTCATGGTGTGTATTTGGTCTAGTCATGCATTGATGACTAGACTCCAACTAGAATGATGTTTATGCACTACTATACCATGTGTTATGAGTTTATATGTTGTTATGATTATGTATATACTTGTATTATGTTGATTAGTTGATCTTGTAGGATGTATCCTCCCCAAATTACACTAAGGTATGTTGGATTACCATGATTTTATTTAGCTAACATATTATGTGTGGAAGGAAAGAGATCAAAGATGAATATCAAGATGGTATACTACAGATACTCTCCTTATGAGTCAGATGAGTAGCGTGGTGGGCACTTTTCTGATTTGGAAGACACATTGAGAAGCCTAAAAGAAGAAACAAGGATATGCAAGGCAAATATTGAAAGACTCACATAAGCACAAGAAAAACAAGTAGAGTTTAATGCCATACTTCTTCAGAGCTTGTCATATTTGCATAAACAAGGGCCACTTCGGATCGGTTATGGACAAGAAGAAATAACTAATGGATCATATGGCAGTAGATCTCCTGGAAAACAGAAGTTTGATAGAGAAGATACATTGAGAGATGGTAGGTTTTTAGACACTTTGGATAGGAGTGATGAGTATAGGTACCATTCTAGTTCTGGTTCATATAGACATCATGATTTTCATCGGTATCATACTTATAGGAGGAGTGACAGGGGATACTTTCTGAATGAATTTAAGAAAGAAAAGCCACCTAATTTTGATGGGGACTTGAAGAAACCAGAAGAAGCAGAAACTTGGATGCTTGGGATGAAGAAGTTCTTTGAGTTACATGAGTACTCAGAGAACATGAAGGCTAGGATTGTTATCGTCATCCTTAGAGGTAAAGAAGATATCTAGTGGGAAGATGTGAAGAAGGTTAGACACATCAGGACAAAGGACTTGAGTTGGCATAAGTTTACAAGGATTTTCAGGAAGAATTACTTGTCATAAAGGTACTACGACAACAAGGCCAAAGAATTTTATGAGCTAAAGATGGGATCAATGGTAGATGAAGAATACATGACAAAGTTCTTGGAAATATTGAGGTATGTACCGTATCTTGAGGATGAGAAGACTAAAGTTCAACAGTTTTATAGTGGTTTTCCAATAGAATTTAGATATCAGATTGAGTATGACAAGCCTCACTCACTGGAGGAAGTAATTGGGAAATTGAAGCACTGCTATGAAAAATCAGAGTGCAAGAATGAGTCTCGGCAAGGATGGAAAGGGAAGGACAAAGGCAAAGATAAATGGAAACCAAAAAGAGAAAGGTCTCATGATGAAGAAGATAAATAAAACGTGTCACCACAAAATAATTTCAACATAGGTAGACAGGGACATAGGCCACAACAACAACATGGAGGTAATGGTATGGGATAATTATAGTGTTGGACATGTGGTGAGGAGCATCTTAAGGAAGATTTTCCACAGAATCAGGGTGGTTGGCCTCAGATATATAGTGCACAGGAGGCACATACTTTTGGGGATGTTGGGTAGAGAATTCTTCATATTTATGCAGTTTTCGACAACAGGCGGGTAGATCACCAGGCTTCTATCATTGAGATGGATGGTAAGCTTTGTGATCAGGTTATTTCTATTTTGATTGACCCTGGATATAATTATAGCTATGCTAGTCCTGACTTGGTGAATAAGTGTGGCTTGAATAAATAAATGCATGCAGAGTATTGGTTAGTGCAATTGCCTACAGGTACGAAGAAAATATTTCACCATTGGGTAAGAGCATGTGCATTTGAGTTAAATGGAATTCCTATAGCAGCACAATTAAACATATTCCCATTGGTTTCATATAATATGTTATTGGGTATGGATTTTTTATACCTTCACAGTATCAAGGTATATTTCTATGACAAAGCTATTAAGTGCTTGGATGACAACAGGGAACAAAGAGTCTTACAGGGAAAGAAGAAAGCCACAGAAGTTAGAATGGTGGCAGCTATGTAGGCCAAGTGCAATCACGAGAAAGGGTGTGTACTATTTGCAGTTCATATCTCTAGTGAAAAAGGTAAGGAGGTTGAGGACATAGATGTGTTGAACAACTATCCATTTCTACATTAGTTTCAATATGTGTTTCCAGCATAGATTTCAGAGTTTCCACCGCGCAAGGAAGTATATTTTTCGATTGAGTTGGTACTAGGGGCAGATCCAACATCAAAGGCACCTTACAAGATGAGCACACCTGAGTTGGTAGAATTAAAGTTGCAGCTGAAAGAGATGCTTGAAAAGGGGTACATTAGGCCAAGTGTATTTCCATGGGAAACACCATTGTTATTCATGAAGAAGAAGGATGGCACTCTTAGATTGTGCATTGACTATAGGCAGCTGAAGAAAGTGGCCATCAAGAATAGGTTCCCATTACCAAGAATTGATGATTTGTTTGATCAACTAAAGGGTGTAGTAGTGTTCTCTAATATCAACTTGAGATTGGGATATCATCAAGTATGCATCAAAGAGTAGGACATATACAACACGACATTTAAGACCAGGTATGGGCATTACAAGTTTGTTGAAGTTCCATTCGGTTTGACTAATGCTCCAAATACCTTTATGTTTTTTATGAATAGTGTGTTGCACCCTTATTTGGAAAATTTTGTTATTTTTTTCATTGATGACATATTGGTATATTCTAAAAATGAGGAAGATCATGCTGATCTTTTGCAGCAATGTTGAGATTGTTGAAAGAGAATCGGTTGTATGCTAAGCTTAGCAAGTGCAGTTTATTCTATACTAAGGTACATTACTTGGGACGTGTTGTCTCTAAGGAGGTAACCTCAATAGATACATAAAAAATAAGGACCATAATGGAGTCGGTAGCTCCTAGAAATGTAGATGAGGTGAGATCCTTCATGGGATTGGAAGGTTATTATAGGCGGTTCATCAAGAACTTATCATATATTTCTTATTTTATTACATCATTGAAAATGAAAGGTAATAATTTTGAACGGATAGAGAAGTGTGAGGCCAGTGTTGAGAAGCTTAAGAATTTGTTGACACGTGATCTAGTGTTAAAGATCACAGGTTTGAATAAGGAGATTGTAGTATGTACAGATTCTTGCAAGAGAGGACTTGGTGGAGTTCTTATGCAGGATGGACAGGTGGTATTCTATGAGTCAAGAAAACTAAATGAGCATGATAAGAACTATCTGACGCATGATCTTGAGCTAACAAAGATCATCCATGCATTGAATATGTGGAGGCACTATCTTCTTCATAGGAGATTTGTACTGATGAGTGATCACAGTGAGTTGAGATACTTGTTTAACCAGCCAAGTCTAAATGTTGTACAAGTTAGATGGTTGGTTTAATAAGTGATTTTGACTTCAAGATTAGTTACATCAAAGGAAAGGATAACAGGGTCACATATGCTCTTAGCATGCAGATATAGGTAAATCACATAGCAGTTATGAGCTCCTATGGGAAAAATTTACAGGATAGGATATTGCAGGAAGGTCAACAGGATGACAGGTACATGGAGATTGTGTATAGGCTGCAATAGAGTATAGGTATAGGTAATGTTACATGTACAAGTACAGGTAATGATACATGTACAAGTATAGGTATAGGTACATGTAGTGGTACAGGTACAGGTGGTGGTACAGGTATAGGTACAGGTGAAGGTGTACATGATGTGGACTATCATCTCATGCTACATGGAGTGGTTAGGTTCAGAGACAATATATATGTGTTAGAAAACAGTGAGCTAAAGAAGGTGATATTGAGAGAGTTTCACGTGAAACCATATTCATTTCACCCAGGCTATTAGAATACATTGAATGCAATGACGAGGTTCTATTATTGGCCGAATGTAAAGAAGTATGTGGCAGAGTTTGTGGCTATAAATTTTGATTTTCAACAAGTAATGGCAGAGTGTAGGTATCTAGGTGGATTTCTACAGTCGATTGTGATTCCAAAGTGGAAATGGGAGGTCATTTCCATGGATTTCATCATAGGTTTTCCCGAGACATCTAGACAACATGATTCCATCATGGTGGTTGTGGAAATTTTTACAAAGGTTTCGCACTTCATTTGAGTGAAGACTACATATTCAACTAGCGATGTGGCACAAGTGTTCATTAGATATGTGGTTAGATTTCATGTTGTTTCAAAGAAGATTGTGTCAGAAAGGGATGCAAAGATCACTTCCAAGTTTTGGAAGGAGTTGTTTGTAGGTTTGGGCACCGAGTTGGCCTTCAACACAGCTTAGCATTCGCAGATAGATAGACAGACTAAGAGGGTCAATGGGATATTGGAGGATATCTTGAGGATGTATGTGATGCACCAAAAGCGCAAGAGGGAAGAGTATCTTCCACTAGTAGGGATAGACTACAACAATGGGTACCAAGAATCATTGAAGATGAGTCATTTTGAGTCTATGTATGGGTGGAGTTGCAACACTCCCATCAGTTGGAGTGATTTGGTTAACAAGGTACTGATTGGACCAGAGATGTTGGTAGAAATGGAATAGGAAATGCAGGTGATCAAGAATAAATTTAAAGTAGCACAGGATAGGCAGAAGATTTATGCAGACAGGAACAGGTTTTTCAAGGATTTTCAAGTTGGGGAACAGGTGTACTTGGGCATTAAGCCCAAGAAGAGCCTGTTGCGGATTGGATCATGTTCCATGCTAGAACAATTTTGTGGCCATTTAGGATCATCGAGAGGATCATAATAGTGGCCTATTGACTTACACTACCTTCCACAGTGGAATTCCATGATGTTTTTCATATATCATTACTTAAGAAGTATCTTAAATATTTTGATCATGTGATTGACTAGTTTGTATTGCAAGTGGAACCAGAAGGATAATTCCAGCTGGATCCTCAATGTATATTGCAGAAAAAGGTTCTCATGCTCTAGCATGGAGCTATAGAGCAGGTTAAAGTGAAATGGAAGCACTTTGGGCCCAATGAAGCTACATGGGAGACGACAGATCATATGCGAGCCATGTATCCTTCCTTGTTTGCCGGTTGAGGAAAAGAAGTTTTGGTGTGATGTTGTTATATGATTAAAATATGTTTTGGTGATGTTTTGATGTGATGTTCGGGTATATGTACGCATGTATATAGATGTAAATACCGCCATGAGATATTTTATTAAGCTCCAATAAGAGGTATGGGTTTCATTTCAATATAATTGTCATGTTGTTATGATGTCATGTTGGTTTTATTTTCATCAGGGTGATCATTTTAAATACTGCATTGAGCTATGTTATAAATATCCATGGGAAGTATGTTTTATTTTCATCAGTTTTGCTGAGGTATATGTTTGGTTGAACACCGAGGATGGTGTTCCCCAAGGGAGAGGGTTCTATAACAACCCTGAGTGAAAATTCCATTTAATAAATTTAAAAATAATAACCACGGTTGATGGGACACTTATTCCAAGATGAGTTTTGGGAAAAACATCCCAGTGGGTGTTAATTTGATTTATTATTGCTAAGGAAATTGGAAAAGGAAAATGCAAAGGCTTTAGAAAGGAAAAATTCCATTTTTGGCACATTTATTTATGAAAATAATGGAAATTAGGAGAAAAGGGAGATAAAAGGTCATCAGTTTCATGTGAGGAGGAAAATGAAGAGAATATAGGCCTCATCTATAACAAGGATTTTGAGGATGAGTTGGTTTATTTTGTCTGTTCAGTTTTGGAGCTCTCTCATTATTCTCTCTCTCTCTCTCTCACACACACACTTTTGGAAACTTGAGTTTCCTGGAGCATTTTGGAATTTTACCAAAAAAATCCAAGAAAGCAATAAGAAGGAGGAGCAAGAATAAAGCAGCAAAAACAAGATTCTTGGTAGGTATCGATTTGCATGTGTGTTTCCCTTGCTAGATATGATATGCATGGTATTGCATGTGGTTCTTTTTTATCTTGGAATCGGTTTTTTCCAGGTGTGACAATATTTTCAGCCTAGCCTTGCCATTTCCAGATATCCATGGTTGGTTTAGCTAGATTTCCAGATGGATTTGAAGCTGAGTGAGGTGAATCTCCAAATGATATGACACAAAACTGGTTGATGTGTTGCCTCAGTTTAATGCCTAGTGATCTGGGTTTGGATTGTGGTAAAGGCTGAGAGGTGGTTTTCTCTCCATAAGGCCTAAGAATATCGGGTTTGGGATATACGGTAAAGCCTGGGGAGTATGTCTCCTCTTAGGGCCTAGTGACCCCTGATTCAGATTGTAGGTTACGGTAAATCCTAAGAGACTAAGATACTGGAAAATTCCTCATGGTTTAGGCAGAGAGAATCCTGTGATATCCATGCTTTTTTGCGCCTAGGGATCGGGTGTAGATCACAGTAAATCTAGTTATTACATGTTTGCTGTGTTTTCCTAGTGATAGGTTGTAGATCACAGTAGATCCTGAATTATATCGATGAGGGTGAGGTGGTTTAGCCTCGGGATGCCCTGGTTGGTTCTTTTGGTTTGAGTCCCACATTCATGCTTGGAATATGGCACATGGGTGATTGGCTAAAGAGAGAATTTGCTCAGCCAATCTATGGTTAGGTCGAATGTGGAAGTCCCATCTCCAATTGATCTCTACATTCATTATTAAGCAATTAATTCCCTTGGTATTTGGTATGAAAATGTATTGATTTATATGTGGATCATATTTTTGTTGTATCCATGGTAATTATGTTTTTGTTATGATAGTTATAAGCATGTAATTTAACATTGATGATGTACGGTATTGGGTTTTTTTACTGGGTAAACTAACATAAGTATTTTATTATCAATCTGGGTTTGTAAAACTTAGAAGCGTGTCCAAAATATATGGATTTCAACTACAGTCAATTTTAGAAGATGAATTATTGAATTTAAAGGAAATTCATATTACAAATATAAAAATTAACTAAATAAATTCTAATTCAATATGTAATAAGCAGAAGAAGATGCTCCTAACTTAGGAGAACGAGGATGACCTTCTCTACAATACTACTTCATGAACATAAATCAAAATCACTAATGAACAATAGCTCAAGATGCATAAAAGAATAATAGAAGAGCCTCCTAACTAAGGAGCTCCTTGTTGTCCTTATTTATAAATTCATTCATCATTAATGTCATTGTAAGAAAACTGGAATTTCAGAAAATCACTTTAAACAAAAGCATGAAAGATGAATTCTAGTTCCTATTCTCTGATCAGATATAAAGAGAGTTTAACTTAAACAATGATTTGACCCTTCATATGCATATTATGATTTAGATTAAGGTTCATCAGAAAACATAACATATCATCATACATCTAATTAATTGATTAAACATGAAGAAAAACTAGTTCATGAAATTTCAACTAAATTAACCAGAAAGTGCACTTAGCTCGGTGTGGGGGCCCTCCACCCTTGCCTCGCACACTGAAAGTACTTCTCAGCTACTAAAACTCAATCAAGCATTCACCATATATAAAAACAGAAAGAAGATATAATTGGTTCTTCAATTAACTCTCAAAGTTTAGAAATATCAAAGTGAAATCATACAAATTCTACATGTTCATGCCTTCAATGTTCTTGGCTTAAATAGAAAAATATGAAAAAAAGTTGACTAAAATTTCTCTAATATAAATTTCTATCCTTATACCATCTATCTTGGTTGATCTCATCCATTCAATCACATAAATACTAAATTTGGCCTATTTCCTAGGGATTTCCTAAATGGCAAGCCATGTTTGACCAGCTTTGAGCGCACCTGTTTTATCTCAGTTTGAACGAACCAATAGGTACATGTCCATCCTTAGTTCCTAAGATTTATAAATAACTTCCCAGGTGTCCTACAAGTATGACATCAATGAATCCATTACAGGAATTTTTATTCTTGTCCAACAATGCACTTAAAATCCAATTTTTGTAAAAACATCTAAAAATTGCAAAACATAATTTATATACCTGAATATGCATAAATTTGTCAAAATAAGGTGTATATGGATGGTATATGGATGGATAGCATGGAAATTAAGTGTATTTAATTAAGAAAATTTGGATAAAAAATGAGGGCCAACATCTCCCCCTTGCTGATTTACAAGCATGTCCTCATGCTTGCTTCTTTCTCTTAGACCTTCTGAGCTCTGATGTAGACACTATACCTGATCCTGATGCCTCTTTCTGTGTTGCTTGTAGAAGACAATCTATCCCTTTATATTTTTCTTCCTTGTATATTGAAGCCATGACCTTTTGTCTCTCATACTTGTATTTCCATGTGTTTTTCTCATTAATCCACGTGTAAGCTTGTTTGGAAAGAAGGGTATTCTTTGTTTCTAGTTTTCCAACTTTCTCATTCCACTTTTCATTTTCCTTGATCAATTTTGCATTGTTTTTCTTGTGTGTCTTTTTTTCTTTCTTCAAATGTCTTTCTATAATTCTGCTCACCTCCAATTGATCTGTTAACTCTTTTATTTTATTAAGGTGCAGCTCTTTCTCTTCTTCTCTTGTGTCTTTGGAAAATGAGGTGGCTTCTACTTCAACATTATCAAAGTATGAATCTCTCTCTAATATCTTTTCATAGGCTTCTTTTTTCAATCTCTCAATGATTTCATCAAATTGTTTTGTTGTGGGATCTATGGGAGGTGTTTCAACAATTTGTACTGTAGGGTCTTTATATTTACTACTTGTTTATGTTGGACTTTTTCTCCTATGTATTTTGGGAATAGATAGGAAAGATGCTTCTCTCTCAACCATGATAGTATCTTGTTGCTTCTTGGACCTTGTCCTAGGATAAAGAGGTTATTTCGTTATGCTTCGTGTCTCATGAACTGGTTTAAACTTATCCTCTATGATTTGTTCCTAAAACTTATGTTGAGCTAAAAAATCTTTCCACACTACACCCTTGGTTTTCATTTGATATTATAAAAGAATTTTGATAGGTCCCTGGTGGTAGATTTGTGCTTCCTTGGTTTTAGTTTCATTCCTCACATTCTCTATTATTTTAACCAATTTTTTGGAAAATAAGTATGGTAAATTGACTTTCACTTCTCCCTTTATATGCTGGAGTAATTTGATATGATAAAGATGCACTACATTGTGTCTGATGTCACATGTGAAAAATCTCTGAATAAATAACACCAATTCTACCCATGGCTCATTAAACCACTCCCTCGGGATGCCCTTGGTCCTATCAAATGATACCTTCCTATTCTTTTCCAAAAATAAAGTCCACACTTTATCTTTGAAGTGTAAGCCTTTATGATATTGTTCCCCTGTCAGTAGAAGATCTAAAGACTGAGAGATGAATTATGGGCTTAATGGAATAACTAGGTTCCTCGCCATGCTTTGTTCCTGTGCATAATTGTTTATGAACTCCTTGGTGATACTTTATTTGTGCCCATTAAATTTTTGGAGGAAGCCTATTAGTCCAGCCTAATAAATTTTTTCTATGGTCTCCTTTTCCAAATTATCTATCTGGAAATCATTTGGTTCTACTCTGGTAGCCATATGCTCTAAAAACTAATTTTTGTATCCTTGCACTATCAACATTCTCATATTTAAATGAAAAATTTATGCACAGATATATATCTTTGTTGAATTATTCATGCATTTTTTTCATGATGATAAGTCTTATCTCTTCTCTAATTCTCCTAAAAAAGAAATGAAATAAATCTTCTTCAACCTCTGTTATTCTACAAAAATGAGACCAATACTTCCAAAAACTGATAAAAACACAAAGTTTTTATATAGAAAGATCATAAAAACAATGTATAAATGTTTTTATTACTCTATCTCTCATTTTCTATTCTATGTTTTATCAAAAAATAAATCAATAAAAATCTCCTTTGTTTTTGTGTAGAATTCTCTGCCTCTAAATTTATTGTGTTAAAATTAAAAAATTCATCGCACAGTGTCCTTCTGCTCTTTGAATTCATACTTAGTCCTTCCTCTCTAGAGACAAATTCTCATTGTGCATTCAAACTAAAACAATTTAGGCTCACTGTTTTCATAAAACAATAAAAAAATGGCTCACTGTGTATATAAAACAACATCAAATGGCTCACTATGTTTTTCAAAATTCATCCACTGTGTAACAAAAAATATGTGACAATTTTGTGGCTGTGTGTGGAGGAATTTGATTTTATTTTAACTTATTTGGAACAATCCTGGAGATCTCTCTTAGTTCAACCTTGTATCCCTGTGTTTTCACAATATCACTTCTGTTAAAACTTCTCTTTGACATCTCAAGATCCTCATGTTTTAATAGGTGGCAGATTCGGGCTAAACGGTGGCAGAAACTTGAACTTATCACTTGGAGTTTTAACTCTTGTTCAACACACAATCCCGATTTTCATTTATTCTTAAGATCCATTCATCAATGAGGAAAATATGGAGTTAATGCTTACTTGTACTCTCCATGAGATTTCTGCAATTTGTTGGATTGTTTGATCAACACAACGAACAAATATCTTGGCTTCAAATATCCGTTAACATAAATGCGCCCTCTTCTTATTTCTTCATACCTCCTTTGGTATTTCTTATGTTGTTCCTTCTTGCCTTAAGTTTCTTTGTTTCCTTCACAACCTCTTCTGTGTTTTCTTCAACAATTTTTTCTTTCACGAGGTGTTTGAACGTGTGCCTATGGTTTGCACAGCATCGACTTACTTTCTCTCAGCCTGGTAATAGTTGTGATGGTGAAAGAAGAATGCAAAGCAAAGGTCTATTAGTTTTAACTGGCGTAGGCTTTAATATTTTCACAGGGTTTGATTTACATCATAGCACTGTGTTTTTTAATATATGTTGATTGTTTCTCATGTCGACCCTTGACTTGGATGCCTTTGTGGCTTTGTTCCTTTGTTTTCCATGTCATCCTTTCTCCATGGTGTCTGCATACGTCTTGTCACCATAGCCCACATTCTCTGCCACTTTAACTTTTATTCATAGCCACCTTCATTGCTTTACATACTCACACCTTAATCAATATGCATCATAATTCATTTTTTTCATTGCATTATTTTTTCATTTCATAATTATGTTTTGTCATTTTCATTTTTCACCCATTCCATACCTTAGCTTTTTATCATATGATATATATTTTCATATTGCACTTGTAGCTTAGGTTGCAATCTTTTTATTGTTTAATTTAATTTTAAAATTACCCTAGAATGGTCATTTTTAAAATTAAATTTCTATTATGACACTAATCTTTCTTGTTTTGTAGGTCAACAATAACTTGAATATTGAACCTTTAGTTATTGATCCATATGCTTAAGAAAATGATTAATATTATTGTGATGGTTAATATATGAGGGTAAATCTAGGAAAGGGGTAATGAATAGGGATAGGATTATAATGAATATGACTATGATGGGTAGGATAATGAAGGTAGTGTTTTGAAATGTAGGTAGGATATAGGTAAAATGTAATGGAATGTATATCAAGCTAAATTTGCCTTGACAATTTCTAGAAAAAATTTTAAAAATCGATATTTTTAGAGAAAAATATTTCACTTACTGTACTTCTACTCCCATAAAATACTTGATGTCAATATTATTTGATAATGTCCTCTAGTAAAAAATATTGATTGATGATTGGCGATGTCACAATGATGGCTCTTCCAAGATATATTGAAATGTCGAGACTTATTTCTTCTCTCATGTTTTCGCACCTGATATTGATTCAGGATCTTTGAATGTTAATGTTGTCACAAGTCCCTTCTGCAATTTTTAATTGATGTTTCAAGTCCCTTCTGACATGTACTTCAGGCTTGAATGTTGATTTTATTCACATCCCTTCTGTAGTGATATTATAAATAATGTTTCAAGTCCCTTCTGACATGTAATTTTCAACAATTTTTCAAGTTTCTTCTGTCATATAATTCAGGTCCCTTCTGCATAATATTTTCAATGATGTATCAGGTCCATTCTGTCATGTAATTTAGGTTCTTTCTGCAATACAAATGCTCAAACTATTTTCATATTTTTATTACGAACTTCCCCTTACTGATGTTAAGACTTGTCCTCAAGTCTTGCATGTCTTGGAGGTTTAACTCTGCAAAATCATACTGAAGTAGAAACAAAACAAAATATAGAATTTGTATTGTCCAAAACAAGTTGGTTTTCTGATATGAATTCGAGTTTGTATTGTGTCAGTTTCCTGGATTTTCACAACGAAACTCTTATATATATATATATATATATATATATATATATATATATATATATATATATATATACATATATATATATATTTTTCTTTTTAAGAGTAAGGAAGGCATATTATGTTGTTCCATTATTTCCATATCATTTTATGTTGAAATTATTTTCAAAAAATCCTCTTTATTGATAGGCTTATTTTAGACTTTAAGCCTATGTCCATTAACTAAAAATGAAATTGATGCTTCATCTATTGTTTTTATTTTCACTGCTCCATTTTCAAATATCTCTTCTATCTCATATGGCTCAAGCCAATGAGTTGTAAACTTTGCTTTGAAATCTTTAAACTTGGAGTCAAATAATAGTGCTCAGTCTTCCTTTTGAAAAAAATTATTCTTGATGAATCGATCATGCCATTTTATTCTTCGCTCTTACACTAGAGATGTATGCTCCATTTCCTGTTGTCTTATTTCATCCAGTTCATTTAATTGAATCACTCATTGTTGTGCTTCAGATAGTTCCATTCTCAATTATGTTGCAAGTTTATATGTATGTATTTTAAATTCTATGGGTAACAGGACTTCCTTACCATATACCAACTAATATGGATTGAATCCATTTGTGTTCTTCCATGTGATCTCGTATGCCCATAATGCATCTCTTAACTTTTCTGACCAGTCTTTTCTTTTCATCTGCACATTTTTTGTCATGATATTCTCCAAAACTTTGTTAGTGGACTCCACTTGTCCATTTGCTTGGGGATGGTACAAAGTATATTTTCTGTGTTTGATCTTGTACTTTTCTGTAAGTTCTCTTACAAACTTGGAGGTGAATTTTTCTCCCTGGTATGTAACAATTTGTCTCGGAACTCAAAACCTTACAAATATTTCTTCAAATATAAAAGAAACCAGTGTCTCTTCTATTTCTCTTACCACTACCTTTTCCTACACCCACTTAGTAACATAATCTGTACATACTATGATGTAATTATTTCTGTTTGATGGTGGGTTTATTGGTCCCACGGAGTCTAGAGCCCATTTCTCAAATGGTTCTATGGGTACTTGTGGATTTAATGGAATTCCAACTGATACCATAGGCCTTCCAGTTCTTTGGCAGCTGTCACATATCTTAACATAGGCTTTGGAATCCTTGAATATTGCTGGCCAGTAGTAGCCAAGTTTTAGCACTTTATATGTCATATTATTTTGTGAAAAATGACCACCTCATTGCTCTTCATGACATGCTTTCAAAACATGTAGAATATCATCTTCTCTAACACATTTTCTTATTATTAGATCAAAACTAATATAAAAGAGGTCACCATTGACCCAACTATATCTAGCACTTTCTCTAATTATATTTCTTTTTTGTTTATTTGTGTTATGGGATGGTAATATTCCAGATGAGAAATAGTTGGCTACATCTAAAAACCATGGATTTTCAATAGTTATAGCAAATAGATGTTTATATAGGACAAAGTGAATGAAGCCTTGATAGAAATTCTGCTATTTTATTATCTTTACCTGGTAGATCTTGTACAGTGATGTTAAATTCTTTCATCAATAACAACCATCTAGTAATTCTTCCATTTGTAATTGATTTTTCCATTAAGTATCTTATGGCTAAATGATCAGTGTGAATGAATACTTGATAACCTGTTATGTAATGCATAAACTTATTCATTGCATGCACTACAACTAACATTTCTTTTTCTATAACTGTATAGTTCAATTCTGTCGGTGTTAAATTTTTTCTTATGAAGTATATGGCATAATTAAACTTGTTTTTTTTTTGTCCAAGTGATGCTCCTATAGCTGTGTCAGATGCATCAGTAGATATATGATATGGAAATGACCAATTTGGTCCTCGAAGAATGGGTGAAATTGACAATTTTTCTTTTAATATTTCAAATGCATTTTGAAAATTATTTTTCCATTGGAATTCAACATCTTTTGCAAGTAACTTGAATAGAGGTAGAGCTATTTTACTGAAATTTTGAATAAATATCCTATAATAGCCTGCATATCCCAATAAAATTCTTACTTCCTTTTGTGTTGTGGGTGGCATTAAATTCACACTAACTTGTATTTTTGTTGGGTCCACCTTGATTCCCGAAGAAGAAATATGATGTCCCAACACTATCCCCTCAGTTAACATCATAAATCATTTTTCATTACTAAGAGATAGATTTGTCTCTATGCATCTTTTCAAAACTTTTTCAAGATTTTTTAAATAATCATCAAATGTTCCGCCATATATAGTGAAATCATCCATGTAGACCTCTACACATTCATGGAATAGATCAGCAAAGATTGCAAGGACTGCTCTCTGAAAAGTAGCAGGTACATTACATAACCCAAAGGGAAAAACATTATATGCATATGTTCCCCATGGAAAATTAAATGTTGTTTTATCTTGGTCTTCCAATGCTATATTAATCTGATTGTATCCGCTAAATCCATCAAGAAAAGAAAATAATTTCTTCCCAGCTAATGAATCTAGTACTTGATTAATAAATGGTAAAGGGAAATGATCTTTTAATGTGGCTTTTTTGAGCTCCTTATAGTCTACACATATTCTCCACTTTCCATTTTTCTTAGGCACCACGACTAAGGGAGAAGCCCATTAACTATCAGAAATAGGATAGATGAACCCAACTTGTAACAATTTCTGCAATTCTTCTTTCACTATTTCCTTCATCATAGGATTCATTCTTCTTTTGCAGTTGTCTCACTGGTTTGATATAATCATCAGTGTAAATGTGGTGAATACATGTCTTTGCATGAATCCCCTGCATGTCTATGTAATACCAGGAAAAGTCTTTTGAATATTTCTGTAACAATGCTATTACCTCTTGTTCTTGTGGCGATTGTAAGTTATTACCAATATTCAAATTCCTTCCAGGACTAATTTCGATGATTTTACTCTGTGAATTGGTAAATGAGTTAACAGGAAAAATACTTTCAAATGAATTTTTCAGTGATTGAATAGTATAGTTTTCCTGGAAACACTGATTTAAAATATGACTTGCAGCTTCATATTGTGTTATTCTAAGCTGCTCCGAAATATCAGGTTCGAAGATGAAAAGGTCTAATAGATCCTCATTTTCTTCTTCTTCTCTAAAATTATAGACTTGATTAATACTGAGAACGAATTGAGTTTCATGTTTTTCTTATCCATCAATCCATGATATTAAATAAGGATATTATGTTGGAGGATAGAGTGTAACATGTTTCCTTTCATCCCCATGTGAATTAATCATACTTCCCGATATGCATCCAATGAAAGCATCTGTTGTGGCTAACCATGGTTTACCTAGAATTAAAGGATGGCCTCCTAAATTTTTTTTTGGTTGCAAAATGAGGAAGTCTATAGGATA
Source organism: Pinus albicaulis (assembly GCA_034641835.2). Taxonomy (NCBI): domain Eukaryota; kingdom Viridiplantae; phylum Streptophyta; class Pinopsida; order Pinales; family Pinaceae; genus Pinus; species Pinus albicaulis. Next base: position 697,455,229 of record CM076577.1, on the reverse strand, counting down.
CTCCCATGAATCCAAAGATACAATGATATCTTCTAATATTCCTTCCGGTACAACTTTAGATATGTCTGCAAGCTCTAAAATTGTAGTAGTAGGTTTAATATTGTTCAAGTTCAAATGTTTCATAGTCTCTGTAGCCATAACATTTATAGCTACTCCAAAATCTATTAAAGTGTTTGGAAATGAAAAACTATTGATCGATATGGTAACCATAGGGATCCCAGGATCAATATATTTTTCAATTGTTGTTTTTGTAGACATGAGACTAGCTAATCTACCAGTGACCTGGATTGTGGGTGGATCTCTTTTCCTTCTACATTTTTTATTGATGAATAACTCCTTTATTGTTTTTGCATAAATTGGAATAACTTTTGTTTCTTGTAACAAAGGAATTTTGACATAAGTATTCTTCAATTCATCCAAAATATCAAATTCAGGCATAGACATTGGAATTTTCTATTGTACAAACCTCTCTGGATAGGGTGGTGTTTGAGTCATAATAGATTTTCCTCTCTTAATTTGATTTTCTGGTTGAGATTTTTGAGTTTTTTCTCCTTGTTCAATTTGATCTTCTACGATTGGGGAAGAATATTTGTGTAACACTTTCCCAGACCTTAAGTGGACATCTTGTATGGGAAGAATAGAATATGTAGGAAAGTGTGTTGCTTCTTCCACATTATATGCTGGTTTATCCATTTTGTTACCTCAATTAGCTATTGGTTGAGCTGGAAATTGTGTTGGTCTAGGAGGTGGCTGGTTAGAAGGCAGTTGAAGTTACTGAGTTTGAGTTAGCATTAGTGCAGGATTTTCTGGTGGAAATAGCATTGGTTGAGGATGTTGCTGGAATTGTTGGTATTGGAATGCTTGTTGAGGGTATGGTTGTTGGTATGGATGTTTCTATTGATATTGTTGAAGGTACATTTTTTGAGGTGGCTAGTTTCCATAACTATATCTTCTCCAACCTTGTGTAGGTTGGTTTTGATATTGTTGCGGGGGCCAAGCCTGCCATGGCGTTCGAGTATTCCATGAATTATGAGTAGTATACTGATAATTCTGGGGATTTTGTTGAGGTAATTTTTGAGGCATCCTTGGTTTCCAAGGTCTCTTTGGTGCTATATATTAAACAGAATCTATCCCTTGTACTTCTTCCATTTGAAATTCTTTCAATTTTGGATAGTTTTCAGTTGCATGATTCTTTGTTCAAAGTCCACACACTTTTATACCTTCCAAAGGACATTATCGAAGTGGATGTTTCTTCCTACACTTTGAATAAAATATTGCTAAGATTTTGTCTTGTTCTTATTTCTTCTTCTTTGCCTTTAAGACATCAAATTATGTTCCCAAAGTGCTTAAAATATCAGTTTTAAAATTTCTAGTAAACTTCCTATTTCTACTCTTGTTACTCCACTTGATGCATATTTGGAAGCTCTTGATGTGACATCCCTTTTTCCACTTTTTGATCTTCCCCTAGAATATTTTTGACAAAGTTCAGCAATTTCATCAAAGGGTAGGTTTGAGATATCTCCTTTTCCCATCACATTGATAATATCTACGTATTCATCTCTAATACCCTTAAGAAAAATTGTGTGGATGGTATCGGGATTCAGAGAATGTTGTTTGGATTCTTGTAGTTTGTAAAGAAATCTCTCTAAATACTCCTCCAAACTTTCATCTTCTTGTTGTTTCATTCTAAAAATATGTTCTTTTGAGTCTCTATCCCTGCAGTACGCTTGATACTTTTTACGAAAAATTCTCTTCATATCATCCCAAGAAGTAATGGTATGTTATCCTAAACCCATAAACCATTTTAATGTTGATGCTTTCAAAGTAGCAGGAAAGAGATGAAGCTTGTGTGTGTCATCTATTGACCCATAAGTTCTACATAAGATATCAAATTCGAACATAAGTGAGTCAGGATCTTCTGTTGGAATTCCATAAAAGTTGGGAAATACAGAAGGTGGAATGTTTTTCATTTTCACTTCTTCTCCTAGTATTTACCTTATGCCTAATATTGGGAAGCCAAAAGTAGCTTCCTGATCATTATCATTTTCTTGTTCATTATCATGTAGTCTTTTGTTTTCATTTTCTCTTTTTTCTTCTTCCTCTCTTCTTCTTTGTGCTTCTATTCTTCTGTCTTCCTCCCTCTTTCTCTCCCTCTTTCTCTCTACTTCTAATCTCCTTTCTTCCTCTCTTTATATTTTCCATTCTTTCTGTTGTCTCTCATACTCAAGTCTCTGTTCATGATTCATAAGTGGCATATTAGACCCTTCTCCTTCTTCAATCATTTATTGTTTAGAAATTTTAATGTTTCAATATGAGGTTGATTTGGTGTTTTCTAAACTCTCTTAATTTGTTAAAGGATAGGTTGTTCTAATTGTTCAACAATTGGTTTTCTTGTTTCCTTTTGTCTTCCTATGAAAGGAGTTTCTTTTGGTGATTGTTTTTTTTTACCTCCAAGGCCAACAAGGTTTGTCTTTCAATTAGAGTTAATATCTATCCTGATCTTTGTTTTTCCTCTAAATCCTCTAGAGTAGGTCTCCTAGCAACTGGTGTTGTTAGTCCTGATGGTCCTGCCCCTATGGATGATTGGATTTTTGGGGTTTTTTTTTAATGAATATACCTTTATGATTTCTATCTCTAGGCATAAAGAAACATAAATTAAAAGAAAAACTATGTTTTTGTTGTTTTTTATGTTTTTTTAATCTTCCTATTTGACTAATTTGAAATATTCTTCCCCAGCAACGGTGCCAAAAATGTTGGGTCTATTTACTGGGTAAACTAGCACAAGTATTTTATTATCAATCCGGGTTTGTAAAACTTGGAAGCATGTCCAAAATATATTGAATTCAACTAAAGTCAATTTTAGAAGATGAATTACTGAATTTAAAGGAAATGCATATTACGAATATAAAAATTAACTAATAAATTCTAATTCAATATGCAATAAGCAGAAGAAGAGGCTCCTAACTTAGGAGAACCAGGATGATCTTCTCTACAATACTACTTCATGAACAGAAATCAAAATCACTAATGAATAATAGCTCAATATGCCTAAAATAATGATATAAGAGGCTCCTAACTAAGGATTTCATTGATGTCCTTATTTATAAATTAATTCATCATTAATTCCATTGTAAGAAAACTAGAATTTTAGAAAATCACTTTAAACAAAAGCAAGAAAGATGAATTCTAGTTTCTATTCTCTGATCAGATAGAAGGATAGCTTAACTTAAACACTGGTTTGACCCTTCATATGTAGATTAGAATTTAGATTAAGATTCATCATCAAACACAACATATCATCATGCATCTAATTAACTGATTAAACATGAATAAAAACTAGTTCATGAAATTTCAACTAAATTAACCAGAAATTGCGATTAGCTCAGTGTGGGGACCCTCCACCCTTGCCTAGCACACCGAAAATAATTCTCAGCTACTAAAACTCAATCAATCATTCAAAATATAGAATATCAAAAAGAAGATATAATTTTTTCTTCAATTAACTCTCAAATTTTAGAAATATCAAAGTGAAATCATACAAATTCTACATGTTCATGCCTTCAATGTTCTTGGCTGAAATAGAAAATTATGAAAAAAACTTGACTAAAATGTCTCTAAAATCCATTTCTATCCTTATCCCATATATCGTGGTAAATTTCATTCATCTAATCACTCAAAATCTGGAAAATCCCATAAAATACTAAATTTGGTCTATTTCCTAAGGATTTCCTGAATGACAGGTCCTGTTTGACCAGCTTTGACCGGGCTTGTTTTGGCTCGGTTTGACCGAACCAATAGGTACACGTCCATCCTTAGTTCCCAATATTTCTAAATATGTGCCCAGATTGTGCACAGGTGTCCTTCTAGTATGACTTCAATGAAGCCATTAGAAGAATTTTTAGTCGTGTCCAAAAATGCACTTAAAATCCATTTTTTGTAAAAATATCTAAAAATTGAAAAACATAATTTATATATCTGAATATGCATAAATTGGTCAAAATAGAGTGTATATGGATGGTATATGGATGGATAGAATGGAAATTAAGAGTATTTAATTAAGAAAAATTGGATCAGAAACGAGGGCCAACATATGGCTATCCCCGTGTTTTTACTTTTAAATGAATGCACAATGTATCTATGGTCAAATAGATTGTATTGGAACTAATGATGTAGAGGATAATTGATTCTTAGTGATTCTCATATAATTATGAGACCCCTTTGCTCTGTTATGTTCTTTATACATGTAGATTTCATGTTTGTGACATGTTTGACGAAATTCCTGTCATGGCTAATAGGGGTCCAGTTTAGTTCTCATGGATGTTTTTGTAAATATATCACTATTTGGTCATTATAATTTATATCTAAACTTGTCATGAAGTTTTGGGCAGTGCATTGGGTCCTGGGCCTTAAAAAGTGGCTCAAATCCCAAGGACGTTGGCAAATTAGTCCCTAGACACTAGCATATGGGCTTATGTATGCATCCAGACCCTCATGTATGCTGGCTTCTAGGCATGTGCATGCATCCCGTGGCCCAAAGGCTAAAAAGGTTAGTGGGACCCAGGGGTGGTGTTGGAATGGGTTTGGTGCACGTATGTACGAAATCACACCAACTTAAGGGTTGTGGTCTACCCACTTAAGTTATTAGTAACAAGTAGAAAAATAAGTGGAGTCAAGCAAGTTAGTGGAACAAGATAGAATCATAAGCATACTAGATAGAGTAATAGAATGCATATATAAACTAAAACTAAACTAAAAACTAAAACAAATAAACATGAGCTCTGAAAAGAGTCAAACGACAACAATAATACGAATAGTGGCTCTTGGCCCCTCTTATCGAGCGCTGGTAGGAATAAGAGTGAAACTTTACCCTCTTGCCAAAGGGCCCATAGAACATGGGTTCTAAGTCCTGATGCAAGGATTTTTTTATCCCAAGCTTGCCTCGGTGCAGTCTCCCTCTCTCTCTACTATGGTGGAATTAACTCATTGGATGGTCAACAATTGAGTCCCCTTTATCTTCAGCTCCGGATCACACACTACTGGTATTTCTTGGGAAATTCTGACCAACATAACAATGTGTTCACCCATTCTTCATCTCATGGTGGCCTTATATATGAGATTTCAAATCATCCTTCCCTCTCTTGGTACATTATGGATGGTGACCCAAGAGAGGGGTACGATTCCTCTTTGCGCTCCAAATATTACATTGTGTGCTCACTTGATGTTCAAGGAGGCATTGGTGGTTGTCCTTAGGCGGCTTCAAGTGAGGAATCAATTTTCCTTTGCTTTGTGTGGTCCCAGAAAGCCACATTTTTCCATTCCTAGGATTGCGTGCATTTCCAACCATAAGGCACACAAAGGCGCTCTTCACGAAGGATAATGCGCACAAAATCATTTAGGACTTGTTCAAATTTTCATTTTTCCTCGGACCTTAGATATTTTAAAATACTTTCTAGATTCTATAATGTCTTCCAGCCATGTAAATCTTTCTACTTGACATTAGATAATGTCGTCTTCTGTTGTACGATTTTGTAGTTTTAACGGTTGCCCCGTAATGTGTGAGCTCTAGGAAGAACTGTATAGCTGAAATAAATTATAGTTTCTTTTATGTATATCCTGCGTAGAGAGACTCGAGAGACCTGCGTGAAGCTTGGAATTGAAAACACCATGCACTGGTTCCAAGAATGACCGTGTCCTAAAGGACCCCTGTAAGCAAATATAATACAATAAATATACAAATTTTCTATGAGGCAGGCATGTCCCATGCTCATGATGCTGTGGCTAGTTAAACAAATCTATTTGACAAATATATGTTATCGCTATATCACTGATATGGTAGTGATCCAGTGGTTACTGACGACGACTGCTGACGCCCTCAGGGGCGTTTTTTCTTTGACAATAGGTGGAATATGGTACCTATATGCGTAAACTCGGTATGGCATATAACTGCGCATTGTACGCATAGGTGTTGGCTGGGACCTTCCCGTGTAAGCATTGTTGAAAGAGATGCTTATAGAGGCACGAGTCTTCGACGAATTTGATCAAAGTGCAATGGTTGTAAGGTACGATACCATCTTGACATGAGAGATTTTGTTGTAGTCGAATTTCAGGAGGATCGATGACATCTATGGGAAATGATGTCTCCCATAGTGCAACTCGAGGATGCCCCTTTTTTGGAGAGGGGTAATCCAAGGTACTACTTCCTTTTTGGAAAATGGGTATTGGAGTCGACAAAAAGGAAGCCTCAACCAAACGAGGGGTCACCAACCTAAGGTATCGGTGCCCTGGATGTGATGGGTTTAACATAGGCATGTTGGTGAGGGGTGACTGAAAATTGATGATGGGGATTCAGTGGCCCAAGGTCGGAGTATACGAATCAGCTTCGCGACAGTCATAGTTATTTCTAATGGGGAAATCCCTAGAGTCAGTAGGGCTTCCAAGGTGGGTGTAAACCGGATATGAATTTCATGGTGGCTTGTGCATGCGGGTGTAATACTCCGACCAAGGGTGTTCAGGGACTGTTGCCATGGTAGAAAAATATGGATGGGAGGTGAAAGACATAGTGCACCATTCAAGGTCTTTGTACACTTACCAAAAGAATAAAATAATGGGGTTTGGTTTGTACAAAACACAAAGACGGGTACCCGAAAACATGAAAGTGTTCACTCATTGATGTTGTGAGGAAGGTGTTTTGTTGAGGGTGGGGGTTCCATTGGTTGGTCTCATGTGTGGGATTGATAAAGCGGATGAAAAAACATCGCAGATGGGATTGTGCTAGTGTAGGTATGGTGGGCCAAATGCGAGGTGCGGTAATGCACTTTTGATCTGCTTACACAACCTGATCGTCCGGGAAGGGGGTTTTAGCTTGTATTATAAACTTGACCTTATGCATGGTGAATGGATGGGCATGAGGTGCTTCTCGGACTAAAGTGGCATGGCCATGGCGTTTCTTTTGCTATGATATATGGTCTACTGTGGGTGATGAGCGCCATGGAGGGGAGGCTTTATCGACCAACGAGGATGTTTATCATGTGCAGGGTGAGGTGATGATAAACACGGTCAGATATGAGGACGCTATGGTTGATTTCTGATGGAGAAATGATGTCAAGATATGAAGAGTTGACTAGGACTCTATCATGGTAGTGGTAGAATGATGCCTGCTCTGTAACTTTTAGTAGATGGAATTTTGGATGGTTTGCGAGCTTTTCCTGCAAAAACAACTACCTCAAGTGAAAGAATCTTCTTTATCAAATATTATTGAAAGTCATGAGCTTTAAAAAAGAAGATGAGAGAGGGCATACCTGGCAGCGCTAAAAATTTAATTTTTTGGGAGTGCGATTATGTGGGATCGCCTCTTTTTGTTATGTAATGCTTATCACGGTGCATCTTACGGTTTGGTGAACGGACCTTCTAATCTCTCGTTATGGTTCTCCCAAGTTTTTGAAAAGCGTGATATATAGGTGAATATGGCCCTATTTCAATTCATTTGTACTTACTGAGTTTTTGAAAGGTCAGAAGCTTCTCTGTAGTAGTTCTTGTCGTTGCAGTCAACCTGAGTACCAGGGATTAGCGATACCATGCCCAGGTAACCTCCATGACGTCCTGCACTCTAATTTTTTTAGTTTGATTGTGTCGGGGTCCGTACAAACTGGATTTGTACGGATTCTAGATGTTTTTTCCTTAGATTGTGCGGGTGATCGAGGCAAAGGCGCACTTTATTTGTGTGTATTTTTAGGGGATAAGCACGCTAAAGCACTCTGTTCCCCTTCTTTGGTGCGCCTTAAGCACACCTGTGCAAAATACAGGCACGTGCTGAGTGCGCCTGTCTGAGGGACAGGCACGCAAAGCCGAGGCAAAAAAACATTTTGTTTTTTTTTCCTATTTTTGTGTTTTTTCTATACTGATGGGTACCTTTTTCGATGAGAGGTTATTGTGGAGGAACTGGGATTGGCCCAAGCTCCATACCGCACTGGCTTCTAATGCAGGAGTGTGCTGTCAGCTGGCGCAATGGGGGATCTTGGAGTTCTAGGAGAACGAGCTTCTTTGGTCGTAGGACCGATTACTATGCTACTTGATCCAACACTAGTGCAGGAGGCGCAACATGTCTGTGTTGCACGGGATGAACCTGGTCATCCGTTCCGAGACGGATGTGTACTTTGTGACCGGGTTACTTCCTCATGGTGAAGTGCTAAGGTATCCACTCCCTTCCGGGAGAGTGGATCTGGAGAGGTTTCAGAGGCGTCACTATGGTGGGGCACCTCTTACAGAGGGGTGCATCAACATTACATTCGTGACAGATTTGGTAGAGTGATGTGCTCTGGCAGTGATTGTATGACTTGCAGGGTCGTCGGCTCCGCATTGGGCATCAGGCCCGCAGGTTGGAGTACTGCGCCAGTTGAGGTCCGGGAATTTCTATGACTTTTCTCGCTTTTTCTATGACAGGATGGTGGCACAACACAACAAGGTCCATAGTGGATCGAAGTTGTTTATGTACGCCAGAATTTTGTGCAGCATTATGTACGAGAGGGTAGTGTTGTTGAGGCTAGTGGTGGCGGTGCCTCCTGGGGGGCCACGGGAGCCTCGTGTGACGAGGTGGGCTCTGATGATGCCACGAGGTGTCAGTGGCATGGTGGGTCGTTATTGGAACACCATGACAAAGGTCTAGTTTGAGGTGAACCCAAAAATGTTCTTGCCATTCCCATATGTGGGGATGGACTTCCGAGGGGATCCAGACATGGGTCTCCATTTTGGTTATGCTTGGGGGCCCACAAGTACGTTGTGTATGTTTTCTGCATTTATTTGAGTATATATGTACTTATGTGTTTTTCTAGTGACACTGACATAGTTTTATTTACTCTTGCAAATGTTGGCAAGGTGGGTCGCCTCGTTGCTCGGTTGGCTAGCCACGATCCTCTACAGCGACCTAGGGATGGTTAGGGAGGAGGTGCTACTGGAGTACCTGGTGGTGGTGTTGGCCTTTTAGGAGAGGGCAGCATCTCAGCTGTTGTCGAGGCTGCGGCCGAGCGGGCTCGTGCCGACGCAGCAGTGGCACGTGCAGATACGGCAGATGCTCGTATCGCGGAACTGAATGCTCGGGTGCCAATTCTAGAGGATGTCTGGGGTCGAGTGGACCACTTGACGCAGGGGATGCCCACTCGGGGATTTATGGATGACCTTGATGAGGTCTGGTTGGAAACTTTGATGGCCCGCGAGAGGGACTATCGGCATGTTTTACGTCGAGTGGCAGTCTCGGTGGTGACGGTAGCTCCAATGGTGGCACCGAGAGAAGTTGTGGGTCCAGATGCCCTTCCTGAGGGGGAACCACCCTAGAGTATACTTTTACATGGGGAAAGCACCATGTGGATGCTTCCCCTATTTTTGATGAATTTTTGTATCTTTGGGTTGTTCGTTGGGTCAGCGACACTATTTTTTGTACTCAGACATATACATTGTGATATATATATGCGATATATTTTTTGCAGCTCTACATGATGTGTTACATGTTTCGGTTTATGTATGATGTTACACTGATGGGTATCTATGTTTTTGGTTTTTATGTATGATGGTTTATTTGAGATGTATTCAAGTTTAGAATATTGTTGGATATGTGATCAGCTACTTAGTTTTGACTCCTTGGTACATGTGCAAATGTGATATACTCAAATTGTCTTCTTAATCTTTTTGCATGCAAATATTTTCTAAACAAATGTGTATCTCTAGTCTCAAATGTTTGGTTTAATTGCGACACTACTAGCTATGAATCGAGGTAGACATGCATATGGCATATGGACTGATGGAGGTCGTCGCACATAAGTCTGATGAGGGCATCATATTCTTCTTGATTGTTTGTTGTTGAACCGATGCACACACCATTTTAGCAGAGTGGCAATCAGGCAGGATGGTAGATGACCCAGGCAGCTATGACTATAATTTGAGACCATCTTGATGCTCCATCAGAAAATCCGAAATAGGGTTCAAGTTGGTGATACATGGTGGCACTTTGATGGCTTTTAAATAAGTCTTTTGTTCAAAAACTAATAGTGGTTGGGGTTGTGTACGTTCACTCTAGGGAAGGGCCGCTTTGGCCCTTATGGGTAGAATTTCTTGAGGTAAAGGCCATTAACAGGGTTGCTGAGGCATGTCCCATCCAGTTCCGTCAAGATGTATGCCCCCTGTCAGAGGAAATTTTTGATGATGTATGGTCATTTCCACAAGGTTTTGAACTTTCCTGGCCCTAGGGCTTCTTTTTTGACATCATAGCAGAGGACTAGCTCTCCCTCAGTGAATGAGTGAGGGATGATGTGGCGTTCAAATGATTCTTTTACCCTTTTCTTGTGGGCCTCATTGTGTTGCAGCGACTATCGTCGACTTTTGTCGACAAGCTCTAGTTTTACTAGGCGTTGTTCGAGAGGCTGGGTATCATCAAGGAGTTCGATGGCGGCATGCAAATTTGGGATCTTACAAAAATCAATGTAGAAGCGCAAGGTACCTTGATTTGTTTTTGCAATGGGAATACGGTGGAAATCCTGTGATGTGGGGGCAGCTGAAATCCAATTTCCGATATGTGATGATACACATCCTATATGGTGGATTGTGCCATCGACATTCGGTGGGGGAAGAATCTTCGTAATGGGATTATACGTAAGAGCAAGGTTGGGTTCCCTGCTAGGATGGTCAATTTCCTGTAGGTGGAAATTGTGTCTACCACAGAGGTACCAGAATGTTTCCATTAGCGGGCATACCTCTGGTGTGTGATTTTGGCTAGTGCAAATAGTGCATGGTATCACAGTGCCAACGAAGTAGATTTAATGGGAATCAACGCTACTCGACGTCCCAAATGTGAACACTTGGAAAGGATCTGTCGTAGAAGAGGTTATCTTCTTCTTCCATTTCCATGTTATTGGCTTAGGTGTGTCTGACCCTTTGAGGGAGTGTAGACTCAATGTTGCTCTTGTCGCCTTCAGCTTGGGGAGGTGTACAGAATTGATTTTATGGTGAAAGTGTGAAAAAATCCAGCAATAGGTGTGGGTAATATTCTCTTGATTGGAGATAATTTTTTGAGGGAGAGGAGAGACTATGTGAAAAAATTTTGCAAGGGGCTTTAGTTCTCTGCACTGGTTGACTCAGTGATCATTCAGGTCGCATAGTCCGCATGTTATCCTTGGCTTATCCTAGGTTATTTTTGGTTGGTGTATCATCTTGGTTCTCCCACTAAGCCCCTGTGGGGGTAGGGTTGTTGACCCAATGGTGTACATTTATACCACTTACGGAGGTCATCTTCCCTCTTCTCTATGGTATGAATCATGTCGATGGTAGGATGAAGTTGCAAGGCATAAGTGCAGTGTCGCTCGTAATGGTTGCCTTGATATATTAGGCAAAATATCCTTGATATGGGGGTTCTGTCATACTCAGTTTGATGTCTGACAGGGAACCAACATCGTAACGTTGCTAAATCAGGACAAGTGGTGACTGCATGATTGGGCGTTTTGAATAACGTGTGTGCTAGTCTTTTCTGTAGAGATTGGTTGAGGGTAAATAAGGGTTCCCTAATTGGTCACTTTTTGACTGACAAGAACATGATGGATATTCTCGTCACATATTCTTGGGTTGTGGAGATTTCCGTGGACTCCGCATCCATGTCATCTTCTTCAGAGAGGTGGACTATGGCTGAGCGTAAACTAGCGAGGGCTAGGCAGAATCGGGGGATATAGTGACAATTCTCCAAAAGGTGACTGTCGGCACATAACGGACATGTGAATTGTGTTTCCCGCAATACGACGCAGTAAACCCTTTCTATAGGATACCATCTATGGATGAGTTCCAGGGCTGCACACTCTTCGATAAAGTGACCACGTACATCGCACATTTTGTGACGTATAACAGGAGGGGGCATGACTGGGGGTCTTTCTTGTGCCCTTCGTTGTTCTTGTAGGTATAGGATGGTATGAGGTTCATTTTTGGATGCCTAGGTGGGGGATCCTCTTGATAGGATCTCTTGATGGCGTGTAAGGCATCCCTATATCATGGGATCTCTGGGAAATTATGGGTATAGTGCCTATAGTTTTTGTAGAGAGCGCATGCATGATTGGTATGCAGTGCTTTTCCTTTACCTTTGGTGGTAGGTTCCTTTTACGGGAATGCGACGTCACAATATGTGTCTGAGATCCAAGGAGTGGTTTTAATTCATCTAGTTCCAGACAGATATAGGTAGGGTGGCCTATTACGTCGCATATGGCATAGATTGGTGATTCCCGTTGTATGGCAGGGGTCACCATCTTCTTTCCTCTCTTCTTGTATTTCTTGGCTCTGATCACCAGTTTTTCAATGGTAATTTCCCTTACAGGGGCAGTTTCGGTCGTTTCGGGAATGAGTGGGGCCTCCTCAGGACTGAGGGGCTTCAATCCTGTGGCAGTGACATCGGTGGCTCTTGTTCTAGTTGGGGTAATGAGGTACCAAACTAGTATTTCCAATGATATTTTTGGTAATACCAGTGTTGCCAAAACCTGCTGGGAGACGAAACCAGCTGGGGGGTAAAGGAAAGGGGTTTGGGAGACGGTGTAGGCTAGAGAGGTTGTTGTGGCCGATGACTTAGTGCCATTAATACTTGTGTTTGTGTCATGACTAGCTTCAGCGCTTGATGTGGACATCATGCACACCGAAGCCCCTATGACATCGGGTGATGACTCAGGGATAATGGGTGGATCTCCTAGGAATTACCCTAGAATGGACGACAGTTTGAACTGGCCTTGGCCATATTCTTGGTACCATGAAAGAGAATCCGAGGATGTATCTACATAGGGTAGAATTATATCAGTGTTTATTAGGGGTCGCTTCTCACTATGCGTCAATTGGTCTACAACAATGATGCGGTCCTCGTGGTAGAACATCATGATGCGAAAGAAGGTGGAGGCTATGGCAGACATGCCGTACATATAACTCTGCCCAAGGAGTATATTGTAGTCTAGGTGAGCGTCTAAGACTTAAATATCTATGTGGACTATCTTTCTGGTTAATCAGACCAGGACGTTTTGGTAGAGGTCGATCGGGGTTGATGGATGACCATCATATGCTCTAAGCGTAATGACTGAGGGTTTTAGTTCGGGAGACCCTAACTTCTGCCAAAATTTTTTGGACATGATACACATGGATGCACCCTCGTCTATGACACATCAATTAATTGTAATATTTTGGATTGACACTGGTATCTGGAAGGCGACCATGGAAGGAATCCTAGGGGTGGCTTTGTCTAAGTCAAAAACCATTAGGCGTGTATCTGCATCGTCGATAGCTCCTAAAGCGGAAAGTAGGGATTTTAGTTGTTTTGGGCATGACTACAATAATTCCAAAACTGACATAGTAGTGGGATATTGTGCTAAATCATCCATGATACTATAATTATGGGTCGCTTTGGAGTAGTTTCCTACTCGCCTATTGGGTCCTTTTTGCCATTGTTGGCAATGGTTTTATAGGCATCTTTGAAATGGTCAAAGGTGCAGTCAGTGCACTAGTACTTACCCTTGACGTATTGGTGTCTAGTGGGGTGTCGTAATTGTGATTCCATGTTTTAAAAAACATCTCTTTGCCAGTCATGTAGATTTCATGGCTTCTTTTCCCAGAGTCGTCTATATTTTGTTGTTGAGTGCTTATCGGTCCTTGATGGGGGAAAGGTTCTTGCATCACAACTAGTTGTTGGGAAGATCCTCCTTTCCCTCGATTACTCTGTAGCTTCTTCAGCTCAGGGAGATTGGGATAGTGGTGAGTATAGTGGCCATACTCACCACATATCAAACAAGAATGGTTTGTTTGAAGAGGTGGCCTTTTGCTCTGCCATTGGGCATTTCTTAGCTCCTGATTCTAATTCCGGTTGGAGTTTCCTCTAGCCTGGGATCGCGGTGGGCATTGCTGGTTGTTGCCCCCTTTTCCAGGGTTCCCTTTTGGCTTTTTTTTATTTTTCCTTCACCACATTAGGAGGGTAGTTCTCCTAGTTGTATTGGTTTGGTTGGTTTTGGGACGGCTACACAAATTTCACCTATGCATTGGTCTACATAGGTTGGTCTTGTGCTAGGGACTGAGAATAACGTGGTCCCTGGTTTGCACCTAGTTGTTGGAGGGGAGCTCTTCCGTCAGTGTTTCTTTCTACGTATTGGGTCCCCTGAGCTGGAGGATAAGATCCTCCCTGGTGATACACTGATGCCTTATTGGTAAAATTTTTCTAAGGCATATGATGACTTTGAAAACTAGGTTGGGGTACATTCTGGGTAGAACTATATGCATAATTGAGGTTTTAACTACTGTTGCCTAGGTATCCTTGGGTCAATGACCCAATTAGTCTATCTGCAGAGTTCGACATGCCTGGAAATTCTTGATAAGTTTCCAGGTGTGGGGTGTTAGGCAGGATGTTGTAAATGTATCTTGACTGTGTATAAAGCAGTTCAAGTTGTTGGGATTTGTTGATGGTGTCCTCTTCGAATGTGGGCCTTTTCTGTCTATGCAACATCATTTGAAATATTTTCCGTAAGAGTTTTTCAGGAACAAATATAAAAGAACCCGATCATCGAGTTTAGCTTTACATAAACTACGACGCCACCTCCACTCATGGAGATGGTCTGAGATATGGACGGCGAGGGTTTGTCTAAAATGAGTCAGTAATTCCATTCCAGAATCATGGTGAATGGGTAACTGAAAATATATTAGGAACATAGTGGCGAGGGCGCCAAAGGTTCCATGTGAAGCTGAGGGTTGCTCCATGTACCACTTCGCGGCTACTCTAGTCAGAGTGTGTTGTAATAGTCTCAATCGAATAGTGTCTTCAATGATATTGTTCGATGAGCACCACAGGTGGAAGGTCATGACATGATTACCTGGGTCTTCCGCTTGCTTTCCTTCAAACTTTGGAATATCTGAAGGGAGCTTCATGGGCATGGGAGGCCATGTAGGGTTGTGTGCGATGGGGTCAACCGTCATTCGTTAGCTTAGTTAAATTAGGTAGATTCAACGAAGCTAAGAAATGTGACTGAGAGTTTGACGCCATTGCAGTGTGAAAAAACAGAAAGTTCTGGTTAGGAGGAGGGTTGGTCTATGACGTACCCTATTGTTTATTCGGCTAGCTTCCCGAATGGGGCGCACTTCTCTTCCCCCTAGGGGTTGTGGGAGGATTGATTTGTGGTGTGGTGTTGGGATACCGACTAGGGTTCCCAACTAAGGATGCCCCATTAAGGGATGAACCAATAATTGTGGCAGTGTTTTGTCTTTGATGTGTAAACGACGAAAGACCTGGAACCCCTCCTGGTAATGGGGGTAGGTCCAAAAGACGCCTAGATTTACAAGGTCCCATTGGGTCCATTCTGGTGTCGACCAGGTTTGGTTTTGGAAAAATTTGAGAGGATAGAGTCTATGATCAACAAAACATTCTTGTCACATACATAAAACAAAGTGAAAATAAAATAAATTCTCCCTTTAAATTATTATATGTGATCAAGCAATCAAAAAAGTGGTTTTTTTTTTGTTTGTGTATCATACTCAAAATTATAAAAGACCTATTCATCCACACACACTTAAATGTAACTGGGCCTTGAGAAGATATCTTGCGAGTGCTGACACAACGTCCCGTAAGAGCTTGCGACACCCCCAGTCGACCGAAGAAAATCCACCAAGGTAAGGGTAGAGGGTCCGACGCTTGCTTGCACCGTCACCTATAGGGATAGGATGCCCTATTTTTGGTCATTAATTACCACCATCCCACGTGAGTGTTTAAGTCTTTGGCTTCTTGGTAAGTCAACTAAGAGTACCGAGTATTAGCCAAGTCATGTAGCCTTGACTGATACCTGCTCGCACTGCGCCTAAGCCTAACCCCCTCTGAAACGGGTCTCTGTTGTGCTCGGGTTTTCTTTTCTGTGGGCTAATAGGTGGATTTGAAGCTCCCTAAATAGAAAAATTCTATGTTTCAAGATGAATAATGATCAACTAGGCTTATTGGATGCCTACCCCCTTGATCCTAACTTAAGCTATAAATTATTTTGTGGCCCCTATGGGGAGAATTTAGTGAGTTTGGTTAAGTTAGTTTTAGGTGTCTTTGCTTCGCTTAGTGAGTAGATGTGTGTGAGCATAAAGTGGAAAAGCACATAGTTTGAACATGTGGATATTCGATGATCCTTTACAAAATTCCCTATTTAAACTATGTTGTATTGTTCCTTTCTCAAAAGAAAAACATGTGCAGATTATGGGTCGCTTTCTATTTTTCCTAGCTAATCTATGTGATCAACTATAGGGAGATGGCGAGTTGTGAATAGGGAGCGTTCATATGCTTACCTAGGATCACTAGAGGGTGCAAAGGTAGCAGAGATTACTTTCTCTTCTATAAACAATTCAATCCTAGTCCTGAAAATCCTAGTGCAAAAATTGAACCAAACTAAAACTTTTACACTAGAAAAAATAAAACTAGCTATGCATGCGTGGTCTTGGGCCACTTACTTCGGTTATTTATCTAGGTGTGTTAGTACGAAAATTTTCAAAACATAATTTTTTTTCGGAATGCAAGTTATTTTTCCCCCCTACTTAAACTATGTGTGAACTTTCCAAAAATCAACTTGAAATAAAAATGACACTAAACCTACAAAAGGCAGCTAAGAGTGAGCTTTAGTAAGTTGTGGGGTACCACAACTAGTGCTGGCAGGTGTATTAGGGGCTTCCAAGCACTTTACAAGCAGGAAAAGATAGAAACATGGGAGAAATTTTTCATTCTGTATTTTGCACACAAAAGGATGAAACATGTACAATGTCTGTGCGTGGTTTAGCTCTGAACGCGCACCTTAGGCACGTCTGTGGGACGAAAAAGAGCGCAAAGTCCTACAAAATAAATTTTTGGAGCTATTCTACTTCAACCTATCACTTGGGATGAGCTAGGGACAGCACGAGAAATCTGGGGAAATTCAGCTCCAATCCATAGCACAAACAGAGGTCTCCGTAAAAAAAAAAAAATGCACAACCACATAAACTTGGTAATAAACATTAGTGGAGTCAGCAATCTTGTTGGGATGGGTTTGGTGAATGTACGTATGAAATCACACCAACTTAAGGGGTGTGGTCTGCCCACTTACATTATTGGTAACAGGTAGAAAAAGAAGTGGAGTCAATAAAGTTAGTGGAACAAGCTAGAATCATAAGCATACTGGATAGAATAATAACATGCATAGATAAACTAAAACTAAAATAAAAAACTAAAAAAAATAAACACGAGCTCTTAAAAGAGTCAAACAACAACAATAATATGAATGGTGGCTCTTAGCCCCTCTTATTGAGCGTTGGTAGGAATAAGAGTGAAACTTTACCCTATTGCCAAAGGGCCCCTAGAACATGGGTTCTAAGTTCTGATGCAAGGATGTTTTTATCCCAAGCTTGCCTCCGTGTAGTCTCCCTCTCTCTCTAATGTGGTGGACTGAACTTATTGGATCGCCAACAATTGAGTCCCATCTATCTTCAGCTCTAGATCACACACTGTTGGTATTGCTTGGGCAATTACGGACAGCATAACAATGTTTTCACACATTCTTCATCTCATGGTGGCCTTATATAGGAGATTTCAAATCCTCCTTCCCTCCCTTGGTACATTATGGATGGTGACCCAAGAGAGGGGTATGATTCCTTTGTGTGCTCCAAATATTCCATTATTTTCTCACTTGATGTTTAAGGAGGCGTTGGTGGCTCTCCTTAGGCAGCTTCAAGTGAGGAATCACTTGTCCTTTGCTTTGTGTGGTCTAAAAAAGTGATATTTTTCCATTCCCAGGATTGCACGCATTTCTGGCCATAACGTGCGCAAAGGCACTCTTCATGAAGGATAATGCACGCAAAAGAATTTAGGACTTGTTCAAATTTGATTTTTCCTCAACCATAGAGATTTTTAAATACTTTCCAAATTCTGTAATGTCTTCCAGCCCTGTAAATCCTTCTGCTTGATAGTAGATAATGTCAACTTCTGTTGTACGATTTTCTCATGTTAATAGGTGGGATGTCTGAAAGGTTGGCTTGGCTCCTAGTGGTGTTATTATTGATGCACAAAGGTTTGTATGATAGGTTTTTGTTGATTCCACTTCATTAAGGTCACCTAGGAGGTTGATTTTGATCATAGTAGCCTCTCATCGCATGTTTACCCTAGTTGGTTGGTTACTTGGGTAGATGTGGGAAGAGGGTGTTACAAGCTCTGAACAAGACTTATTCAAATTCCTCCTCTGCTTAAGACCCTATTTCCTTGCGAAATTCTTGAGGAAATTAGACCCCTATTATTTATGAATTCCCTCCAAAATTCTTGTGCAATTCCCAAGGTTGATCATCTAGCTACAAGAAACACCTGTACACTGAAGACTAGTCTACAACTGATGTTACACTGCCTTGGAATATCCACCATAGTTTGGGAACTCGAATTCTCTACATTCAATAACTATTTTTGGATGATTAATAAATTAATTGGATGATCACTAAATTATATTGTTGTCCCATTGTTATCTGGACATGTTCCTCCAACATTTATAACTAGTTTTGACTGAAAACAACGTGAAATAATTTACCTTGATTGCTAAAAATTAGCAATCACACATGCTTAACTAAAATCCAAGCCCTGTAACTTGAATTAACTGAGTTAAATCAATTGCAAGAGCCATGTCACCTCAATTAATTTCATCCAAGTTGTCTGTTGATGTGGAAATTCAAGTTTTCTCAATTTGAGCAATGAAAAATGAAATTGAGACTTTCTTGCTACATTTTTCAACATTAGACTATAATTACTAGTCACGTATCACTTTTAAGGTACAAGGATCATAAAAATTGGTTTTATAGCTCATAATCCTAGTGTTTTGCAACTTCAAATAGGTCATATTTCCATTTTTGTTATAATGTAATATCCCAAAATCGAGAAAATCTACAATGTTAGGAATATATCACAATATTCCCAAATTGGAGACCCAGCAATATGCAGATACAATAATGGAGTAGCAGTGACACTCAAATCATAGAAATGTTAGAATGATCCATAGCCATCTTATTAAGTAATAGCAGCAACAAATGAATACAATATCTTAAGGAAAATGTTACTCAAGATAGGAAATGCTCAGCCTCAAGAGACAAGTACATAAATCATGACAAAACACTGCTACACAAGTGTGCCCAAGCTATGACTGCGTAGTTTTATAAGAGAAAATGCATGCTAACATATGTAAAATACATCAATATACAAATATATGCCCCATACAACATTGGGAGTGAAGATATCAGCTCCCAAAGACTACCTCAAGTCAATCCTGGAAGGATTGGCTTCAATATACAAAATCTGCAAAATGTCGAAGTTGTTAGGTAGCAGCAGTAACTCAAAAAATGGAAATGAGTGGAGAAGGCTGAAGATGTTGCATCTGATGTAAATACCTCCTCCAATGGATCTTTTTAGTGAAAGGCTGATCCTATCACTGAATATCTCACCCTCCAAACATATCTGCAAAGCCCCACAGCAATTGCTCACTAGAAATAACGAAGTCACTGAAGCAAACTGTGTTGTAGGGGAAAGGGAATGAATTGAACACTTGCCAAGATGTAAAAATAAGCTCTGAAACCTTCCTCACTAGCTTCCCAAAGGAATGGAGACTTCCTCCTCTGAAAATCAGCTCCGGAAATGGTGTTGAGGTCCTCCACTGCAACACCCTACAACACAACGTTATACTTGAGCGGAAATAACGTTGTAGTTGGAGAAGGTGGCTTGGCCTTGAGCCTGAATGTGGAGAATGAAGTACAATATCCTTCAAGAGGCCTCTCTTGGAAGGAGAAGGATTCCTAAGCAGGATATCCTTGTGCTAAGTAGCACTGCAACTCAACTAAACATCTAGAGATTGCACAAAGTCTGAATAGACCATGAAATCAATAATACATGACATGAGAAACAATGGTTTCCTTGCCCTCCTTTTAAATAAGTGAAAGCCCTCTCTCCATGGGTCCCACTCTTTAGGGTTTCCTCCACCAAATAACCCTCTTCCCATTCACACTGTGCTGTCTATCAAAGTGTTTTCCTCCTCCTCTCCCAGCACTGTTGACTTGGTCAAACTTGACCTTGTCTTCATGCAAATGTCCCTTTTCACACATAGGAGTGTGAAATCTAGTTCTTATAACAATCCCTTTTCACATTTGAGTGATTTTATTCTCGTTTTACTATGCATGGGTTTCCTTACCCATTTATTTAGCTGCTAGGTGATGAAAACAAAACTTTAATATTCCATTTAGCTGTGTGCTAAAATAGCAATATTACAGTCCTCCCCTCCCAAATGTTGTTTGTCCTCAAGCAACTACAAGGATAGAACCGGAAAGCCTCCTCCCAAGGCATGGAGTCTAAAATTTTTTGAGGAACATCTTCCTCATGTGGATCCTCCCCAAGCAATTATCCATGCAAAATGAGTTACCTCCCAACATGGCAACTCCTGAAAATCCTCTTCCACCTTTGGCTCTGGCAATGTAGGTGGGCTGAAAATCTGATCTTGGTAGACAAAATAGCCTACCCCACGCTGTCCTCATCTCCACTTAGGATAAGTGTAGAGTGTATGTTTATCCTGGGCTGCAATGATATTTCTCTTAAGTGGCAAGATGAAGATTAGACCTCTAAGGATCTCTCCTCCAACGTTATGAAACATGTTGGCCCAAATCATCTCATATGTGATGAGTTGGAAGTCATCATCATATGGCATCATATTCATTATATGGCTCACCTCATAAGGAAACAGATGTGATGTTGTGGTGACCATACCATCTCCCATGTTCCCTTTAGAACATGTAGTGTAAATAATGTGGGAGGTCTCTCCCTCCAAGGACACATTCACCCAATGTGTCTCTCTCCCAATCATGCTCCCAAGAAAAGAAATATAAATATCAACCAAGGGAACCATAAGGAGAATCATTATGGTTTCCATGTGAAGTAAGGGAGAAGGAAAATGGTCCCTCAAATGTAGCCAACATAGTTTGACTCTCAACTGCCATAAAAAATGAGATGATGGGTGGCATCCCCACCATTGTCTTGTTGCCCCAATCTCCTCACAATTCTGGAGAAGTGAATGATGTAATGTGCAATGTTAGTATTTTCTCCATAAGAAATATCCTCCCCATATCCTCTTAGGGAGTGATCATCCATAATGGCCTTATGTGGACCAAAAAATCTAGAAGGAAGAATACTCCTCCTTTGAGAAAATCCTTGCACATATATGGTTAAGAGATGCATACATATATAAAAATTACTATGCAAATCAACAATACTCTTACCATATGTTTTTCTCATATAAATGGAGTGGCTCATAGATGAGTCTCCCCTCCTCCTCAAAGGGAAGAGAGTTGGTTGTGATAACTCCTCCATATTCACATGATCTATGAAGTGCCTCCTCAAGTTCTTCAAGTGGTTCCTCCCACAAGAAGGGAAAAAATGTAATGTGGAAATCATGGTTTGCCCATGGTTTCTCCTGAAATGTACATCATGTAAAGTGGGGAGGATCATGCTCCCAATGGGCATCTCCAACTCATATCCCACTCTCCAGACAAAGCTCCCCATAAAAATATCATCCATACATGGAAGCAAAAACCAATAGAAACAAGTTGTCATATGAAAACCAGAAAGTGGATCAAGGTTCCTCACATGGAACCAACGCAGTGCACCCTTTTCCTACATCAAATCAAAAAATAACAAGTGTTCTTCCAGCCAATTGTTTGCTGCCACAATAATTTTACAAGATAGAAATATGAGAGTACAATCTGGTGCCAATGGTGCACACCAAGAATCATGTGGCTTCCCCCAAAAACCACCAAATAAATAACCAATCTCAGTGCCACAAGTGGCTCGAAGTACATCATAATATAATATGCAAGAAGGGACAATCCTTCTTGGTACAACATGCTACTCGTATAAAGGAAAGAAGTACAAAACATAAAGTGAAATTGTACATCCTCCATCATGTACTTGATACCTTGAGCTGAAATGGCTCAACCAGAAATTGTCCCTCACCTCCAAAGAGTAGGGGAGTGGCTCTGACCTCCTCTCTATCACCATCCAGGCTATGCATCTCTCCATATGCCGAAATATGTCCTATTGGATTCCCTCCCAAGTGAACTCCTCTGCCAAAGAAAGGTATGCATCATAATTCATGGAAAGGAAGTCCTCATGTGTTGCATGAAGCAGCTTCTCCTTGAGCTTAGAATATTTAGTTAAGAAGACTCTGCCATAAGAATAGATGACCACGTCATCCACCATATGCTCATTATCTCTATCCGGGCCATCAAGTATCATACATGCACCTATATACTTGGAGTACTCTACCAAGAGTTGAGATCTCCAATAAGGATCAATCCTCCTAAGAGACAACACTGGTGATCTGGCATGTGAAGATCTCCTCATGCTGCTCCCTGCTACTTTGACATCCCCCATGCCAAAGTTCTCCTCCAAACTCTTCACCTCTCAAAAATCCAAGAGCGGTGAATCCAAGGACAAGATGTCTTCCATCAGTGATAGATCTGGTGGCCTCCTAGGTGGAATGCCTTCATGTAGTGAGACATCAATGTCAAGAGTGGACTGTACATATGAATGGACAGACTTGTCCCTACTCTCACTGTGCAATCCAATATTCCTCTTAGTTGTATCAACCTCATGAAATAGACAGGGATGTGTGCTCCTCATCACAGGATGCGGGTCATCCTCCCTATCTCCTCCTTGTATCTCCATAGTTCCACACCTCATCATCAATGGCACATGTAAAGCATGAGTTGTGCCTTGATATCCACACATGAGATCCTAGGGACTACCTTGCAAAGATGCAAGCATTCCTTTAGTTGGAGCAAGAGCTCCTCCTTCCTCTGCATGAGGTGCTAGATCAACTCTAGAAATGGCAGTGTTGTTGCCCTTAGCCTCCTCAACATGAGTGAGCAACCCTCCAATGATTAGATCCTCTTTTGGAAAAGGGATCTCTTTGCCTCCTTGTGCCAAAATACAAGATGAAGGTCTTGCCTCCAAAAAGGTATAATGCAAGATATCATCCTCCTTTATAGTTCTCTAAAGTGATTTTGAGTCTATGGTCTCCTCCATCACATGCAAGTGTTTTGTTTATTTAGATGAGTTTGTTTCCTCCACATGTGTTTCAGAATTCTTCCTACCAAATATATCCATCAAATTTTTAATGAACCTTGAATAGGAAGAATTATTTTCATTATTCAAAGTAAAGGACTCAAATAACCACCATGCATAGACCTTACCTCCAAAGTGTACTCTGATGGCTTCATCTTCGGAAATCTGATGTTGCTACAGAAATGTGTCTAGCTTTTCCACCCAAGCCCTAGATGAACATGTAGGGGACCCATCAAAGATAGATAGAAGAAATCTATCCATATTATGTTGCTTGCTCCTCCTCACTATGATCTTGCAAAACTCCGGAAAAGTAATATGATCTCTAAAATTCTAAGTCTGAGATTCATTTTCATTCAAGAAACCACTAAGAGTTCCTCTCTTCAGCATTCCTTCTTCTTCTGTCTCCCTTATGGCAAAACTGGCCATGTGACTGCACTGTGCATCATAGGGTGTGGATGCACGCTCACACTCCCCATAAGAAAATATAGAGTTTGACTCAATTTCAAACCCTCTTAGAGATTCTGTACATATATCCCTCCTTATCTTCTTGAAATATTCATTAATGTTCTATTCAGATCTTGGAATAAGATTTGTAAGCTTATCTCCCTTCTTCTCTCCACATAATGGAGTCTTCATCTTCTCTTTTCTTGATAGCATCATGGCTTAGATCCACAGGCTGAGTCAATATTGAAGCTTTGATACCACTGTAATATCCCAAAATCGGGAAAATCCACAATGTTAGGAATATCTCACGATATTCCCAAATTGGAGACCCAGCAATATGCAAATACAATAATGGAGTAGTAGTGACACTCAACTCATAGAAATGTGAGAAATATCCATATCCATCTTATTAAGTAATAGCAGCAACAAATGAATACAAGATCTTCAGGAAAATGTTACTCAAGATAGGCAATGCTCAGCCTCAAGAGACAAGTACATAAATCATGACAAAACACTGCTACACAAGTGTGCCCAATCTATGACTGCGCAGTTTTATAAGAGAAAATGCATGCTAACATATGTAAAATACATGGATATATAAATATATGGCCCATACAACATTGGGAGTGAAGATATCAGCTTCCAAAGACTACCTCAAGTCAATCCTGGAAGGATTGGCTTCAATATACAAAATCTGCAAAATGTCGAAGTTGTCAGGTAGTAGTAGTAACTCAAAAAATGGAAATGAGTGGAGAAGGCTGAAGATGTTGCATCTGATGTAAATACCTCCTCCAATGGATCTTTTTAGTGAAAGGCTGATCCTATTACTGAATATCTCACCCTCCAAACATATCTGCAAAGCCCCACAGCAATTGCTCACTAGAAATAACGGAGTCACTGAAGCAAACTGTGTTGTAGGGGAAAGGGAATGAATTTAACACTTGCCAAGATGTAAAAATAAGCTCTGAAACCTTCCTCACTAGATTCCCAAAGGAATGGAGACTTCCTCCTCTGAAAATCAGCTCCGGAAATGGTGTTGAGGTCCTCCACTGCAACACCCTACAACACAACGTTATACTTGAGCGGAAATAACGTTGTAGCTGGAGAAGGTGGCTTGGCCTTGAGCCTGAATGTGGAGAATGAAGTACAAGATCCTTCAAGAGGCCTCTCTTGGAAGGAGAAGGATTCCTAATCAGGATATCCTTGTGCTAAGTAGCACTGCAACTCAGCTAAACATTTGGAGATTGCACAAAGTCTGAATAGACCATAAAATCAATAATACATGACATGAGAAACAATGGTTTCCTTGCCCTCCTTTTAAAGAAGTGAAAGCCCTCTCTCCATGGGTCCCACTCTTTAGGGTTTCCTCGACCAAATAATCCTCTTCCCATTCACACTGCGATGTCTATCAAAGTGTTTTCCTCCTCCTCTCCCAACGCTATTGACTTGGTCAAATTTGACCTTATCTTCATGCAAATGTCTGTTTTCACACATAGGGGTGTAAAATGGGAATATTACATATAAATTTTTAATGCATGGATTCATATGGTGAAACTTGTATCATGTTGATGGGAAATCATGAGGAATATTTGATTCAAATTTCATATATTAGTCCAATATATTTTCATATATATGCTTTAAGGAAGTTAGGGTTCTTGAATGCTCCTGAAATCAGATTCAAATAAGTCAATTTGGAATATTTACCATAATTTTTTCTAAGAGGTTTTAGATATTAGAACTTATACAATATTGAAGAGAATTTTTGGAGTACATATGGATCCAATTTTACATCTTGGTTTGCTATAATTTTGGGCATATTCTCAATGGAAGTTAGGGTTCTTGAATGATTTTCAAACTAGTTTCAAGTAGATCATTTTGTAATTTTCACTATAATTTTTTTTATGGGAGGCTTTAGATGGTGAAACTTGGACCATATTGAGGAGAAATTTAATGGAATATTAGGTTCAAGTTTCATATTTTTTTTTCTATACTTTTGGAGATATACTCTTTGGAAGTTAAGTTTTGCAAAGCATCTTGAAATTAGTTTCAAATCTAGGTCATCTCAATAATTTTTCTATAATTGTTTTTTTGAGAATTTTCATATCTTTAAATCTTCAAGGATCATAAGAAACATATAGAAGTACCTCAAATACAAATTTTGAAATTATATTGAAGAATTGGGAAAGTGGCATGTTATACAAGTTTTCTCATGGGAAAAGGCCAAAATTCAACAATTTTTTGGAAAGTTACCATAACTTTCATTTGGAACATCAAATTCTAGTAAAACCTAAGGAATTGCAAAGAAGTTACATCATAGTATTAGAGACGAGAAATTTATATTTAGAAGGGATAAAATATTAAATGCATTTCAAGAAAACATTCATTCATTCAAATATTTTGCAAATTAACATTTTAAAGTTATGTAAGTTACAAGTGACCTAAATTTTGATTAGAAGATCCAATATTTGTTTTTATTACTGATAAATTAAGATAAATAGTCGTACTCTTATTATTTCCAACATGACTCCCAAGAAAACTGCTACACCAATTGAACCTCCTGAACACTCAACTTGAACTCATGAAGAAAGTGAAGACTTGGAATTTAGGTCCTCCCAATTAGAAGAAAATTAATGAAGTGGATGGTAGTATGTTGAAAAAGGTGGATTTATCACGTTCTCAAGAAAAAAATTAAAAGCAAATTATGGATTAAATGTAAAATAATATGAATGAAAATAAATAAGAAATATGAAAATCCATGAATACCATGAAAAATAAGTTCTATGAAAATAAGAAGAAATACAAAAAATCCATGAATACCATGGAAAGTCTTCTCCTAGAGAATCTTCCTAAAATGGATATTGAGATCCAAGGAAATCATGAAAATAATGACAATTATTGTGCTTGAACTTGATACCCTATAGGAAATATTTCATCAAAATTGCAAAGAAAAAATATTGAATCACATAACCATAATCATTAATTTTCAATCTAAGATTCACATAATTAGTGATTCAAACCAACACCAAGGACATACTACATTCTGAAGATCGATATAATGAATTTTGATGGTAATGATCCTATAACATGGATATTTTGCATGGATCAGTACTTTAATCTACACCGTGTGGTAGCCTTATAAAAGGTAAATATTGCTTCCATGCTTTTATTACAAGACCAAAATGTATGGCATCATTGCATTTGTGAAAGGAAAAAGGATTCTATTATATCTCGGTCCATTTTTACAAAGGAGTTGATAGAAAATTATGGGTATATTAAGAGAAGTACATTCTTTATTCAATTGGAAAATCTTTGACAATGAGGTCCAAGTATAGAGCACATTCAACAATTACAAAAGTTGAGTCTTGGGTTAAAGAAAATTTCATAGGATAATTTGTTAGACCTATTTATGGGAATTTTAAAGGAAATAATCCAACATGAGGTGCATATCTTTGAACCTAAATCTATAGATCATGCTTTCATTTTGGAAAGGAAATTTGAAAGTAAAAATATGGCCATTAGAATATTATTCACTGATAATTATAAGGAAAATGATGCTCGCTCTCCTAAACTGAAAATTTTGACTCCTCATCAAATGGATGAAACAAGAGTAAGCAAACTATGTTTCAACTTTGAAATAAAGTACAATAAGGGGTATAAATGCATTGAAAATAAAATTATTTTACATAGGATTTGAAGATGAATAAGACTAAGAAGTGCAACATCACAAGATCTAGAGCTATAGTATTAGACTACTCCAATAATCTATTCTCATGCATTGGCTAGAATCAACACTGAAAAAACCCTAAAGATAAAAGGATATATCAAAAAGAAAAAGATAAAAATATTGATTAATTTAGTTATTACCCATAACTTCATCAATTAAAAATTGGAAAAACTTCTTAATTACTTTGTATGTCCAAGACAAAAATTTCAAGTAATGATTGCAAATGGAGGTACAATAAATAATTCTCGGAAGTATTTGTAAATATTATTAAGCTAACTATGGGGGATTATTTGTTGGATATTCCCATGATTTCAATCCAAATGGTTGGGTTTGATATTGTATCATGGGTCCAATGTTTATAATCATTGGAAACACTAGCCCTTAATTTTCAAGATATTTTCATACTAACGAAAGTAAATTAAGCTTAGAGGTATCCAAGGGAAACACAGGGAAGTGATAAAATCTAATAGCATGAAAAATTTACTGAAAAAGGAACACCAGAGTGTAATTCCACAATTTTGTTCATTACATGTTCAAACATATACATCCTTTTCTCTAATGGACTCCAAAAAGTTATCAGCAACCATTATAAGGTATTTGGAGAGATGCCTAAGGGTATTTCACCTACTCAAGATCATGACCATGATATTCATTTGCAACCTGAAAGTGTACCCACTAAAATTAGGCCTTACAAGTATCCTCGTGCACAAAAGAGTGACATTGAGTGTGTGGTTCAAGAAATGTTAGAGGATGGTAATGATTCCCAACCTCACCATAGCACTTTCTCTTCACCAATGGTGATTGTTATAAAAAAATATGGTTCATGGTGTATGTGTCTAGATTACAAACAACTCAACAAAATTACAATCAAAGATAAGTTTCTTATTCCTATCATTAATGAATTTCATGGAGAAATTTTCTTTAATATGTTGAATCTCTGTCCCATATGTCATCAAATCAGAATGAGGAAATAAGACATTCTAAAAAAAAATGTTTGAACCACTTGAACATCATTCTTTGTTTTGTTTTATGCCATTTGGACTTACAAATTGCGCCATCAAAATTTCAAATATTGATGAATTATATTTTCAAACCCTTCCATAGATCATTTGTATTAGTATTTTTTATGGCATACTAATCTAAAATAAAACTTGGGAAGAGCATGTACAACATGTTGACAGGGTCTTAATACTATTAAAAGAGAAACAAATATATCCAGAAGGCTTCCAAGTGTGCCTTTTTTTTTCATGAAGTGGAATATTATGCCATATTGTGGTACATGACTGTGATGTGGTGGATCCCAACAAAATCAAATCTATGAGGGAATATCCAATCCAAAAATACCTTGAAAAAATCCAGCGGATTCTTAGGATTGACAAGATATCACTACAAGTTTCTCAATAATGATCTCAAATAAAATCTCTAAAAAAATTATTGAAGAAGGAATCATTTTATTGGACTAAATAAGCAACCAAATATTTTGAGGAACTTAAAGAGGCTATGTGTACAAATCTCTTCTTGGTGACACCTAACTTCAAAAAAACCTTCATTGTGGAGTCTGATGCCTTATGCCATGGAATTGGTGCAATTTTGATGCAAGAAGGAATGAACCTTGCCTTTGAAAGTAGCAAAATTAAAGGATAAAACTTACCTAGACCCATCGATGAAAAAGAAATGTTTTCTACACTACACAAAATTAATAAATTGTGTCCATACCTAATAGGAAGACACTTCAAAGATAAAATGTGTCATGATAGTTTAAATCAATTCTTGGAACAAAAAGATCTTCATAAGAGAAACAAAAATGGGTCACAAAGATGTTGGGATTTGAATTTGAAATTATCTACAAAATGGGAAAAACAATTGTGGCAAGTGCACTATAGAGAAAATAAGAAGACACAAAGGGTTTGCTATGCGTTATTTCCATTCCATAATTTAACTAGGTGGAAGAAGCAAGGATAGAATAGAAGAAAAATGAGATGGCATTCGATATCATTCAAAAACTACAAGATGACCCTAATTTAGTAGGAAAAATTTATGGAAAAATGATTTGATGTGGTATCAATATCTCTTATGTAAAAATTCTCAATCGAAATAGGAATTCTTTTGGAATTACACACTTCTCTTTTTGGAGGAAATTCACAGTTCTTGAAGACATACCATAGGATCAAGAAAGCTTCTTCTTTTTTTGGCGAAGGTATTAAAAATTATATGCAAAATATTTTGGTGGAATGTTTGATATTCCAACAAAATAAGGGAGAAATAATCAAGACCCTAGGGCTTCTTCAATCTTTAGCCATACCAAGCCAACATTGGGAAGAGATTTCAATGGAATTATTATAGGTTTACCCAAATATTAAGGAAATAGTATGCTTATGGTAATGGTAGATCAAATGAAAATGTATTCCCATTTTTTATCTCTTTTTCATCCTTTTAAAGGAGGTGTGGTGGTAAAAACATTCATGGAAACAACCCAAATGTTACATTACATACCAAATGTTTTTGTAACTAATAGAGATGCAATTTTGGAGAAAACAAAGGAATCATGGAAATATCTTTCTGGTTGATGAGCGCGGGGAAAATCTAACTGGTTCATCAATGGTGAATCCCTAGTTGAGGGGGTCCCTATCAGTGACAGCGACAACAGCCTGCAAAGGCATGGAGGAACAAGAGGGCCCGTCACTATACCTGACAGATGGGGTCGTAGAGGATGGGTTGGTGGCGGTCACAGGCAGTGATCCTGGGGTAGGTATTACCCTATTTCATTCTCAATGGAAGGTGATTTTTTATTTTCACTTTTCATCTGTCAGGGGAAGGTTTTTTTCTTGTTTCACTCTGTTCAAGAAGCTTGAAGGATTGCAGCTTCACCACCAGGTGCTTGGGCTAGTGTTTTGGTGACCTATGGATCAGAACTCTGTCGATGGTAGCATGAGGGCACAAACATCATGGTCAACAGCTTGGAAAGGGTGGAGGTGGATCCCAAGCCAGGTGACATGTTAGCCATGTGGGGTTTCGAGGTAACTGATCAAAATATACTATATTTTCCTCCTAGATCTCAGGAGGCTCGGGGAAGGAGCGACAGGAGGGAGGTTTTCCGATCGATAGGGAAGAAAACCTTATAGTTTTTGGGAGGGGGTCACTGTTAGCCCCATAACATCTGGCAGAAAGTCAGGAACAGTCTGCATGTCATGGGCAGGCGGTTGGAAATCTGCTGGTAATTAATAATACAGCTGAATGGAATCAGCCCTTTTTCTGGATAGGGGGTCTGGAGGACATTTTTCATATTTTTATACCTTAGAATCATATAGGGCACATCTCAATCTTCTCAAAGCTGCGAAGAGAATCTGCAGGGCTAGAGTCAAGAATTGAAGGCATAGCGGAGGATTTGGGGGCTCACAGACCTCCGAGATTCCCGAGGCAGGGGCAAAAAAAATTGTAGGCATTTTTGAGGGGGAATGGAATGGGGTGTATAGTAGACTCCATCTCGGCTAAAATGTGGGAAGGCGAACTCCCTCGGTGAAATGAAGTGGGGCTTGCAGCAGTGAGGAGGCTCGCAGGAATAAGCGTTAGTTAGGATCATTCAAAGGGTCCCTATTGTTATCACTCTAGTAATTCTAAAGTTGTGAGATTTTTGGTATTTAGTCAAATAATACTTGAGGTAACCACAAACCAACTTCAAACTCTAGGATCTAGCCTTCCTAGGGTTCAGAGAGGGGTCTCTCTTTATAATTTAACTTTGTTTTGGTTTTTAAATATTAGGCTAGTTATCAATGTGCAGCTTTGTTTTGGTTTTGGTTTTGGTAGATTTGGTGGGAAAAATCACTTGAAAGGAAGGATAGTGGGAAATATATTTTTCCATTGGGATAAGGAGTCAAAATCAAGCAAACAGGACTAGGATCAAGGCCATAAGGTCAAATGTTTTCAGGGCACGATAGATAACCCTTGAAGATCTTGGAAATTTGTTTTTATGAGGTGATATGATCAGGATATAAAAGGGCACTTAAGAATCCTTTGATCCAGAAAAGGAAGTAGTAGGAAGAGGTCAAACGATAGAGGGAGAAATTAAGGATTCCCTACACTGGAAATCAGAGGAAAACATATAAATGATAACTAGTTAAAAACAGGGTGATTTTAACAAATCCTGTAGTAATGCTCCTAGTTATCCATTCAGATTTAGAAAAAACATAGATGGATGCATGTAACAAAGAAAGATAACAATGACAAGTAAGGAAATACTTCACTCTAAATAGCTCATCAGAGGAATCCTGAATTATGATGCCAATTGGTTTGATCCAACCTGCTAACTTGAAATTTGACACACAAAAGCTTTGAAGTCCAACAAGAAATGACTATATCAATCTCCAGCAATTTTATTCCACACAAAATACTTCTAAAGATGAAGTATTTATACATATTTCTTTACAAAATATCCTAGAAAGCTTCTAGGAATTATCTTAGGAAAATAAAATATCTTTACAACAATAATAGAGATAGATGCTTAACAAATCAGCAAGCTATCCTATTTATCCAAAAGAAATAGAAATTTTTTTGAGGATAAGATGCAGCTGGCAGCTTTGGTGTCCTCCTTGCTGGATCTCAGATATTTTTTGGGATTTGATCTACCTTGTTTTATACTCTTTCTCGGATACTCTTTATTCACTGATACTCTTTAACCATAGTCAAAACTATTCACTTCTGTAAAAATCTGTTTTGAGTGTAAATCAACAAACGGTTTTCTTCTCATTTCATCTATTTGTATTCTATCCTTCATAATAAATCTGTGAGTGCTTTCCAATCCTCATCTTTAGGAATATGTATTTTCTTTAATTTCCTAAAGTTTTCATCAGCTTTAGTATATCTGGCAAAGGTTGGCTTGATGACAAACAAGTGTTTTATCTCACGTTTCAAATAGAATAACTCTTCAAAGCTTTTGAGTAAGACTTTTCCAGTTGGAATGCCTTGTCCTTGTGGTTTATTTACATGTTCTTTTGTAAAGTCTCTAATTTTCTTATCATAGTCATTCTGAGGCATCAGTTTATCATTAATGACCATAATGTCAGGCAGTCCTTTTTGCCTCAAATTTGTGAATTTGACCATAAACCTAGTTATGGCAGTATTCATACTCTCACATTTTTCTTCTAGTTACCTCATCAGATTCTTCTTTGTAGTAACTTTCCTAATTTCTAGGATAGTTTCAGCCTTGTCATTAATATTGAGCTCTTCTAACTCCCGTTTGTTTTTACTATTGAGGAATGTAATCAGCTTTAAAGCTTGTTCTGGTTTGTCAGCCAGCTCACTTTGAGTCTTTTGAATTTTTTCTTGGGCCTTTAATAATAACTCTCTCTGTTCAAAAATTACCTGCATTGAAGGCCATACTTCATGGATGGCTTCAATGACACTGTTCCAAAGATGGTTTTTCATATATGGTATTTGTTCTTTCAATGTCAATTCCTTCTGCAATTTCTTCAAATCTTCATTCAATCTAATGGCATTTTATTCATGTGTATTTGCATTTATCTGAGCTAATTTATTTGACTTCTCAAGATTGTCTATCACCTGTTTCATCTACTAATCTCATTTGTCTTAAGAGACATTTCCTCCATAGCTTTTACTATTTTTCTTGCTTCATCTGTATGGTGGACTACTGTTGTAGATGATTCAGTAGCTGAGGTTGTGGAAGAAGTTACTGGAACTGCAGTGGCTAGTGGTTCTTTGGGTGCCAACTTTTCAGCTAAATATGAAGGCACTGTCGTAGTGATTACTGTAACAACTGTAGGAATCTTTGGTACTTTCACTGTTTCCTTCTCTTGGACAAGCTTTTCCATCTGAATATCTATCTCCTTAATCTATCATGTAAGTTGTAAGATGATGTTCATCATATCATCTTTGTCATTCTGCTCCTGTATGATTTCTTTAGCCTGGGGATGTTCACTTGGAGGAAGCTTAAGTTGTTTCTTCAAGGCTGTAATGTCTTCATTCTTCTTTTCAATAATAAGTCTGCTGCATTGACATTAGCAGGGTCATATCCAACTTTAATTACCAATTCTTATAATAATTTCATTCTCAGATCCTTAGCATATAATGAGGCTTTGTCTAGTTTCATCTGATATTGCATGTTAGTGATAGTGTTCTCAAGTTTTTGAACACTCATGGCCTTTGTTGTAACAGTGGAGTACAACATTTCTGAACTCTTCCTGTGAAAATTTATTTGATCTAATTCATGAATATTGTCTGTTGCTACTTCTAGATCAAATTTCTTGTAATCAGCAATTGTCTTTGGAATTGGTACTATGGGCTGTAATACTGACATGATCAGTTTTTTACTTGAGTAATGAGATGCTGACAGGAATCTGTTTTAGTTACCTGGTTTTTGTTTCAAAAACTGAGAATAGATTTTAGTTTTGATCTCTTCATTCTTAGATTTAATTTGTTTATATATTTCCTTGATATCCAAATCCTTTTCCTCAGCTGTTTGGAATGAGGAAGCTTCCATGCTTTGTTGTCTTTCTATCATTTGTGCATCTTCTGTATTAACCTATTATTCATTCTGATTGTTAGTGACTGGCTCATTGATAATCACAGTAGCAACATTTGTCTTTGGAAAATCTGTATAAGTCTCCATAAGTTATATTTCTTCCACATCAATTGTTAGTTTTCCTTTACTTGTTGAATCTAACTTGGGCCTTTTGTTATATATGAGCTTGAACTTGGTTTCAATTGTATTTTATGCCACATAGGCTCCTTATTCCCTTACTCTTTTAGTGGACTTCTCTGGCTGATTTGCAGTCTCTAAAGTATGACTAGTATTAACTTTGTTCACTACATCTGTTAAGGAATTTTTAGTCCACTCAATCTAATTTGCAAATTTTTCTATTTCTGGTTTTCCTTCATGGATGAAGGGTGTTAACTTGCATCTAACCCTTATCTTACTCAAGATCCCTTGTGGATCATAATTCCAAGGAAAAATTTCTTCCAATTTGAATTCCAATAACTGATTTGCTGCTTCTTTCTCTGCATCCCTGTGATTGCAGATGAATGACTCTATCTGATTCTTTAGTTTGAATTGAGTTTTCTTATTAGCTTCCATGAAATTTATGGAATCGGAGTTTAGGATCTGCCTGATATACTCCAAGGCAAAGATCCTCATTGAAGGATTTTTGGGTAACTTGTAAGGTAACAAATTTGACCAAAGACTCTGATCTCAGTATATTTTTCATACAAATACTAGTCACCAACCTTACTCTACTCTGACAACTGCAATATATTTTTCATTTCTTCATTTATTCTTGGCTGCTCTGCTTTGGTTGAAATTGTGATCACTGGATGTAAAAATAACTCTGAAAATTCTGAATATGTGAAATCTACACATTATTTTCTGAACAAAGATGTACAGAAAATGACAGAAAGAGGATTTCCCTCTATGTCCATATTTTGGAGAGTAATTGGAAATTTATGTGATTGGAAATATAAAAACATATGGAAGAGGAAAGAAGTGTATCTGAACACTCCTTCAGTTGGAAATTTGATCAATTGATCATGGATAATATCTGCAATATAACCAGCATAGTCAAATATTACTGATGGGGGTTGACCTAGGGTGAAAGTGGATAAGAAACCCAGGATGGATTCATCAGTGTGTTCATCAGTAAAGTACCCCAGGATGAATGAAAGCATAGAAATCGCCTACCTTGAACCTTCTGGGAATTTAGCAGTAGAATATGGAGGATTTATTTTAGGAATTTCTACATGTGAGGGCATGAATGTCTAGAAAATCATGAATCTCTTGGGAAAATCTATGCCAATGTACAACTGCGTTAAGGCCTCTATAGATAAAGGTAGTGCTTCGGGGTTAGTATGAAGCTGTAAAATTTTATTGATAGATTGAGCAGTAATAGTGAAAAGCAATTCTTTATTAGCATTGACTATGGCTCTTTGATCAGGTACATAATACTGTTGACACAATCTAATGACCTCCTGACATGGGTGAGTTAATGGGACAACATATTTGGGAAAATGAGATTCCCAAATCTGGACTTCTCCATCATTATCTAATGATTTCTCATAGCTCCAATTATGAATATCAAGCAAGTTAAATTCAACAATGGGATATGCGATCTTATAATCAGTATCAGCTAGTGGGATGTGTTCAACATCAACAACAGGTGGTTGAAGAGGATTTACCACTATGGCAGTCTTAGAAGTTATAGCAGGGGTTGGTATAGGTGCTTTGGAACCTTCAGGCTTGCTTTTACTCTGTTTCCTAGGCATTTTGGGCTACTTTCTGCAAGTTTAGATAGTTTGCAGAATTATTTTATTTTAGCAGAGGATTTCTTTGATAAACAGGAAAAGTATAGTCTTTTCTTAGCGCTTTATTTCAATTTAGGTCTGTCAAAGAGGTTTACAGGCTTTTGAACTGGTTTAAAACAAAAAACAAGGGTTTCTTGAGACTCTTACTAAAAAATAGGGTTGAAATTCTTTTGAAAATAGGCCACAGAGGCTTAGGATACCTTCAAAGGTTTTCTAATTTTATTTAGAGCTTGAAATATTTCATAGGATTGAAAAAACTCACAATTTTCTCTCGTAATAGCGCACAGCAGTAAAACAGGGTTTCTTGAAAAAAATTGACAAGGTTTGGCCTGTTTTAGGACTATTTTGACAGTTTCTTTTAATATTTATGGATCTTTGAGTGAAATTTGTCTTTTAAAAGGCCTTTAAAATTAATTGCAGGCTCAAATATTAGAGAAATACCTTTTGTATGCAAGTATCTGGGCTTCAGAACATTTTCTAAGGTTTTCAAATGAGTTGATAAATTTTGTAGATTTTCTAGAGCAATGTGAAGCTCCTCAGCAGTCTTCAATGGTCACAGGGTAAATTTTGCAGGCTTTTTGACAAGAAAATGGCGAAAATATGGTGTGTTTATAGTCGGGGAGGCTTCGTGCAGGGTTAATGTGAAGAATAATGAGAAATGTTTGCATTTTCGTAGGTTTATTAAACATTTTGGTTACATTTAACTCTGCATTGAATGCTGGTTACATCGGGTGGGAGAGGTGGTTTCAGAATCAGAGGATCAAAACCATAAGTGGGTATTGCGCATGTTTTTGGCGGTAAGTGGTATCGGGCTTAACCCACGCGATCCAACTGGAAAAGGGCACATGGAGGAGAGATAAAACTGAAATACCGCCCATTTCATGCAGAAATGGAATGGAAGTGATCATGCTACTTTTCTATGCGATATGTTTTCCTCGTCGTCGGATCTCGGGGTTAAATGCGAATGGTCCAGATCTTTTTGGAAGTTGCATTGCAATGGAGTGGGGCTGGGGTATCATATGTGTGGCGGGTTTTAAAATTTAAACCTTAATAATCATACGTTTAATTAAAGTTTAAACTTTAGGTTTATAAAAATAAAGGAGGGGTTAGGCTTATTTAATTAAAACGATCATGATGTTTCAATCAATGCATCAGAGTGGGCGCTTATTATATAGTTTTATCAAATGTAAATAACACTTGTTTCAACTACACAGGGCGGGATATTTTTCATATAGGTATGTTTAAACCAATGGGGTAATTGGGTGGGGTTTTATATTCACGCACATGGGATATTAAACCTTGGTCTAAACTTAAAATAGTGGGTTTTAGAGGGTTATTTAAAATAAAAGGTTTTAATATTATATGGGATGGTGGAGGTAGGGATTTAATACAATAAGTTCGGTGTTAATATGAAAAAGGAATATTGTAATGAGCATAAAATATATGTTAACTCTAAGTTAAGTGCCAAAAATAAAGTATTGTTTTATCTTTATTATATTTCACACTTTAACTTAGGATACACTTTTAACTTAGGATAAACTGTATTTTGAGGGTTTATGAATTATTTTTTTGAAAGGGAATGAGATTAGCTATTTAGGGTTTAGATTTTACTAAGTAAAAATAGGTTTTTATTTAGGGAAAGGAATTATGATTTTTGAATGAAGGGTAAATGTTGATGAATGTGGGTCTAGTGTGGGAATTCGATATTTTTAACTAATCAGTCATCGAGCCTTGGGTCCAGTCTTAACAAAAGTCAGAGAAATTCTCTGAGCCTTTTTTACTAATAGTTAGAACACTGAATATTTCTAGGGGAGGGGAAATTAGTGGTTTTTTCCCGATGATGCTTTATTACATGATTACTCAACTACTTTCTACCTACCCATCTTTATTTCTAACATTTTTACTTCATTTTCATGGGTGCATTTAGGCTTGCAACCCTAAAAAAAATTTCTTTCAAAGGATAAAACTGTCTAAATGTACCATATTTCATCTGAGGGCTCAGATTAAATTGTTGATCTCCTCATTATTCTCTACCTATCTACTGATTTGTCAAGTTTAAACTGTTTGAAAAATATGTATTTTCTATCTAAAACATGAAATTGAAAGCATGAAAAGTTAAGATTAAACTGTTTAACTGATCATGGATTATGGCATTTATTGACACTCTGCACATAATCATTATTCTTGCAGTAAAAGTAAAATTAGTGGCATTTGGATTTGCTCACTTTCAGGTCTTCTTCTTCTTTTTCCTTTTTCTTTTTTGGGGTCTATATTTTTCTAAGTCATTTGATCTTTCTTTTAGGACATTTTACCCTCTTTTTAGCTTTTTATT
This sequence comes from Pinus albicaulis, assembly GCA_034641835.2. Classification (NCBI taxonomy): domain Eukaryota; kingdom Viridiplantae; phylum Streptophyta; class Pinopsida; order Pinales; family Pinaceae; genus Pinus; species Pinus albicaulis. The sequence goes on along the minus strand of CM076577.1, from coordinate 697,417,297 downwards.
ATTTTTTATTTTTTCAAAATATGGGAAAACAACTTGCAGAAAGCAAGGTATGTACATATTTACAAGACTATCAAAATCAATTTAGAATTTATGAACCCTATTATTATAGGACCCTAACAGTGGCTCCACATGGGGATGGAATTTCCTGGTGAAATGTTAAGAACTTTAAGACTAGTAGCCTTTGAAATTTGACTGTGATGACCCTGTAAATGTCTTCTAATATCTGAAATTATTCGTACTTATGATATTTACCTCTCAAATCTTAGGGCCTTATCTCCGGGCTTCAATTTTGTTAGGGAAACATCCAATCCAATCTAAAATCTGCAATGTATATGTACAATGATCAAAGTGAATAAAAACTAACTATTTGTTAACTCATGAGAGTAGTAGTGCTTTAGCATTCTGCCATTTACTGTTCCTTCTTGCAGATCTGTTCCATCCATTTCTTTCAAAAATAAAGCATTATTACCTCTATATCCATAAATCACATAAAGTCCTTTCCACAGAAAATCAAATTTTCAATGTTTTCCTTTGTCTTCTCTTCTGGAATCCCACTTTAACACTTTATCTCCATTGTAGAAATCATCCTCTTTACTCTTTTTATCAAAAAAAAAATTGATCTTATGCTGAATGACTTGAGATTTGATATAAACTTCTTCCCTTGTTTGTTGCAAGTGAATAGTTTGATTCATCCTTATTTGAATGTCATTTGTTTCAACTTGTAATTCTTGGATAATTTTCATCAATGGTACACCTAGGGAGGATGGAAAAACAACATCCATTCCATAAACAAGTTGGTAAGGGGAAGTACCAATGGATTTTTTAGTAGTAGTTCTATCTACCCATAAGGCATTTACTAACTTCTTATTCCAAGTCTTTTTATTATCTTCAAGTAACTTTTTGATAATGTTTACAAGGCTCTTGTTTGAGGATTTAGCTAGGCCATTACCTTGGGGGTAATATGCAGTAGAATGACCTAAGGTAATATGGTATTTGTGGAAAAATTCAATTATTTTCTTGGATTTGAATGCTACTGCATTGTCAATAATTATCTTTTGGGGACATCCAAATATTGAAAGAATGTTACTTTCTAGGAAGGAGATAATGACAGTATATGTGGTTTGTCTGGAGGGTATGGCTTCAATCCACTTGGTAAAATAGTTAGTGGCTGTCAAAATCCACTTATGTTGGCCTGAAGATGGAGGGTGAATTTCACCAATGAAGTCTAAACCCCATTGTTGAAAATTAATTTCAGTTGAAATAGGTTTTAAAGGGAGGGGTAATAATTTTTTCTTACCCTCAAAAATTTGGCACTTATGACAGGAAGTTACAAACTTTTTGACATCAGCAAACAAAGTAGGCCAGTAAAAACCATCTCTTAGGATCTTGTCTACAGTAGTTTTCCAATATAGGTGTCCTCCACAGTCACCTACATGAAATTCTTCAAGTATTCTTTCAGCTTCTTCCTTTAATAAACAATTTAATAAAATCCCACTATGATCTCTCCAAAAAAGTAAATTGTCTAAAATACAAAATCTTACTGCCTTTAGTTTTAAAAATGTGGCTTTGGTTCTTGACAATCCAGGAGGAGCTTGTAATTTTAGGAGTAAAAATATTATATCTATATACCAAGGTGAGTATGAGAAGGCTTCACTAATCGTTGGAGTCGTCTCTCTTCCTGGTCATCTACTTGGGCAATAAAATTTATGTCTAGGGCATTACAGCTAGATTTAGCCATAAGTCTAGCTAATCCTTGACCTTTGATGAGCTTTGTGAGTTTTATCTCTATGTCATATTCTAAGATAGTGGCAATCCACTTACCTCTTCTTCCATCAAGACCATCCTGAGTAAGAATGTCTTTTACTACAGAATTTGAGACATGGGCAATGATATGAGAGTAGAGAATATAAACTCTGAAGTCTTTAATGGCCTTAACCAAAGCTAAGGCTTGCTTCTCCATGATGGTGTATTTAAAAGAGGCATCTCTAAGGGTCTTACTGGAAAAAGCTATGGGTTTTTCAAATCCCTGGTCATTTTTCTGCAGTAAAACTGCAGCAATGGTGTGTTCTGAAGAAAATGAAAAAATTATGAAATATTTCTTAAAGTCAAGACTTATTAGGATTGGAGTTTTGGTTAAGGATTTTTTTGATGGATTCAAATGACTATTTCGCCTCATTAGTCCATTTAAGAACTGAATCTTTTTTAAGCATGTTATTTAGTTCTCTAATTATCTCAGCTAAATTAGATATGAATCTTCTTAAAAAATTAGTCTTACCTAAAAAGGCTTGTAACTCTTTGATGTTTCTTGGTGGTCTAATGTTAAGAATTTCTTCTATCCTAGCAGCATCTATTCTAATTCCTTCTTTAGAGATTATGTGTCCAAGTAACTTTCCTTCTTTTACTCCAAATAAACTTTTCTTAGGGTTTAAAGAGATGTTAAATTTCTTGCATTTAATAAAAACTTGTCTCAAATGATCCAAGTGTTCATTGTCAGTTTTGGAAAAAACAGTAATTTCATTTAAGTAAATCACTACGAAATCATGTATTTCCTTTGCCAAAGATATATCCATAGCTCTTTGAAATGTTGCCCCTACATTCATTAGAATAAAAGGTATTTTTAAATACATAAAAGTTCCCCAACGAGTAGTAAATGTTGTTTTGGCTTGATCTTCTTTTTGGACTACGATCTGGTTGTATCCTGAAAAACCATCTAAAAGTGAAATCCTAGAAGAGCCAACTACCATTTGTAATATGTGATCCATTTTAGGTAAAGGGTAATTATCTTTTAAGGATACTTTGTTTATATTCCTGAAGTCAACACATAATCTTATCTCTCTTGTTTTCTTTCTTGTTGGAACTAGGTTGGAAACCTAATCAAAATATCTTATTGGTGCAATTATTTGTGCATCATACATTCTTTTCACTTCTTTTTCTATCAAAGGCAATAAAATAGGGTTAATTCTTCTCAACTTTTGTTTAAATGGCTTTTGGTCTTCTTTTATTGGAATTTTATGTTGAATTATGTTGGTATCATAAGATTTGAGATCCTCATACCTCCAGGAAAAAACATCTTGATATTCCTTTAAAAGAGTAATATATTTCTCCTTTTCTTGTTGAGGTAAGGTTTTGGAAAGTTTGATTATTTTGGGTTTTAACTCTGTACCAATATTGCATTCTTCTATATTAGATCTAACTAGCTCCATTTTGGGTTTTCTAGCTACATCATTTGAATCAAAAAGATCTTCTAAAGGAGTTAAACCTTTGGGTAAGAAATTATCTTTAAGATTCAGTATGTTAGATTCATCATCAATAATTTCTTCAATCTGTACTTTCTCTAAGCTATCTATATCTGATTGACTAAATCTAGTTGGTTTAGCAAATTTTATTCTATTTACATCTATGTTATTTAAATCTATTTCACAATCTAAATCTTGATCTATAGTACAATCTGTATCTATCTTACAATTCTGAAATTCACCTTCATTGTTCATAAACTTGTAAATATGTTCATCTCGAGAAAAAAATTGCCAATACTTGAGGTTGTTTGGAATTATTGGTCTATGCTTGACTTCAGCAGTATCTATGTGATTAGATTGGAATGGTAAATTGCATGTAGTAGCAAAGGTTGCAAGACAGTGAGCCTGTATATTTTTTTTTCTAGGTATGCCAGCAAATTTACACTCCAATAAATCATCAGTTAAATCTAGCATAGTGTCTCTATATCAGCTTAATCTAGGATTGTAAATATAACATAATCCATTTATTTGTTTTATGATCAACTCTAAATCTCCCATGATTAATATTCTTTTGCCTCTTGGGTTCCTAATAATTTGGAGTCCTAGAATGAGGGCTTCATACTCAACCATATTATTGGTACATTTGAAATTGAGCCTGAAAACATGGCCTTCTGAGTGATTAGACTCCATGTTGGTTATCCAAACTCCTACTCCTACTCCTAACTTATTTACTGAACCATCAAAGTCTAAATGCCATAAAGATTCATCAAAAATATTATCATTGTTTGGTGTTTTCTTTTTCTCTATTAGTTCAGTTTGGATTTCATTAGTTTCAGAGTTACATAATATAAAAGAATCAAGGTCAGTTGGTGTAGATTAAATTGGGTAATTTATAGATCTTTCTGCACTACTGGCCATGTACTTCATCAATGTTTCCCTATATAAATTTTTAGGCTGACAAAAAACTAATATAGAAGCATAAGACATGTCCAATTGTAGAGATCCCTATAACTTTGCTCCCCATGAGCGAGATAGTAACATTCCATATTTAGGTGGGATATCAGCTACTACAATGTCCATTAATATACTCTTACCAGGATATTGAACTAGTGTTACACACAAATCTTTGATTAAACCTAGGTATTTAACTTTACTTGAATCAAATGAAAACAAATATTTGTAAGGCCTTGTGATTTCAAATTCAGAGTTTCCATTATAGCTTTGGGCATTAGATTATGGGAAGCTCCTGAATCTAGCATGGCATTGTGTAAAATTTTATCATGAATGGTAAGAATGATATAAAATGGAGGAACTGCTCCATCTGCATGTTTTCCATTCACATCTGGGCCGAAAATCAACTATGGATGATCATCATTTAGACTTATGGAATCCTCTCCATCATTCATGTTTAATGTTTTAGTTATGGTTGATTTATGCAAGTCATGTTTTACCAATTCTGTCAGAGGAATTGGTATTTTTAGCTTTGCAATTTCAGATTGTATGTTGAATGTAGGTTGAGATTTACTGATTTGAATCAATTCTTCTTTGGTAACTATAGTTTGAGTTGGTTTATCTTGTTTTTCTATAGTTATGTTTTCATTTTAAATTGGTTTGACATTCTCTGTTTGAGTTTCTTGTATTTTTATGCTCCTAACTTTCTTTTTATGGATTGTTTGTGAAGCAGTAGATGTTCTTTCAAACTTAGAATTATTAGCAGTTGTTTTTGAAGTAGTTGTTTTTGGATCCATTGATTTAGGATCAGCAGAGGGTATTTTAGGATCTAAATTTGTTGTTTTAATAGAATTAGAAGCTTTAGCAGTAGTAGATTTATGTGAATCTTTTGTAGCTTGAGAAACTTCATTAGTAATATCAACAATTTTAGGGCTTGATGCATTTTTAGGACTAGAAATGTTTTGGGAAGAACTACAGTTTTGTTTATTTTCCCTTGGGATAATTTGCAGAACTTTTGTTCTAGGAGCTTCTACTATTTTCTTATTCTGAGTTTGTGAAGTTTTCTTGGTAGAAGACTCGTTTTTTTTCTTATTTCTAAGGTTATATTGACTGTTTATTTCATTTATAGCATAATCATAACCTTGTTTATAATCAAAGGATTCACTTGAATTTAATTTGAGTTATTGGAGTTCAAATAATTACTGATCTTCCTCGGTGAGAAAAATAGTATTATTATCATCTATTCCCATTAGATTTCTTGCATCCTCATCATCATCATTGATCTGAAAATGAAATTATTTGTAATGTTGTGCAAAGTATTCATTTCCATTAAATTAAGTATGCAAAGTGTTTGTCATGTCTTGAAAATTAAACAAAGTGTTTTTGGTAATTGTTTTTGAGTTTATGTGTGAGGGAATGTTAATTAAAATTAATGTTTAACATCTTGAATTAGAAATACACAGTAGAATAACTTCACCATAAAAACACATCAACTTGATGAGGTAGTTCACCCCTCCTGGGCTACATCTGTTGGGTCCAAGGCTCCCAATGGGCATTTCCTTGCTATATTATGATGCTAAAATTGGTTTTCCAGTGAGAAAGAAGCCTAAAAAAGCTGAAACAGCTGTCAGAATGAATTCATAAGACTGAAATAAGCTAAGTATGGCTTTTATTTCACCTCAAATAGTGAAGTGTAGCCCAATGTAGCTCCATTTCCCTCATGACCCTGATGGCTCTCCAAGCTTCCTTGAAGCAAAAATTTCTAAAAAACACCTATGTTGGCTCCACAACCTATTCCAATGGCTCCAGAATACTCAGAATACCCAAAATTTACCAAACTTTCGTCCAAATTGGTCCAATATTGAAGAAGTTATGACAAAAACAAGATTTTGCCCAATGTCAAGTGAAAACCCCACTAAATGTGGGAGAACTGTAGATAGGAGCGCAAAATATGGAGAAAACTCTGAAAATGTCGGACTGCACCAATTTTAGAGGTAACGGTTTATGTTTGAATTAAATTTCAAGTGGGGCAGGGTCACATGTGACTTCCGCCCTGATCGTCGGGGAACCCACTACTTAATGGTGGCATTTATTATTGTAACATGGCCACATGTGGTGGCTTCCTAACGGTCGTCGTGACCATCGGGACAGGAAGGTATCCGAAAGCCAAAGATCGGCCTACGTGCTCTCCAGGCTAGCCCTTTTTCCCTCTGACAGATTTCAACTTAAACTTTAAATATGTTTTGTAACCACTTACGGTTAAGACCCATCGGAAAAGCCATATAGTAGGGCGCTTGTGCTTGTGGGGGCTAGACCCACATTCGAATCCTATAAAGACCCAAAAATTTTACCATATGCCAAATTTCTCCAACCAGGGGCCACGTGACGGCCTCCGGGCTTGCCACATGGCACCCGTTGATTGGCCACCATAATAAAAGTCAACCAAAAGCCGAATCAGAATTTGACACTTGTCACCATAGTATTGGCCCGAATGGAATATTCCAAGAAATATTCCTGGAATATTTTTTGGAATATTCTTTTTTTAATATTTCCAAAGTCAAAGTCAACCCTGGTCAAACTGGATTTTTTTCAAGGTTACTGAAAACTTCAAACCTGCATATCTTTCACATATGATGTTAGATTTGAGTGTTGTTCATGGTGCCAGAATCACAGCAATGAGGCCTATCCGGTCGTTCAAGTTTCAACCAATTTTTAGCAATTCCATTTTTTAGCATTTTTTCCCACTTGGACATGAACACCTAATCACACCTCCCAAATGAGAAGCTTTTGGACCCCAAAAGCTCTTTGATTTACAGAAACTAAAGATGAGGAGACTGATTCTCCACTCTTCCAACCTTGAACCATTGAAATCTTCCTGACTTCATCAAATTGAGCTTCTCATAAAAAGATAAATTCTTCCTTGAATCCGCTGACCGACTATTGCTAACCTTGATTGAGTCATGATGCAAATTTTTGAAATTTGCAGAACAACAACTATAGTTTGTAGAAAACATACTGCTTCTACAATGTTCTATTTTCAAAGGAAACTGAAATTGAGATTCACCTTGCCAACTTTCCTCATGGAAAATTTTTTCCGAATGTGCCATGTACTTGTGTCGAATCCTGACCAAGTTTTCTCGCCATACCAATCTTCCATTATGAAACCAGCATTGACCCATGCTGAAATTTGTGTCCTCTTTGCTTGCATTCTCTACCCTCTCTTGGATTCTTGCATCACTTTGCACTGACACTTGGTTCTTTGCACCGATTGACACAAAAGGCACTTTCTGCAACATCTTGTCATCTTCCCAAGACGACTTGCTTTCAGGCTAAAAAATATCATCATTTATATCAGCAATAACATGAAAAGGAGAATGTACAAAATCTTTTTTTTAACCATCAACAAAGTCAAATTTTGACTTGCATTGACAAGCCTTTTCAATTGCCCTGCATTGACTAAAGAAGATTCTAGCTTCTTCCGATGTGCTCTCACAATAAACTCTTTTCCATCCTTGATCAAATGATACTTGTTCTCATGGCGATGGAATATCACTTTTCTGTCATATAAATATGGACTACCCAACACCACATCTGTAATTTCAAGCAGTACTACATCTAGTTCAACCCAATCAACATAATGAGCTGTTATGGCGAAGCGCAACATGCACTTTCTTGAGACTTGTAAATTGGCATCCTTGCAAATCCATCCAAGTGGATATGCCTTTGGATGAGGTATGGTCTCAAGTTTCAGCTTCTTGACTAAGTCTTCTGAGATGATATTTTCTTGAGACCCACTATCAAATAGTGTGTCTATCTTTGTGTGTTTTGAGATTATCCTTATATGAAATAGCTCTATCCTCCTATTTTCATTTTGAGCTTCTATGTGACAGTTTAACATTCTAGAACTGGGATTTGTTTCCTTAAAAATATCTTTCCCCTTTATGTTCCTTAGTACAATGGCTATGCTTTTAGTTTCATCACCTAATTCATACCCTAAGTCTTGTTCAACAGTTGCAACATTTTTTCCCTTTTCTTTGGCTTTATCTTTGTTTTTAAATTTCTTCGGTTTCAGCTCCGGATGAAGTTTCCAGCAATGGTCTTCATCGTGGCTTGCTTTGGAATAGTTTTAAAAAAAAACCTTCCCTTTCTCTTTCCTAGAGTTTTCATTTATTTTCCTCCCTTTGCCTTTAAATTCACTATCCATATTCCCATCAAAAGATTGTTTCCCTCTAGCCTCTAAATGCGTAGCTTTCACACAAACTTCGTCTAGACTAGTAGGATTGAACTTAAGGATAGTATGTATAAGATAAGTGTGTAAACCACCTATATATTTCAGCAAGGTATCTTGACTAAGAAAATCAATTCCTAACAATAGAGCCCTTATTCTAAACTCTTGAGTGTAATCTTGAACACTTTGTCCTTTAAGTTGTCTAAAACTTTGCCAATTGATGATAGCCTTTTGTAAATGAGCTAATGGATAAAATTTCTTCTTAATTGCAGAAATAAATTCAGCCCATGATAAAGTGATCTTACCCTATTTTTTAATTGCATCCTTGGTCTTGACTTCCCACCATACCAATGCTGCTCCTTCCATTCTTCAAGAGGCTAGCTGAATCTTGGTGTCGTTTTAATGAAGGTTTTGTATCCTCAAGTAAACTTCCAACTGTCTTATCCAATTTTCAAGTTTCTCTGCATTGAATTCACCATTAAACATAGCCAATTCAAATTTAACATCAAGCTTTAAAAATGGACTTTTACCAGTAGTTTTAGACTTGCGAGATTGATTCACCGATGTTGAGGATGACGATGTAGAGGAAGAGGATGAAGATGGGGATGGTGGATTACCATTTCCTCCGTGTCCTTTATTTGACTTGTCATCATTTCTCTTTCCTCCTAAAGAACCCTCTCCTTCTTTATGGTTTTTAGACCCTTCTCCAACAAGCCTATCATTCTTTTCTTGGTAGAGTATCCTTACCATATATGTCATGTCTATGAAATATTTTTGAAATACCCGTTCTTATTCTTTGGGATCCATATATTCGGGAGCTTCTCCCTCTCTTGAAGACATGCTTGAAGTTGCTTCTATGGATCTTGGAGGTGGCTCCCTAACCCTTCTTGGTTGTGGATTACTTTGTACACTATCCAAATTTCCTTCACCTCTCTTGAGTTTAAGTCTAGTAAGCATCAAAACTTGCAAACAATCAACTATATCTTTGCACAAAACAAATGTTGAGTAAAACTCTAGCTCCTAAGGCTCAAATCCTTAAGCTCTGATACCATCTAATCTGAAAATGAAATTATTTGTAATGTTGTGCAAAGTATTCATTTCCATTAAATAAAGTGTGCAAAGTGTTTGTCATGTCTTGCAAATTAAACGAAGTGTTTTTGGTAACTGTTTTTGAGTTTATGTGTGAGGGAATGTTAATTAAAATTATTTTTTAACATATTGAATCAGAAATACACAGCAGAATAACTTCACCATAACAACACAGCAACATGATGAGGCATTTCACTCCTCCTGGGCTACATCTGCTAGGTCCAAGGCTCCCAATGGGCATGTCCTTGCTATATTATGATGCTCAAATTGGTTTTACAATGAGAAAGAAGCCTAAAAATGCTTATAAAGCATTGAAAATGAATTCAAAAGACCGAAATAAGATAATTGTGGCTTTTATTTCACCTCAAACAGTGAAGTGTAGCCCAATGCAGCTCCATTTCCCTCATGGCCCTAATGGCTCTCCAAGCTTCCCTGAAGCAAAAATTGATGAAAAACACCTCTGTTGGCTCTACAACCTATCCCAATGGCTCCATAATGCTTATAATACCCAAAATTGACCAAAATTTCATCTAAATTGGTCCAATATTGAAGACGTTATGACAAAAACAAGATTCTGCCCAATGTCAAGTGAAAACCCCACTAAATGTGGGAGAACTGCAGATAAGAGCGCCAAATATGGAGAAAACTCTGAAAATGTCGCTCTGTGCCAAGTTTAGAGGTAAAAATTTGTGGTTGAATTAAATTTCAAGTGGGGTGGGGTCATATGTGACCACTGCCCTGACCGTCGGGGAACCCGCTACTTAACGGTGGCATTTTTTATTGTAACATGGCCACATGTGGTGGCTTCCTAATGGTCGTTGTGACCGTCAGATAGAAGTAGCACCTGGTTTTTCAACATTGTTCACATGTGCTATGGGCTAGCCCTAAGGGACTAGCCCTTTTTCCCTCTGACAGATTTCAACTTAAACTTTAAATATGTTTTGTAACTGCTTACGGTTAACACCCATCAGATAGCCCATATGGTCAGGCGCTTGTGCTTGCGGGGGCTAGACCCGCGTTCAAATCTTGTAAAGACCCAAAATTTTTACCATACGCCAAATTACTCTAGCTAGGGGCCACGTGGCGGCCTCCGGGCTTGCCACGTGACACCTGTTGATTGGCCACCATAATAAAAGTCAACCAAAAGCCGAATCAGAATTTGACACTTGTCACCATAGTATTGGATCAAATGGAATATTCCATGGAATATTCTAAGGAATATTCCTAGAATATTCTTTGGAATATTCTTTTTTAATATTTCCAAAGTCAAAGTCAACCCTGGTCAAATTGGATTTTTTTTTAAGGTTACTGAAAAATTCAAACCTGCATAACTTTCACATACGATGTCGGATTTGAGTGTCGTTCACGGCACAAAAATAACAGCGACGAGGCCTATCCGGTCGTTCAAGTTTCAAAAATTCTGAGCAATTCCAGTTTTGAGCATTTTTTTCCACTTGGACATGATCACCTGATCAATCATTATTCTGAGAACTTTCAGCATAGTTCTCTTGGAAGGGGGGCCTTATTGTTTGGTCTAGGGCTGTTTCTTTTGCTTTTCCTGAATTTTTGTTTTTCCTAAAATTGGGATTTCTGATTTGTTGTTGATTATCCCATTGAGGTCTTCTTTCTATTTTATCTAACCTTTCCATCATCTTGTCTAAAGTTTTAGCTAACATGTCTATTTTTGTGTCTGAATTGGAAGTTTCTTCTTTAATGGTCACTCTTCTCTCATTTCTTAATCTATATTTTTTGGCTAAAATGTTTACCTCTACACTAACAACATCTGTTTTCATTCTTTCTAAGGTTTTTACATTTCTTTCCCTCCACTGATAAGCCATGTCAGTGTTAAATCCATCAGGGAATTTGAGAAGGACAGAATCAGGAGTGGGTTTAATATTTGTAGGGATATAATTGTAAACATTGTTATATCTAATGCAGTAGTCTTGGACTGACTCATTTGGAGCTCTTCTGATGGCATCAAATTCAGACAATATCTGGAGTGGATTCTTTTTATTTTCCCATTTATTTAAAAACAATCTATGAAACACAGCTAAATCAATTACACTACCAGTAGCAAGACCTCTAAACCACTTCTTAACTTCTCTTGTCAATGTTTGTGCAAATAATTTCATTTGAACATCAGAATGATCATTCTCATGAAGTTCAAAGAAGTCTGTCATTTTAGTTATGTGTTGTTGAGATGTATAATGGGTAGTGGCATCAAACTGTGGTATCTTACTCTAATAGTATTGAGGCATGCCATGAAGCTGTTGTGGTAAGACTAGGGGAGCATACCTAGCAGCCATAGCTTGAAGTTTAACTTGGCTAGGAGGAAAAGTAAAAGAGCTTGGGGCTGAACTGGAAGTGATAGCTGATGAACTAAAAGCTATAGCTGAGGTGTTGGGAAATGAAACTGGAATGTATATGGAACTACTAGTGAATGAGGATGATGTGTTTAAAAAATCAAAAGGTGAGCTAGTGGATATAGTGGATGAAGTGAGTGGTGGAAATAGTACTCTAGGCTGTAAAGGTAGTTTGGGGATAAATGGATCTATAGATGTGGTGGTATTGGAAGTTATATATGATGTAGCAGCATATAGAGATGAATCTAAAACTGGTATTATGGTGGTATATAACTGTGAAACTGAAGGCTTAGTGATATAAGCTAATAATTGAGCTAATTAAATAGCTTCATCAATATATTTGAGAATAGTAGTATTAAGTTCTTCAATTTTAGTCTGATATTCAACTTTCTTTGATTTAGATCCTATTGTAATATATTTATGTTTTGTTTCCAATAATGAAATAAAAACAGGGTCTAAAACAGCAGTATAAAGATCACTTTCAGATTGAATTCTAAACAAATAATGCTCAAATTTCAGATCAAAATCTATATCTTGCAAACTTACTAATTCTTGTGGTAATGAATTGACTCTTTTTAATAATAATTTAGCTTCTAAATCTTCTATCTATTTTTTCTTTTTGCAAATTCGGTCTAGGTTATCTACTATAACAACAGGTTTAGGATCTGGGTTAGACCTGGTATAGTAAATTTTTCTAGAAGTCAGAATTACTGTTTTTAATACCCATGACTTATAAAAGCAATCTTAAAGTAAAAGGATGTATAAAATGTTTTTCTTTAAGACTAGTTTTATGATTGAGGATTGGTTAGTTCCCCAGTATGGTCGCCAGTAACGTTATCACTCTAGTAATTCTAAAGTTGTGAGATTTTTGGTTTTTAGTCAAATAATACTAGAGGTAACCACAAACCAACTTCAAACTCTAGGATCTAGCCTTCCTAGGGTTCAGAGAGGGCTCTCTCTTTATCATTTAACTTTGTTTTGATTTGTAAATATTAGTCTAGTTATGAATGTGCAGCTTTGTTTTGGTTTTGGTATATTTGGTGGGAAAAATCACTTGAAAGGAAGGATAGTGTGAAATCTATTTGTCCTTTGGGCTAAGGAGTCAAAATCAAGCAAACATGACTAGGATCAAGGCCATAAGGTCAAATGTTTTCAGGGCAAGATAGATAACCCTTGAAGATCTTGGAAAGTTGTTTTTTGAGGTGATATAATTGGGATAAAGGGCACTTAAGAATCCTTTGATCCAGAAAAGGAAGTAGTAGGAAGAGGTCAAACGAGAGAGGGAGAAATTAAGGGTTTCATACACTGGAAATGAGAGGAAAACATATAAATGATAACTAGTTAAAAACAGGGTGCTTTTAACAAATCATGTAGTAATGCTCCTAGTTATTCATTCAGATTTAGAAAACACATAGATGGATGCATGTAACAAAGAAAGATAACAATGAAAAGTAAGGAAATACTTCACTCCAAATAGCTCATCATAGGAATCCTTAAGTATGATACCAATTGGTTTGATCCAGCCTACAAACTCGAAATTTGACACACTAAAGCTTTGAAGTCCAACAAGAAATGACTATATCAATCTCTAGCAATTTTATTCCACACAAAATACTTCTAAAGATGAAGCATTTATAAATATTTCTTTACAAAATATCCTAGAAAGCTTCTATGAATTATCTTAGGAAAATAAAATATCTTTACAACAATAATAGAGACAGTTTCTTAACGAATATGCAAGCTATCATGCTTATCCAAAAGAAATAGAAACTGTTTTGAGGATAAGATGCAGCTGGTAGCCTTGGTGTCCTCCTTGTTGGCTCTTAGATATTTTTTGGAATCTGATCTGCCTTGTACGATACTCTTTCTCAGATATTCCTTATTCACTAATACTCTCTAACCATAGTCAAAATTGTTTATTGTTGTAAAAATCTGCTTTGACTGTAAATCAGCAAATAGTTTTCTTCTCATTTCATCTGTTTGTCTTTTATCCTTCATAATAAATCTGTGAGTGCTTTCCAATACTCATCTTTAGGAATTTGTATTTTCTTTAATTTCCTAAAGTTTTCATCAGCTTCAATATATCTATCAAAGGTTGGCTTGATGACAAACAAGTGTTTTATCTCATGTTGCAAATAGAATAAGTCTTCAAAGCTTTTGAGTAAGACTTTTCCAGTTGGAATGCCTTGTCCTTGTGGTTTATTTACCTGTTCTTTTGCAAACTCTCTAATTTTCTTATCATAGTCATTTTGAGGCATCAATTTATCATTAAGGACCATAATGTCAGGCAATCCTTTTTGCCTCAAATTTGTGAATTTGAACATAAACCTGGTTATGGGAGTATTCATACTCTCACATTTTTCTTCCAATTGCCTCATCAGATTCTTCTTTGTAGTAACTTTCCTAATTTCTAAGATATTTTCAGTCCTGTCATTAATCTTGAGCTCCTCTAACTCCTGTCTATTTTTACTGTTGAGGAATGTGATCAGCTTTAAAGCTTGTTCTGGTTTGCCAGCCAGCTCACTTTGATTCTTTTGAATTTCTGCTTGGGCCTTTAATAATAACTCTCTCTATTAAAAAATTACCTGAATTGAAGGCCATACATCATGGATGGCTTCAATGACATTGTTCCAAAGATGGTTTTTCATATATGATTATTTTTCTTTCAATGTCAATTCCTTCTGCAATTTCTTCAACTCTTCATTCAATCTGATGGCATTTTCTTCATGTGTCTTTGCATTTATCTGAGCTAATTTATTTGACTTCTCAATATTCTCTATCACCTATTTCAATCTACTGATCTCATTTGTCTTAAGAGACATTTCCTCCATAGCTTTTACTATTTTTCTTGCTTCATATGTATGGTGGACTACTAGTGTAGATGATTCAGTAGCTGAGGTTGTGGAAGAATTTATTGGTACTGCAGTGGCCAGTGGTTCTTTGGGTGCCAACTTTTTAGCTAAAGTTGAAGGCACTATTGTAGTGATTACTAGAATAACTATAGGAATCTCTGGTACTTTCACTATTTCCTTCTCCTGGACAAGCTTGTCCATCTGATTCTCCATCTCCTTAATTTGTCTTGTAAGTTGTAAGATGATGTTCATCATATCATGTTTGTCATTCTGCTCCTGTATGATTTCTTTAGCCTGGGTATGTTCACTTGGAGGAAGCTTAAACTATTTCCTCAAGCCTGCAATGTCTTCATTCTTCTTTTTCAATACTAACTACGTTGCATTGACATTAGCAGGGTCATATCCAACTTTAATTACCAATTCTTCTATGGATTTATTTCTTAGATCCTTAGCATATAATGAGGCTTTGTCCATTTTCATCTGATCTTGCATGTTAGTGATAGTGTTCTCAAGTTTTTGAACACTCATGGCCTTCGTTGTAACACTGGAGTACAACATTTCTGAACTCTTCCTGTGAAACTCTATTTGATCTAATTCATGAATACTGTCTGTTGCTACTTCTACATCAAATTTCTTATAATCAACAATTGTCTTTGGAATTTAGTACTATAGAACATCTATCGAGCATGATCGGTTTTTTACTTAAGTAATAAAATGTAATAAGACCATTTGGTTGGTTTGTTCATGAGAATAGATTTTAGTTTTGATCTCTTCATTCTTAGATTTAATTTGTTTATATCTTTCCCGATATCCAAATATTTTTCCTCAATTTGTTGGGATGAGGAAGCTTTATGCTGTGAAAAATTAAGTATTTGTGCCATCTTGTGATAACCTATTCTTCCATTTTGAATTCCAATAACTGATTTGATGCTTCTTTCTCTGCATCCCTGTGATTGCATATGAATGGCCCTATCTGATTCTTTAGTTTGAATTGGGTTTTCTTCTTAGCTGCCATGAAATTTATGGAATCAGAGTTTAAGATCTTCCTGATATACTCCAAGGCAAAGATCCTCATTGAAGGATGTTTGGGTAACTTGTAAGGTAACAAGTTTGACCCAAAGACTCTGATCTCAGTATATTTTTCATACAAATACCAGTCACCAACCTTACTCTGCTCTGACAACTGCAATATCTTTTTCATTTCTTCATTTATTCTTGGTTGCTCTACTTTGGTTAACATTGTGATCACTGGATGTAAAAATAACTCTGAAAATTCTGAATATGTGAAATCTACACATTCTTTTCTGAGCAAAGATGTCCAGAAAATGACAGAAAGAGGATTTCCCTCTATGTCCATCTTTTGGAGAGTAACTGGAAAATTATCTAATTGGAAGTATAGAAACATATGGAAGAGGAAAGAAGTGTATCTGAACACTCCTTCAGTTGGCAATTTGATCAATTGATCATGGATATTATTTGCAATATAACCAACATAATCAAAGATTACAGATGGGGGTTGACCTGGGGTGAAAGTGGATAAGAAACCCAGGATGGATTCATCAGTAAAGTACCCCAAGATGAATGAAAGCATGGAAATCACCTGCCTTGAACCTTCTGGGAATTTAGCAGTAGAATATGGGGGATTTAGTTTAGGAATTTGTATATGTGAGGGCATGAATGTCTGGAAAATCATGAATCTCTTGGGGAAATCTAGGCCAATGTATAGCTGGGTTAAGGCCTCTATGGATAAGGGATTATGGCAGTCAGAAAATTTATTGCAATTTGATTGATAGATTGAGCAGTAATGAAATTGAAAAACAATTCTTTATTAGTGACTATGGCTCTTTGATTAGGTACATAATATTCTTTGACAATCTAATGACCTCCTAACATGATGATTGACAGGACAACATGTTTGGGCAAATGAGATTCCCAAATTAAGGACTTCTCCATCATTATCTAATGATTTCTCATAGCTCCAATTATGAATATCAAGCAAGTTAAATTCAACAATGGGATCTACTATATTATAATCAGTATCAGCTAGTAGGATGTGTTCAACATCAACAACATGTGGTTGAAGGGGATTTACCACTATGGCAGTTTTAGAAGTTATAGCAGGGGTTGGTTTAGGTACTTTGGAACCTTCAGGCTTGCTTGTACTCTGTTTCTTAGGCATTTTGGGCTACTTTCTACAAGTTTAGACGGTTTCGGAAGTATTTTATTTTTAGGAGGATTCCTTTTAAATGAAAACGGGCAAAGTATAGTCTTTTCTTGGGAGCTGTTTTCAATTTAGGTCTATCAAAGACTTTTACGACCTTGTGAGCTTGGTTTAAAACAAGAAACAAGGGTTTCTGCAGATCTCTTCTTGAAAAATGAAATTTGAAAATCTTTTGAAAATAGATCTGGAGGCTTAGGATACCTTGAGAGTCTAGTTTGATTTAGAACTGAAATAGTTCATAGGATTGAAAAAAATCACAATTTTATCTTGCAATAGTGCACAACAATAAGCAGGGATTTACGGAAAAAAGATGTTGACGGGGGTTTGCTTTGTTTTAGGACTATTTAGTTCTTTTAATCTTTATGGATCTCAGTGAAATTTGTCTTTTAAAAGGCCTTTGGAGTCAGTCAGGGCTCAAATTTCAAATAAATACCTTTTGTATGCAGGTATCTGGGCTTCAGAATAGTTTCTGAGGTTTTCGAATGAGTTGATAGCTTCTGTAGATTTTTTGGAGCAATGTGAAGCTCCTCGGCAGAATTCAATGGTCACAGAGTAAATTTTGCAAGCTTTTTGAAAAGAAAATGGCGAAAATATGGTGTGTTTACAGTCGGGGAGGCTTCGTGCAGGGTTAAGGTGCAAAATAATGAGAAATGTATGCATTTTTGTAGGTTTATTAAACATTTTGGTTACATTTAACTCTGCATTGAATGTTGGTTACATCAGGAAGGAGAGGTGGTTTCAGAATCGGATGATCAAAACCATAAGTGGGTATCGCACATGTTTTTGGCGATAAGTGGTATCGGGCTTAACCCACGCAATCCAACTTGAAAAGGGCATGTGGAGGGGAGATAAAACTGAAATACCACCCATTTCACGCAGAAATGGAACGGGGGCAATCGTGCTACTTTTCTATGTGATATGGTGTCTTCGCCGTTAGATCTCAGGGCTAAATTCGAATGGTCCAGATCTTTTTGGAAGTTGCATTGGAATGGAGTAGGGTTGGGGTATCATATGTGTGGCGGGTTTTAAACTTTAAATCTTAATAATCATACGTTTAATTAAAGTTTAAACTTTGGTTTTATAAAAATAGCGGAGGGGTTAGGCTTATTTAATTAAAACATTCATGATGTTTCAATCAATGCATCAGAGTGGGTGCTTATTATATAGTTTTATCAAATGTAAATAACACTTGTTTCAACTACACGGGGTGGGATATTTTGCATATAGATTTGTTTATACCAATGAGGTAATTGGGCGGGGTTTTATATTCGTGCACATGGGATATTAAACCTTGGTCTAAGCTTAAAATAGTGGGTTTTAGAGGGTTATTTAAAATAAAAGGTTTTAATATTATATGGGATGGTGGAGTTATGGATTTAATACAATAAGTTAGGTGTTAATATGAAAAAGGAATATTGTAATGAGCATAAAATATATGTTAACTCTCAGTTAAGTGCCAAAAATAAAGCATTTCTTTATCTTTATTATATTTCACACTTTAACTTAGGATACACTTTTAACTTAGGATAAAATGTATTTTGAGGGTTTATGAATGATTTTTTTGAAAGGGAATGAGATTAGCTATTAAGGTTTTAGCTTTTACAAAGTAAAAATAGGTTTTTACTTAGGGAAAGGGATTATGATTTGTGAATGAAGCGTAAATGTTGATGAATGTGGGTCTAGTGTGGGAATTCAATATTTTTAACTAATCAGTCATCGAGCCTTGGATCCGGTCCCAAAAAAAGTTAGAGAAATGCTCTGAGCCTTCTTTACTGATAGTTAGAACATTGAATATTTGTAGGGGAGGGGAAATTAGTGATTTTTTCCCGATGATACTTTATTACATGTTTTCTCAACTGCTTTCTACTTACCCATCATTATTTCTAACATTTTTACTTCATTTTCATGGGTGCATTTAGGTTTGCAACCCTAAAAAAAATTCTTTCAAAGGATAAAAGTGTTTAAATCTACCTTATTTCATCCAATGGATCAGATTAAACTGTTGAGCTCCTCATTATTCTCTACCTATCTACTAATTTGTCAAGTTTAAACTGTTTGACAAATCTTTATTCTCTATCTAAAACATGAAATTGAAAGCATGAAAAGTTAAGATTAAACTATTTAATTGATCATGGATTATGGCATTTATTGACACTTTGCACATAATCATTATTCTTGCAGTAAAAGTAAAAATAGTGGCATTTGAATTTTCTCACTTTCAGGTATTATTTTATTTATTTTTTATTTTTGGGGGTCTATATTTTTCTAAATCCTTTGATCTTTATTTTAGGACTTTTTACCCTCTTTTTGGGTTTTTATTATTTTCCATTTTTTCAAAATATGGGAAAACAACTTGCAGAAAGAAAGATATGTACATATTTACAAGACTATCAAAGTCAATTCAAAATTTATGAACCCTATTATTATAGGACCCTAACACCTATCATCACCCGGATAGGGCTTGGGAAGGCAACACACCAGACCCTATGTTGTTGCAGGCAGGAAACCCCAAAGTCCTCAGTATCAAGGAAGGGGATCGTAGGGATAAGTCTGCTTCAGAATTACAAGATTCTGCCCATTGGGGAAGCAGAGAAATTGACATTTCGGGAGACTCAGACAACCCACGGGGCCCAAGGAAGAAGGTGAAAGTGGTAAGGAGGAAGGATAAAGTCCCTAAACTTATTTTTGGGATAGATATATCAATGGACGAGGCAATGGAGACAACGAAGCTCACCCTTGTAGGTAGATCCATAGGAAAGAATCTTTCAATAGGATACATTAAGGAATGGGCGTCAAAGGCATGGTCGGAGGTACCAGATCCACGTTATGAGGTGGTGAATTTTACTAACGGCCGGTTCATGATCAAATTCAAGAATAATGAATCAGTTCAATGTGTTCTGGATAGGAACTAGGGCTTCAGGTGTGCTCCCATATTATTCAAAAGATGGAGTCCCCTCTTTGATGCTCAGAAAGAGAAGGTAGTGGACCTTCCAATTTGGGTAAGGTTACCAGGCCTCCCTCATCCTTTTTGGACTATGAATGTCTTTAGAGAGATAGGCAAAAAAATAGGGCACTTTCTTGAGGCCGATATGTCCTTTCAGTAGACCGGGGAGCAAGGGATAGCCTGAATACTAGTGTGATTAAACCTAAGGTAAGTTCTATCACAAGCAATCCAATTACACTATCGGGATTGGTCCTTTCTATAGGCGCTGGAATACGAAAAATTGCCTTTCTGATGCCACAGATGTCACTAATATGGACATTTTGAAAAGGATTTCCCACTGAGCTTTCGAAGAAGGAAGAAACACTGCAAGGGGAAGAACAATATGGAGAAGGAAGGCAGGACCTTAGGGAGTAGGCCACTTTTAGGTTCAGCATGCGGTATCCAATAAGGGATCCACTCTCAGCAGATAGTAGCAGGAGATCAGGTCTAGGAGAAGGAGATGGAGCTCTGTCAGCCCTCGGTGCAAGAACTTCCAGAGGCCTCGACAGCACAATCGAAAGAGGGTATTGTTTGCATCCCCAATCCCTCTCTTACAGTTACTTTTTCAGATTCTTTGGCTTCATCTCGAGGGCTTGGTCCTTCTAGGCCTATCCATATTTCAGCATTAAAAACCCCTGAAAACATCACAAGTTACACTCTAGACGGTATCATCATCTCCATTCCTGAACTTAACTTGGATTTTCCCCCTTCATAGTTATTAGGACCATTAAACAAAAGGGGAGAGAAGCCCGTATAACCTGAGACCTCATGATAAAAAAGAGAAAACTTTGGAGGTGTTTGGGGATTTGGGTACCTCTGTGGATCCTTCTCCTAGGCCAAAGATAAGGGGCCAAAAATCCAATTTATCTAAAGCACAGATGAGAAAAAAAATGGACATTGTTGATGCCAAACAAAAAATTTTAATCGGGGTTCTTACAGAAGTGAATACCCCTTAGAAGGTGACCTAATGATTATCCTCTCCTTAAATTGTCGAGGGTTAGATAGTAAACCCAAAAAACTGGCCCTTAAGGCTCTGTTGCAGAAGTACGAGCCAGATTTAGTAATGCTCAAGGAGACCCTTGTTATTGGAGTAGACATTTTGTAGTCACTGGCTAAGATTTTCCTGGGCTGGATTTTTCAGTGCCTTGATGCAAAAGGGAGGTCTGGAGGACTTGCTACTGGTTTCAGGGAAGGTAAAGTCAGGCTTATCAATACCTTGGGTTTAGATCAGGTCTTGGTTCTGGAAGTCTACTCCTAGAAGTTCTGCTCAAATATCCTTATTCTTAATATCTACGGGCCTTGTCATGACAGACTGCCTTTTTGGAATGACTTTTGGGAAAATCACTTCTTGGATAGTACAAATTTGATCATCGCAGGATACCAGAATCTTTCTATGGGGCAAGCAGAAATTTGGGGGCCAAATGCTCGAGCTGATCATTTTTCAGATTTCTTCTCCTCTGAAATCATTGAGGGAAAGATGATGGATTTAATTCCCCTAAAGTTGAGGCCCACCTGGCAGAATAGAAGATTCGGGGAAGCCAGGGTTGCTAAGAGATTGGACAGACTTTTAATTAAAGAAGAGCTCATGGACACCATTCCGTTGATCAGGAAATAGATTGGAGAAGGGGGAGAATCTAATCATCACCCTATCCTCTTAGAAATCAAGTGGTCTAATACCACGCCTCGCTCCCCTTTCAAATTCAATCCTGAGTGGCTAATGGAGGATTAATTTAACGCCCTATTCAAAGAGACCTGTATTTCCTCCAGAGTAGGCGAGCACCCCAATATAGCTGGCTCTTTCCTGGAAAACCTCAAGAAGATGAAAAGAGCTACAATTTATTGGGGAAAAAAAAAAGGCCTTAGAGGAGGAAGGATTAAAATTTATCAGTGAGGAGCTTGACAGATTGGAATACCTAGAAGAAGATGGTTATGCAATGGAGGAGAAAAGAGACAGCATCAAAGGATTGGAGGTCGAAAGAAGGAAAATCCTTTTAGGCAGGGAGGAACAGTGGAGACAAAAGAGCAGGGCTAAGTTGGTTGGTAGCTGGAGATGAAAACTCCAAATTCTTCCACAAATATGCAAAAGGGAGGAAGAATATGAATACAATATAGGGGATGAGAACGGAATAAGGCAGGACTGAACACTCCTTTGAGGAACTAGCTTCTATGGGACAAAATCAATTTAGGAACCTCTATAAAGCCCCGGTGGAAACTACTATTGCATAAGTATTTGAAGTGGCACAATTCTTCCAAGATATGTCGAGGAAGAGGAAAATAGGATGCTTACAAGCTCGATGACTAAGGAGGAAGTGGAAGGAGTCTTGAAAAATATGAAAAAGGATAAAAGCCCTGGGCTAGATGGGTGGAAAGTAAAATTATATCAGCATTTTTTCAAATCTCTGGGGGAGGACCTCACAGCTTTGGTGGAAGAATCTAGAGTAAAGGGTGACATTTTTTAACCTTTGAACTCAACTTTCATTGCACTCATTCCCAAACTGGATGATTCGGGCACCTTTGGTGACTTTCACCCCATCTCCCTGTGTAACTGTGTATACAAAATCATTGCTAAAATCATCGCAGTAAGACTTAAAATGATTCTCTCTAAGAACATTTTGAAGGAACAATTTGGCTTTCTAGAAGGGAGGTAGATCCCTGAAGCCATTGGATTAGCCCAAGAAGTAATGCACAACATGAAAAATTTTAGGAGGAAAGGGTCAGTTATTAAAATAGATTTATCAAATGCCTATGAAAAAATTAGTTGGATCTATATCAGGCTTATGTTGACTCATTTGGTATTTCACTGTGATTTTATCAACTAGGTCATGGGTTGCATCACCAACATCAGCTTTGCAGTTCTGATCAATGGGGAAACATCCCCTTTCTTGAAGAGTGAAAGATGGCTTCGTCAGGGATGCCCTCTCTCCCCTTCACTCTTTCTGTTGGCAGCAGAAGGATTAAGTCAGCTGACCATGGAAGCCAAAAGGAGAGGGGACATCAAAGTTATTGAAGTGGCCACAAACCTTTTCATCACACATCTGTTGTTTGTGGACAAAATCCTCTTGTTCTGTGATGGCAGTCGTAGAGACATCTCACATATTAAGTCTTCCCTGGATATTTTCCTTACTGCCACGGGTATGAGTGTTAACATTCAAAAATCATCCATCATCGTGGAAGGACTCTCGGGTGAGGATACAAGGATAATTGTTGAATAAATCCCTTTCGATATAAAGCATATGAATGAGAGTTTTAGATACCTTGGGTTTCACCTCAAGCCGGATTCATATAAAATCACAGATTGGTTGTGGATGGCGACTAAAATAAAAAATAAAAAAATAAAAATTCTAGAGCTACAAGTGGTTATCAAGGGCAGTTAGGATCGTCTTAATCAAGTTTGTTCTCATGGCTATTTTTGTTTTATCGGTCGTTCTCTCATGGGTTCCTAAATGAATCTTGGAGAGTATTAGGAAAATATGCAGCAAATTCCTTTGGGTTGGCTCGAAGGATGAGGTCATGATCCCATGGGTAGCTTGGGAGAGGATTGCTACACCAAAGGATTGGGGGGGATGGGGCATCATGGAAATCCCCTCCTTTATCTCATCTTTAGCTGCAAAAATGGGTTGGAACATGTTGTATATGGAATCTCTTTGGACATTGGTTTTGAAAAGGAAATACATTGACCCAAGACCTCTAAGAGATTTGATAAGATCCCCTATCAAAAATTTATCATGTGATTCGGTGGTGTGGAGGAAAAACCTAGGGTATTTTAAGGTCATTGAGGAAGGTTTGGTCTGGCAGGTTGGGAATGGACAATAGGTCCGGGTAGAATTGGATCCCGTGGTGGGATTCAATGCAGGATACACAGTCCTTGAAGGCTTACGGGCACACTTAGCTGACAAAGGCACATTTTTCCTGAGCCAAATTGTAAATGAATGAGCTACTTCCCTATGGCACCAAGGATGGATGACTCAAGAGGACCTCCATCTGTATCCCCAATGGATGGAGGCTTGGAACCTTTATACAAGCGAGCTGGCCGGATCAAATGTCAGGATCTGAGACAAGCCAGATGAACTTTGGTGGGCACATTCTTTGTCAGGGAAATACTTCCTGAATTTTGGATATGCCTACCTCATGTCAAATAAGGGGTGGGGAATATCGGAGTGGTGGGCCAACACACTCTGGAAACTGAAGTGTACAACAAAAATCTTCCTCTTCTTTTGGTGCATCCTAAGTAACAAAGTCCCCACTTGGGATAACCTTCAAAAAAGGAAGAAGGAGGGTCTTGTTAGATGCCACCTTTATAAATCAGCGGAGGAATCTATCCCTCACCTCTTTATCCATTGTTCCTTCTGCAAATATGTTTGGAAAGAATTCAGGAATTTGAATGGAATATCAGAATCTTGGAGGGGGAAATTCATATCTGAATCTTGGAAGATCTGGTGGAATTGTTTTCAGGAGGAGAAAGGCAAAAAAATTCCACTACTTATAGCCTAGGACCTCTGGTTAGCAATAAACAAAGTAATTTTCATAGATCAGGAGATCTTGTATCACATAATAGCATTTGAATGCGCCACTATTTATGGGCTATTTCTAGATCAAGTTCTTAAAACATCCCGTAGGTATATAATCCCAGAAAAGATTAGGGGCGACATTTTATAGTCTTATTTTGATGGTGCCTCTATCCCAAAAAACATATGTGGGGCAGGAATAGTGATTCACCTTAGTCCTTATAGGAGATTGGAGGCTTTTATATGGTTTGGGATGGGGACCAACAACTATGCAGAAATAAAATCTCTCCACACCCTCCTTTGCTGGCTCTCTCATCTAGGTTTAACTTTAGTAAATATTTTTGGAGACTCCCTTAACATCATCAAATGGTTCAACAAGGAGCATACCTATAAAAAATATATTTTAAGTCCTATTCTTGAGGATATTTGGTTATTGAAAGAACGTTTTTACTTATATATATGTTTGTCACATTTACAGGGAACGAAACACTGAGCCAAACCTCCTTTCTAAGGAGGGTTTACAGCAGGCTCTAGGCGGGTGGAAGACTCAAAATATAGGTTTGGAAGGTCCTGTGGAGACGGATCAACCCCCCTACTGAATTGATTCTTTGCAATTACTTTCTCAGTCTTATTGCATACAGGCTGATATGTTTTTATTGTTATTGTATAGTTCCTATGACTTTAAACTAAACTGTGAAATATCTTTGTTATTATGGTACATTTTGACTGTTATCTATCTATTTCAGTCTGTTTCTATTTGGGATGGTTTTTCCTCATAAGAGGAGGCCCAGGAATAGTTGGAGAGGATACAGACCAACCTGTGTTAGTTCATTTTTGCACTGTTGGATCTGGAAAGAAAAAATTCTGATATTTCCTGGTTTTGGTGAGGATGCTTAAGGATCTGATACTCTAGAGGGCTATGGCCCAATATTTAAATACTTCAATGCATGTGATATGTAACCTTTTGTATTAAAATATAAAAAGTTTTATTTTTTCCCCAAAAAAAAAAAAAAAAAAGAAAGAAAGAAAGATAGAGATCCTATTAGGGTCTTATAATATTAGTGATCATAATTTTGAATTAACTATGTTAAGTCTTGTAATATTTTACACACCTTTGATTTCTGCAATTTTTTTCCATATCAAAAAATGAAAAGAGGGTATGTACTAAAAGAATAATCAAAGGACCAAAAGAAATAAATATAAAAAAGATATAAAATATGAACCCCATAAAAGGAAACAAAAATAAATTCTGAAAGTGTTGCACATTCAAATGCCACTACTCTTTTTTTTTTCTAAGTAAGTATAAATTCTATTAATATAGCATATGGTACATGGAGAGTCTGGCCTCTGGAATTGTTGAACTAGCCAATTCCAGAGGCATTATATGTCAAAAGAACAAAATAGTGACTTCCCTAGAAGGGGAAACCAGTCAAACCAGTCTTACTGCAGTTTCCCACCACGGGGAAACCGACTTCATGCAAAAAATAATAGATAATTACGTGAGTATCCAAGAGAGACATAATAACCCAGAAAAAGAAACCAAAACTGTAAATAAACCTGTAGAAGCTAGGTGTCATTGTGCAGATGCGGTGGCTCCTCCACAATTAGGCACCTGTACTCATCGGAGGTGTCATATGCAATCTTAGCTGGAGGCGCGTCATGTTTAGGAGTAATGGCAATGTGTGCACTGCCCTTGCAACCATCATCGCCAGACCAATCCCTACTACTGCTATCACTACTGTTGCTACTGCTGCTGCTGCTGCCCTTGACTTTGCTGCTGGAAGAGGGGTCACCTTGAATGCTGGGAAGAGCTTTAGACTTTTGTGAAGGTGGCTGAAGCATCGATTCAATGGTGGATTGTCTGAGCTTTTTTTCTGGGGCTCTGGCTAGCCACAAGGGAAGCTTCCTCCTTGAATTTGATGGAGATGGTGGCTGTGATACAAGGGCGGTTCATAGTGCAGTTGTAATGGAATTGAGCAGAGTGCGCAGTGGACGGAGAGGGAATTGTCTCCAAATGAGGCAGAGGCAGGGACGAGTGACTGGTGGGGTGGCACAACACCAAAGTGCAAACCGGAAAGATAGAGTGATACCACCTCAAGGCGAGACCTCGGCCTCTACCACTGCGAGTAGCAGGATAATGGCCAAAGGAATCCTCAAGTGACTAAGAAGAAGACTCTGAGCAAATGGAATGCGGAGGACGAGTCGCCCGCCCACGCCCACTGTCTCGGTGGCAGCATATTCAATGGCGCCTTGGCATAATGGAGCTATTGGAGCTGTTGCTGATGGGCTGTGAAAGATGAACCGAAGGAACAGAGGTCTGAGGAGCCAAAGGAACAGAAGTCTGGGAAACCGAAGGCTTTGAAAAAAAATTGAGGCTGCAATGGAGGCTATGGGAAAAGTGGTGACCACGAGTGAGAACGATTCAGCAATAAAGGTTGCACCACCTCCCTATGGGTGTTCTAGAGCTCAGCTCTAAGACCATAGAGGGATAGACACAACTTGAAGGCGATGGAGGAATGCTGCAGCGTGGAGGCATTTTGAGAGTGTGGTGGACGCATTGATTATCGGGCGAATTAATGTAACAACGGTGAGAACAGTTGGCAGGTATTAATGTCTGCGGCTTGAGCCCATGCGTGACCATGTGGTTAAGCCATGTGTCACGTACTGGGCTCACTATATTCCTGCCTTCAATGTTCACCCGCATCCGAGCCAAATGCCACTACTCTTAGTTTACTTTACTTTTGCAAATAAAATTATGTGTAGCTTATCCAAAATGCCACAATTCATGATGATCATACAGTTTAATATTGATTTATTCATGCCTTTAAATTTCATGTCATGATAGTTAGTGAATAAATATCTGACCAAACGATTTAATATTGGCAGGTCAGTAGTAAGGTAGAGAATAAAAATGAGCTCATAAGTTTAATCTGAGCCATTGGAAGATATAAGGTTAGAAATAAGTTAGTTTTCTTATCAAAAGAAAATAAAAGGGTCAGCAAGCTCAAATGCACCCAATAAAGGAAATAAATAAATGTTAGGATGAATAAAAGGGTAGGTAGGATACTTTCAAAAATTATGGAAAGCATCATTTGGTTTATCTATTATCACTAATATCTTTCTAACACCTTCCCCTTGTCCTAATCCCTTTTTCCTACCTTGGAAACCATTTTCCCTTATCCTAACCCTTTTCCCCTCCTAAAATTCCCTTCCCCTTACTAAAATCCATTTCCCCTTTGAAAAACCCCTTTTCCCCTTGACTAACGTTGTGTTTTCATAAAAAAAAAACCCCACTTTTTCATAGTCTAAAAACATAAATATATTAATCGGGCC
The DNA here is from genome assembly GCA_034641835.2 of Pinus albicaulis. Classification (NCBI taxonomy): domain Eukaryota; kingdom Viridiplantae; phylum Streptophyta; class Pinopsida; order Pinales; family Pinaceae; genus Pinus; species Pinus albicaulis. The sequence goes on along the minus strand of CM076577.1, from coordinate 697,389,536 downwards.
CCACTTCCTTTTTGACTTAATTCCCCCGTTTAATATATTTCCCAATTTTTTTTCATTTAACCCCACCCATTTCATATTAACCCTCTTCCTATCTATTTTCCCAACCCACTATCATTTAAAACCTACCACTTAATATATTTCCCGACCCCACTCAAAACTCTTAACTCTGCAGGCTGCCCGGTCATTTCCGATCAAATCTAATAGCCAATATGCCATTTCGCATCCCCTGACATTTAAATGTTTAAATCCAAGCGGGTGGGTGTGCAATGGGTGGTTTTATCCACCCGCTCGCCTGCCATGCAGCGCCACCAAGTTCTATCGCACCCCCCCCCCACTCCCAAACCGCCAAACCACTTCTAAGGCGTGCGATAAACCACCATTTTTTAAATAATACAATCCTCGCGCTATGCGATAAATAGCCAAGTTTAAAAATAATAAAACCTGCACTATTCCGTTATTTCCTTTTATTTGTTTGTTTTCGAAAGATACCAAAAGCTATTTCCAACCGGAATTAAAGCACCTGCTACCGCCTAGACCCTTCTACGACCAAATTCACTATATTCCAGGTAATTTTGAGTACCCACAACCATCAGTTAAATAAATTAATTGATAATCGAATTAAATCAATGGCTTCTAAAATCATTCAAACAGTAAACCCTTTGCAACCACCACTGTTAGATTTCTACCACACTCCTTTGGCCGATAAAGACTTCAAAATTAATGACATTGTGACTAATAGCAACCTTTTGGAGCTCCACTGTTGGAGCCATGACAAATTTGTTGATCAGACAGATGATATTCAACTGTGGGACTCTAATATGCCCAAATACATATTCCCACAAACTTATCAATTCCCTGAACTCATCAGACTGTGCCAAATAAGTTATTTTCCAAATGAAAGAGCTATAATTACTCCAAACCAAGAAATCCTATTTACAATCACTTCTCAATCCATCAATCAAATACTGCATATTCAACCACAACCAGAGGGAATTCCATTATCCATTGAAACACTTACTGAACTTTACTTAAAGCTGGACTTCCCTAAAAGGTTCCAAATATTTCAGACTTTCCTCCCTCCATCAGTAGAAAATCCTAAAAAAAATCCTCCATACTCAGCTACCATGTTTTCAGAAAGAACCAGACAAATTGTTACCATGGTGTCCTCTATTTTAGGATATTTCACTGATGAGCATGTAGATGCATCTATTCTTGGTTTCCTATCCATATTTTTCCCAAGTCAGCCTCCAGCTACAACTTTCAATTTTTCCCAATACCTGGCAGATGTCATTCATGATCAAATGATCAAATTTCCAAAGAAGGAGTGTTCAAATACTCCTCAGTGTTATTCCATTTGTTCATTTATTTTCAATCAGAAAGGTTTGCAGTTAAACTACAAAAACTAGACACAGAGGGTAATCCCCAGTCTGTTGTCTTTTGGACATCCTTAATCAGAAAGGATTCCACTGAATTCAATTTCAAAGACTTCATTGATTATTTTTATATCCATTAGTTAATAGGCTTGGCAGTAGCATTCAGCCTAGATTCAGTGAAGAAATAAAAAAAGTTCTATAGTTATCAGATCAAATCAGAAGAGGAGATTGGTATTTATACAAGAATCATACAGAAATCAGAGTGTATGGAAGCCAACTAGTTCCATACAAGCTTCCCAAATGCCTCCCAATGAGGATATTTGCTTTAGAATACATCAAACAAATATTGAATTTAGATGAAATAAATTTCCTGTCAACTAAAAAGAAGACCCAATTCATTATTAAAAATCAACTAGGGCCTTTTATATGCAATAGTAGGAATGTTGGAAAGAAAGTAGAAATATGCTTACAAGAGTTAAAGTTCAGTATTAGTTTCAAATGGTCATATGACCACTTGGGTGTCATAATTAAATTGACAGTTAAGTTCAAATTAACCCCTTTCATTCATGAGTCAAAGCCTAAAATTGAAAATTATTTCAACCAGTTAGAGTGGTTGGAAAACACTTTACAGGAGGTGGAGAAGCAGCTTCATACTATTTCCATCCTGCTTACTCTAGCTCCACAGGACAAAAATTGAAAATGGGCTAAAGAACAAGGCTCTTAATCTTCAAAAACTACTTCTGATACTAAATTTAAGCTTATGTATAGGAAGAAAACAAAACTAAATCTAGTGATAGAGCAAGAAGAGACAGCTGAAACCATTGAAACAGATATTGTTTTCAGAGATGATGCACCTCCAACACTTTCAGAAGAAACATATCTACCATCAATTTCCAGTGCACAAATCATTCAGAAGCAGAATAGTGCAAAGGTTTCATCATCTAGCAAGCCAATTGAGAAAGAAAAATATATCATGGAGAAATACAAAGAGATTAAAATAAAAATGAAGCATTGAAGGCTGTCACATATGCACAGTATTGGAAGCAAACTCCTAGTGATCAGAGTAGGTTTATTTAATCTTATTAACACAAGACAAGGAAGATCCAGATGACATTTGTACAGCCAAAGGTGTAGGCCCCTAAAACTTCAGAAGACTATACTAAAACAACCTTTGAATTTTCTTCCAAATATGTACATCCAATTGACCAGATTGAGTTTCACAAACAGGTAGGAGAAACGATTTATTCCACCATGATACACAAAGCTTTAAGTGTCCAAAAGTTACATAATTATATAGAAAATATAAAGGCGCAGTTAAAGCTACAAATAGCGTCATCATAAGCAAAGGATAACAGGATAAAGTCACTTGAAGATTTGGTAATAGAAGTTGGTTACAATCCAAAAGACATTAAAGCAACAGAAGAACTAATAAAGAAGAAGAATGCAAACATAGCTGCACTGAAGAAATAGCTAAATTTACCAACTACTGAGCATCCATAAACCAAGGAGGATTTGGAAACTAATAATCAAAAGGATGAAATGATGAATCTCATTATTCAGTTGACATATCAACTGAAAGAAATGGAAAGACAAATGGATAAACTTGTGTAGGAAAAATAAGCCAACATGGAAGTAGTTCCCATTACAGCTATTCCTATAGCTTCTACATCATCTCCATTGTCTACAGTAGCTCCAATACCAACAACAATTCCAACAAATACATCATCAACAACATCAGCAATACCAATAGCCCATCAAACTGATGAGGCGAGCAAATTGATCAAAACATTGGGAGATATGTCCATTCAGAATATAAAGATCAATAAACTCAAAGAACAAGTAAAAAGCTTAGAAGATGGAAAGAAATTGGTAGAGGTAATGCATCAGGCAGAAATACAGAAAGAAAATAGATTGACTGACAAAATCTACAAGCTAGAAAAGGAGTTATCCCTAAAGAGCCTTTAGCCCAAGAAAAATAGTGGTTGTGGGCCAATATCATTAACTCGGTTAATGATATTTGGCCTTCTATAAAGATCATATTTGAGCAGAATGACTTGGTAAAGGAAGCTGGTAATGCAATTCAAAAGTTCAAAGTAGATCTTGGAAAGAAACCAGAGGAAGCCTCTGAAATAATTTAAAAGCTGAATTCCAAAAACAAGTATGAATTAGAAGAACTCGAGATAACTGATAGAACAGAGACTATCTTAGATGTGAAGAAAGTAATTTCCAAGAGAAATATGATGATATAGCTTGAAGACAAATTTCAAACAATGGAACTTGTAGTGAACAGGTTTATGAACAAGTTTGATGTATTGAGACAGAAGAGTCTGCCTAATCCTTTAGTAATCGATGGTAAACTCAAGAGACATGAAGACTATGAGAAGAAGATGAGGGAAGTAGAAAAAGAAACTTCCAACAGTTCAGCAATGAAGGGTGTTCCCATAGGCAAAGTGCTCCTTTAGACTTTGGAAAATTTATTTTACCTCCAGCATGAGGTAAATCACCTTTTTGTGAATAAACCCACATTTTCCAAATATACAGAGGCAGATGAAATTTACCAGAGGATGATGAAAATAAAAAATCCAGATGAAGAAACATGGGAAAAATGGTGTGATTTACTATGACAGGTTAAAGAGTAGAAAGGTGAAAGAAATCACACGTGAAATAAATAGAATGTGAAATAAAGACAACGTGAAAGAAGGAGACAGCGTGAAAGAAACAAACAGTAACAGCAAACAAAGAAAACAACGCCAAATTTCAATCAGTTACTAGGGGTCACTATCTTTTTGCATAAAGATATTTATTTTCCTAGAATAAATCCTAGTCAGTTTACATGATACTTTTTGTAATATGTTGTATAAATACTTCATCATTCAAAGTATCAAGGGTCGGTCAAGTGTGGGTTTCTGAACATTTTGTTAGCTGACTGTTCTCTTACTAAAGGGTTATTGTACCAATTTCCAGTCGATAGACTGAACCAATAATAAAGAAAAATATTTACAAGATTCATGTGATGATCCATCTCAGTGAAGTATAAATTCAATTGTTCATGTTCTTTCTTTAAGTATTCCATAAAATTAAATGTGTTCTAAATTTGAATGTTATAACAGTAATTTTACTGCAAAATTTGTTAAACTTTACACTATGTTTTGAACTGTTATACATTTCAATGTTTTCCTCTGATATCTGGTTTACAGTATTCTTAATTTCCCTTTGATCCCATTGACCTCCTTCACCTTCCTTCATTATCTGGTTTAAGGAATTCTTAATTTCTCTTAGATCCCAATTGAAAACCCACTTCACCATTCAGCCTTGAGATCTGTTATTGCTCATCTATCTTGCCCTATAACACTTTACTTATAATTTGATTCAGTTGTGTTTCAAAGCACATTGACTCCATAGCCCAATGGAAATTTGATAAGCGCCTATTCATCTAAAGCATTGATTACACCAACCAACCAAAACCAATCAAAAACCAACCCAATCAAACATATATAACTAGCCTAAAATCTATTAAATCAACAAAGTTAAATCATTAAGAGAGAGCCCTCTCTGAGTTTAGGAAGGCTAGATCCTAATCTCCAAAAGTGGATGATAGTTACCTCTGATAATTCCTTTTAAATGAAAGAAGAACCTTTGGGAAATTTTAGAGTGATAACATATTGGCGGCCATATTGGGGAGATTCAATCCCTAGTTTAAACAAATATTAAAAGAAACAATTCTTGTCATTTTTTGCATTAAGATCTGAAAGGGTTGTTATAATTTATCATTGAAAGTTAAAATTATGGCTTCTAAAAGAACATATTATACCAGGGCTCATCCTGATCCACAGCCTGCTACAATTGTTGATGATCCTGACAGAATTTTAAGAAAACCTAAAAAAGTAGAAAGTCTAGGAAGTAGTAGTTAGTTTATCAAAGCAAATTCACTTCCTAAGGAATTATAAGTATAAAAGATATTCAATTTGATTTATCATTTGTGCATTATTTATTTTGAACTAAATCTAAAAACTCAATCTATGATATTGTAATAGACCCCAATTTTATTCAATTTATTGAATCAAAGAAGGATACTATACAACTTGATTTAGATCAACAGGTTCTAGACACTTTTGACAAACTTGATGTTTTAACCTCAACTTTGATAAAAGATATAGACGAAGCCTATTTTCAACAGTCAGTTGAATTAGCTGCCCTAATTAATACTACCCCTAAGCGCTATACAATACCTTGAGAAACTATAAATACAACTTTATTTAGTTCCACCTCACCTATAATTTCCACCAAACTTTATTCCACAGAACCATTCATACCTATACTTCCTCTTCAACCTAACGTTTCAAGCTCATCTTCAAGCATTTCAAGCTCATCTTCAAGCCTTCCAAGTTCACTTCAAATGTTTCAAGTTCATCTCCAAGCACCACCACTTTACCTCCCATTTAAGTTAGAATATTAGCCATGGTAGCCAGATATGCCCCTTTGGCCTTACAGGCCCCATTACATGCTATGCCTCAAGATTACCAAAGTAAAAATATTCAGTTTGATGGTACTAGTTAATATACTGCTCAACAACATGTAAATAAAATGACAGATTATTTTGAATTACATGAATTTGATGAGGCTGATGTAAAAATGAGATTATTTGCACAAACATTAGCAGGAGATGTTAAAAAATGGTTTAAATCTTTACTCGCTAACCATATTGCTAATTTAGCTGCTTTCCATCAATTGTTTATCAATAGATGGGAAAGAAAGAAAAACCCTTTACAAATATTATCTGAATATGAAAACATTAGGATATATCATATGAATCTGTTCAGGATTATTGTACTAGGTTTAACAATATTTACAATGCAATTACAATGAATATTAGACTTCAACTAGACATGGCCCTAATCAAATTTCCAGATGGTTTTTATGCTAACATGTCCTATCAATTAAGAGAAATAAACCCTGCAACTTTAGAACAGATGCAAAGTGATGCATTTAGTGTATAAGCTAACTTACTAGCTAAAAAGCAAGGATGAGGAATGAAAGGAGAGTGACCATTAAGGAAGAACCATCCACTTTAGATGTTAAGATAGATAGTTTAGCTAAAAGTGTAGAAATATTAATGGATAGATTAGAGAACATGGAAAGAAAACCTCAGTGGGAAAATAAACAAGGTCCCCAAATTAGAAACCCGAACTTTAGGAAAAATCCTAATATTGGTAAATCAAGAGAATTTGTACCCAATCAACAGATTAGACCAAATTTCCAGGAACACTATGCTGAAATTTCACAACAAAATAAAGAAGACCAGGCCACCCAGATAAATTTGATGGGAGTAAACAATGAAAATACTGTTTTTATTACCCAAGAAGAACAAGAATACATGTTACAACAATTAAAATTAGAATCTGCAGAGTCCTTTGACTATAAACAAGGCTATGAATATGCTATCTACGAAGTTCATAAATAGTATAGCCTTAGAAGCAAAAAGAACACCGAAGCTCCTATTAAAAAAGTCAGACCAAACCCAAACTAAGAAAACAATAGAAGCTCCTGTGACCAAAAATATGCAAATTCTCCTTAGAGAGAAACTCATAATACTTCCAACCCAAATATTGTAGACATAACGTCAACTGCTACTCAAAATGTTCCAGACAAGAAAATTGAAAATAAAACAGCTGACACACAAACTGAATTACCAACTGTTGATAAAGAAGACAAATGCACACAAACCATAGTTGGTAAAGATGAAATCATTCAATTAGGAAAAACTCAAATTCCGTTCAATATCAAAATTGAGATAGGCAAATTGAAAATACCAGTTACTTTAACAGAGATGGTGAAAATTTATTCTTATAAAGCACAAATCACTGAAACACTAAACATAGGGGAAGACGAAGATACTGTTAACCTCAATGATGATCAACCTGAGTTAGTATTTGGTACTAAAGTTAATGGAAAGCATCAACAACAAGGTGTCTGTCCATTCTACATTAGCTTAAAAATTCATGATAAAATCTTACAGAATGCTATGTTGGATTAAGGAGCATCTCATAACTTAATGCCTAAAGCAGTCATGGAAAAATTAAACTTAGACATCAGTAGACCCTACAAAGGCCTTTTCTCCTTTGATTCTAGTTAAGTCAAATGCCTTGGCCTGATAAAAGACCTGTGTGTAACTCTAGTCCAGTGCCTAGAAAAGAATATTGTTATGAACATAATAGTTGTTGTTATCCCTCCCAAATATGGTATGTTATTATCTCGCTCATGGGGAGAAAAATTACAAGGATCTCTGCAATTAGACATGTCATATGCTACCATTTTTGTATTTGGTCAACAAAGGAATCTTTATAGAGAAAAAATGATGAAATACATGGTAAGTAGTTCAAAAAGACCACATAAATATCATATCTATTCATTGCATTCTGATCTGGACTCATTTATCTTATGTAATTCAGACAATGAAAAAGATAAAATCACAGCTGTAGAAGAGAAACACAAAAAAATTGATAGTGACAATATAGCACATGAATATTTGTGGCATTTAGATTTTGATGGATCTGTAAATAGATTAGGAGCAGGAGCTAGAGTATGGATCTATAATTTAGATAATGATCATTCAGAAGGACATGCTTTCAGATCAAATTTCAAATGCACTAATAACATGGAAAAATACGAAGAATTAGTGTTAGGCCTACAAATTGTAAGAAAAATTGGAGCCAAAAGAGTTTCCGTCATGGGAGACTTAGAACTCATCATAAAACAAATCAAGGGAGAGTATCTTGTTAATAATCCTAGACTTAGCCAATACAAAGAAACCATTCTAGACTTGATAAATTGTTTTCTTGAAATTGACTTTGTTGTTATTCCAAGAAAGAAGAATATGCAAGCACATAGTTTGGCCACTTTTTCTAGCACATGCAGGTTACCATTTCAGTCAAATCATCATTACACTGCTGAGGTAAGACATAGGCCAACCATACCTGATAATTTGAAGTATTGGAAAATCTTTTCACAAGACTCACAAATCTATAATTTCATGAATTCCAAGGGAGAATTTCAAAATTGTAATATAGACATAGATTGTTTATTAGATTATACCATAAATAACGAGATAGATGTAAATGATGTAAATAAAATAGAACCAACTAGATTCACTAAAGTAGAAATAGAAAAAATAGAAAAAATAGAAATTGAGGAATTAATCAATGATGAATCAAAAGTTTTAAAACTCAAAGAGAACATTTTGCCTAAGGGATTAGCCCCACTAGAAGATATATTTGACTCCAATGATGTATCTAGAAAACCGAAAATGGAGCCTCTAAGGTTAGATATAGAGGAATGCAACATAGGAACAAAGGAAAATCCCAAGATTATCAAGATATCCAAGAAATTGAAAAGTTGAAGTACATTAGCTTGTTTAAAGAGTTCCAATATATCTTTTCCTTGAGTTATGAAGACCTCAAGTCTTATGATTCCAGCATTATCCATCATAAGATACCAATTAAAGAAAATCATAAGCCCTTTAAACAAAAGCTAAGGAGAATTAACCATTTTCTTATGTCATTAATAGAAAAGAAGTTAAAAGGATGTACGATGCTCAAATTATAACACTTATCATATATTCTGATTGGGTCTCTAATTTAGTCCCTAATAGAAAGAAAATAGGAGAAATCAGACTCTGTGTTGATTTCAGAAACTTAAACAAAGTATCACCGAAGGATAACTATCTATAATATTCCTACTTAGCCTAAGCTAAAAGGAATATTCATTTTTGTTTTACTTTCTGTTGCATGAATAAATTAATAAAGGAGGACATGTAAAACTCATAAAAATACTGAATAAATCAATGCCCATGTGAACACAAATAAATCAGGACCATGTAAATAGATCACTTGCAGGTGTGAAATGGGTTTGAGCTGTGAGACTGGGTCAACCTTGACCAAATCTACAGCGTTGTCTAGGTTCAATGTATCTCATGAAGGGACAACGCAGTTCTAGAATGAGGCCCCTCATGTGAAAGGAGCTCATCAAGGTGGTTTAGGGTTTGCAAAGGCTTTCATCTTATAAAAGGAAAGGGAAGGCAGCAAGAGAAGGTTGTTGATTGATTATATTTATGAGTATCTTGTTTGCTTAGAAAAATACTGCTGTTTAGTAGATAATTGTGCTGCTTAGCACTTGGAGTTCCTATGCAAGTATTTCACCTCTTCCTTTGAGGATTCTTGGAGGAGTGTTTGCTGATTTGATCCACTATCAGGCTTGAGGCCAAGCTCTACTTCCAACTGCAGCACAGATCCAGTGAGGGTTTTTCTTCTTTTGCAAGCTGCAGCAAGTGGGATTCTAGATCTGCAGAGATCTAACTTCTTTTGGGAGCCTCTTCTCATGGAGTGTGTCTTTTAACCTCCTGGAAGAGTGCCTCTCCTGTTTGTACTTCAGATCTATATCTTGATAGTTGGACATCCATGTTATTCAAGCTATAGTGCAGTTTTCATTGAGGAACTACGTTATTTTCATATGAGATTCTTCAGGGTGTTTTGATCCCAGTTTTGATGAGAGATCTTTGGTGCTAGGCTTTGCCTTTCACTTTGGTGATCCATGGATTAACTTGCTGATCCATGTTCTTTTTAGATATGATCTACTATAATGTAAAATTACATTCAGAAATTACTGCAACGTTTTACAGATCTGCAACTTAAAACTCATATCTACTCTTGTTTATGCATGATTTGGTCAAAACCCCAAGGGGATCTTGAAAATAAGACTATCTAGTTTCCAGATCTGAAATAGATATGATTTAATGTCCACAGATCTTTCCTATATCTGATTTGTAATATTCAACTGTTACAGGTCCTCAAAATAACGTTTTCGAGCCATTTCTACATTTATATATGTGTTGCAGCATTCTTTTCTAAAGATTTCTTGCTCTATTGTCTCATGTATTCTATTGTATATTGAAAGAGATTCATTTTAATTCTAATTTTCTGATGTATATTCATAATTTAATCATATTTTATGGCCTCCTACTCATACTTTCCAAGACTGTGTTATTTCTGAAGTAGTTTGTTGTGCATAGCTGCAGCCCCTCTTGTAGGGTGTTTTTCAGCTAGACTAGGTGGTGGGAGATCTATTTACCACACCTAGTTTGATTTGTTTTTTCTCCCCTTTTGGATATAGACTCTAGATCTATTGATCTAAGGGATCCAAGGGTTGTAAACTCATTTATATGCATCAATCTCCCAGGAGTGCGTTATTTCAGCAGGCTTGTTGTGCTATTCCAGATTTGTAATATTACACTATCCCCTCCCTAAAATGGACCACATTCTACAGAGGGTGGTAAGGTCATCCATAATTTCATTATTTGATGGATTTTCTGGATACAACCAAATCCTAGTCCAACCTAAAGATCAAGCAAAGACTGCATTTACCACTCCCTGGGGAACTTTCATGTACTTGAAAATTCCCTTTGCATTGATGAATGCTGGAGCAAAATTCCAAAGAGCTATGGACATAGCCTTTGCAAAGGAAATTCATGAATTTTTAGTCATTTACCTAGATGATATCACAGTGTTTTCCAAATCATATAATTAAAATCTAGATCACTTTAGAAGAGTATTCATAAAATGCAGAAAGTTTGGCATATCCTTAAATCCTAGAAAGTCACTTTTTGGATTAGAAGAAGGAAAACTCCTAGGACACCTAATTTCAAAATAGGACATTAGAATTGATCCAAATAGAATATAAGAAATCCTTAATATCATTCATCCTAGAAACATTAGAGAATTACAAGATTTTTTGCGAAAAATAAATTTTCTTAGAATATTCATCTCTAACTTAACAGAACTACTTGGAAATTTGAATAACATGTTAAAAAATGATTCAATACTTAAGTGGGAAGTAGAGGCTAAGCAGTCTTTTGAAGCTGTCAAAGAAGCCCTTACTAAAACACATGTCCTCATAAGTCCTAACTTTAAAAAATATTTCACAATTTTTCATTTGCTTCAGAACACACCATTGCAGCAGTCTTGTTGCAAAAGAACGATGAGGGTTATGAACAACCCATTTCTTTCTTCAATAAATCTTTGAGAGATGTAACACTAAAGTATAATATCATAGAAAAACAAACTCTTGATTTCTTGAAAGCCATAAAATATTTCAGAGTATACATCCTATACTCTCACATAATAGCATATGTTCCAAACTCAATTGTAAAGGACATTCCAACTCAGAATGGGCTTGATGGAAAGAGAGGCAAATGGATTGCAACAATACTAGAATATGACATTGATATCAAGTCTACAAAATTGATTAAAGGCCAAGGTTTAGCCAAACTCATGGTTGAATCGAACTATAGGGCCTTAGACATAAATTTCATTACTGCTCTAGATGATCAAGAAGAGATGGAGACTCCACAAATTAGTGAAGCCTTCATAGATTCACCCTGGTATGCAGACCTTATATTTGTTTTACTCAACCTACAAGCTCCTCCTGGTTTATCTAGAACTAAAATCAGATTCTTAAAATGAAAGCAATGAAATATTGTATCTTAGATAATGTTTTATTTTTTAAATATCATGGTGGCATTCTGTTGAATTGTTTATTAAAATATGAAGCTAAAAAAGTCATGCGGGAATTTCATGCAGGATATTATGGAGGACACCTATACTGGAAAACAACTGCTGACAAAATTTTGAGGGCAGGTTTTTACTGGCCCACTCTTTTTGCAGATGTCTGAAAGTATGTGACCTCCAGTCACAAATGTCAAATATTTGAAGGGAAGAAGAAACTCTTACCATTACCCCTCAAACCTATCTCAGCAGAAATTCCATTTCAACAATGGGGTTTAGACTTCATTGGTGAAATTCACCCACCCTCCTCTACCGAGCATAAATAGATATTGATAGCCACTAATTAATTTACCAAGTGGATAGAATCCATCCCTTCTAGACAAGCCATAGACTCTGTCATTATATCATTTCATGAGAACAGCATCCTTCCAAGATTTGGATGCCCACAAAAGCTCATTACTGATAATGTTGCAACCTTCAAATCCAAGAAAATGATATATTTTTTTAACAGATATCATATCACCCTAGGCCATTCCACTACCTATTACCCTCAAGGTAATGGACTATCAGAATCATCAAACAAAATCCTAGTCAACATCATCAATAAGTTGTTAGAAGATAACAAGAAAACCTGGAATAAAAGGTTGGTGAATGCCCTATGGGTAGACACACTAACTACTAATAAATATATTGGTAAATCTCCCTATCAATTAGTATATGGGATGGATGTTGTTTTTCCATCTTTAATAGGAGTGCTAGTGATGAAAATTATTCAAGAGCTACAAGTAGAACCAAATGATATCCAAAGGAGGATAAACCAAAAAATTCATTTGTATAAAACCAAGGAAGAAGTTTATATCAAATCCCAAGTAATTCAAGACAAAATCAAGAATATCCTTGATAAGAAAACTAAAGAATATAAGTTTTTCACAGGTGATCAAGTGCTCAAATGGGATTCCAGAAGGGAAGAAAGGGGAAAACATGGGAAATTTGACTTTCTCTGGAAGGGCCCATTCATTCTTTATGGTTACAGAGGAAACAATGCATTTTTCTTGAAAGACTTAGATGTAATAGATCTACCAGGTGGACCAGTCGATGGTTGAATGTTGAAGCACTAATTTCACCAGAATAACCAGTAGTTTAATTGATTTTATTTTACTCATTGTAAATATCATAGCAAAGTTTAGATTGGATTGGATGTTTATCTTGAAAAGTTGGAGCCCAAAGAGAAGGCCCTAAGCTTTAAAAGATATAACATCATATGTTTGAATAAAGGAGATCACAGAAAGCAGTTCCAAGAAAAAAAATTCAAAGATCCAAGGTCATTGATCAGAAATTTCTTGACATCTCACCAGAAGATGCCATCCCCAAGTGGAGCCATTGTTAGGGTCCTATAATAATAGGGATCATAATTTTGAATTGTCTATGTTAAGTCTTTTAATATTGTACATACCTTTGCTTTCTGCAAATTTTTTCCATATTAAAAAATGAAAAGAGGGTATGTCCTAAAAGAATAATCACAGGACCAAAAGAAAGAAAGATAAAAAAAGATATAAAATATGAACCCCATAAAAAGAAACAAAAGTAAATTCTGAAAGTGTTGCACATTCAAATGCCACTACTCTTAGTTTACTTTAATTTTGCAAATAAAATTGTGTGCAGCTTGTCCAAAATGCCACAATTCATGATGATCATACAATTTAATCTTGATTTATTCATGCCTTTAAATTTCATGTCATTATAGTTAGTGAATAAATATCTGACCAAACCATTTAATCTTGGCAGATCAGTAGTTAGGTAGAGAATAAAAATGAGCTCATAAGTTTAATATGAGCCATTGGAAGATATAAGGTTAGAAATAAGTTAGTTTTCATATCAGAAGAAAATAAAAGGGTCATCAAGCTCAAATGCACCCAATAAAGGAAATAAAAAAATGTTAGGATGAATAAAAGGGTAGGTAGGATACTTTAAAAAGTTATGGAAAGCATCATTTGGTTTATCTCTTACCACTAATATATTTCTAACACCTTCCCCTTGTCCTAATCCCTTTTTCCTTCCTTGGAAACCATTTTCCCTTATCCTAACCCTTTCCCCCCCTAAAATTCCCTTCCCCTTACTAAAATCCCTTCCCCTTTGAAAAACCACTTTTCCCTTTGATTAACGTTATGTTTTCATAAATAAAATAAAACCCACTTTTTCATAGTCTAAAAACATAAATATATTAATTGGGCCCCACTTCCTTTTTGACTTAATTCCCCCGTTTAATATATTTCCCGACATTATTTCATTTAACCCCACCCATTTCATATTAACCCTCCGCCTATCTATTTTCCCGATCCACTATCATTTCAAACCTACCACTTAATGTATTTCTCGACCCCACTCAAAACACTTAACTCCGCAAGCCACCTGATCACTACCATTCAAATCTAATGGCCAATATGCTATTTCAAATCCCCCGAAATTAAAATTTTTAAAGCAGGGGAGGAGGGAGTGCGAAATGGGTGGTTTATCCACTGCCCCCATACAATGACCACCAAGTTCTATCTCACCCCCACTCCCCAATGCCGGAAACCACTTCTAAGGCATGCGATAAACCACCATTTTTGAAATAATGCAACCCCCGCACTATGCGATAAACAACCAAGTTTAAAAATAATAAAACCCGCCCTATTCCATTATTTTCCTATTCTTTGTTTGTTTGCGAAAGAGACCAAAATCCATTTCCAACTGGAATTAAAGCCCTTGATGCTGCCTAGACCCTTCTACAACCAAATTCACTATATTCCACGTAACTCTGAGTACCCACAACCATCAGTTAAAAAATTTAATTGATAATAAAATTGAATCAATGGCATCTAAAAGCATTCAAACAATAAACCCTTTGCAACCACCACTGTAAGATGTCGACCACACTCCTTTGGTCGATAAAGAATTCAAAATTAATGACATTATGAATGATATCAACCTTTTGGAGCTCCACTGTTGGAGCCATGACAAATTTTTTGATCAGGCAGATGATATTCATCTGTGGGACTCTAATCTGCCCAAATACATATTCCCACAAACCTATCAGTTCCTTGAACTCATCAGACTGTGCCAAATAAGTTATTTGCCTAATGAAATAGCTATATTTACTCCAAACCAAGAAATCCTATTTACAATCACTGCTTGATCCATCTATAAAATACTGCATATTCAACCACAACTGGATGGAATTCCTTTATCCATTTAAACCCTTATTGAACTTTACTTAATGGTGGACTTCGCTAAAGGGTTCCAAATCTTTCAGATTCTCCTCCTTCCATGAGTAGAAACTCCTAAAAACAATCCTCCATACTCATCTACCGTGTTTTCAGAAATAACCAGATAAATTGTGATCATGATGTCATGTATTTTAGGATATTTCACTGATGAGCATGTAGATGAATCTATTCTTGGTTTCCTATCCATCTTTTTCCTAGGCCAGCCTCCAGCTACAAATTTCAATTTTTCCCAATACCTAGAAGATGTCATTCATGATCAACTCATCAAACTGCCAGAAGAAGGAGTGTTCAAATACTCTTCAGTGTTATTCCATTTGTTCATTTATTTTCAATCAGAAAGGTTTGCAGTTAACCTACAAAAATGGAACACAAAGCGTAATCCCTAGTCTGTTGTCTTTTGCACATATTTGATCAGAAATGATTCCACTGAATTCAGTCTCAAAGACTTCATTGGTTCTTTTATTCAGTGAAGAAATAAAAAAGGTTCTACAGTTATCAGATCAGATCAGAAGAGGAGACTGGTATTTATACCAGAATCATATAGGAATCAGAGTGTATGGAAGCCAACTAGTTCCATACAAGTGTCCCAAATACCTCGCAATAAGGATATTTTCTTTATAATACATCAGAAAAATCTTGGATTCAGATGAAATTAATTTCCTTTTAGCTAAAAATAAGACCCAACTCAAGATTAAAAATCAGCTAGGGCCTTTTATATACAATAGTAGGAATGTTGGAAAGGAAGCAGAAAGATGCTTACAAGATTTAAAGTTCAGCAGTAGTTTCAAATGGTCATATGGCCCCTTGGGTGTCATAATTAAATTGAGAGTTAATTTCAAACTGACCCCTTTCATTCATGAGTCAAAGCCTGAAATTGAAAAGTATTCCAACCAGTCAAAATGGTTGGAAAACACTTTACAGGAGGTGGAGAAGTAGCTTGATACTAGTTCCATCCTTCTTACTCTAGCCCTACAGGACAGAAATTCATAAAGGGCTAGAGAAGAAGGCTCTTATTCTGTAGAAACTACTTCTGATACTAAATTTAAGCTTATGTATAGGAAGAAAACAAAACTAAATACAGTGATAGAGAAAGAAGAGACAGTTGAAACCATTGAAAGATATATTGTTGTTAGAGATGATGCACCTCCAACACTTTTAGAAGAAACACATCTGCCATCAACTTCCAGTGCACAGATCATTCAGAAGCATAATAGTGCAGAGGTTTCATCATCTAGCAAGCCAGTTGAGAAAGAAAAAGATATCATGGAGAAATACAAAGAGATTAAAATCATAAATGAAGCATTGAAGGTTGTCACATATGCACAGTATTGGAAGAAAACTCCTAGTGATCAAAGTAGGTTTCTTTCAGCTTATGACCTCAAGACAAGGAAGATGTAGATGACATTTCTACATCCAAAGGTGCATGCCCCTAAAAATTCAGAATACTATACCAAAACAAACTTTTAAGTTCCCGCCAAATATGTACATCCAATTGGCTAGATTGAGTTTCACAAACAAGCAGGAGAAATGATTTATTCCACCATGACACACAAATCTTTAAGTGACCAGAAGTTACAGAATTCTCTAGAAAATATAAATACATAGTTAAAGTTAGAGATAGCTTCATCACAAGCAAAGTATAACAGGATAAAGTCACTTGAATGTTTGGTAATAGATGTTGGTTACAATCCAAAATACATTAAAGCAGCAGAAGAACTAATAAAGAAGAAGAATGCAGACATAGCTGCACTGAAGAAATAGCTAAATTTACCAACTACTAAGCATCCACAAACCAAGGAGGTTTTGGAAACTGATAATCAAAAGGATGAAATGATGAATCTCAACATTCAATTGACAGCTCAACGAAAATAAATGGAAACATAAATGGATAAACTTGTGTAGGAAAAACAAGCCAACATGGAAGGAGTTCCCATTATTGCTATTCCTATAGCTTCTACATCAGCTCCATTGACTACAATGGCTCTAATACCAACATCAATTCTAGCAACTACATAAACAATAGCATTAGCAATACCAATAGCCCATTCCACTGGTGAGGCCAAAAAATTGATCAAGGAAATGGAAGATATGTCCATTCATAATACAGAGATCAATAAACACAAAGAAAAAGTAAAAAGCTTAGAATATGGAAAGAAATTGGCAGAGGTAATGCATCAGGCAGAAATATAGAAAGCAAATATATTGACTAACAGAATCCACAAGCTAGAAAAGGAGTTATCACTGAAAGGGCCCTTATCCCAAGAAAAACAGCAGTGGTGGGCCAATATCATTAACTCAGTTAATGATATTTCTCCTTCTATACAGATCATATTTGAGCAAAATTACTTGGTAAAGGAAGTTGGTAACGCAATTCAAAAGGTAAAAGCAGATCTTGGAAAGAAACCAGAGGAAGCCTCTGAAATAATTAAATTCCTGAATTCCAAAAACAAGTATGAATTAGAAGAACTCGGGATAAGTGATAGAACAGAGACTATCTTAGAGGTGAAGAAAGTAATTTCCAAGAGAAATCTGATGATACAGCTTGAATACAAATTTCAAACAATGGAACTTGTAGTGAATAGGTTTATGAACAATTTTGATGTATTGAGACAGAAGGTTCTGCCTAATCCTTTAGTAATCAATGATAAACTCATGAGACATGAATACTATGATAAGAAGATGAGGGAAGTAGCAAAAGAAACTTCCAAAATTTCAGCAATGAAGGGCATTCCCACAGGCAGAGTGCTCCTTCAGACTTTGGAAAAATTATTTTACCTCCAGCATGACGTAAATTACCCTTTTGTGAATAAACCCACATTTTCCAAATATACAGAGGCCGATGAAATCTACTGGAGGATGATGAAAATCAAACTTCCATATGAAGAAACGTGGGAAAAATGGTGTGATTTACTATGACAGGTTAAAGAGAAGACAGGTGAAAGAAAGCACACACGAAAGAAGTACAACGTGAAAGAAGACAGATGAAAGAAGCAGACATCGTGAAAGAAACAAACAGTAACAAAAATCAAGGAAAACAGGGCCAAATTTCAATCAGTTACTAGGTGTCACTATCTTTTTGCATAAAGATATTTATTTTCCTAGAATAAATCCTAGTAAGTTGACATGATATTTTTTGTAATATGTTGTATAAATACTTCATCATTCGAAGTATCAAGGGTTGGTCAAGTGTGGGTTTCTGAATATTTTTTTAGTTGAATGATCTCTTGGCAAAGGGTTATTGTACCAATTTCCAGTTGATAGTCTGAACCAGTAATAAAGAAAATTCTTTAGAGGATTCATGTGATGAGCCATCTCAATGAAGTATAAATTCAATTGTTCATGTTATTTCGTTAAGTATTCCATAAACTTAAATGTGTTCTAAATTTTAATGCTATAACAGGAATTTTACTGAAGAATTTGTTAAACTTTACACTCAGTTTTGAACTGTTATAAATTTCTATGCTTTTATCTAATATAGAATTCTTAATTTCCCTCTCATCCCGATTGACATCCTTCACCTCCTTCATTATCTTGTTTAAGGAATTCTTAATTTCTCCTTGATCCTAATTGAAAAACCACTTCACCATTAAACCTTGAGATCTGTTATTTCTCATCTATCTTTCCCTATAACACTTTCCTTATAATTTGATTCAGTTATGTTTCAAAGCACATTGACTCCATATCCCAATGGAAAGTTGATAAGCAACTATTCGTCTAAATCATTGATTCCACCAACCAAGCAAAACCAATCAAAAACCAACCCAATCAAACATACATAACTAGCCTAAAATATATTAAATCAACAAAGTTAAATCATTAAGAGAGAGCCCTCTCTGAGTTTAGGAAGGCTAGATCCTAATCTCTAAAATTGGATGATATTTACCTCTGATATTTCTTTTTAAATGCAAGAACAACCTTTGGGAAATTTTAGAGTGATAACAAATCCAATTTTTACTAGAAATTTTTGAACTAAATATTTTTCTTGTTTTGGTACGTAATTAGCTCATACTTCATATTACCATCCTCAATCTCATGGGAAATTTGAGATTGTGAATAAATTTTTCAAAGGATACTTATGTTAATTTTCATATGATAAATAGAGATAATGGGTCAAATGGTTTCCCTTGGTAGAATGGTGGTACAACACCTCCTTCCATTATTCATAAAAAATGGCACCATTTATGGCATTTTATGGATATCATTTTCCACCCATCACATCATTATTGAAAGTGACTATAAAGTCTCAAGTGATAGACGAACACCTATGGCACCAATAAGAAGTTCTAAAAATTATTGAGTAACAATTTTGTTATTGAGAAAATTAGGATGAAACAAAAAATATATAAACTTCACATTGAAATGGAATTTGAAGTGGAGGATTGTGTATTTGTGAGAATACAACCATATAAATGGATATCCCTCGAGAAAAAAAAGGATAATAAAATATCACCTAAGTATTATGACCCATATGACCTATTTCATAGGATTAGAAATGTGGCTTACAAATTGGAGTTTCCTCCATCTTCACATGTGCATATAGTTTCTCGTGATTCTTTATTAAAGAAGATAATCAATGAGAAGATCTCAATCCAAAATATTCTACTGGAGATTAGTGAAGAAGGAAAAATAATACTAGAACCAAAACCAATATTGAAAAGAAGGAGTAAGTAATTGAGAAATCGAGCAATTGTTGGGTACCTCATCAAATGAAAGAACCCACAGTGGAAGAGGCAACATGGGAAGATTATTTTTTCATGTGGAAACACTTGTAGATAGTGAATTGTTGAGGAAAACACTTATTAGAAGAGGAGGGGCATATTAGGCTGTATATAAGACCATGTTAACCCCATAACCACTTATTACAACTAGGATATTGATATATTACATTGTATTGTTATATTTCTATGTAGGCTAGAACCTCTCATGGTCTCATTTTATTATAATTTTTTATATTTTTTTTTCAACTAGATCCTATCATGGTGCCATTTTACAACCATATAAATGGACATCCCTCAAGAAAAAAAAGGACAATAAAATATCACCTAAGTATTATGACCCATATAACCTATTTCATAGGATTAGAAATGTGGTTTACAAATTGGAGTTGCCTCTATCTTCACATGTGCATATAGTCTCCCATGATTCTTTATTAAAGAATATAATCAGTGAGAAGATCTCAATCCAAACTATTCTACTGGAGATTAGTGAAGAAAGAAAAATAATACTAGAACCAAAACCAATATTGAAAAGAAGGACTAAGTAATTGAGAAATCGAGCAATTATTGGGTACCTCATCAAATGAAAGAACCCACAGTGGAAGAGGCAACATGGGAAGATTATTTTTTCATGTGGAAACACTTGTAGATAGCAAATTGTTGAGGAAAACACTTATTAGAAGGGGAGGGGCATATTATGCCGTATATAAGACCATGTTAACCCCATAACCACTTATTACAACTAGGATATTGAGATATTACATTCTATTGTTATATTGCTATGTAGGCTAGAACCTCTCATGGTCTCATTTTATTATAATTTGTTATATTTGTTTTTCGGCTAGAACCTATCATGGTGCCATTTTACTATAATTTTACCCTTTGTTTCCCCTACATACATACACTAAGGATACCTAGTCTTAGGATCATAAAATATTATCTTGTACATTGTATTCATTGTAAGAGGAATTTTCCCCCTTTAAGAGGATTATAATTATTTTTTTCTTATAAATTTTAAGGTGCAAGGTTAATAAGAGAGAGTCTTTCACTTAACCGAGTATTGGAGATACTCCTTATCCCTAGTCTTCTTCATTAAATTCTTGTCTAGGATTGATTTAATTTCCTTTGATTGTGGTTTAGGTAGTTGTTGTTTGCAATTTATAATATGATCAAAATTAGATTCAGATGCATTTTCCAAGTCTTATCCTCCCTTGGAAGGATAAAATTATAAAAGATTGAATGTATGAGAGATTCCAATGTCACGTGGAATCTCTATCTCATATAAATTTAAAGAAACTTTTCTAAAGACCTTATAAAGCAAAAAAAAAAAAAAATTTCCTTTTTAAGTTTCACCTTATTACACTCCCGCTTTCAAACCTTTCATTCGTTAAATGTGTAAGAACCTAATATCCAACCTCAAAACATACCTCTTTCCTTTTTTAATCTACCCCTTTTTTCTTATACTTTCTTGTGCTCACTTGAAGCTATTGTTTGATTTTTTCATGCAACTGTTGCATGTCTATTCCAACTTTTCTCCATTAGTGTTACTTATCACTTAATTACTCAAGTGTCCCATCTCATAATAATCTGTTGGATAAGTGCCACAAAAATGCTAAAATAGGCTCTAACCTATGATTTGGTTTCATAAATCATTATAGGAAAACTTTGCTTGAGTAAGTACATGATCCCATTATTTGGGATGTTCATTCATTAAGTTTTTGGATGTTACTAAGAATCCTGTTAACCACCTCATTTTTCCATTTGTATCAATATGGTAAGGTGAAATAAAAATGATATTTACTATGAACTTCTTCCATAAGTCATCCAAAAATGACTAACAAACTTAGTATCCTTGTCATAAACAATGCTCATAGGAAATTCATGCAATCTTACTACCTTGAAAAAAAAATTCTAATATTAGTTGTATCTATTTTTTAAGTGCATCTTATAAAATGGGCCATTTAAAAAATCTACAAACTACACATTAGGAGAATTGTGAGTTCTAAAATGAGCCTTGTGAGGAAAATAGTAAAATAATAAAATAAGGGTTATGATTTTTTTTTTAATGTTCACGAGTTTGTGAGCAATGAACCACTATGATAGTGGATATGGTGATCCCAACTTGTACCATGAGAGAAAGAGAGATGGCTCGGTAGGTGGAGGAGGATGAAGTTATTATGGGGGTATTCAAGGTAGTGGATAGAAGTGGGATTTTTATAGCATTTCTCTGTTGAATCAGTCGAGAACCTGCTGCCCTTTGAAATGAATTTCTATGGAGAGTCATCAAGCATCACCTCAATGACTAAAGACGGGGTTAGGGAATATCATAAGAGATGTGAAATTATGTTGATAGCCAGGAAATTCCCAAACACATTAATTTTTTTTGCAACACAGACTTTCATATATGGAGTTAGGTAAAGGATCCCTTGGTGCATTAGTTGAGACAAATATTGTTTAGGAGTTTTCCATTGTTGATATTTATCTTTCAACCCACGCCCCCCCCCCCTCCCGTGATATTTTCCTCCTCAACTTGCATCGTTTCCCTCATATTGGAGTAGATTGGAAAGAATGACCCCCTCTTTCTTATTTGTTGGGATCGGTGGGATGTTTAGAAGACTTGAACCCTGCAGAAGGGTTTTGGGTTTTTTTTAAGACGCTCAGAGGGAACTCAATCTCGATATAGGTCACTAATTTTGATAAGGTGGCGACCATAAATAATATATTTGAGAATCACTTGGGGATTCTTGTAGCCATGTAGTACCTAATTTGTGAAGGGAAATAGTTGTAGGATCCCTTACATTTTCATGAATATGGTATTTCTAGGAACTCCACCATCGTCATGTTATTGAGGCTGCATGTGGGTGCATTGGGATCTATAAATCCATATTCTTTAGTGTCGTACAAGGTTACAGCATGGTGTAAATGGCCTATTCCAATGGATCAACCTTCATCCCTTCCAGGACCATATATTGTTGAAACTTTGGATCAAATGTCAGCATGGGATGTTAATAATAAAGACGTAAATCATCTCTTGTTTTTTCTACATTTGAGAGCTTTCATTTTTAGATTTAATTACTTCTAGCCAAGATCTGAAGCATTGTATCAGTGAGTTTTTACAGCCTATACCAAAAACTGTGACATTTATCTTTGCTCAAAAGGATTTTTATTGTACAGTTTCACTCCCGAGAATATTTAGAGAGAGTCTTGAAGAAAGGGCCTTGATCTTGGGAAAGAGCAAGGATCTGCATCACTCCTTGGTTTCTAGAGTTTGATTCTTCAACAGTGGTAGTAACAAAGATGTCAGTTTGGGTAAGGTTGCTAAATCTTCCTCTTCCTTTTTGGCATCACAAGGCACTAGAGGACATTATAAATACCTTCAGAAATTTCAAAAAATTGATGTTGAAAGAAAAAAGAAATGTTTATTTATCTTTTCTTTTATCTTTATATAAATACACCTAAGAAAAGGTCTACCCGGCCATATATTGTTTAAACATATATCCTATCAATGGATCCAAACCTTGGATTATGAAAACATGACATTCATATGTTATACATGTTTCTAAACATGATACTTACAATATTATTTTCCACAGACTAAAAATCCCCCAAAAAGAAAAGGGGAAAGTCTACAAAACAAAAGGTTGCTAACCTTTTGATCTCATTTTTTTAGAGGATGGAGAAGAGGAAATAAAGGAGGACCCTCCCAATCATGATGATATGAGCACTCAAAATCCTGATGAACCTAGACAAGCCATGAAAAATGTCATAGAATTTAAAAAAAAAAATCTTTGAATCTGATCATCCTAGATTTATGGCACGCAAAGAACATGGGTTGGTGGGTTCAGATAGATTCCATGTTTTGGAAAGTTCGGATTTTTGTAAAGAAAACTCCCCTGTGGTGTCTATGATTGAGTTGGAATTTGTTCCTGTTGATCCACCTTTAGGGGGATGGAAGAAGGTCCAAAGAAGGAAAGGAAGAAAGAGAAGTTAATTGAATATTGCAACATTTAATTTCTCTTTTGCTTGTATTTTTGTTTTTATATTTTTCTTAGTCGATAGGTTATTAATATTATCTCGTAAGACTATAGTCTTTCTCATACTAAATTCTTCTAGTATGTGCGAAATGTATTTTTTTCCTTTCTAATTTGCAATGGAATTATGATTTTTTTCCAAGGGAAAAAAAGGTTATGAATTTTTATACAGATAAAAAAAAAAACAAACAAACAAAACAAAACAAAACCAAAAAAGGAAAAAAATAACATAAACAAAAAACAAAAACAAAAATCAAAAATAAAAAATAAATAAAAAATAAACAAAAACAAAAAACAAAACAAAAAAAATCTACCTTTTTGGTATTTTAAGTTTATCTCATTATGGGTTTGCTAAAATGTCCAGTGTATGCATATATTGGTTGTGGAATTAAATTTTATATCCGGTGATAACCCACTCTTCATACATTTTAGTAGACCTGCACAAATAAATATTTGAAGTACATGGAAAAAAAAAAGTGTTTTTCATGTGTTGGGGATATAAATTAAGGACTTATGTTGCCAAAACATATCTTTTGACCTTCCTTAAACCGTATTTTTGCATCCCCATAGTCCCTTTTTGTATGCAATGGTGGATTACCATGCTAAAACTAGAAAATCAAAGAGGTTATGAGGTAAATTCTTAAATTATGCCAGAAAGCTATTGTTTGAGTGCTTTTATAAAGCCTAATAATTGTTTTAAGGGTTATTAATGAAGTTATGCAGGATGTGAAAATCTCGAAGGGTCATGCAACCAGGGTTTAGGTGGACTTTTATGTACAAATACCAATGTGAATGCAACGTGTGGGCCCTTTGAGCATAGCATTTGTATATCTTGTCACTCTTTGAATGAAACTGATGGTCAAAATATGCATGCTCTGTTGATTCCTTCATTTGGTACTTCATTCAATAGAATCCTAGACTCAAGGATCCTATGTTTGAGTCTTTTACCAAATTTTCATATATTACTCTATAGCCAATATTATTGTCATCCATGTCCAATATTGGAGACTGATCAAATTTCATTTCTTTCTATTTTATATCTTGATCGAGCATGGATGGATTTAGTTTTAACATGTATTGTAACTATTATATAAGTATAACACTAGTCCCAAGCTAGGTTATCAATCACATTATCAGGTTTACCTATTATTTCAAGTTTGCAAAACCACTCACCAGAGAGACCATGGGATCAGATCTTCATGTATCAATCTATGAAAGACTATGGATTTTACAATAAAGATGTTGATTCCCGGGTTTATCATTTGTTGTGTTAATCTCTCTTTGATTTAATTTATCAAAGAGGCAACATTGCTAGTTGGCTTAGGGCCACCAATTCAACATGTTTCTTTCTTGTATTATTATTGTTCTAATGCTTATATCTATGTGTGTGTAGTACAAATATGGAAGTTGGACTTTTTTTCAAGTAAATTATATGTATGTTTTGGAGATTGAAGGTTTAATGGTTGATGGTGGTGTGTTGATCTTGCCTAGGTTGTTTTCTTTGATATGATTCTTTTAATGCTAAGACTATTTGTGTGTAGATTTGATCGAGGTGTATTTGATATGGAACTTAGATCTAACCTAGAGAGTTTCTACGTTATTTTAGTTTCCTTGGCTACCATTATTATATGAATAACCTTGTTGCTTGATAATGCAAGCCTTAGATGTCTTATTGCAGATCTCGAACTATGGTTCCAATCTCATTGACAGAATTGTCGTCTAATTCATTGACTGTGCATGTGATATAGATAAGGGTTTAGTCATCAGAGTTACGGTTTTCGGAACCGTCGGACTAATGTTAATTATCGCGGAAATATATATAAAACATGTGACCATACAAAACGGGGCCGTCAGCGGGTTGGGACCACCGGCGGTTACCCCCTCCCCCAAAATGCAAAGTTTCAAACATTAAATAAGTCTGGAACATTTATGGGGTAAGAAACACCCGACAACGAAGATGGTTGAAGACTTTGTGGGTGCGCCTGGAGGTCACAGGGTCGAACCTCCTGGACCTATAAAAAAATTTAAAAACACCATCTACGGGGCATGTGGTAGCCTTAGGGCTTGTTACGTGTCACCCAACCATTGGATTAAAAAAAAAAAATGTACACACATCCGACGACCCACAAGGCACCACATGTCAAGATCTCATTGGCCTAGAGAAAATAAAATATTCCTATAATATTCCCTTTTGCTGATTGTACACCTTCATGCTGACTAGGCATCCCAGTCAAACTTGTTGCAATTTTAGTTATTTAGGAAATCGATCAAAACGTGATATCTCCCTCATATGACATTAGTTTTTCGAACCGTTCACGGCACCAGAATCAGAATGACAATATCTACTCAATCGTTTAGGTTCGATACAGTTTCAAGCACTTTAAATTTTGAGAAAAATTCATGAACTCCTGATCACACCTCCCCATTGGGAAGCTTTTGGACCCCAAAATTTATCTGGATTACTGATTATGAATATGAGGAGACTATGTCCTCACTCTTCCAGTCTTCATCCATTGAAATTTTCCTAATTTCATTAATTGGAGCTCTTCATGAAAAGACAAATTTTTCCTTGATTCTGACAACCATGTATTGTTATCTTTGATAGCGTCATGCTGCACATTTATTGAATTTGCATAACAGAAATCTAATTTTGCAGAAAACATCTTGTTTCTACCTTGGCCAATAATTAAAGGAAACTTGGAATCTTTCTCACCTTGCACTCTTTCACTATGGCAATTTTTAGTTGCTTTTGCCTTGAACTTGTGTCGACTCTTGACCAAGTTACTTCGCCATTGTAATGTGCCTTTTGGAAACTAGCAATGAACATTTGTGAAACATGTTCCTTCTTTACCAAGCTGCTTTTTCCTCTCTTTTACCTTTGCGACCTCTTGCACTGACACCTTGTTTTGAACACCGTTCAACATCACTGTTGACTACTGCAACTGCTTGTCACCTTCTTTCAAAAAGAACTTGTTATCAATCTGAAACAACTCACTACATATATCAGCATTTGTTTTAAAAGTATGATGCAAAATATCTCTTTTTTTTATCATCATCAATGTAAAATTTTGGCTTGCATTGACTAGCCTCTTCATTTTCCCTGCATTAACTAAAGAAGTATCTAGTTTCTTGCGATGAGCTCTCAAAATATACTCCTTGCCATCTTTGAATAAATGGTATTTTTTCTCATGGCGATGGAAGATTGTTTTCCTGTCATGCAAGTAAGAACTACCTAACACCATACCTATTATGTCAAGTGGAACCACATCTAATTCAACTGTGTTAATGAAATTTGCAGTTATTGCAAACCGAAATATGCACTTCTTTGAAACCTGTAAATTTTCATCCTTACAAATCCACCCAAGTGGATATGGTTTTGGATGTGGAATGGTCTCAAGATTAAATTTATTGACCAAGTATTCAGAGATTAAGTTTACTTGTGACCCACTATCAAACAATGTGTCAATTTTTGTATGTTTGGATATGACCCTCACATGAAACAGCTCAATTCTCTCTTCTTCATTTGAAGCTTGTATGCGATAGTTTGATGTACTAGTACTGAATTTAGTTTCAATTTCTTTCCCCTTCGTGTTCTTTAGTCTCATGGCTGTAATTTTTGTTTCATCTCTTGAATTTAACCTTAAGCCTTGTTCAGCTATAGCAACATTTTTTCCTTTCTCTCTGGATTTCAAGCTATCTTATTTCAGTTCTGGATGAAGTTTCCAACAATGGTCTTCATCATGGCCAATTTTTGAATAGTTTTTGCAAAAGAATTTTCCCTTCTATTTCCCGATATTTTCATTCTTCTTTTTTTTCCATTTTCCTTTAAACTCGTTTTCCTCATTCTCATCTATGTTTTGTTTTCCCTTTGCCTCCAAGTGTGTGGCTTGTACACAAACTTCGTCTAGACTTGTAGGGTTAAACATGAGGATAGTATGTCTTAGGTATCTATGCAAGTCTCTGATGTACTTGAGAAAAGTATCTTGGCTCTACAAATATACCCCTAATAAGAGAGCTCTTCTCCTAAATTCTTGGGTGTAAACTTGTACATTTTGTCCTTTCAATTGTTTAAAATTTTTCCAGTCCATTATGGCTTTCTGCATGTGAGCTAATGGATAAAACTGTTGTTTTATTGCAGAAATGAAATCAGTCCATGAAAGAATAATCTTACCATGCTTCTTGATCTCCTCCTTCATCTTGGCTTCCCACCAAACAAGTGTTGCACCTTCCATTCTCAATTAAGCTAATTGGATTTTGGTATCATCATCATGAAAGTTTTGGATTCTCAAATATACCTCCAATTTCCTAATCCAATTATCAAGCTTTTATGCATTGACTTCACCATCAAACATTGTAAATTCAAACTTAACTTCAAGCTTTGGAAAATGACTTTTACCAGTGTTCTTTGACTTGTGTGGTTGATGTACTAAAGATGAAGTAGAGGATGATGATGATGAGGGTGAGGATGGTGACTTTCCATTGTCTCCATTTCCGCCATTGCCATTATTTGACTTATCTTCATCATTGTGACCTCTTGATGATCCCTGTCCTTCCTTGTGAAGTTTGGATCTTTCTTCTTCTAGCTTCTCATTCCTTTCTTGATAAAGGATTCTAACCATCTCAATCAAGTCAAGAAATGCTTTTCTTTACACTCTTTCTTCTTTTTTGGGATCCACTTCTTCATGGATTTCTTATTCCTCTGAAGGAATGCTTAATGTTTCTTCTGCTTCTTTAGGAGGTGAACTAGGTGGTGGAGAATGTGGCAATATTGCCCTCCTTTGTTGTGGCTCACTTTGAGACCCTCTTTCTTCCACCAATTTTCCTGCTCCTCTCTTAAGCTTGAGCCTAGTAAGCATGTGAAAACTTGCAAACAGTTAAACAAATATTTGCATAAAACAACGCCAGAGAATAAACTTTAGCTCTGATACCAACCTGATCTGAAAATATTGTATTAGATTGTTGTGCTAAGTGTCTTTTCAGTTACAAAACGTGTACATATTTTTCTCCATTTGTTTGCTTAAGGATTGAGGAATTTAACTATGAAACATAGATTGAATTGTGAATTTTAAGCATGTAAATAAGCCTAAATAGCACTAAACATCTGTGTATAACAGAGAAATAAAACCACACATAATATTTACACAACAGGAACGATGAAGCATTTCACCCCTCCTAGGCTACATCTGTTGGTCCAACTCCCAATAACATGTCCATCTTTCATTATGCTCAAAATTTTGCACATACATGTGTTTACAAGCCTCCAATGGTTTTTTTCTCTACACCAATGGCTCCAGAATTCTCAAATTGGTCAAAAATTGACCTGGCTAGGGTTTTTCCCAATGTCCCCTACAAAACTTCCACTAAAATTGGAGGACTGCAATTTAACTGTTGTTAAATTCGGCATAAACCTCTAAATTTGGAGGCGCGGTAACAATTCCTGCCAACCAAACTAATTTTCGCATTAAATTTTTTGAGGTTAGGGGCAGGGTGGCCACATGTCGACCCTTTGAACCCCGTGGTTAGGCTAACCACCGAGCCCAACCACATTGTGGAACTGTCGGAGAATTCGTTAACTGTGCATGTGATATAGATAAGGGTTTAGCCACCGGAGTTATGGTTTTCAAAACCGCCGAACTAATGTTAATTGTTACGGTGATATATATAACACATGTGACCATACAAAACGGGGCCACCGACGGGTTGGAACCACCGGAAATCCCCAACCCCCCCCAACCCCAAAATGAAAAGTTTCAAATATTAAATAAGTCTAGAGCACTTATGGGGTAAGCAACATCCGGTAGTGGAGATGGTCGAAGATTTTGTGGGCGCCCGTGGAGGTCACGGGGTCAAACCCCTGTGACCTCTACAAAAATTTTAAACCACCATCTATGGGACATGTGGTAGCTTCAGGGCTGGCCACGTGTCACCCAACCATTGGATTAAAAAAAAATCAAACATACACACATCCGATGACCTAGAAGGTGCCACGTGTCAAGATCTCGTTGGCCTAGAGAAAATGGAATGTTCCCATAATATTCCCCTTTTGTTGATTGTACACATGCATGTTGACTGGGCATCCCAGTCAAATTTGTCGCAATTTTATTTGTTTGGGAAATCGATCAGAACGCGATATCTCCCTCATATGACATTGGTTTTTAGAACCGTTTACGGTGCCGGAATCAGAACAAAGAGATCTACCCGATTGCTCAGGTTTGGTACAGTTTAGAGAAAATTCAATTTTGAGAAAAATTCATGAACTCTTGATCACTAACTAAGTTAGAATTGTCAGGAGCTAGCTATTTTTCTTCTTTACCTTTTTCTTTTTGCAATTCATTTTTTTAAATATGTATGACTAGGGGGGAGGATCTCAAAACTAAAACTATGGGTAAAGCTAAATTTGATATTTTTTAAATCCCTTTCTCTAATGTTGGATCAACTGCAAGTAAATTTTCCAAGCGTACTTAGACAAGTGAGGTTACAAGTTTGCTCCTGGATTCTGAAGAAAGTAGCTCTGTAGTATCTCGGCCTATAGTAGACAAGAAGACATCTCCCACTATTGACTCTCCTTCTATAACCAATCTTGCAGGGAGGTAGATCCAAAGGTGGAAATTGATCAACCTTGGTTGCCACTTCTATAGATTGAATATAGTATGTTTGGAAACAACATAATGGAAGATGATGAGGAGGAGATTAATGAAAATGATTAAGTTCAGGGAGAGAACAATGCAAAAGAGGACTTCACTTTTTGGTTCTCAATTGTGGACCCTAATTCCATAGTGCAGATGAATAACATCCCCTCGTCATTCCTAGCACACTTTTATCGTAAGATTTATGAGGACCCTGATGCATTTATTTTTGAGTTTTATATTTTATGTAGGAGATATGGTTCCTCATTTGATGCCTAAAATCTTAAGTTATTTCATGCCACCCTTAAGGACATAACTTTACATTGGTTTATGGGGTTGGGATGGAATACCATCTGAACATGGGATGGGATGAGGAGATTATTCCTTAAAAAATACCAAGAATACTACAAAGCTTGTGATTTTGAGGAAATTTTTTTCAAAAGGAGACAAGAAGAAGATCAGAGTCTTGAATATTACCTCAAGAGGTTTTTATACAATACTAAATAGTCCAAGCAACATAAATTAGACTATGAAACTATTAGAACTATCTTTTTAAGGGGTATTTTGGATGAATCAATTAATTTGTTAAATATTCTAGGACATGGAGATGTTTCTCAACTACATTTTTAACCAAATATGTGAATTTTGTAGGAAGTACTCTCGCAGCCAAGAGAGGTTTGGTAGAGGAGTTAGGGATACTCTCCCTAAGAATGCTAAACCTATGACTAGTGGTGTTACTAAAAATGAACTAACACATCTAGTAGAAAGCTTCAAATGTGACTTTCTTTAAATTTTGAATTTACAATTAGATGTATTACAATTTAAAAAGAAGAAAGAGGTTGAGAGGGAAACACTTTCTCTTTTCTATCTTAGATGTAGAAAAAAAACACCCTCTAAAAGAGTCTCCTATGGATGTCACTAAATGTGTGTCATTTGTGCAGAGAATCATGTGACGAAGCATTTCCCATCATTACCTAGATTGAAGAAAAAATATGAAAGGGTAAATCAAGCACCATAGTAGCTTCATGCAATGGGAGAAAATAAGCCTTGACAACATTGAATCTCTGGTATATAATCTGATCCTACACCACATTCTTTTACTTTTCCTAGTTAGTAGAATTCTTTTTAATATTGGAATTACTATATGCCTTGATAGGGATATAATCAACAACATGACTAGAATAGTTGTTAGCAATAAGGTGGTGAGGGCCTCACTATGTAAATATGCCAATTTTTTTCCCTACCTAATGCCACCACAACAATCATTCTCTATGTCATTCCCATTGTATACCCAAACTCATCCACCTAACATGTTTCTTTGCCTAAGGAAATGCAACATTTACCATCTCAATTGCCACATGCTAAACATCCTATACCTACATATTTACCTTCCCAATCGGTACCCAACCCTAAGAATAATTCAACTCATCATATGTGTAATGTTGAGCTGTCACCTTTTCCTATATATCGCATCATGCCAATTAAGGTGCAAGACGTCCAACTAAGATCAAGAAGGGTTTCGGAAAAATGAAAAAATCCCTTTGTCATCATTAAGAAGAAAATGGAGGAAACTCATGATTTTGACACATAATGATGCTACAATAAAACATGATTCCCAAAATTCAGATTCCTTACCATCTTCTAGTTCACCTCCTTATCATAAGAGGTTAGTTATGGAAAAATCTAACTCATGCCCTGAATATGACTTGGTTTCCGAGATCAGGAATATATGTATTAAAATTCCCTTGTTGAAATACATAAAAGAGATTCCTATTTACACCAAACTTAATAGGAAAATTTATAAATAATAGAACCATGAACCATTTAGTTCATTGGAAAGACAAATCACTTGATGATAGGATGAGCCTTAGTAAAGAGTACACAGATCCTAGAAATCCAGTTTTCTCTGTCCACATTAATGGTGTTATTATCCCTAGTGTCTTGATGGATCTTGGGGATGCAATCAATTTTATGAACAGACAGACCATGGAATAATTATGGTTGTTTCACCTCTATCCTAAACCCACTATTTTGGAGCTTGCAAATAGATCTAAAATTAGACCGGATGGTGTTTTCAATGATTTGATTGTTTCATTAGACTCCTAGGAATATCTTACATATTTTATAGTTTTACAGCCCAAGAATCCTAGAGGGGTTCATCCCTTGATTCTAGGATTACCATGGCTTGTCATAGTTGATGCATACATTGGTTGTCACTTTGGTGAATTGCTTATCTCGCATGCGGAGTCAATAAATAAAGTTAGCTTATACCCCCCTTCTACATCCACTCGAGAACATCAAAATACTCAATGGATACTCATTCTATTTCTATTATCAATCAAATTCTCCAATTTACATAATATACTAAAGATAGTCAAACCCGTGATTTTCTTGTCAATATTGATTCTTTGCAGAATTATGGTTTATTTGACTATATTTTAATTTTATATTTTCAAGAGAATTGTGGCCTTAACAGTTCACCATTATTGCATACTTTAGTGACATCCATATATTCACATGAATCTAATGATGCCCATGTTGAGATCTACCTAGGGAAATCCTTATATATAAACTCGCTACTCAAACAATATTAGCAAGAGAAGTTGATGAAAATGTTGCAAAATAACACTAGTGCCTTTGCCTAGAGTTATCAGGATATGAAAGGCATTCCCCTTAAAACATATACTCATCGTATTTACTTTCAAGAGGGATATTGAGTTTTCTTACAACCCTAAAGGTTAATGAACCTTCCACTCAAGGACATTATCAAAGAAGAATCTCAAAATCTCCTTAGTGCCAAATTATCTACCCCATCTTCGATATCTTATGGGTCTCGCCTCTTTTAGTAGTGTTGAAAAAGGATGGTAGGTGACATACTTTTGTATATTATAGATAATTGAATAAATCTACCATCAAGGACTACATTTCCCTCCTATGTATAGATCAAGTACTATACACCGTTGTTTTTCAAAAGTAAGTTTTCTTTCTTGATTGCTTCAACAGATACAACCAGATAATAATTGCACCCGATGATTAAGACAAAAACTACCTTCACATGCCCATGGGTAATGTACGCTTATAGGGTGCTTCCTTTTAGATTGCGTAATGCCCCTGCTACTTTTTAGTTGGTGGTTCTAACAATTTTCTCTGATCTTAAGTGTGTTGATATATACATGGATTATTTTTCTGTGTATGGTAACTCTTTTCAGGAATCCCAAGAGAATTTAGAAAAAGTGTTGATAAGATGTCAGAAGGCTAATATTTCTTTAAGTAATTTTAAATTTCATATGATTCTTAACACCAAAATAGTGCTTGGTCATCGTATCTCTAATGCAGGTATATAAGTTTACCCTATTAAGGTCGAGGTGCTTGTGCATTTTCCAGTACCAAAATCACGAAAGGAGGTGAGAGGTTTTCTAGGCCATGTTGGATAATATAGGAGGTTTATTGAGCACTTTTCTAAGATAGCTACTCCTTTATTTTGTTTTCCTTCTAAAAGAATATTGACTTTTCGTGGACTAATGAATGTTGACATGATTTTGAGGAGCTGAAATAAAAACTTACTTAGGAAACTATTTTGAGGGTACCTGATTGGTCCCATCCATTTCACATCTCTACGAATTCCTTAGAGACAGTTGTTGGCGCAGCCTTGAGACAATATTAAGGGAATTATTTCTATGAAATTTATTTTTCTAGTAAAAAACTTACACTTGCTGAGTTAAATTATAGAAAGAAAGAATTTTCAGTTGTAATTTATTTCATTAATAAGCTTATACACTACATTAAATGATATGAGGTATTTTTTCATATAAATAATTATGCTATTAGGTACTTAATAAAAAATAATTAACTAAAAAAAGAATAACTATGATGGTTTTTATTTTTACAAGAATTTAATATTACTATTTTTTATAGGTCTGCTAAAATTAATCTTGTAACTGATTTTTTTCCTAGAGTAAACAATTTAGGCCAAATAGTTCTTGTAGATGATACTTTCCCTTATGAGCATTTTTTTGTTATTTCTACTCACTCTCCATGGTTTACATACATAGTTATCTATTAGGTTACAGGAAAAACACCATCACATATCTCCATTATAGAAGAGTAAAAAATAATGCCTTGTATTCTTGGGTTCAAGAGAAAATCTTCCACACTAGTCCTAATTTGGCTATTTGAAGATGAATGTGGGCAGAAGAAGTGCTTGACATATTGAAGGCTACCCATGTTGAACCATGTGGGGAGAAATTCACTAACAAGAGGATTGCTTACAAGTTCATTCATTCAAGCTATATTGGTTTTCCCTCTTTCGTGATTCCAAGGATATGTCTGTAGATGTGATAGTTTCCATTGAATGGGTCATCTAGTGTAGGCTGGTGAAATACCTTTACAAACCCAAGTACTTATTGATCCCTTTGAAAAATTATGTCTTCACTTTGTAGGACCAATTACTCCAACATTACAAAAGAAAATGTATATTTTAGTCTGTTTTGATTATGTAAATAAGTGAATAGAAGAAAAAACACTTTCCTTTGCTACTGGAAAATATGTTGTAGATTTTTTATTTGAGGACATATTTACATGATTTGGTGTTCTTATAGAAATTTTCATAGATCAAGGAACACAATTTACCTCATAATTGTGAAGGTCATCACTAAAAAATAAAAAATCAAGAACCAAAAATTATCATTGTACCATCCACATTCCAGTGACGAGGTGGAGTTCACTAACAAGGTTCTTAAAGCCATTTTGACCAAGAATGTACAAATGCATCATAGAGACTAGGAAAATTGACTTCCAGAGGCTTTGTGGGAATACAGGATCATCTGGGGGAACACTACCAAACATACTCCATATGAATTAGTGATGGCAAGCAAGTCCTTTTTCCTATTGAATTTCAGGTAAAAACTTTTAGAACAACAGTCCAGCTAGGCTTGGATCTTTCTGAGGCACAACAAAAATGAATTCTAAAATTTGATGAATTGGATAAGATGGGACTAGATGTTGTTCAACAAACCATTCTCATCCAACAACAAAGAAGTATGTGGCACAAAAATCTTATCAAGAAGAAGTAGTTTTAGCCAGGTGGTTGGGCTCTTCTCTTCGATTCAAAATTTAAGCAGTTTAAAGGGAAGTTCCACACATGTTTCATGGGTCCATATGAGGTTGTAGATGTATTCAACAAATGGATTTGTGAACATTAATACCATTTATGAGTAGGGTACCTCCTTCTTGGTTAGTGGACATAGACTCAAACTTTATCAGCATCCCACTACCATAAATGAGTTCATTCCACAAATATTACAACATCCTAAGTTGTAGATGGTAGGAAAGGAGGACCTCCATCCTACTGATGGATTACTTTAATATTTTTCCTCTCCTTTGATTATGTTGTCACTGCGACAAACACCCTCCAAAACTTTGCATACACACAAATTTCATGCCCTACTGTTGATCTCGTGATTGGTCATTATGTATTCACTTCTTGGCCAACTTATGATTTTTTAGCTCCCTTCTTGGATTGGAAGTGTCAAACTCACTTTCTCAAACATGCTCTATTTGTAACAAGTGCATGAGAACATTATTTCACACAAGCTTGTACAACCATAGCACGTTCCATCAAGATTGTGCCTGTTCGATGTCCAATCCATGTCGACATTCAGTGTGCACTCACAATGACAAGTTTCTCACATTCTAGCTGCATTTTTACTTCCATTTCGGTGAGTTTTGTAAATTTTCACTTTTATGCACCTTTGTTTTTGTGAGTGTCATTTTCATGTTTTCAGTTGTCATTTTCACTTGCTTTCACTGTAATTATTTTCACTTTCATGTTATCTTTGCTCTATCATGTGTTACTTTCACTATCGTTCACATATCGCAAGAGTCGTTCGCACTATAGAAAATGTCATATTTTCACATGTTAGCTGTCACACAATGTATGTATGCTTGTTATGGTAATTTCAAGGGGTTATATTTGTATGAATGATTGTTCTAACCATGTAAAAATCAGTCACACTCATCCCCAAAGTATTAAGCACTATCTCACAAGTGTCGCCATGGTCGTCGCAAAGTGTACCTTTAGTGTCGTACTTGTTGTAAAGTCATCGCAAAGTTGTCGCATTGAGGGAAATATGTTGTTAACTTGTTTGTATTATATATTTTTTTGTGGTCAAATTGTTTGAAGTGTGTGATCACAATCAAGTCTTCTCATTTTTCACATCAGTTGCATAGATCCCACACTTAGTCAAATTTGGAAAACTTCCCAAATTGACAACCTAGCCTCATCCAACCCTCTTGAACTACACATTGTGTAGTATCAACCCTCAAGTAGCAACCTTTTCTCTTGGAACTGTGCAATGCACAAACTCTTCCTCCCATAACTATACATTTCACAACCTCAATGCTCAAGCCCATCCCCTCAGTCCCATAATTGTGCGATATTTCTCTCCATCCAGGCTAGCACTGTGCATTGTGCAATCTCAGTCCTCAATCTTTAGTCTTAAGCTCTTGAACTGCACAACTATGCAATCATCTAGCCTCCTCTCCTTACAATACTGGACATTTCACAATTTCAGTGCTCAAGCTTGGGCCTTGTCCTCCCAAACTACACAATCATGCCCTCCAATCAGGCATGAATTGCGCATTGCGTAGTCTTGGACCTCAAGCCTAACCCTTGAGCTATATAGTTCCGCAATTGCGCAATCACTAGGTCTTATTTTACCCCATAATTGTGCAATTGTCTGAAATAGTGCAAAACCATGCAACCTGGCTCACTGAGCTCCTAAATGGCACAATATTATTCCTCGATCTGGCCTTAATTTCACATTAAGGAGTCTTGAGGCTCAAGCTTCACCCTTAACTACCTGAGTTACACAATTGCACATTTATTGAGCCTATTTCCCATCCTGTCACCTGGTTCTATCTCAATTAGTGGATCAATATGCACCATCTTAGACTAGGGGTTTATCAAGGTGATGATGTCTTCTCATGGTTAGATTTCAGATGCAGGTACTGTATCATTCTATGGAAATATGATGAAGAAGGAGATGGAGAAGGATGGCATCCTAGAAGATACATATGGAGCTGAAGAGATAAGATGATCATCAGGCGAGAAGACGAAGGAACACTGAACTCTAATAGAATATGAATATTAAGATCACATTGAAGTCTCCTCATCTTCAATTCATGAGTAAGAAGAAGAAGAAAATATACCATCTTTTCAAGAAGACACAAAGAAAGAAGTAGCAAGAAGGAAAACTTGGCACTGTCACATCATCATGTAGTCCATATCATCATTTTCATGTTATGTCTTGTTGCAAGTAATCATATGCCACATCATTATTGTGGATTATGTAATTACCTATTAAAAATTTATTATAAAGTGAAATTCCAAAGGACACATTCAGAATATGAAGAGTCATGTAAAGTCAAAAATTCATAGGAAGTCAAACAGTCATGAGGGTAGTCAAAGAGTCACAAGGAAGGTGAAGCATCACCTCTTGGTTATACATACACCCTCATTGTATGAGCAAAGGAATTTTCACCTTAGCTCCTCCCGCAAGGCATTAGAGAGAAAAACTAGTTCTTTTGGGGAGCAAGGAGTGGCTCCAACGCTCGACTATTGGAGCTAGTTATGTTCATTTTATACATGTGTCTTGGAAATTTTACTTAATAATACAAACCTTCAAGGCCATTACGTTCTTCATGCATGGATTATGAATATTTGTAAGACTATTCTACATATGTTTGTATTTCATGTTTGCTTTCATCTATGCTAAAGTAGTTGAACTATTTCGGTTATTTTAGTACTTATATTATTGAGAATGTGTTGTGATGGTTGTTTTCGTTGTCCCATCCTTATTGATTATTCCATGGGTTACTAGATATATCTTTCTCATTGACTGGTTGTAATGACTGTCACATCCTTTGTGGACTATTCCATTGGATGTTAGACGAATCCTTCTTGTTTGCATGTGTATCTACTTGGGTGGTACTATTACCTCTATCTTATAGGCTCACTTTACTCTTTCCCTCCACAGTAGAAGAAATTTGACACACTTGCAACCAAACACTCACCATGCACACTTACTTGATTTTTTAAGGCACATACATATTTCTCTCTCTTGCTAGCATTTAGAGCCAAGGAAAATATATAATAATACATGGCAACCAGATGGATATTTTGGATGGGTTTCCTATTCCAAACGGTGTGAGGCGTAATTGGTAATTCACATCGGGGAGACCCCTTGGTTGATGGATTTCCAACACCATCAACAATGGCATTAGAAGGAGGGTCAGATGGAAATTTTTTCCTGTTGAGTCTATTTTAAATTTCCAATCATAAATGGATCTTTCCAAAATCATAATCCTGGAGTGTTTTTCTAACATACCTCTTGAAAAACTTTCAATCTCTGCGGAACTTGTTCATGCCTCGTCTCAGTTCAATTTTAATGGCAATAGGGGCGTATTTTTATCCAAACACATAAATGATTTTCTTGGGTTTTTTAAAACTTTCCAAATATATGATGAACATGTTATGTGTATTCTATTCACCCTCACTCTAGAAGGTTATGTTAAGCATTTGTTTCATACATTACCATCTACTTCCATTCATTATCTTTGTCATTTTACCAAGGATATCCATCAAGCTTTAAATTAGAATGATGACCGAGA
This sequence comes from Pinus albicaulis, assembly GCA_034641835.2. Taxonomy (NCBI): domain Eukaryota; kingdom Viridiplantae; phylum Streptophyta; class Pinopsida; order Pinales; family Pinaceae; genus Pinus; species Pinus albicaulis. The sequence continues at coordinate 697,350,299 of CM076577.1, read as the reverse complement.
TGTTCAAAAAATAATAAATCAACTTAGAATGGAGCCTGATGAATCAATTGAGGGTTTTTCTAATAGATTCCTTCATTTATTTTATGATTTTACTGAAGAATATATAGATCAAGATTTATGTAAGAAAAATTTTGAACATTTGGTTTGGAGCTCTTTGAAGCTAAACCTCCTTATGTTTTCGCTTCCCCAACTCTTTTGAATCATGAGACAACTCTAATTTCAGAGGAGGAACCTATTATTCCTTTGTTTCCTTTCCCTCCTCCTTTTTCATTCCCTATGTGGATGCCTCCTTGTGGTGATTGTAAAATTGGGAAATCTACAAATCAAATTCCTAATCCATCGTCTCATTCTTCTTTCACTTTTCATGATTCAGATCGTCAGAGGAAATTCCATATTGACACATGAAGCCCACAATTAAGACTAACTCCTCCATTCTGCAAGATGGTGTTACTTTTCATAATTTTTATTCCTGAATATGATTTGTATTTCTATTATCCCCTATCATCTACAAGCCATGACTCTTTTACCATGATCCACTTGAGAAATATGTTCCACCATCTAGTTTTTCACACTCTCTTGGTTTTCATATTACTGGTTTAAATTGCAATCAGATACAAGGTAGTCACATTACACAAGCAGAGGATCAGTAAGGTGAAGATGCTTTCAATGCTTCTTATATTTTCCAAAATTCTCCAATTGAAGATGATGTGCTTCCATTCTTGTATGATTTTCAATCTACTAATCTCGGTAGTGAATAAAATGAAATCAATTCATTCAATCAATATTTAGCCTTGGGCAACAATGACTTCAGTGATGATTACTTTGTTGATGTATGCAATCATGAACACCCAGGTGCATCATTTGATATTTTGGTTTCTCATGGAGAATTTACTTTAGATCCAAAATCTATTTTGGTCAGAGAACATGTACTTATCAAACTTCCTCTTCATCTCACTATCCGTTTTGCTCTACTATTTTCAATGCATCTACTTGCGATAGATATAGTCCATGCTCTTCAAATCCTTCATCCGATGATTTAACTTCTCAATTGGCACAAGGTGGTGATATTATCCATGATGCAAATGAAAACAATAAAATCATTAAGTAATCTTCCCATCCCTCATCATCTCTTCTCTTACATGAAGACAACTCTTCAAATCATCTTGCTCATGAAATTTCCCCGATTCATTCATCTTTGAATTTGCAATCAGAATTATCTTTCGACTCGAGTAATTTGATTGTTGAATATGAAAAATCCAATCAAATTAGTGACAAATATGGTTTCCATCTGGTGATCAGTGGTCTTATTGAAACTACTGGTAGCAGTTATCTACACACCATGCACGATTTGGTTCATTCTTCAAAATATAATTGTACAATTCTTGAAATTTATGGGACCTACTAAGGATTCGGGGAACTTCAACTTACGTTGACGGTTATGTCAAGATCTCACAACTCTGGTAAGCCACCCAAAGTGAGTCAGGTCTAGTTTCTCCCACACCATCCTTCTCTTTGCATGGTTTTACTTGATGAAAAAATATTTTTGAAAAAATTTTGGTATCTCGGATATGATATTTCAAAATTCCAAGATTTTACTTTTGACAGGATTCAGGAATGTTTTTCAGTTCATTAATCTTCATGCCAATATCTTGCAGAAATCTCAGATTTGGAATGTGTATCTCTCATAGGATCATGGGATTGCGAAGTTGATCATTTCAAAGACTATATTTTCCCAAAGGAATCATGCCTATCAAATTCATCTCTTCATAATTAACTCTCGGTTTTTCTTACGAATTTTATATTGCAAATATTTCTCTTCATCACACCTAAAATCCTCTTGATTTATAATGAATGCATGATTTATTGCACAAATGAAATTCTCCCTTGTTTACTATGTCTTGACTGGTCTGATGTTTTTTTCGTGCTATCATCTCTTTCAAATTATTCCAATAATTATGATTCTTGTAAAGTTTGTCACTAGTTATAGGAAAATAGCTTATCACATTTGGCCTACGAGGAAGTTGGTTCGATTATTCATAGAATTCACAGAGTTGTTCAAATTGATATATCTTTATCAATTACAAACTGGGAATCTGATGCTTTAATAATCCCATATGATCATTATTCTATCTTTGATGATTTTCATTCAACTTATCATTTTCTCATCAACACCTCCAATGAAATTTTTTTCCATCCTTTAATATTTATGGTTCAAAATTTTACTATTTCGATATTTGTCGAGAAGTTGAGGCACTTCAGCCTTCGCTGATGGTTATGCCAAGTCCTCACTATCTTGAGATGATTGTTGAATATAATTGGATATATTTTTCCTCATAATATTCTCACCATAATCTTGTGCCTCTAATTGAAAATTTATCTTCTCAAATATTTCAATGTTTTCAAGAGGTTTACCTAGCAAGATCTGTCGCAAAATAAATTTTCGATCTTTCCTCGCACTTTCTAAGGAGTTCAGTGTAGATGGAGGTACATTCGCAAGAAGCTTTTGAGTTTTTTTGAATGATGGTTCTCATCGAAAAGGTAAGAATATAAGCTAGTTAGAAGCGGTGGCTATGGCCTATATTTCTGCTGATAGGCAAGACCTTCAAATTTTTGTGCAAGTTATTTATGTTCTTATATTTTATGTTGCACATTAATTTATATATGTTTTAATTGTTTATATCATTTTGGATGTAATCCAAGAACAACTACGGTGGCTTCATTGGAAATTTCATTTTATGTGACCCCAACCTTCTAGCTATTAGGTTAGGAGTAGGATTAGTTGCATCCTAGTTTTCCCTCTCTTGCACTCATCTCGTGCTTGTTCTCTTTAGTCTCTCTTGTATTTTCTTACTTTTGTCTTGCATCATGCTTTGTTTTTTCTTTCTTTTTGTATTATGTATTTTCTTTTTTTTTATCAGTAATACCTTGCATGAATATGCTCTGTTGGCTCAAAAGGGAATGCAAAAAAAATAGAAAAGGACTATGTGAAACTGCAACATTTGGCTAACTCTTTTTCCTTCTTCCTTGTCTTAGTTACATATTTTGGTCTGTGATTTTCCAATGGAAAATATAATCCTTGTGTTGAACCATGACCTCCATATCTATTCTGAAAAATTCATGCCTACACTCGGGTTTTTATGTTTCGGTTTTTTTAGGCTGATCCAATCAAGTAGAGAAGGACAAGGGGAAATATAAATGAACATAACAATATTAGAGGTATTATATATGCTTCTCTAAAGGGACAACCTCTCATGCTCTCAGTAAGCAGGGAGCCCTCTTCCTTCCATGAAATAAATAAGTGTTGATGCAGATTCCTATATAAATAAATAAATAAAGGAGAAGGAAGATGCAGGCTTCCTGTATAGAGAAGTGAAGCAAGAAACTCCACGGAGGTACTGTCCAGGATCGTTGGCAGCATAGAAATGTTTGTCTTCCTGAAGTGACTTTGTCGAGGTATTGTCTAGGCCTAATGGCAGCGGAGAAACACCAAAGATAAAAAAAATATACTTTAAAAATATAAAGCTCATGAACTTCACCACCCTATCCTGATTCGAAAAATTATGTGATCTCTGGTCTTATGTTTGCGTTTAAACGAGCAAAGGAATGAATGGGACTATATCTATGCACTGGTTAAGTGGGGAAGCCATGGTAATTTGAACGATGGATCAATAACTCTTGAAGAACTACACCCGACATGAAAGAATTGATCAATGCAGAGAATATGGAGTTCTACCAGTGTGTAGCCAAGTGTTGTCGTTGCGACAAACACCCTCCAAAATGTTGTGTGCACTTGAATTTTGGAGCCTACTATGGATCTTGAGATCAGTTGTTCCGTATTCAATTCTTGGTCGAGTGATTCTTTTTGAGCTCCCTTCTTGGATTGGAAGTGTCGAAGTCACTTTCTCACACATGCTCAATCCATAACAAGTACATGAGAGAATTATTTCACATAAGCCTGGAAAATCATAGCACGTTCCATTAATACTGTGCCTGTGTGATTTCTAATCCATGTCGACAGTCATTTCACACTCACAAAACCAAATTTCTAACGTTCTAGTTGTTTTTGTACTTCCATTTCGGTGAGTTTTGCAAACAGTCACTTCCGCGCACCTTTGTTTTTGCGAGTGTCATTGTCATGTTTTAAGTTGTCACTTTCACTTTATTTCACTCTAATTATTGTTTCTTTATTTTTATATTCACTCTGGTATGTGTTACTTTCACTATTGTTCATATATCACAAGAGCCATTCGCAATTTTGCAATTGCCATATTTTCACATGTTTGTTGTCGCACAATGTACATAAGCTTGTTCTTGTGGTTTCAAGGGGTTATCTTTGTGTGAATGAGTTTTTCTAACCATGTGAACATCAGTCACACTCATCCTCAAAGTTTTAAACATTGTCACACAAGTTTTGTCACAGTTGTCACAAAGTGTACCTTTAGTGTCGCACTTGTCATAAAGTTTCCGCATTGAGGGAAATATGTTGTTAATGTGTTTTGGATGATCTATGTTGTTGTGTCATCAAAGTGTTTCAAGTGTGTAATCACAATAAATTCTTGTCACTATTCACATCAGATGCATGGATCCCACACTTCAGATTTGGAAAACTTCCTAACTGGGCAACCTATCTTCATCTAGCCCCCCTGAACTACGCATTGTGCAGTATCATACTTCAAGCAACAACCTTGTCTCTTGGCATTGCATAATGTGTAGTCTCTGCCTCCCAGAACTGCATATTTCGCAACCTCAGTGCTCAAGTCCAACCCCTAAGTCCCAAAATTGTGCAATCTCAGTCTAGCCAGGCTACCATTATGCATTGTGTAGCCTCAGTCCTCAAGCCTCAGTCTTGAGCTCTTGCACTAAACAACTGCGCAACCATTTGGCCTTGTGTCCTTCCAATACTGCATATTTCACAATTTCAATGTTATACCTAAGGCCTTGGCCTCCAAAAGTGTGAAATCATGCCCTCCATCTAGGCCTGAAATACGCATTGTGTAGTTTCAGACCTCAATCCCAACCCTTTAGCTCTTTATTTATGCAATTTTGCAATCACCAGGGCTTCTTTGCCTCTTAGAATTGTGCAATTAACTGAAATAGAGAAAAACCCTACATCCTAGCTCACTGAACTCCTAAACTAATCAATATTCTTCCTCAATCTAGCCTTAGCTTCGCATTGCGTAGTCTCAAGTCTCAAGCTTCACCCCTAACTACCTAAGTTGTGCAATTGCACAGTTACTAAACCTCTTTCCCAGCCTGTCACCTAGTTCTGACTTAGTCAGTGGATCAATATGCATCATCTTAGACTAGGGTTTTATCAGACTGATTTTGTCTTATCATAAGTGGATTGAAAATGCAGGTACTATATCATTTTATGGCAAGATGATGAAGAAAGAGATCGAGAAGGAGGACATGCTAGAAGACACATATGGAGCTAAAGCGATAATATGATCATGAGGTGAGAATATGAAGGAACACTAAACTCTAACAGAAGATCAAGATCAAGATCACATGGAAGACTCATCATCTTCAAGTCATATGGAGCAAGAAGAATAATGAAATGTACCATATTTTCAAGAAGACACAAAGAAAGAAGCAGCAATAAGGACAACTTGGCACTGTCACATCATCATGTAGTCCAAGTCATCAATGTCATTTCATGTCCTGTCACAAGTCATCATATGCCACATCATTATTGTGGATTATGTAATTACCTATTCAAAATGTATTGTAAAGTGGAAATCCAAAGGACACATTCAAAATATGAAGAGTCATGTAAAGTCGAAAATTCATAGGAAATCAAACAGTCATGAGTGTAGTCAAAGAGTCACAAGGAAGGTGAACCATCACCTCTTGGTTATATATACACCCTCATTGTATGAGCAGAGGAATTTTTACCTTGGCTCCTCCCGCAAGGCATTAGAGAGATATACTAGTTATTTTGGGGAGAAAGGGGTGGCTCCAATGCTCCATTATTAGAGCTAGTGTGTAATATTCCCAATTTTCCATGAGCTAGTTGGAATATTAATTTTTGTTTTGTTGTCTTATTTTATGAATAAGAGGACAATGGAGGTCCATAAGTCTCCTTAATAATGAATAAAATCAATGCCAATTTGAAAAGGATATATCTTGGCAACTTAATTGAGCACCTTTAGGTGTGAAAAGGGGCTGGAACACCTTGACTGGGTCAACTTTGACCAAATCAAAAGCGATGTCATGTAGTGGCATTCAATGAAAGACAGCGCAGTTTTAGATGGAGATGCTTTGCAAGGTAGTGCCATTATTGGATGGGGCTTAGGGTTTGGAAGCTCACAAATTATATAAGGAAGAGGATGGCCGCCATATTCATTATGTATTGGTATATGATATTTCTGAATATATGGTATGTTTAGACATATAGATTTCTTTGGATGTTTAGTTAAGATTGCAAGTGTTGTTTAGCACTGAGTGTTCATGTTCGAGAATCCCACCTCTATCCTTGAGAGGCCTCTTGGTAGATAATTGTACTACATTCCACTATCATAAATTTGGCCAAGACTTCAGTCTTAATGTACAACGCAATTCCTGTTTAGGATTTGTGTGTGTGTTGCAGGACAAAAGTTGTGGAGGCTTGATTTGTGAGATTTTTGAGCTAGATCTCATTGGAGGAAGGTTCCTTTCTCTTTGGAGGTTGGTAAAGAAGGTCCTGTAGCTTTATTGACTCATTTTGCATCAGGCCATAGTATATTTATCCCCTAGAGTGCAGTATCAGTCTGGATCTGCGTTATTTTAGGGAGGAGTTGCAGGGGTTTCTGCGGTAGGTGATTTGGGAGGTGTTTTCTCTACTGAAAGGGCCAGCCTTTCATCTGGAGGATTCATTGGAGGAGAGCACATTCATCTTTGTATCAGCTTCAACCATTTACTCTTCAGACATTTTTTGGAGCATACTTTCAGCCATAGGGTTGTAGCTCATAGTGTATTATTGGGTGTTTTTCCCGGAGACCCTTTTGGGTTCTTTTCTGGAGGTTGTTTAGAGCCCAGATATATATTTTTGTATCTATTGTGGCATATATCAGCCCCACATATTTTGTGTACTCATTTTCTGTAGCAATGATTTTAAAACTGCGTTGTAGCATTCTTCTGTCATGTTGATATATAGTAGCAGCACCTATTTTGAGGGTTTTTTCCATTGGAGGCTTGTTCTATCTTGTATTATGGTTTGTGGCCCATTATTTAGCATATATATGTTGTTTTTATGATGAATGAAAGGTCTCCATATTGGTATATTGTTTGGATCTAATGTTTACACTACTATTTCCATGGTTTTTCACTATATTCCTGCTTTTCCCATTTGGGAATATTACAGTGGTATCAGAGCATAATCTTGGCATAGCCTGTGCATCCTGAAAAGCCAATATGTCATCTGAATAAGGAGATCCTCTTAATGATAGAGAGAAGAGGTATCAAAGAATAAGACACCATAATTTTGGTTATACAAATTATAAAGAAGACAAGGGTAAAACCCCTTTATCAGGAGGAGAAGATGAGGAGAAGGAGTTTCCTAAGATTATTCTCAAATCTATGCAAGACATTGCTAGAGAAATAAAGGAGATGAATATGGATAGTTACAAGGAATCCCCTAAAGGATTTCAACATGGTGAAGGCTCCGGCATTTCTCATCACTGGAGTGATCAACCAGTGCAGCAGCAACAAGTTTCCCAACGCTCTACAATGCCTACATTCTTAGCAGTGGGAAATGAAGGGTTTCAAGAACAAGAAACTCTTGAAGACTATTTCATGGAGTATGAGTCTCAATCTCAAATATTCAAGGACCACTTGAGTTTTCAAGAATTTTTTCAAATCGAGGACAATAGGAGACCCAGGCATCACAATAGAGGTGGAGGATTCATTCAGAATCATGATCTACACCGCACTATGGGCAGATTTTTCTTACCCAACTTTGATGGGTCATCTAAATGCACTGCAAAATCATGGGTAGAGAATCTTGACATCTACTTCTAGCTAAACAAAGTACCAGAGATGGAGGCCACTAAGATAGCAGTGCTGTACCATGAGGGTGAAGCACATGATTGGCGGTTCCATGGCTTGTCTACATTGGATCATGGAAATGTGACTGCATATTCAGATTTCATAAGGAGGTTGGTGGAGAGGTTTGATAGAAGAGATCCTGAGGCACCATTCATGAGACTTGCAAATCTAAAACAATCACGTAATCCAAAAACTTATATTTCTGAATTTTTAAAACTTTTTGTTATGGTCCTGATTTATCTGCAGTAAGAAGGGTCTATATGTTCATTGATGGGTTAGAAGAACCTCTTCATGGGCTGGTTAAGTCTACCAAGCCCACTACCCTTCAAGATTCCATTGAAAGGGCTAGAGATCTACAAGATTCCTTTCCGAAAGCAAAGGCAACATTTCAGAAAAATTCCTCTTTTCCATCAAAGGGAAAAGATGAGAAGGCTTCTCTTTCAAAGGAGAGCCAAAATAAAAAAACTCTTGATGATGATGTCTGAAGAGACTTGAGGAGGAGGAATATTTTCTTCACATGCCAAGAATCATGGGCACCCAGACATAAATGTGCAGCAGGAAAGTCACACTACATAGAGGTCTTCTCAGATGAGGAGGAGGAAGAAAAAGAACAAACAGAAAGGGATCACCACGTTGGAGTATCAGGAGATAATCCACCACCACTAGGAGGTGAGGATGGAGCAATTTCTCTAGTTATAGGGACTCTTGCATCATTAAGAGTGGTACCCAAATATCATGAAACTTCCACACAAAAAATAGAGTTTCATTTGCGCAGTTGAAGCAAGGACATGGTAGTCCCATCTATTATGCATATGATATTGGCCCATGAGACATCATTGTGTTGTGGAAAACCACATGGGAGGCCATCTGATCCAGATTTGGTGAGACATGTCTCACATCATGATGCACCATTCATTGATCCAGGAGGAATGGATTCATTGGGAAGTCATGATACAGTGTTGAGAGTCTTGGGTAGACTCAAGGAGGAGGGAGACATTCTCCCAACATCATCATTACCCACTCTCATTTCAGATTCTGCGTTGTGGGAGGAGAAAAATGGGAAGGATAGAAGCCTTCCAACATGTACCTTTGGCATGGGATATTTCAAGGAGAAGGGCAGCCGTATGACAAATGTTCTTTGTGATAGATCATTGCTATCACTATGGAGGATAGATCCATATTGGAAATCCCAACTGTTATTCGATTATTCCAAGAATATTTTTACATGCATGATACTTGAAGACCAGCTTCAAGGGGAGGGTTATTCATTCCAAAATTAAGTCATCTATTATCATGGTAGGATACTCTTATCTAGAGCCTCCAAGATCAAGGAGAAGTTGCTACAAAGAGCACATGAATATTTTCTCTTGGGCCATACTTATTCCATGAGAGCCTACAACATTATCATGGGGAGCTACACTTGGGAAGGCTTTGAATAGGAGATATATCAGCATTTGTAAAGATGCATGGACCATGTGGAGATGGGAGAGATACATAACTCAATGAAGGAGTTATCACAACCACCTCTTTCCTCTTTTGCAATGAGAGGGGATCTATCTATGGACCACTCCATTTGTATGAGAAGAAATTTTGGTAAGGAACATGCTTATGTACATGATACTTCATTTGATGAATATTTTCATTCCTTTACCATGTATATGCAAGCCATTTCTCCAAGGGGGATAATTCTTCCATATAAAATTCATGGCCAACTTTGGGCCATAACATTTTTTAACATGGCCACTCCCTTGAAGGATATAGGGAGATGTTGTATCATTGTGGGTGCACTCCAAAGGCACCAAACATTTCTCACCTTTTAAGAAATTGTGAGAAGACTTGGGCAGCAAGAAAGTGGTGGGGAAACCACTTACCCTATTATTAACTGATGCAGTCAGGAGATATGTTGCATTGGTTCCACATGTGGCACTATGACCCACCTCTATTTTTGTATATTTATATTTATATGTATTTGGTTTTGATCCCATACATTGATGATGTGCTTATTATTTTTATGGGAATGATTGGAGGGAGGATGGGAGGATTGTATGTGCCCTATGGGAGAGAAATTTTCCATGTTCATTATGCTACATATTTCAGGGAGAACATTGGGAAAACCTTGTTTGTTTCATTGGATCTATTGCTTCCTTATGCGATGAATCATTTGCATCTCATGAGAACTTTGGAGGAGCATTTCATGAAGGGATGGATTGGGAGACACTTAGCTTATGAGGGAAGCTTATCACATGATGGTGTCACCAATGATGGAGGAGAATATTTGTAGCACTCACATTGTCAGTTGCTTGAGGACAAGAAACATTTGGGAAGGGAGGACTGTAATATTCCGAATTAACCATGAGCTAGTTGGAATATTAATTTTTGTTTTTTTGTCTTGTTCTATGAATAAGAGGACAATGAAGGTCCACAAGTCTCCTTAATAATGAAGAAAATAAATTCCAATGTGAAAAGGATATATATTGGCAGCTTAATTGAGCACCTTTAGGTGTGAAAAGGGGTCGGAACACCTTGACTAGGTCAACTTTGGTCAAATCAATAGCGATGTCATGGAGTAGTGACATTCAATGAAAGACAACGCAGTTTTAGATGGAGATGCTTTGCAAGAAAGTAGTGCCATTATTGGATGGAGCTTAGGGTTTGGAAGCTCACAAATTATATAAGGAAGAGGATGGAAGCCATATTCATTATGTATTGGTATATGATATTTCTGAATATATGGTATCTTTAGACATATAGCTTTCTTTGGTTGTTTAGCTAATATTGCAAGTATTGTTTAGCACTGAGTGTTCCTGGTTAGGAATCCCACCTCTATCGTTGAAAGGCCTCTTGGCAGAGTGTTGTACTACATTCCACTATCATAAATTTGGCGAAGACTTCATTCTTAATGTACAACATAGTTCCTGTTTAGGATTTGTGTGTGTGTGTTGTAGGGCAGAAGTTGTGGAGGTTTGATTTGGGAGCTTTTTGAGCTAGATCCTATTGGAGGAAGGTTCCCTTCTCTTTGGAGGCTAGTAAAGAAGGCCTTGGATCTTTATTGGCTCATTTGGCATCAGGCCATAGTATATTTATCCCCTAGAGCGCAGTATCAGTCTGGATCTACATTATTTTAGGGAGGAGTGCAGGGGTTTCTGCAATAGGTGATTTGGGAGGTGTTTTCTCTAGTGAAAGAGCCAGCCTTTCATCTGGAGGATTCATTGGAGGAGAGCACATTCATCTTTGCATTAGCTTCATCCATTTACTCTTCATACATTTGTTGCAGCATACTTTCAGCCATAGGGCTACAACTCATAGTGTATTATTGGGTGTTTTTCCCAAAGACCCTTTTGGGTTCTTTTCTGGAGGTTGTTTAGAGCCCAGATCTATATTTTTGTATCTATTGTGGCATATATCAGCCCCACATCTTTTGTGTACTCATTTTTTGTAGCATTTCTTTTAAAACTTTGTTGTATTAGTCTTCCAGCATTTTGATATATAGTAGCAACACCTCTTTTGAGGGTTTTGTCCATTAAAGGCTTGTTCTATCTTGTATTATGGTTTGCGGCCCATTATTTAACACATATATGTTGTTGTTATGATGAATGAAAGGTCTCCATATTAGTCTATTGTTTGGATCTAATGATCACACGTCTATTTCCATGGTTTTGCACTATATTCCTGCTTTTCCCATTTGGGAACATTACATATTGATGTTCATTGTATACATGTGTCTTGGAACTCTTACTTAATAACATAAGCCTTCAAGGCCACAATGTTCTTCATGCATGGATTATGAAAATTTGTAAGACTATTTTGCAATATTTGTATTTCATGTTTGCTTTCATCTGTGCTAAAGTAGTTCAAATATTTTGGTTATTTTAGTACTTATCTTATTGAGAATGTGTTGTGATGGTTTTTATCATCATCCCATCCTTGTGGACTATTCCATAGGATACTAGACAAATATGTCTCATTGATTGGTTGTAATGACCGTCACACCCTTTGTGAACTATTCCACTGGATGTCAGACTGATCCTTCTTATTTGTGTGTTCTTTACTTCAGTGGCACTATTTCCTATCTCTTATAGGCTCACTTTACTCTTTCCCTCCATAGTAGAAGAATTGTGACACACTTACAACCAAACACTCACTAGGAACACTTACTTGATTTTCAAAGGCACATACGCATTCCTCTCTCTTGTTGTTAGTTAGAGCCAAGGAAAATATATAAGAATACATGGAAACCAGGATAATATTCCAAATGGGGCTCCTATTCCAAGTTGTGGGAGGTATAATTGGGACTTCACATTGGGGATACCCCTTCGTTGATGAATTTCCAGCGCCATCAACATATTACTAGAAAAATGAAGACAGAGGTCATAAAAAGAGTAGAAGTAAAGAGAAAAATAAGGTTTAATTGTGAAAACCAGCTTGCTAGTACAATTGACGAGGAATTATGCTTGAAAAATAGGTAACTACTGGATGGATTCTCCCATAATGACTTAATAAAATGAAGGCGCTAATTGATCATTAAAAAAATTGGTTTGTTTCCAAAAAGAGGTCATGTTTCTATGTTCAGCCTTGGTGGAAACAAAATAGATCTATGGCATGCCTCCGTGTTATAGAGCTTGGGGAAGCCATTTTGCCAAATTTTTATTGTAGTTTTTTATCACATTGTTATTCTAAAATAAAATAAAATAAATGCTGACAACGGGAGTGTCAGCGCCAAAACGTGTCAGTTTAAAAACCTATTTTTTTTTGTACAACATAGTAATTTCGGGTGCGTATTCTGAACAATTGGAAATGAAATTTTAAAAACAAAAAGAGGCTTTTGTTTTTAACGGGATGATTTTAAAAAGCCTCTTTCATTTTTTGCACAAGTGCAATGGTTTGAGATATTCGAAGGAATATTTGAGACCTAGTTTTCAAGATTTTGGAAATTTAGTCTTTTCCTGTTTTAGCTACAGTTTTAAAAATCTGTTTTTGGAAAAAGAAAAAGAAAAAGGATGAAATCTTGAAAACCCCTATCTTTTTTTTTCATAAACAGAACCATTAACAAAAACCACTCTCTTTTTTCTAACATATATCATGATTTTGGAGTTTCAAAGGGATCTCTAGACCCTATTTTTAAAGAATTCGTGAGGAAAAATCTCATGGACAGTTGGTGACTTGGATGCCACCTCATCAAATTCGACTTGATGTTCCTTATCTCCAACAATGACTCCAGCAACAATATTATCTTTAGATGCATATAGACTTGTAAATTTTTATATGCATGTATTTGATAGATATGCTTTATCTCTTTTATTGTTAGAAATTTGTAGTTAATATGGAGACTATTATTTTGCAAACAGTTTATGTAAGTTTTTTAAGACAGTTTATGGAGAATGAAGAAGGGTTGGCTTTTATTGAATTTTTTTTTGCATTCTGGTGTATTTAAGTAGTGTTGAATATATTACAATTTTTAATGAGTATTTTACAGGAAATTCATGTGTTGTGACTCCCTAACAGTTTGTTCCTTGTTATAAAAAAATTATTTCATGATTGAAAATATTAGTATCCAACATCGGTATTCATTGATGCTTCTTTCTTGTATTTATCAGCCATTAGTATTTGTTTTCATCAATAAACTATATAATTTGTCTCATTTCATCCTTTTTCTTCCAGTTTCTCAAAAATTCAAAGGATTTTCTACTATCATGCTTCTTATAGCTTGCTTGTTAGATCTGTAGCATTTTTATAGACTGGACTCCATTTCCCAATGGTTTGTTTTGAAAACATCCCAACCAATTTCATCCTATGAAACTAAATATGGCCACAGATCTTAAAGGCGAAACCTTCTACTCTATTGAGCTTTTGGTAGTTGTGTTTTAGGGGGATATCCCTCTCCAAGTTGAAGGGCCAACTTTCAACCTAAAAGAGGTTTGATTTTACCTAAGGTTTTTTCCCACGGCCAGGGTTTTTCCTAAGTGATAACAAATTTAACACAACACACTCTATTCTAGTAATTTCAATCAGTATTTTCAACTGCAATCATCAAAAAATTTTTCATTACCACTTTTAGGATGGTCACTATCACTATTGTTTCTAGTTTAATCATCTCTACCATTCTTTCATATTCTTTTCCCCTGTCCCTTTCATCATTTTTTTCATTTTCATCATTTCATTCCTATAATTCCCACCATTTCATTTTTCATAATCAACTTCATTCTTTACAGCCCTATCTACTATTTTTAGTTTCACTATCTTCAATATCATCCTTGTTATTTTCAGTATTTTCTAGGTAGAATCATCAACATTTCCTTCATCAATGTCAGCCCCGACACTTCCATCAATGGCAGCCCTAGAATCAATAAAAAACTTATGATAACAAGAAAAAGAACAACCATACATGTGGAGGCCAAGTCACTTTTGTCTCTTGTCATATTCATTATTTTTCCCTTGTACTTTGAATGACCCAGTGTGAAGTTATCCAACATGTATTCTTTCCTATTTTTTAAATCAGGTGGAGCAACCTTCGCAATTTCCTTGACTTTCAAATTTTATTTATATGAATTATAGGATACGTATGGAGGTTGCCAGACTACTTTTTGGTGTCAATTTTAAAATATGTAAACTTGGAATGAGCAAACACTATGAGACAGTTTTGACTTGATTTTTTTTAAAATATACTCATCAACAAATCAACCTATCTTATTAGCTTTACCATGGTCCAATTTCAAGGTGGTTTTCTTGTTCTAGCTTATTGTTTCTCTTTATTTTGTTATGGTATTGTTGTCGTTGAGACAAACACCCTCCAAAATTTTTCCTACACTTGAATATTGGAGCCTAATGTGGATATCGCAATTGGTTAGTCTATATTTATCTCTTGGTCGATTGATGCTTTGATTTTAAGTGTCGAAGTCACCTACTCACACATTCTCAGTTCGTTATGCATTCATGAATGTGTTCCTTCACGCAAGTTTGAACAAGCATGTCACATTCCATTAAGAAATTTTTTGTGAAATGTTCAACCCATGTCGACAGTCAGTGCACACTCTCATTGACAGTATCTCACTTTTGGTTGTGTTTGTACATATATTTTGGTGATTTTTTCAAACTCTGGTCTTTGCGTACCTTCTCTTTCATGAGTGTTGTATTCATGTTTATGACTATTGATTTTTATTGCTTTCACCTTAACGAGTCACATTTTCATGTTATCTTTGGTCTAGCATGTGTTTCCTCCACTGTCATCTGCATATCGCAAGTGTCATTCAGACTTTTCCCTTCATATGGAAAATTTCATTCTCACTTTTCTCTTCATATCGCAAATGTCGTCTTTTAGCATGTTGAGTGTCGCATATTGTAGAAAATCTAGTTCTGGCTATTTCAAGGGGTAATTTTTTTTAATGAGTTGTTCTTATCATGTAAAAACATATTATACTAATTCCCAAAGTTTCAAGCATTGTCGCACAAGTGTCATCAATTTCATCGCAAAGTGTATCATTAGTGTCGCACTTGGAGTCATTGCAATGTTGTCACATTGAGGAATGTATGTTGTTCATGACTTCTGGGTTTTCTATTTCGTGTCTTCATGTGATATAAGTGTGTGATAATGCTCAAGTCTTGATTTTTTTCAATCTAATTTCACTGAATCAACACTCAGTCAAAATTGGAAAAAATCCTCAACTGAGCCACCTGTCATCCTTTAGTCCTCTTAGACTATGCACTACGCAGTATCAGTCCTCGAGTAGTATTATTTCCTCTTGGAACTTAACAATGCGCAGTCTATGCCCTCCAAAATTGCACACTGCGCAATTTAAATTCTCAAGCCCATCCCCTGAGCTCTAGAACTTTGCAATTTTTGTCTCTAGCCCAGCCTTAACTATGCATTTCATAGTCTCAGCCCTCAAGCCTCACCCTTGAGCTCCTGAAATATGTAAATGCGTAATCATTTGGCCTCCTTGTATCCCAAAACTGCATAGTGGGAAAACTCATTGCTCAAACCCTCATCATGGCTTCTTCTTTCCATCAACTCCACAATCACTTAGCCTGAGGCTTCCAAAACTACACATCGCAAAGTATAAAGCATCAAGCCTCTATCTTGAGCTCTTGAACTACGCAATTCCATAGCCCTTGTAACTCTAGAAATGTGTAGTGGGTATCTTCAAGCCTCAAGCTACAACCTTGAGCTCTTGAGCGCCTCAACTATAGAATATCTTGACCCTATCCATCATTAACTGCACATTGTGCAGAATTAAGCCTCAACCCTAAACCCTAGCCTCTAAAATTGTGCAATCCCTAATTCAGTCTCTCAACCAGGCACCATTTCCAGCCCTAACCAGTGATTTCATGAAAAATTTTAGATTAGGGGTTTCTCATACTGATGTTATCTTGTGATGAATAGTTTTTAGTTCCATGTACTTTATCTTATCATGACAGGATGATGATGGAGGAAAAGGAGAAGGATACCATGCTAGAAGACACCTATGGATCTAATTATATAAGATTATCATTAGGAAACAAGGCAAAGGAACAATAGATTACAACAGAAGATCAAATATCAAGACCACATGAAGACATCATTTGATTCACAAAACTTTGGAGGGTGGATATGAATAACAAAGCATATCTCTCATGAATATGAAGTATTGGATACATGTCTTATTGAAGAAAAAGCTACAAGAGGAACATATTGGCACTACCACCTTATCATGAAGTCCTTATCATTTAAAACTGTGATCTATGCAACTGTCACCGTAATCTCATGTATGTCCATGTGTCTTGCCATATCTCTTGTGGATGTAATGATGTAAATATCACAAGAAAAAGACAAAATTTAATGTAAAGTGGAAATCCAAGAGTCATCTATAAAATGTGAAAAATCATGGATTCAAAGAGTCATGGAGAATTCAAACAGTCATGAGGGTAGTCCAAGAGTCATAAGGGAGGTGAATGGTCGCCTAATTTTTTATATATACACCCTCATTGTACAAGCAAAGGGCTTCTCACCTTGGATCCTCATACTAGTCATTAGAGAGGAAGATATTTTTTTTGGAGGAGCAAGTGACTACTCTATTGCTCCACTGTTGGGGCTAGTTGTGTTCATTGTCTTGATTTATCTTGGAACTATTACTTAATTCAGAAGGTCGTTGAGCCGACACACTTTCATGCATATTTCATGAATATTATAATAATTTTCTTCGAATGTTTGCAACGTATGTTGTTTTCATCTGTACTAATGAAAATGAACTATTTTGGTGGGTTTGGTACTTATCTTGTTGAAGGTGTGGTGTATTTTCTTTAACAATCACTGCTTCCTTGTGAACTATTTCGTTGGTTGATCAAAAATTAATTCTTGTGTATGTGCTTGTGTTCCTTTTCTATATTAGTATTATTACTTGTCCTTAAAGGGCCCACTTTACTCTCCCCTTTCGGTAGAAGGACCTTAATAATTTCTTCAGTTGAAAATTTCACAAGGCATACTCACTTGATGATTTGAAGATACCTATATATTACTCTCTTGTGTTGAACTTTATAGCCAAAGAAAATCTACAAGAATATATGTCAATCAGTTCGATGTTCCATATGGGGATCCTATTCAAAATAGTGTGAGGTCTAATTGGAACTTCACATCGGGGATACCCCTTGGTTGACGGATCTCCAGCACCCATCAACAGGTATCAATATAGTGACAAACATGTGTTCTTACAAAGTTTCACCAAGACCCTTAAGTTGTGAGGTAACTAAGGTATCAATTTATTTATGTAAGTTTTAGAATGTATTTTGGTCATAGAATATTATTTGTAACATTATCTCATGAACCTTATATATCTATATATGTATATGTGTGGTTCTTTCCATTTTTTGTAATTATTGAAATAATTTCTCGGTTCTTATAAAATGACAGTTCCTTACCCCCATTATTGGAATTATAGCATGAATTATCTTATGATTTCATGCCATCATTAGCTTATGCATGCCAACATCTTGTCATTATGAGGGAACCAACACTCCGATTCTAATTCTCTTCCAACCACCATTGTATATCCCACCCTTTGCATCATTCTCTTTCTTAGAAATTTCACATCCCCAAATTCCTATCATGTTTGGCAATAGAGGTTCTTAGAGATCGAACCCTCAACATTGTTTTGATGGGAAAATTAGGCCCTGTTAGATAAGAACCATGGTCCTTGAAGGAGTTGGAGGGTCGCCTTAAGTAAAATGCCAGTGAGTTGGTATTAGAGAATGTGGGCAAGCTCCTTTAATATGTTTCAGGATTTTTATACTATATTAGTTTTGGCCTTTGTTGAATGGTTCAATGGTAAAGTAGCTTGGGTCAGTAATTTGGTAATGCCTATCACATAAGAATCCATAGCTCAAGCCACTAGTCTTCTTCCACAGGGAGAAAAGTATCTTGAAAACAAGAAGGTCAAGTAGGGAGTATGGAGTAATTTTATTAATAAATATGAACTCATACCTGATTGGAAGAAGAGTCCTACGAAAATGCATTTTGGAAAAATGGTGTAATATGTTGAAGGTCTTGCAAAAAAAATTTGCATCCGAGGATCGGTATTTCATTACCTTCCTTTATCACATTAGGTTATTGAAGAATTTTGGGTCTGATGAGCTTATTAATTTCCCTTCTTTTCTCTCTAAAATTTTGGGTCACATGGCCCAAGGGGTACAGTGACATCCTCCAACAGAAGTTAGATATAGGTTAAATCATTATGGCCTTATTAAGTTGTTGATCAGTGAGGTATTGAAGAAGAGGGAAACCATATGGGAACAATTCACATCTACAAACCAATTTGGGAAACCTCGTGTGATTACTATTTCAAAGGAAAAGGTTAATGAAGAAAATGTGGTAGTAAAAAATAGGGGCTTGCGCATGTTGAGGGTCGTAAACAAAAAGACAATGTGGAAGAAGCCCGGGAGTTAGGTGCTACAAAATTGAATAAAGGAAAAGCATCAAAGTCTCAATATTCCATTCCCACTAGGAGAATGACGAGGATTATGGCCAAAAATAAAAATTTTCCCCCATCTTTTGAACCATGAATCACCATTCCCAAATCCCCTGAGAAATTTTTCCCAACGACCGATTTACAAGAGGTGTATCCTTCCCATTCAGTCAATGAATCTACCCACATGTAAGAGCCTTTCATTCTGAACATATGTTAGTTCCCTAATAATAAACAAAACCCCCTCAGTGGCACAATCCCTATAGAGAAATCCATAGACCTTAATACAACTTCTCCAAATCCTATAGTTACAAATCAACATTATGTTAAGAATAATAAGCTTGTGTCTAAGTTGGCCAAGGTGAAATCATTAGTGTGTGAAGTTACTTCCTTTGTATACCCACCTTTTCAATATTTTGAATATGCATATGACTTTTAGGAACTCTTATATTGTGAATCATAGATTAAAAGGTTGGAGGATAAAGTTAAGAAAATGAGGAAATTAAAGCAGAAGATCAGATAATATAGAATTCTTGATATGTATGTCAATACTAAAAATGCCACACTAAAGGCTAAAAAAAATAACTTAGAGAAGAAATTGAGAAGCTTTCAAGGGAAAATAGGAAACATGCTAAGATGGATAGGAAGCGGCACATACATACTTTCTACTTATAGGTCATACAAAAGGATGGGTAGGGCTAGTTTAAGTATCAATACTGGAAAGTGAAGTACACAAAGCCCAAATTTTTCCAAATTTTTGTGTAACCCTATATAGAAGTATATTAAATATCTTACAATACGGTGCACATATTTCTTCTTTTGTGTGAGGGTACAAAAATATTAGGGGTGGGGAGATGTTCAAGTTAGAAATTGGGACTTTATGTTGCCAAAACATCTATTTCAACCTTCCTTAAACCCTAATTTTTCATTCTCGTGATCCCTTTTTGTATGCAACAGTGGATTTTCACGCTAAAACTAGGCAATCAAAATTTTATGAGGTAAATTCTTAAATTATGTCAGAAATATATTGTTTGAGTGCATTGATAAAGCCTAATCATTTTTTTATGGTAACTAACGAAGTTCTGTAGGTCTTTCAACCCTTGAAGAGTCCTACAACTAGGGTTTATGTGGACTTGTGTATACAAATTCCAATGTAAATGTAACATGTGTGTCCTTGGAGCACATCACTTATACATCATGTCACACCTTGAATGTGATCGATAGTAAACATTTGTGTTCTTAATTGATTCCTTCATTTGTTATTTCATTCAATAGCAGTCAAGACTCAAGGATCCTCTATTTGAGTCTTTTACTAGATTGTCCCAGTTTACTCCAATTTCAGACATTATTTTTATCATCTTGTAGAAATTATCCAAAGGGATTCAATTTGATCTTGTAATGTACTAAAACAAAATACTTACTACAATTTGCGGAAACCAAATAATATTGTGACAATCACATAACAAGAGAAAGAAATTATCAATTGCATAACACAAGATGTATCTGGGGAAAGAAACGGCTCAAAACCCCGCTATCTCTATATTGTATAAATTAAATACCATGAAACAATACAACAATTTTCTCTCACTGAGAAAACTCTGCACTTTGCTCACTATATCACTCTGATCTAGGAAAAATCAATGAAATACTTAACCAATTCTCAGCCTTTTTCTTACCAGCCTTTCTCATGCATTCTTGGAGGAATTTTGGCCCTATTAAATAGGAAATTCCAAAGAATTGTTTGCACAATTCATCCAAGGCTTCCTTAGGACTCTAATATACATGACCTATAAAATTTTCTAATTATATAACTAATAGTTATCTTACCTTTAACCTCAAACTCAATTGTGCCTTCCTTAGAACTTACATGCAACAACTATTTATAGTGAATTATAAGTTAATTTATTGATCACTACTTGTGAATTAAATTAGATTTAATTCATTGTACCTATCACTAGATCATCTCTCAGTTAGAACTAGTTAAACTAATTTTAACTCAATTAATTGAGTTAACTAATTACAACTCACAAATAACTGTAACTAGACTCCCTAAAATCATGGGAGAACTCTACATGCCTCCTCTTTGACCCTAAACTCGAATTTCTTAAGCTAACTAATTATTCCTGACTCAGTTAACTAATACAAGTTGTCATGAGATGAAATTACAATTTCTCTTTCAATTTCATTAAGGGGAAATTAAATCAGAGGCACCCTTTGGGTGTCATTTCAACACATCCCAATATGATATTAGAGAAAATTTAGGTTTCCTTTCTTTTTAATTTTGTATCTAGATCAAGCATGGCTTGCTTCAATTTTTTCATGTATTGTAACTATTATATAAGTCTAACGTTGGCCTTAAGCCAGGTTAGCGATCACATTATTAGGTTTTTATGTTATTTCAAGTGTGCAAAATCACTCACTAGTGATACCACTAGTTCGTATCTTCCTATATCAATCTATGTAAATATTGTGGATTTTATAATACAAATGCTAATCCCTATATTTTACCATTTGTTGTGTTAAGCTCTCTATGATTTAATTTATCAGAGAGGCAATGTTGCTAGTTGGCAGAGAGGCAACATTTCTAGTTGGCTTGGTCCCACCAACTCAACACATTGCCTTCATATATTATTGTTGTTCTAATGCTTATATTTGTGTGCGTATATGATATATATGGATTTTTGGGTGTATTTCTAGTGAATTTCATGTATGTTTCATATATTTAAGGCTTAATGGTTGATGGCAGTGTGTTGATCTTCTATGGGTTTTTTATTTGATTTTAACCTTTTAATGCTAAGACTGAGTGTGTGTAGATCTAGATCGAGGTGTATTTGATCTGGAGCTTATATCAAACCTGAAGATTCTTTTTGTTGGTTTCATTTCTTATTCTACCATTGTTATATGAATAACCTTGTTTCTTAAGAATGCAAGCCTTAGATATCTTATTGAAGATATCAGACTATGGTTCATTACAATAAAGTGATTTTGGTTAATACATGGTCATGTAACCTCTTGACTCACAATGCAATGTATGTAGTTTGAAATTTTGACTCGTATTCATTATTTACAAGCATTGGTTAACGATATAAAGGTTTTCTTAGACAAATTTTTGCACTTTGCTTTATTCACATTTGTTCTAAAGTTTGTATTGATTTCCTCTATTTTTAAATACTTCGTTGAGTATATGAGTCATGTGCATGCCACACATGGAATTGTAGAATTTATTTAAATCTAAGCTCTATGTACAGGTTTCACATAGTTTTATTGTTTATATGAGTTGTGGACTTATAGTTCATAACAAACATTTGTATGATTTCTTGTCAATATTAAGCAAGGATTCAGATATGAACTCCAAATATTACTTATGCTATGTTTTAATTTCTTTCCAAAGAAATCTGTGTGATATGTTTTCATAGTTTGTGGAACTAATGTATGATTGATGATTTGAAGTAATGTTTTGTTATAGGTTATACACATGATGGTTTATTCACTATGTAACTAAATCACTAATGAGTGTCTAATAGTGGCATGACCCCAAGGGAAATTTAGGACCACTCGTCTCTTCCTTTTATAAGTGTGTGACAACAATGTTGCATAATTTATTAGGAGTTGCTTTATCAAGCCTAGGTTTCCTTTGCTACTATGTGTGTGTAGAACCTATAATGATTTCTCAAGTCCATTGTCCACTAAATATGTGAGAGAGTCGTAGGTTAATCAGTCTAGGAGGAGCTACCACTGGGAGCTCAGTGGTCTCTTACCTAGAATCGTTTAATTTCTTTGATTAGAGAACTACCATTGAAGGTATTCTAATCATTCGTATTCCATGAGACAACTCTCCAACGGAAACCAAGGTGATGCCCTACTTTTTTTGAGTAAATACTGACACTGGAGGTATTTTGATCATTTCTAGCTCAATAGTTGACTCTCTGATGGAAGCCAAGGTGATACAAGTCTTGATGTTGTCTTGTGTGAAATTTTCTTAGACAGATAGATAGATCCCTAGCTTAGAAGGTCTTTGTGGTTCCAATTTTCACACAAACTATGTAATGTCTCTAAGTATATGATTCCAGATTAACAAACTAAATCTTGAGTAATCCTTTTGTCAATTATTCCACCCAACATCATTTATTTTCATTTTTTATTGGTGTGGTTCTACTAAAGAGTATGCAAATTGGATACTCATTGGATACAAAATTGAATACTAGAATGCCCTTTATCATATATTTTCAATTTTTTTTTTCATTGTGGATCCACTCAAAACTATGCATAGTGGGTACTCATTGGATGCATAATTTAATTATGCACCCAATGGGTTCTTACACTTGCAATTTGACTAAAACTATAATGATATGAACCAGAAATACAATAAAAAATTTAGTTCTCTTCTTTTCCCTCCAAAAGTCTTTACCCCTAGGGATGACATCATCATCTTGAATATGGTTGGTTCTTTTAAAGTTGATTTTGTTAGTACATTTTTTAGGCCCACTTTTGACATCGAAATTCCCTGAACAAAGAAATATGGAATCATAACCTTTTTTAGTCTTAGGTAGTCAAAGTACAAACTCCAGAATTATTAAATCCCATGTTCTATAAGGAATAGACAAAGGTTGATAATGTCTTATATTTGGCTTCTTTCCTTAGCATGTTGATAGATCCTACATCTCTCCACAAACTTGTTCACGTCATATTTCATTCCTATCCAAAAATGATGAGCGCTCAAATAAGAGAGTGTCTTAGTAAATTATAATGCATAAATCCCATTACATTCAATTGTTAATCCATGGATGTAGACTTATAAACACCAAAATTTTATGTGTAGAACTAGTACATAAATTATTCCTAAGCTATGAAATAAATTTTACCATTTAATGCTCTAATACAAACACTTGAAATCAAATCCAATTAGAACAAAAATTAAAAGGCTACAAAGTTGATTTGATCATTGGGCTTACATGTTCTAGAGCACTTTATGGGAATTAATCACAATACTTTGCTTAGCATCAAAGGCATCAAATGGTGTTTTGATACCTTGAGAAGAATTTTCTTTCTTCAAACTTCAATGTTTAACTTCTATAGGGAATCCACACTTTTACAATTAAGGTTAAAATCCAACCAAATAGAAAGTAAAATGTTATAGAGGTTTATTTGAACACTAGACTTATGTTTACATGAGAACTTTATGGGCACCGATCACAGTCCTTTGTTTGGAAATAGAGACATCAAAAAATTATCTGATGCCTTGAGAAGCACTTTAATCCTTCAACCATCAATTCTTGGCTTATGTAGGGAATCCACACTTTGAAATTATAGGACATGCAAAGAAATAAAAAATTTAAATGATAGGAATTAAAATACTAATCTATGAAGAAAAATAGAAATACAAATCTATCTAACTTAACTAATCTAATTAAGAAAGAAATGGATTTGCAATGCAAAATAGACAAGGGGTCCTACCTACTAACTTGAAATGCTAAGAAAAATACATCATGAGTACTATATTGCATAATAAATATTAGAATAAAACACTTTATATTGATAGGTGAATATATGAGTTCACTTTATTCTCATGAGTCAGTCATATACAAACTTAGCATGGACCTGCATATTCCTCGTTCTCGAGCTACAATACACACTCATCATGAAACCATTACATTGTTCAATCTCATATCACTTGGATAACTTTTTGATAGATAAACTAATTGCTTCATTGACCCTATAACTAATTATATCTTCCCAATATATAACTCTGACTAATCAACACCTTCTCTACATTATGTAGAGTTTATATAAAATATGGGAGGGTGTAATGGGTAATGACCAGCACCTTATTTTCGAGACCATAAAAACCCGTTTAATTATATATATACCAAAGACTGAGTATGGCATAATGCCATAATCAATATGAACCTTCCCTAACATAAATAACTAAATGTTGTGGGTGTGGGACAATTTTATGACATGTAATTCATGGAAATATACTTTCCACTTTCCAAGTCCTTGAATTTGTCCAACTATCTAATTTGTGTTTCATTGTATCCCTATTTTTTAACCTATGCTTGACCAGAGCATTGACCACATACTTACACCTTCGTCTTCCAACCTAGTCATGATATAACCCAATTTTGAACAACCTTGGGCCACTTAGTAGCAAAAATCATGTTGTGGATTTCTCCCTAGATGGGTGCAAATATGCCAATCAACTATATGGGTTGTGGGATCTCTACTAAGGTTGCAAGATATGGTACCCATATTATCAAAATCAAGTTATAACTCTAATAATTCATCAAAAATAATGGAAAGGCATTAAATTTTACAAAAATTTGCCTAATGAGGTATTTCTAACCATTTTTATTATAAACAATAGTTATTAGGCTAAAAGGGGATAGTAATAAATCTATAAGAGGGAGTGGAAAGGGTGAAAACTAGAACTTATTATAGTGGTAAAGACCTAAAATTGAAGGCCTAACATCTTTTACGCACTTGATAGCTTACATGTATTCATGGAATTTGGGTGGAAAATAAATTGGCCTCAAAATTGGATTCATAAAGTACTTCAAAATTGATTAAATTATGTCTCCAAACAACGCCTTCAGGATAAGGTAGTTGCATCTATCCGAATTTTGAGATTATAGGTTGACACCATGTAGAATTTCCTCTTCCTCTCTTATTTCATTTTGAGTTTGACATTTAAACTCCTATTTCTCCACTTCATCTATCGAGCTTCCTGGTATTGTTTCCTTATTATTTTGAGCAGTTTCTTATTCTTAGTTACCAATTACTCATTTTCCTCTTGTAGCTAGGTGCACTTTATCTTTCAACTTTCTTTTTTTCTATTAACATAGCTATTTAAGAGCTCTAGTTCCATAATTTCCTCTTTCAGTTTCCTTATTTATTCTCCTTCTTCCTTAGTTTTAAAAGGGATGAAGTATCCCCAAGGCCAAAGGATATAACCTCTCTTTTTAGCTCAATCACTTCTGGTTCATAATAAAATTCTCAACTTGTTGGCCCAATGAGGTCTAGCATAATGCACATAATGTTTTTGGTCTTAAATAATTTAGTTCTTGACTTCTCAGACCATGTTTGAAAAATGGAAAATGACTCCCTATGCTTGCTAGGGATGGGATTAGTTTCTATAGTATTTCATTTAATAACATCCATGGAGTGATGTTGAGAGGCTGGTTAGGTAGCTGATAATGAAAATTTATGAGTCTATTTTTGTGGAAATTTCTTGGCCATGCTTTTGTTGACCCTACTATTGATAGTGGGCCCCAATCATTGGGTGTCATGTCCCTTTTCTTTCCTTGCAGGATTTTTCCTAGGGTATATTTCAAGCATAATAAAATTAGGGTATTCTCCTTAATCCTTATTGGTGTCAATGATGACAAGATATTCTTCTTGATTCTCATCATCCACAAAATTTTGACTTACAAAATTTTCCCAGGTATTATTTATTTTCTTAATTCCTCGATAACAAAGATTTGACAAATCCATGTTAGTATAAGATATTTCCTATGTTTGTATGGTTTATCTGGATTTGTTTGGACATTTTGCAAAGGATTTTCCACAAATAGAAAGGGAAACTCACCTTATCATCCACCTTTGAATGTAAGAATAAATAATATTATATACAAATGTGACCCAATAACTCCCTTCACACATGATAAATTTCTATATAATGAGAAATATGCTCCTCTATTCCTCTTTGATCCATGATCGCATCAACCCTTTAGACTAGATTGGATTATTTTTATTTTTAGAGAGAAACTGAGCCACCACATCCTTTTTTACTTTCTTGTTTTTGAACCATTGTTCACCGATTTGTGGCATATTGGTGGCTTGAGCCAGTGATTCCTCAAACATCATGAATAATAGGTCAGCAACCCTAGAAATTTTACCATTAAAACCCGTAGAAAATCCTTTGTTTACCAAGTCATTGAATCATTGGAACCTATAGAAAATAGGGTACCAACCAAATGCTGAGAAGATAAGACCGCATGACTTGAATTCCTAGTATCCTTATAAACACACACATTCCTTTAGGTTTTTTTATTACCACCCCCTTCTTTCCCAGGGTTCCAATTCTCATTGTAGGGAATCTTGTTAGGAAACTTCATCTCATGAGTTACTATTTTTAATGGAATAAGTACATAGAATCCTTATGAATGTTTTTGAAAGATGACTAGGCTTTTGGTCATACCTCTCTCATTCAAATTCTATGTGTAATATAAAATGAAGTGCAAACCAAAAAAGTAGGGTGAGTCTGCTTAGAATGGTCTTCAAGTACAAATTCAAGGTTTGAATGGTTTTAATATCATGGCAAGGGGTCAACATAGCAATTATAGTACACAAAGATGGAAAAGTTTTGTATATAGTGAACATATGATGTTTAAAGCTACCAAGCAAGGTCACATATTTATATGAAGTATGGGGTACCCCATACATATGTGTATGTGTGTATAGTAAAGGGAGAACCAAGTTAAAAGCATGAGGTTTCATATATACAATATGGGTACTACAATGGTCATATTGATAATCATATAAGGATGCATATATAATCTCAAATGAGTTTTCTTGAATTTTTTCCCAAATTTTCAATAAATAAAAGAGTTGGACACTTAATTTTACCTAGTATTACATAGGTAAGGACTTGGATTGGAACTCACATGTGTGTTGTCCTTTAAAGAATATGGATGAGAAAGAGATAATTGAAGTCTGAGAATCTATTTGTTATACCAATGAATCATGATTCTCTACTACTAAGAGAGATTGAAGTAATTCTTAGTGTTGACATTGAATTCAGAACAAACAAACCTTGATGCTAAAGAAGAAACTAGCTAGAGAGTTGAATATGAGGCCATGAGTTGTTTTGACACCTCAAACCTTTCAATTTGAGCTTAGTTAGCATCAAAATAAACTAAAAATATAAAATATATATCAAAATACATGTTATAGGTCATTTAATAATTGCAATAGAGATTCAGTAACTATTGACAAACTTGCATGAACTATAAATGAATGAATATTGAATTTATTATTGCACCACTCAAACGGTGTTTCCATTATAGAACATAAACCAAAAATTTTGGCATTCCCCTGGTGATTAAAATAGAGGAAATTTGTGTGCTCAACTGCATGGTCACCTTCAATATTTCATATTAAGAGTTTAAAGCTTGAATTATTTTGAAAACCATTAGACCTTGCTTATCAAGAACAATTTGCTAATGAAGTATGTAGAAATTTAAAAAGTGAAAGAGTTGTAATTTATTTTCTTACCCTAGGTCTCAAGAGGAAGGTTACTCTAGTGAATTTTATTTGGGGTTTTGACCTTTGCAACCTATGAAAAAAAAATGAATGTTTAACTATGATTATTGATGAAAGTAAAATTATGAGAAAATGTCAAGATTTGGAGAAACATATAATTATTGAAGGATCTATTTGTTAACTCTCTCTACTATGGACCTATTTTTCAAGAAGAATGCATGTTAAATTGTGCAAGAAGATTAGTTTTCATAGTTTAAAGTTTATTATTTATTCTTCGTATTCTTCTTCATAGTTGAAAATTAAAAATAGGTAAGAGTACGTTAGAAGTCTTCCCTTCCAATAAATTCCATTCTTGGTTGCTAGAATATATCATGAAAAAATCCCTCCTTGGTCACAGGCTGTATAGATCAAAAAGTGACCCCATTGTGTTCACTAGAGAAGGACAACATCTTGCAAGTTAAGATGCAAGATTGATCTATGGAAGTTCTATAAAATTCATGGCTTATTCCTTTAATGTCCCCATTCCACTAGTATACAAAATTTCTAGGCTCAACATTCTCCAAATGACTTGGTAGGGTGATTTATAAGGCTAACAATGCACTGGTTGCACCACAAAAGAGAACCAAAGTGACAATCTAAATGGATAAGCACAAACAAGGTCAAATTTGATCACTTTCAGTGGATAAGGATGAAAGGAATAGAGATGTTCAACAAAGTGTCTAGATTCAATCTGATCACTCCTCAAAGATATATGTAAAAGCATTGTCATCCATAGAATAAAGGAGGAAATTTTTGTGTAACGAATTGCTTACAAAACCCATACCTAAGGGCCTCTTGTGCTTCTGAAGATATTATTTCAATGCTTTACATTTGCATTATTTAGATTTTGAATTAGAATTTCTATAAATTACAGTATGATAGATTTTGCATGGTTAAGTAGGTAGTTTTATGATATAGTCTTCTTTGCAGGTCATTTATACATTTTTTTACCCTTTTAGATCATTCATATCACTTATTATTCATATCATTTGTTGTTACAATTTTTTCAATTCGTTGTTTTACTATGAAATTAAGATTATGATTATAAATGGTAGATATAGCTTGGTATTGTAATTATGAAGATTAGATTTAACTATCTCGTGCCTTTACTAGCTTAATAACATCATTTCCCATCATTCCTATCCCCCTTCCTCACCTTAGGTTCACATTTCAACTATCTTTATAGCTTGTTGGTTTCTTCCGATAGCAAAAGAAAAAAATCCTATAGCAGCCTGCAAACATTATATTTTCTTCACCTAATTTAGCAATAAACTCTTGGTTTAGTCTCCCTAATGTATTATAAAATGTATGGGTTGTTGGTGGTGGAGTTTAGAATCATATAAATCTCATGAAGTTTCATTTAGATTATTATATCGTATGCTTTCTTAGTGTTGTTTTTATCTTCTGCAACATAGATTTTATGTCTACCTTTCAAGTCGTTTATCTCAAAACAAAGTGTTCTTTCCATTCCTTGTAATTAGTATAGGTTTGTGACATTTTATTTCTACGAGTTACCTCTACAATTTCATTTCCTTGTATCATAGATAGTCTAACAACTTAACTTGACTTTTTTCATATAGCCTGCACTCCAAAATATTTGACCTGTATAATGATTACAAGAGGAATAAGATAGTTCCTACTACACATATAGTGTCGACCCTTCTAATTTGTGTATGAGCCCCATTTTGATAATTAAAACTGATACTTTTGAAGTTGTAGCATTGTTGTTGCAATACTAAAGGCCATCACTTTTTGGCATCGTTTCTGGGGAGGTCACAAGGTATGAACTACCTTTTTATTTGATTGAATCACTCATTTTCCTTATTTTTTATTCTACAAGAATTTTTAAAAAATAGCATCATTTTAGAAAATAAAAAAACATAAGTTTTCCTTTTTTCAAAATTTTCTTGTTTTATGCCTCGCAGAATTAGGGATAAGACATGAATATTTTACTGAAAAACCCCCACTTCTACTACCAACCAACTCATTTAGATGATTATGAGCCTATTTCTCTATCCATAGGGACCTTTTAGGCCCTTATGAGTGAAAAAGAAAGGACTTTGAGGAGCCTGTAGGAGGAGAAAATCCTTCAGCCTCCACTACTATTGTGGCGAAAGAAAGATGGCCAGAAGTGTTTGTATTCCCCATTAAAGAAACAAATGGAGAAGAAAATGTGAAAAATATTAACCCATATGTACTTCCACACTTCTATAACCTAATCATAGAAGATAATGACACCCTTATGTTCGTATTCGTTATTGTGTGCAAAAATTATGACTACACCATAGATGAGCAAAAGATAAATCTTTTTCCTTCCACTTTGAAGGATGCAACTTTGTTGTAGTGGCTACAACCACCCTCCAAAATGTTGTCATTTCTTATATTTTGGAGCCTAACCTTATTTCCACAGGATCTTACCTTGCACTACCATTAGGTATTCATGCTTTGATTGATGTTTATCATTGATTTATGTTTGTGTTCACTTTCTCTTCACTTAGAAAATATTTTCTGTCACAAGCTAACCTCCTGTCTAAGTTTTTCACATAATTTATAGGCTTTCCTCTAGAAACTATGTAATTTGATGGATCCAAACTTTCCCTTGATGTTCATAATTGTGCAGACATGACTAACAGTCATCCTTGAGCTTGGAAACTACACAGTCATGACAGGAATCCCAGAATTGAGCCCAGAAACTGTACAATCCCTCACTGAGCTCAGAAAATGTGTAGTGCACTAATCCAAGAGCTTCCAATTCCCAGAACTACGCAATCCTTCCTGATGATGTGCATGGAAATTTTTCCCAGGAAAAGAAGAAAAACTGAGAAAAGTAAAAAAACATACCTAGAATATAGGGATCTATTCTTTGTACCCGAAGGAATCGCACCTGTTATTCTGGAAACTATCACCATGTGTTGCTTTTCCCTTGATTTGTGGCATATGCATAATAAACCTTAATTCCTCGTATCTATGTAATTTACACTGGCCTAATTGCACATTGTGTGGTTCCAAGGCTCAGCATGAATCCCTGGCCACTAAGACTATGAAATGTGTAGTATCTCCTAGCTCACTTCCCAGGTTGAAATATGCATTACACAGTCTCGGTCCTCAAGCTTCAACCCTCACTATTAGTACTACACAGTGAAAAGTTCCATCAGCCAGTTAGATCCTCTTCCTAGTTAAAATTGTGTAATCCTTCCTGTTAGATGCCCGGCTTGCTGCTTGAACTTTCCTTGAAGGTGATTTTTCTCAAAACTAATGTTTTCTTTCCATGAGTATCTTTTCTATCCCATAGGTACATCAGTTTTTGAGCACCTCTCCAACATTCATTTTCATAATGGCACCCAAGAGATTTTCCTCAAAAGAAATTACTGAAATAAGTAGTGGGGAAGTAGTTGAGCAATTTCTAGTTAACCTGCCAGTATATGTGGACACTTAGTTGTTTCTAGAAAAGGGATCCAAACTCACATGGAAACAGTTTTGGAAGAGATAAAAATATAATATAGTAGCCAGATACAGGATAAGGGAAACAGGAATGTTGTTGATAGTGTAGAGGAGGAACAAAGCTGAAGAAAATAGGAAGTAGAGGCAATAGAGAGAATACTAGAGGAAGAGAGAGAAGCAAATCTTGGAGGAAGCAGAACTAAGAGTACAGAAATCAAAACAAGAGTTGAAGGAAGAATGGGAGCTTATAATAAAATAACAAGAGGAGAGAAAGAAGTAGGAATAGGAAGAAAGACAAGGTTCCACAACAAAATAGATGACACTCATACTGGTTGAAGAGTCAGTACAGGATCAACCAACAACAGAAGGAGAAAGAAAAGGGGTGTAGGAACGGTAGTTTTCTAAGGATCTTGAACAGCTGATGGAAGTCACAGACATGGAAGTGGGACTGGAGCCACAAGATGAAGATGTGTACCTGATTCCCAGCACACCTCATACCACCATTCATACTCCACCACCTCCAGCTGCAAAGCAAGCCCCGAGTGAGGAAGGGGAGGTAGTTCCCCTTGATGATGATCTGGTGATGGATGTGTACAGTCTGTCATTTAATGAACTAAAGAAGAAGATTTTACAAGCATAAAGAAATCACTTCCTGGATGATCATGCATCCCCTGGATTCATGAGAAAAATGGTGATTGTGGCGAACACCAGTAGGAATCAAAACACTATTGTCAAAGCCAACAGGGCTTTCACAAGTGTTGTGAAATCAGACACTCAGTACTTGACGATCGAGAAAAAAAAATTGGTATAGAACCTACATCCTTCCTGGAAATAGATTGAACAACTCCACACAGCAGTGCAGAGTGCACCTTCCACACAATTCCACCTGGAAGAAATGACCACAACGATACTTGTTGAAGTATCCACACTTGGAGATACTATGCGGGACATATATGAGGAGCTAAGGACCATGCATAAGGAAATTTTCTGATTTAAAATCTTTTCACTTCAGTGTAGATATTTTGTCACTATCCTTAGGAATTTGAAAGCCACCATTAATTATGTGCATGATTGAACAATGTGGTATGAGGCAATGCCACTCATGTTTGTAAATATGATGAAGCCACAGGCAGAGCTAGAGAAAGAAAAGGTTTAGATACTAATCCATAACAACAAGAAGCTTTCCATGTTCATCACAAACATTTAGAACTCATATACACGATTGTACAATAGTTTGGACTTCATGGTGAGAACTGACAAGATCCCATCAGTCAGTTCACTCACCCAAGCTAAGCACAAGCGCCAAGTGTGAAAAGAGACTGACGAGTACTTGGAGCAGCTGAAGGAGATAGCCCCCAAGGAGGAATTGGAGCTGAATAGGAAAAACATGCAGAACTACATTGGTGGTTATGTTCAAATTCGAACGATTTTGTTCCTTAATTAGCAAGAGGTTCAGACCGGTTCCAAGGAATTGTACATGAATACTATGGAGGCAAGAGTTTTCTTCCAGTGTGACACCATCTCATGGTTTGGGGAGATCATCGCATAATAACAAGCTTGGCATGAGTATGTGACTAAGAGACATCAAGTTGAAGTTTCTCGGCTTGAGTTCACCCAAACTCCCACATCATAGTGTTTTGTCTTGTTAGGTTGTCAATTTTTCTCTACCTTATTTTGTCTTATATGGGTACGAGTAGAAAATGTACATTATTTGTAATTATTGTATAAGTTAAATTCCATGTGACCATGATGGAATGTGAATATTCATATGTAATGTGAGGAGTCACGAGGGGAGTCCAAGAGTCACAAAGGTGGCATGCCAAGAGTCAACCCCTTTTCGTTATAAATACATCCTCGTAACTCTTGTAAGGGGCTTTTGGGAGCCAATATTTTGGCTAGGCTTAGGCTTTGAAAAGGCTTGGGAGTTTTTTTTCAGCCTTGGCTTCTCCATAGCGTAGAGGGAGTATACTTCTTTGGGAGAAAGCGTTGTTGACTTCATGTTCCTCTATTGGGGCAAGTGGTTCTTCATGGTGTATGTATGAATGAAACTTTCACTTATAGTAAAATAATATCCGGCACATCTTCATGGATATATTGTAAATATAGTAGGACTACTCTTTTTATGTTTACAATGTATGCTATTTACTTATGCACGTGCTTATGAAATATTTCATTTGCATTTGTATGTATCTTGTTGAATGTGTGCTCATGTTTTAATCCATCACCTTTAACTTGTGGAATAGTATGCTTGTTAGTTTGTGTGATCTCTTTCAGCTCGTGTGTTCCTGTTAAGTTACGTACTATTACAGGCTTCTAAGGGGTGCACTTCCTTTTCCCTTTGCGTGTTGGAACTTCTCGTGCATCATATCGACTTTCCCGAAGTGTCACATGCTTGCTTTATCCAAAGATTTTGTGCACCACTCTATGCATTTTTCAATCCAAGGCATATCATTAAACACCCCACTGCTGGGACTCCTACTCCAAACAGTGTGAGGTCTATTTGGGACTTCATATCAGGGAGATCCCCTAAATGTTGGCGGGTCTAGTACCATCAACATTTATGGCTCTAGAAGGAGGGGCGGATGACAAGTTGGGCCCTTGAAGTTTTTTTTTAATTTCCACACTCATTTTATGATTTATCCCACAATCATACTCCCAACATCTTTTTCAAGTAACTCAAGATTACAAGTATCAGCGAATATCATTTATGACTTGTCACATCTTAAATTTAATGGTGAGGGTGAAACAACCATTCTTGAGCACACTTAACACTTTCTTCAATTTTGTGAATAGCGCGACATCCCCATTGAGGATGTTGGTTATTGGTTATTCATTCTTAAGTTCAAAGGATGCATAAGGAAATGGTGTTACACATTGACCGATGCCTTTATTCACTCTTTTAAACATCTTATCACAGAACTGTTTCGCACTTTTGACCAATTCGATTATAAACTTTTGTGCGAGAAAATTTTAGAATTACAAAAATCACTTAATGAATCACTACATCATTTTCCTAATTGTTTTTTGCATTTCTGTTTTGAATTTCTAGAAGATGAAGTTGACTAGGATTTCTTAACAGGAAGATTTATATATCATGTTCATATTTCACTTAATCCACACAAGTTACAATTGCTTAAATCACAACCATCAAATCTCGCTCGTAAAGTTTCAAAATTTGCAATGGATGAGGGTGTTGTTCCAAGTAACCCTCCACCCGCTTTTCATATAACAACTTTACTTCTATAGCTTCTGGTGGGAAAGCTTCAAAAATCACATGTTAATGAACCACCATTTCCTTCTATGCCACATACTTAGAATTCCTGCGCAATTTTGCATTGCAAGCTTAGTGATTGTGATGAAGTGTCATCTCCTCATCCTCCATCGTTTGGTTACACTAGTCCCCCTGATTGTGAGTCTTTGTGTTTTCCTATTTCAAATATTTCTCTTGATGTTCACGAGGATCAAGTGTTGGATGGAGTTTGTGTTGAGAAACAAACTTGTGATTTCATATGTGATGAGTATGTGTTGGAGCCCATTATCGAACAAGAAGCGACGATGGAGGTTGACTTCCTTCCTTCCATAGTTCTTTCACATCATTTTGATATAGTTGATGACTCTGAAATTCCAGTTGAATCATGTGAGAATTAATTTTCTGATACATTTAATACTTCCAATCATTCACAGAACTAGTGGAATGCCAGTTTTTCATCTAAATGCAGAAGAGATGAATCTTGTATCATTGATATTCCCAACCTCTCATCATACCTTCATGGAAACATAGCGGGATAAACTTCTCATTTTTCATCTCCCACTCTATATGGTTCATCAAATCATGAGGATGCCCCCCGTTGGTGATTTTAAACGTTCTAATCATGGTTTTCATGGCATGTTCATCGATTCAGCTAGTCATGATGCTTATTTTTCCACTGTCGATTTTTCGAAGCCACCTATATCTGATGATCTACCTTCATATATGAGTTGGAACTTCCTCAAGATGTAGAGACACTTCAACCCGAGATTATGGTTATGTAAGGTTCTTGTAGCCTTGAGGTTAGTTCCATCTTTGATAAGAATAACATTGAATATGTCGAGGCTCCTCATCACTCTATTGCACATATTGAAAATCCTTTTGTTTTACAATTTTCACATCCTCCATTTGTTTTTCACGATCCTACCACACAATATTTGGAGTATTTGTACTTGGCGAGCACCATGGCGAAAAGAAAATTACATTCTTTCTGTATGTTTTCTTGACCTCTTAGTTCGAAATTTTTCATGTGTAATTCTTTGGCTCGTAATGTGTCACGACACCATGACACAACAGCAGAATGTCTTCCTTGCACTTTTCATTATTACTTTTTAGGACATTATTTCAATCTTCAAACATTTTGGTTTACATTGTCTTATCTTTCTAGTTGCATGATTTAGCTACTTATATTTCTTGACATGTATCCCCCCGCCCACATAGGCTAGCCAATGCATCGGTGGCTGCATTGGAAGTATCACTTCAAGTGAGTTTTGCCTATGTTCTACTTAGGTTAGGAGTAGGATTAGTGTTTGCTTTTCATTTTTGTTTGCTTTGATTCACTTTCATTTGTTTTCTATTCTACTTCTTCCCTTCTTCTTCTTTTTCAGCCTATTGAAGCCTCAAAATTCATTGCAACAACATGGGGGATGACCACCCGGTCCGGACCTTAAAGCAGTCCCTTTTTCATTTGGAATGGTGGTTCTGACTGGTTTAACTAGGTCCAGTTACCTTTTCTCGATCTCCAATGGTTTAAAATATAAATTTTGTCTACCAACGGAAAAGAGACATCAGGTCAGCCCTCTTGTTGATTAGGCAAGAAAGTGATCCTTAAGCTAATTTGGGGCTCAGCCAAGCCACAACTAAAGTTTTTCCCCTTTCAGAAGAGGACTTCTAGTAATGTAGTATTAAATCTAAATGCAAAATTATTCTAAAATGTAAGCAAAGAAAATTATTCTAATCCTATCTCAATTAGGCAGATATAGATACAACCCAATTGAGAGCAAGATATTTTAAATGATTGAGATTGAAATATGTCTCACTTATAATGAATATCAAGTTAATGAAGTAATTCAATTAACTGACATTATGAATATTGAAACACATCCTATTTAGAGACCTCTTAACTAAGATAATCAACCAACAACATTTAGGAAGTAGTTCACAAAAATGATATTGATTGCTAAATCAATAATTTGAATAATTAAACAATAATATGAAGAAATAGTCCACAACATATCAGTGTTTGTTAAATCAATATTAAAAGATATATTTCTGAGTAAATAGTTACTCAGAAATCAGAATTCAACCCATAAGAGCAGAGATATATAATAACATATAATTGAGACACATTACTCATATAGAAAATAGTGCACAAATATGAATAAAATGACACATTCCTGCTATCATAAAACGAAACCAGTATTTAAAAAAATAGTATTAAAAATACCAATTTATTGAATCCATTTCTCTCACTCTATTCTCCAATAGTCCTTTACAATGCTTGAACTTATATTTTAAAATAAGAGTTGAAATAGTACAAACTCCGTTCTCCATACATAATTTAGCATGCAAAGGAAAAATCATCAATATCCTCAGATTTGAGTTTTCTCTCATCTATCCTACAAATCTAAATCCTCTACACAATAGTGCCTTCAAGAATTCTTGAATTGCAAAGAAGAGGATCCTCTGTCCGATACCATTGGGAAAAATGCGGGGGGGTGCGTTCATTAATTAGGCTAACTAAAAAAAAATTTAGTTTTCCTTACACTTAAAACCATGTGCTACATTCACTTTTCCTCTATTACATTCTACATTCTACAATCTGCTATTTATAATATTTACAAAAGGATTTCTTAATAAGAAAGCTTATTGAAGAGTGAATCTTCTCCATAAATTTTCATAGTGAAAAAATCCCATTGTTCTCTTGCTGGAGCATTCTCAATGATTGATATTTTCTTCTTCTCATCTCTTCAAATGCAAAATGCAAAAATAAAATCAAAATGTCAAATCTGGAATTAAAATAAATCCAATCAAAAATTATTTAAATAAATAAGTGAAAAGGAAATCTAAGTTTTATATTTATGTTTGTGATGATCTAATTGGCTAAGGATATCATTGATGAATGGATCTGCACTCGGAAGAATTTGTGGGCAAATGAAAATGCAAAAAATAAAACTCAGTTTATTTATTTTGTTTTAAAAATTCAGAGCTTCATATTCTATTGAATTTTAGACCCAATAAATGATCGAATTTGTAAATAAACCCACTTCATAAATGTTCTCCATAATTTTATCTCAGTAACAAGCTGTCCTGGGCCTCATTTGGCCAAGTAAAACTTCATTTATGAGCTTCCAAAGTTGAGGAATTAAAATTTCCAGAATTCTGGAAATTCTATTTCCTAAGCTAAAAATCAAAATTTTTAGTTATAATCTAATTCTGAATTAAGTTACAATTATCTATTAATTAATAATAATTAATTATAATTGCATTGTTAATCTTAATTAATAAAAATTATTTGTAAACAAAATTATACTAATCAAAAATTAATTTAGTAATTAATTAAAATATTAAAATATTATATTAATATTATAATTTAAATTATATAAGAATTATAATTAAAATACAATATTATTTAAAATATTATATAATATAGTATATATTATAATTATTAATTCAAAACATATATGAATGATTCACGTATTATGTGTGGAGAGTATGGAGTGGAAGGGTGAGGAAGCAATGGTGAGGGACGATGGAGTGATAAGGAGGGTGAGTGGAAGAGTGAGGTGGAGGGATAAGGTGACTTAAGGGCGAGGTAAGGAAAATGAGTTGGGAGGTATAAGGAGGTCAACCAAACCTTATGTTGAAAATGAACCCTTCGTATAAAACAAAATCACAATTAGGAGTTCAGAATTTTTAAAACAAGCGCATAAAACAAATATCAAATATTTACGATATGTGATTTGCGATATATCGCAATCGCAATATCGCATCGCACTTTTATTTCGTCCTTTTTTGGAAGAGAGGATGTGGTGAGAAGTGGGGCCCACGTAAAATTATAGATTATATAGACTAAACTACAGCCACTTTGTAATTTTGAGATTTTGGCCTTGGCAATTTGTTTTAAAATAACAAATTGAAGTAAATTACCAATATCCCGAAACATTTTTTCGTCTATTATACAATTTAGCTGGGTCATTTTGTAGGACCATTAGTGAAAATTTAAAAAATCAATAAAAATTTAACTAGGGATTAAGATTTACAAGGAATGACTATTTTGACTGTAAAAATTGAAATACCATGCACTTTATACATTTTTTAACCCTAGCGAGAAAATGATCAAACTTCAAAAGAGTGAAATTTACAAACTAGTTGACCAAATGAAGTGAAACAAGTATCATAGGAAAGCTTGTGAAAAGTCGGATTCAATGAAACAATTAAAATAAAAATCCAATAAAAATGAAAAAATGGTAAAATTTTAAGACAATTAACTTAATGAAAATCATAAAAGGTGCTTAGCCAAAAATTAATAAAAAGGGTCCCCATTATTGAAGTAAAATAACTCAAAAATGGGGGTGTTAGGTTTTCCCTACAACAATGGCGACACACGAGAGAAGGACTAGTTATCTCTGATTAAAAATAATGAACTTAAATTTACCCAAAGATTAAAAATAATGGAAATCACAAAATTGTCTAACAGTAAAACATTTCCAAAGGTCCCACTGTTGAACCTCAAAATCGTTCTTATTTTGACACCCTTTTTCATCATTTCATCCTTCCTTTTCACAAACTCACGAC
Source organism: Pinus albicaulis (assembly GCA_034641835.2). Classification (NCBI taxonomy): domain Eukaryota; kingdom Viridiplantae; phylum Streptophyta; class Pinopsida; order Pinales; family Pinaceae; genus Pinus; species Pinus albicaulis. Next base: position 697,310,777 of record CM076577.1, on the reverse strand, counting down.
TCCAATCAATAATAAGTGACATATTCCACATCAAAGAAGGCATTTAAATGATCTCTACTTTATATTGTGATGTTTCTTATTATTTAAATAAATTTCTGTAATTAGCTACAGAATGTGTGCAATTCTGCAGCTAATCGTTGCTTCTACAGCTACTGTTATGGTTTGACAGGTTTTGAGAAGCAAATAAGGAAGCCGGTCATATGGGTATCTGTAGAATGATCCACACATGGATTGTATCACATCCACCTGTTCAAATTCAAAGAGAAATTGTGCCTATGCTTGCGATCAAGATCGGTCAAAGAACGTGATCTACGAACGAAATACTCTCGATTTGCTCTGATGTAGAAAATCGAGAGATGGCCATTAAAGAATTTTCTTCTATCCAGATTCTAATTTCAGTTCTATTTATTATCTATAGGCAGAAATGATTCAAACAATTAAATCCGAAAATTGTATAAATATGGGTATTTTGAAACCGAGAAACGATCCTAATTTGGTGATAATTCGATGTATGTGTTTGAAACGCTATTTTGATAATAAGAAGACCAGTTCCATATCCTTTGATGCACATGTATTCTATTAGATTTTCAACTCATTATGTTGCAGAGGGCCCCTCCATGGAAAGGAGGTTTTTAATTATTTTGTAGCTTGATTTCTGTCATTTAATTTCTGGTTGATTCGTTATTTTTTCTCCTATCAATTCATAGTTAAATTCGCATTTTTTTCATAGTCAGATTCCTGTCATTCATAGTTTGATCTGCTTACTATTTTATAGGTTAGTTTCATGAATTATTTCTTAAATTAGTTTCCAACTAGCTGTGTAATCTTGTGCTCGCTAAGTCATCTCAAGAAAATGGCCCTGTCATTTACCAATTGGATCAGATTTGGGTATTCGGTCATACAACAGTTGTAGTTTTCTTTAAACATGCTTTGTACTTATTTTTTGTTTCAATCAGCACTGTCATTTAAATTCTTAGTAATAGGATTTATGCTTTCAATCCATGGAATAGAATTAGATTAAGTTAGGACATAGTTAAATTAGAATTGTGTTTTTTTTTTAAATAGAACAAATGCTCTGCTTTCATAGGACTAAAGCTTTCAATGGATAAGATAGGAAATGATTTCATCTTGTCATTTGAATGCAATTAGATTTAGAATAGTGCTATGTTTTAACTAATTATATATTTTTCATAGATGTTTTGTCCGCCTACTAACATCATTCAAAGTTTGATTTATTTTTATGCAATTTAGATTAGTTAATGAACATTTCCTTTTCTTCCTTCTTTTAGATTTCATATTCCATTAAAAATAGTTTGTAATTTAATTTATTTTCTTAGAATATAAAAAAAAATTCATTTTCTTCCTTCTTTAAGAATTAGTTTTCATCATTAAAATTCATTTAGATTTGATTATTCACTAGCATTTAAAGATTTCATTTCTTAGACCAATTTTAGACATAAGATACAAAATCCTCAAAACAACATAAACATACACAACGAAGAAAACAAGGTTACCTAAGCATATATAGTGCACCACACTTCATCAAATTACTAACCTCGGTCGATAATTCATGATAGCAATTTGAGACATCAAATTGACTAAACATTTTGGTGCCATTCTCAGGGAAGTGTAATTAGGAAGGCTTATTTCTTACATTAAAAAAAAATATGGCATGTGTAGAGAAAGAGACTCTAGGGTTAGATTCATAGCTATAGGTAGAAGTTTGATTCCAATAACACCACTCACCCCACCAAGACCACATAGTGCCACACCGCCATCTCAAACTCATATTCCATTTTTCACCTGAAGACATAGACTTCCTGAAGTCTTAAGATCATAAATCCAACCAAGAGATTCTCCAACTTCATCTACTGAGGCAGCCTTAGAAGAAGAAGATCCTAGATCTCCAACAGAAGGAGTAACCTTTTTCACCTCTACAGGAGAACATATTCTAGCTGAAGAGTTAGAAATCCCTAGTGAGGAAGAAGAAGAAACTTTCTTCAATATCCCATTGATAAAAGAACCATAGGAAGAACAAGTAACTCTACAGTTAGAACCTTACCTTTTCTTTGAGTAATCTACAATGGAAAAAGAATGAGGAGGAGAAGTTATAAATGGAGATTCCTTAAGAGGAGGAGGAAGAGGTAGAGGATAGGGTGGAGGAAGAGATGGAGGAAGAGGTAGAGGTAGAGGAGATCCTAACTTTTTTGGATTTCCTATAGTTGATGAGGATGTAAATTTTACAATGAAAACTATTTCACCTTCTGTCCTTCCGAATTTCCATGGATTAAGGACTGAGAATCCTGAAACATTTTTATTTGAATTTGAAGTCTTATGCAGAACTTGTGACTATTTACAAGACTCTCAAAAATTAAAGTTATTCCCTACAACACTCAAGGGTGCAGTTTTAAAATGGTTCATGGGTTTGATAACACAATCTATTAGGACATGGGATGAGTTAAAAAGTGAATTTTTCAAAGATATCTAGATTATTGCACACCTATTACTAGGAAGGATGAAGTATTTAAAATGATGCAGAGAGGATGAAAACATAGAATATTTAATTTAGAGATTCAATTATAATATCAAGAGAGCTAAGATGGAAAATCTAGATCAAGATACTTTAAAATCTCTCTTATTGAAAGCCATTAGAGATGAATGGATATATATCCTTAACATGATGGGAAAAAGAGATATCTCTCAATTACCATTACTTGAAAGTGCTAAATTGTGCATTCATCTCTCAAGAGGAAAATCAAAAACTAGGAAAAATACAAGAGATCCTATTCTCTCTAGAGTAAATAAATCTGCAACTAGAACAATGAATAGGGTGGAAATTGGAATATGCTTGATGCGTTTAAAATAAATATCTTAGGGAGTCTCAGTGAACGAATAGACACCCTGAAAATACAAAACAAACAGAAAGCAGAAACTAATGCCTTAACTATTTTCTTTCCTAAATGCAGAAAGAAACATGCTTTAAGATAATGACCTCTTGATGTAAAATTCATAGAGACCTGTGTTATTTGCGCATAAAATCATGAAACAAAACAATGTCCCTCTATACTAGGTCTTAAGGTTGTCTTTCAAGAAAAAGTAACTCCATCTCCAATAGATCCTCTTTGTTTTGTGTCTAGAAGACCATGGCAGGGGCCACAAACTCAAGGTTTTAATAACCAAATGTATAATCATCCCCCACCAAATAATTGGAATTCATCATGGCAGCAACCTTGTTCCGAGCATCAACCTTGGACACAAGGGATGAAAAATCCTTATGGAAGATACTCTCAGTATCACCAGTATCCACAATCCTATCCAAACTATCTTCCCCAACATTTTCCACAACAAAATCAACCACCCCAAATCCAAAATCAGAATCCACAACTGTCATTACCATTTCCACAAAGAACAAATCAACTACCTGCCTAGTCATTACCAAACCCAAAAAAAAATGCTCAAAGTTCTTATAACATAGAAGGACAAAACTTTATAGCTTACATGATTACTCCACTAGATCTTAACAATGTCTAACTTAGAGCTGGTAGAATATTAGAAAGGGAAAAACCTTCTGTTGTTATTCAAGAAAAAGATGATTTCGATAAAGAAATTTCTCTACATCAAAATAAAAATTCTGGAGAAGGGACATCTCTTCAGCAGAACCAAAATTCTGAAAATTAAAAAAAAAAATATCCAATAAACTCAACCCTTATAATAGAGCAACCTTTAGTATATGTTTCCAACCCTCCTTTTCTTGAAAAATTACAAATCGATAGAGGGATAGAAAAACAAATTTTGTTGCCTAATTATGATTTTCTAGATGAATTGAAAAATGTCTGTATCAGAATTAATTTGTTACAAGCCATTAAATAAATTCCTATTTTAGCCAAAACAATAAGAGATTTGAGCATGAAAAAATCAGGAAGAAAAACAAAAGAAATAAAAATGATTCAGTTAATAGGAAAAATTGTTGACATTATGATGGGAAAAATAGGCATGCAAAAATATTTGGACCCAGGAATTCTAGTTGTAAAAACACATATAAATGGTATTGATATTCCAAAACATTAATTGACTTAGGAGCAGCCATCAACATCATAAGCAAGCAAACATGGAACAACTTAGGCTTCCAAACCTTTAGTATACACCAACATTACTGCAATTAGCAGAGAGATTAGTAATCAAGCCAGATGGTGTATTAGAAGACATATATGTGTCCTTAGACTCTTGGGAATATTCAGTTGACTTCATGATCCTAACTCCCAAGAACAACCTATGGGGACATCCATTAATTTTAGGATGACCTTGGTTAGCTACAACTGATGCTTTCATTAGTTGTAGATCCAGTTATATGTTTATTTCTGATGGAAACTCAACAAAGAAATTCACTCTATATCCTCTAGAAAAAACAATCCCAGAAATAAGAGATGAAGAATGGATGGATGATGACAATGATATACAACCTCTCTTTACTATTTCTCGTATTAGTGAATAAATTCAAATCTTAAATTCATAGAAAACTTTGAAACATCTTCATAATGTGAAGATGATTATAGTTTTCAAGAACAATGCAATATTGAATACTTGTCATCTAGACAAATGTCTTTATATTCTATGAAAGAATTTGGTAACTCTACAATTTAAATCTTTCCAGGGAAATCTTTAAACATAAACAAAAACTTGGAGAAATTCCAACAATAGTTAATCAAAAAATTACAAAAACATTCTTCTGCATATGCATGGGAGTACACTGACATGAAAGGAATTAGTCTTGAGACTTGTATACATTGTATCTACATTGAGGAAAACTCTAGGCCTATCAGACAACCTCAAAGAAGGATGAACCCAAATCTTAGGGTTGTGAAAGAATAATTGCAAAAATTTCTAAATGTAAACTTCATCTATCCAATTTCAGGCAGTCAGTGGGTTTCTCCCTTGGTGATTGTGCCTAAGAATAATGGTAAACGGAGGATATGCATTGATTATCGAGTGTTGAATAAGGATACTCTAAAAGATCATTTCCCATTGTCTTTCATAGATCAAGTATTGGATACATTAGCAGGAAATAAGTATTTCTCATTTTTGGATGGTTTTAGTGGTTACAATCAAATTCAAGTAGCACCTGAAGACCAAGACAAAACCACATTCACCTGTCCATGGGGAACTTATTCTTACCGAGTACTTCATTTTGGATTGCGCAATTCACCTGCAACATTCCAGAGGGAAGTATTAGGAATTTTCTCTGATCTAATACATGATTATGTGGAAGTATATATGGATGATTTTGCAGTTTATGGAAATTCATTTGAAGAGGCTCTTGAAAACTTGGAAAACGTTCTTAAAAGATGCAAAGAAGCAAATATTTCATTAAGTAATGAAAATTTCTTTATGAATTTTACTGAGGGAATTGTTTTAGGATATCACATTTCAGGGGATGGAATCAAAGTAGACTCATCTAAAGTTGAAGACATCTCTAAATTGTTAATCCCAAGTTGTCAAAAGGATGTTAGAATTTTTCTAGGATTTAAAGGGTACTATAGAATATTTATAGAAAAATTCACCAAAATGGCATCTCCACTCTTCAAACTACTTACCAAAGATTGTGAATTTAGTTGGAATCCAGATTGTCAATTGGCATTTGAAACTTTAAAAGAAAAATTTCTGAAGCATTCATCTTAAGAGGTCCAAGTTGGAAAATACCTTTTCACGTTTCAACATATGATTCAGATACGGCTCTGGGAGTTGTATTACGACAAAAATATTTGATTCCCTATGCCATCTATTACACAAGTAAAAATTTGACTCCTGTTGAGTTAAATTACACTGTAACTGAAAAATAATTTTTAGTTGTTGTCCACGCTATTAACAAATTTAGACATTACATCACCAATTATGAAACCTTTATTCACACAGGCCATTCTGTAATTATGTACTTAATGAATAAATCTATCACTAATAGCATAATCACAAGATGGTTATTACTCCCGCAAGAATTTAACATCACCATTATAGACTAACCTGGAAAACAAAACACAGTTGTTGATTTCTTGTCTAGAATTCAAAACAACAATAATGATACTCCAGTAGAGGATAATTTTTCTGATGAATATCTCTTTGCAATATCTACTAAATATCTATGGTTTCTAGATATTGCTAACTACTTATCTACAGGAAAATTACTAGCATACTTGTTTCCTAGAGAGAACAGAAGAATTATTCAAACAAGTGCATTATACTCATGGGTTAATGATGAATTGTATAAAACATGTCCATATCTCATCATCAAAAGGTGTTCGAGAAGATGAAATGCCTAAAATTCTGAAGGCATGCCATGATGAAGCTTGTGGTGGACACTGTGCTGATAAGAGGACTGCCTATAAAATCCTTCATTTAGGATATTATTGGTCATCCATCTTTAAAGATGCCAAAGAGTATGTAAAATGGTGTGACAGTTGTCAAAGAATGGAGAAACCTATTCCTACAGATGAAATTCCCTTACAACCTCAAGTACTCATCGAACCATTTGAAAAATGGGCCCTATATTTTGTTGGACCAATCAATCCACCATCAAGAAAAAAGAGGTACATTCTGGTTTGCACTGACTATGTCACTAAATGGGTAGAGGCTAAAGCACTTTCTCTTGCTAATGAAAATGATGTAGTTTCATTTCTCTTTGAGGATATTTTCACTTGTTTTGGTGTCCCAAGGAAAATTGTGACAGATCGGGGATCTCTCTTTACATCTAATGTGGTGCAAAATATTGTGGATAAATAAAAGGTTAAACATAGAAATTCCACTCCATATCATCCACAAGCAAATGGTCAAGTGGAGTCCACCAATAAAGTGATCAAGGCAATCCTCACAAAGACTGTACATCTGCATAGGAAGGATTGGGGGATAGGTTTCTTAAAGCCTTATGGGCCTACCAGACAACATGGAGGAATACAACAGGACATACTCCCTATGAACTTGTTTATGGGAAGAAAGTCTTATTTCCTATAGAATTTCAGATCAAAACCTTCAAGATAGCAGTCAAATTGGGACTTAACTTATCAGAAGCCCAAAAGCACATAATGGAGCAACTTAATGAGTTTGATGAGATCAGGCAAGATGCAGTTCAAAGAACCAATCTAATCTAGCAACAAAGGTATAGATTGCATGATAAGTACATAAAAGAAATAAAGTTTCAAGCAAGAGATTGGGCACTTTTGTTTGATTCAAAGTTCAAAGACTTCCAAGGAAAATTTCAGACACATTGGCTTGGACCTTATGAGATCAAAAAAGTCTTTGACAATGGAGCGGTCAAGATAAGGACAATTGATGAAAAAAGGGTACCTCTTCTTGTGAATGGACATCGATTAAAATTCTATCATAAGCCAATTACAGAGGAATTTATCAAAAAATTTCAAAACAATACTGATATGAAGTTGGCGAAGAAGAATCCTTCTTCTTCCCCAACTTAGTCTTATTTTTATTTTCATATCTAAAAATAAAGTAATAATAAATTATATATATATATATATATATATATATATATATATATATATATATATATATATATTATTCAAAAAATAAAATAAAATAAAAAATAATTGTATAAGTATAAAAACCAATCAATGATTGGCATCCTTATACCAGAAAGACAAGATGAAAATCAGAGTTTTGACATTTTATATTTTCTCCCATTCTAAAATCCCAAATTCTTTGTTTCCTTTCTTTCTCTAAAGCAATAAAAGAAGTAGCTACAGAATTTCTACAATTCTGCAACTCTCAAGCGATTCTGCAGTTGTCATCACATTCTGCAGGTATGTTACATTTTCTTACAGCCTACTGAAGCAAACATACTGAACATAAGCAATTGAGGACTCCATTGAAGATCATGCTAAATGGATACCTGAAGAATTGACACAAAGAAAAGAGCACCAAATGTTAGTTCCAAGGTACGTTACAAAAATTTGTTTAAATAATAAGACCAAAAACATTAGTATATATAATTTATATGATCATATGTTGCCTCAATATGTCATCATTAGAATTGATTGTCTTTAGATTCACATCAAAATTTCATAATCCGACCACAGCATCCGTATCATATCTCATAATAATCCATAATAATTTTCCCATTAATGATTAATGGTCATTTTTTACTTCCGTAACCCACTCATATGTGTTACTAAAACCTCGTTGAATATCCATTTCACCTATACTTCTCTAAAAACCCTCGACATCCTTAACCCAGAGCCGCAACCTCAATTCACTTGATCAAAGAAGAACAGTTTTGAAGGTGAAACTCCTCACGATAGAGACATGGGTCTGATAGTGAGAACTGGACCTGTGGGAGAAAAATTCATAGAGGGTTATCCTCAGGTAAAGTAAATGCTGCAGAATGTTTAATGGCTCTGATTTATAGAGAGGTTTGATGGGTTCCATAAGGAGGTCACCTAGTCTTTTGTAAGATCTTTCAACGGGATAGAGGTCGAAATTGGAGATATAAAATTCTCAGTGATAGAAGCCTTTATAGCTAAATCTAAAAAACTCCTGAGAAATGGCGAGATATGGTTTAAGAACAAGGAAATTCACCGTGAAGAATGGAAATTTTTTCTAAAGAATCCAGGTATGGGCATTACTGTTTACAAGAAAGGAATTCCCAATTCAACACTCAAAAACAAATGGAGAAATATGCTTTTAATTTTACAAAATATTGTTACTTGTGAGGGAATATTTGGTTGTATGTTTTTTTATCATACCTAATTATTAATGAACTTTTTGGAGAATGGAGAAATAAACCTCCCATAATTCCTACCAAACAGTCTAAAGAAAATTTCAGCAAATGTGCAGAAAAGAGTCCAATTCATAGAAAATACCATGCAACATCATGGACTGATAAAGATACTTATTGAATTCCATCTAAAAAGTGTAGGAGACTCCTGCGAAATTTTCCTAATCATAAATCACTTTCAAGATGAAGCAGCAGAACAGCCTAAGGATGACAAAACCAGAAAAAGTAGAAGGAGAAAGGTTAATACATGCATTGAGAATAAATCATCATCTCAACCATGGCAGGAAGAAGAATAACTCACCATTGAAGACTTAATGAAAAATAATAAACAGAGTGGATTCAAAAATAGAGGCAATGTAGGGGAAAATGGTAAAGTTGCAAGTTTAGAAGATTTAAACCCTCCACAATGAAGGAGAAGCTCTAGACTTCGTAAACCCTTGAAGAAGACACCATCACAGGAGGCATAATTTCTTAATTTAGATTAATAATTCCAAGTGCCATCGCCCATTACTGTCTCTCCTGCACACAGTCCTATACACTCTCTTATACATAGTCCTGTACACAGTCCAAGCAGGAAATGCCCAGAAATTGACCCAACACAGCAGGAGATATATGACTATATTGAGTCATTGGAGAAAATACGTGCAGAAGCAACTCCAAGTGTGGAAGAGCGACCTATCAGTCCACAAGAACCTCTCGTAAACACCCTCAAGTAATAAATTTATGAGCTGGAGATATTGAACAGACACATTAAAAAAGAAAATTAAACCTTGAAAGAACAGAATCACTTGGAGAAGGTCATCAGTGATAACACTATCTTACATTTTGGGTCGTGGTATAAAAAGAATAAGAAACTAAAGAGAAATAACAAATCTCTAAACAAGAAAGTCGTTAGCCTAAAGTACAAACTCCCTATGAGGAAACCTAGAATGGAAATCACTTCAAGGAAAGGAAAGAAGATGAAGTTGGATGTATTAGCAAAGGTATCCGAACGAATGCAATAGGAGGTGACGGCTCACAATTTTGGAATTGCATGAGGACATGCAATGGTTTCTTAGTGGGGGTATGTTGAACCTCAAAATTGTTCTTATTTTGACACCCTTTTTCATCATTTCTTCCTTCCTTTTCACAAACTCATGACTCCAATCAATGATAATTGACATATTCCACATCAGAGAAGGAATTTAAATGATCTCTACTTTATATTATGATATTTCTTATTATTTAAATGAATTTCTATAAATAGCTACAGAATGTGTGCAATTTTGCAGCTAATTATTGTTTTTGCAGCTATTGCTATGGTTTGACAGGTTTTGAGAAGAAAATAAGGAAGCGAGCCATATGGGTATCTCTGGAATGATCCACACATGGCTCATATCCCATCCACCTATTCAAATTCAAAGAGAAATCGTGCCTATGCTCATGATCAAGATCGGTCAAAGAACATGATCTATGAATGAAATACTCTCGATTTTCTTTGACGTAGAAAATCGAGACATGGCTATTAAATAATTTTCTTCTACCCAGACTTCTAATTTCAATTCTATTTGTTATCTATAGGCAGAAATGCTTCAAATAGTTGAATTTGAAATTTGTATAAATATCGGTCTTTTGAAACCAGGAAACAGTCCTAATTTGGTGATAATTTGGTGTATGTTTTTGAAACTCTGTTTTGATAATAATAAGACTAGTTCTATATCCTTTGATACACGCATAGTCTATTATATTTTCGACTCATTCTGTTGTAGAGGGCCCCTGCACAGAAAAGATTTTTTTAATTGTTTTGTAGTTTGATTTCTGTCATTTAATTTCCTGTTGATTCATTATTTTTGCTCATGTCAATTCATAGTTAAATTCACATTGTTTTCATAATCAAATTCCTGTCATTCATAGTTTAATCTTCTTACTATTTTATATATTAGTTTCATGAATTCTTTATTAAATTAGTTTCCAATTAGTTGTGTAATCTTGTGCTCGCTAAGTCATCTCAAGAAATTGGCTCTGTCATTTTTCAATTGGATCAGATTTGGGTATTCGGTCATACAATAGTTGTAGTCTTCTTTAAACATGCTTTGTACTTATTTTTTATTTCAATCAGCACTGTCATTTAAATTCTTAGTAATAGGATTTATGCTTTCAATCCATGGAATAGAATTAGATTAAGTTAGGACATAATTAAATTAGAATTGTGTTTTTTTTTTAAATAGAACAAATGCTCTGTTTTCATAGGACTAAATCTTTCAATGGATAAGATAAGAGATGATTTCATCTTGTCATTTGAATGCAAATAGATTTAGAATAGTGCTTTGTTTTGAACTAGTTAGATATTTTTCATAGATGTTTTGACGACCTATTAACATCATTTAAATTTTGATTTATTTTTACGCAATTTAGATTAGTTAATGAACATTTCCATTTCTTCCTTCTTTTAGATTTCATATTCCATTAAAAATAGTTTGTAATTCTATTTATTTTCTTAGAATAAAAACAACATTTCATTTTCTTCCTTCTTTAAGAATTAGTTTTCATCATTAAAATTCATTTAGATTTGATTATTCAATAGCATTTAAAGATTTCATTTCTTAGACCAATTTTAGACATAAGATACAAAATCCCCAAAACAACATAAACATACACAATGAAGTAAGAAAACAAGGTTACCTAAGCATATATCGTGCACCACACATCATCAAATTACTAACATCAGTCGATAATTCATGATAGCAATTTGAGACATCAAATTGACTAAACGCCCACATAAATAGGTTAAGCAAGATGAGGTTGTAAAGACAAGTACTTAAAACAGACTCGAGTAAAAGTGATGAATCTGTATTTAGGAAAAAATTGTTTAAACCTACGTCATATTAAAAATGGAAGAAGGTAGAGATAGGAGTTTTTGATAAATCATATATCCATTTTATGATTGGTCTCTGACATCGCTTCACTTCCAACAAGCCTGAACAATACCCCGGCGAAGTTTTATTTTATGCCATATAAGCCTAGTCCTACTGCTAGCCAGCGTCCATAGCCCCAACAGGTTTACTTTTATTTCCCATGCTACCTCTTTTGATCACCATTTTGATAAGCGCATTTGTAAGCTTTCAATTTATGATGTATCTGAGTGAAAGATGTGGGATGGTAATATAGATTTATGTTTAATGGACATAAAACTTTTATAATGTTTACTCCAAATTCTTTCACTAGAACTATCAATCAGAGGCTTTTATGTGGAGGGATGGGAGGAGTTCATTATGTTAAACTCAAATCAGTTCTTTCCTTGAAAAAGTAAACTCAATTTCTTAGAAAGGATATGTGTTCCTCCATGAAAAATATTTAAGAAATATGGCTTTATGGTTCCATAAAGATATGCCTTTAATGATAAATGAAATTCACTTAAAAGCATAGAGTAAAATATTTCCCATGTATGTCAACAACTGTAAGGTAAGAAAAATTCCTTTCACATAAATCATGGAAAAGTCACCAAAATCAAATAAAAACTGAAATCAAAAGGAAAGTAATTCCTAAACTGAAGTAATAAAATAACTAAACAACAAAATAAAAACGAAAAAGGCGAAAAGTAAAAGAAAAAATCAAATTTCAAAGATAAACTCCAACAAGACCGCATATGTAAATGTCTCAACAAACGAGATAAAAGAAAATAAGCATATGTACATTCATTCTTATGTTGAGACTTAAATTTTTTATCTTGCAAAGTTATAAGAGATGAGGATCTTAGAATGGAAAGGGCAACAATTATGAGGTAAAATTCAACCGAAATGAAAAGGTCTCCATTTGCTGCAAATTTTCTTTTTTCAAGACAAAACCTGCATAAAATCATCTTAACTATTTTATAATAAAAATAATGCTTAAAGATACATACTAAAGGTCAACAAACTCCCAAATTTAGCTAATTCGATGAGGATCATTACTGTTTTTTTCAAGAATCTCAAAGAGAAAAAAAGAAAATGAACTTTGAAAACTGATCTGGTAGAGGTTTGAAAAGTGTTATGAACACTTGTAAAAATAGAATTTGAGATCAGTAAAAACAAAAAGTAAAGAAATGAAAATAAATGAAAGTGGGCATATAAAACTTACCATTGGAGAATTCCATTTCATCTTACCTCAAAGGTATTATTTTCTCCAACAAAAGATAACTCCTTCCTTTAATTAGAATTAAAAGAATGAAGAATTTTTATTGACCCAAAATCATTATTTATTAAATCTAAAGTAAAACAAGCAGTAAATTAAAAGAAAGCAATGTTTCATGTTCAAGGAATCACAAATAAATCAAATCCATCAGAAATGAGGATGAAGATATGCTTCTTTATGAATTGCAGTGATGAATGTTCTTTTTTCTTCTTCCATTCTGAATTTAAATCAGCCCCAAAATATTTAAATTCATTCAAAATCCTGAATAATGTAACAATATATGAAGGGAATTTGAATGTTTATATGATGAGTATGGAGAGAAATTCAAAATAAAAAGAAAATTAAAATATGAATTAATCATTGTATAGGTCAGTGCCTTGCCTAATGTTTCGCACTGTGAAATTCTTTTCCATGCAAACTTTAAAATTTGTGACTTCCACCATTGCTGATATGCGATTGAGATTGAGCGTTTTCTATAATAATTAAAAGACAATGGCGGAGAGTTCTATATCGACATCTATCGCATCAGAATATATTACTACAAGGCATCATATGAGTTTTGTGATGCAATATAATTGTTGCGATGGCAAAGTTGCGATATGAGCATGTGTAATGAGAAATTGCGATGGAGCGATTGCGATATCGGAGAATAGTCATATCGAAGATTGAAGTTGTTCAATAAGGAAACATCAATATTATTCTTGTGATAGCGGGAATGTAATAGATGACATGGCTCATTGGTAGGACCAGTTTTGGACTTTATAAAAGATCGGCGATCAGCAGATTTAAGCATGGGATGTAAGAACCTTAATATGTCGATGTACGATGAAGAATGGACCCGATAGTTTCATTATATGGATTTAATTTTGTATCGGATCCGAGACATCGAAACCTTTAAACATATGCCGCTATAAAATTTGTGATTTATCAATGGACGTGATATCTTTCAGAACTGAATTTAAATGTCATATCGGGTCTGGGTTTATGTGGACATCACAATTTTTAGCAAAGTCATTTTATTGGAGAATGAGCGAGAAAAAATATCGGAAGACTTGCATCGAAGGTTTATTATGGGAAATGGTAAGAGCTTCCTCCAATAAAATATTATGATATAGAATATTGTGATATGGATGATGCAATATCAGAAGGAAAACTTCATGGGAGATCGGAGGGAATGAGCATATCGGGGGATCAAAGATATTTGGAGTATGCTCATTTGAGAACTTTCAATATGCGAACTATGATATATGATGTGCCATATGTAGGGCGGAGGATTTCTTAAAGTATTTAATTCAAAATGAAAATGACTAATTTAACTTTTTTTTTAAATAAATAGCCCTTTAATAATTTAATTAATTGTCGGAATATTTGAATGGAGAGTAATTTTATTAGAATTTTCTTATGAAGAGAGTTGTGAAATATAATGATCTGATATGACTCTTCCGAGAATTTATTAAAAATTATCAGGATTTCAATGAATAGAAGCAAAATTATATAATCCTTAAATTTAAATGAAATCATAAATACTTCCCTGAACATGTTGCAGATTTGAAAATAAGGGTTGGCTACTTGCTTATCTCAGATCTACATAATCAAGTTAATGAAGACCTGCAAATGAAACAAAATAGAAATAATAAATAACCTTTGAAAAAGTAAAAGTAACAATAGATGAAAATAAACCTCTAAACTATGTACTTGGAAAAAAATGATTGTAAATTTTACCTCATGAATTTTCAATTTCTCCAATGTTCAATATCATCTACTTATTTAGTAAATATTGGCAAGTAATGAGTTTTTGAATTGCATCATTTCCAAATTTACATTAGAGGGAAAAAGTGGTGAAAATGATCTCTTCAGAAGTACTCATGAATCAAATATTGCCAAACTTTAGCTATTCTCTGTAATTTCTTCATATATGATTTAAAAGAAATCTTGTTATTATAACAGAGTTTTGCAAAAACAAGACAATCGAGGAGTTCATAAGCTTTTGATATATTTTAAGCCACTTTTCTAACAAATGAAAAGGATGCCAAGAAAACTTTAGATTTATTACTTGCTTATTAAAAATCTAAATAATAAAATAAATTAAAACAGAAAATTAAAATTAATCTAGTCCTGTTTATAACTTAATGAAGGAAACATGACTAGGTATAGTCATACTTCCAATGTAACCACGTAAGAATTTTAATTCATGCATGTATGTACATGTCAAACATTAGTAAAAAATATACAAATATAATTAAACTAAATAAACGAAATATGAAAGCAAAATGTACATTTATTTTTAGGAGTTTATTTACAATCACCTTCTTTTGAAATGTCATTTCCAACTAAAATAGAAATCTAGATGGATTTCCATTATTGAGTGGGAGAAGTTTAAAAGAGAAGATGACATGCGAAGTGATCTCTTAGAAACAATGGCATGTATGATTTTGTTTATGTTATATTCAAGTGTTAAATTTTTAACGATCTTCCGTGAAGGAAAACTTTCCAACTGTCTTTCAAATGGATCAATAAAAAACAGATGGAAGTGTGATAGATCCAACATAATACTATTAATTTAATTATATTTTTGGTCATATTGTGAAAACACACTCCCTTGTTGGCACTGCTTTCGAGAAGAAAGAAGTAATTGATAAGAAATGAACATCAATTGAAATTGGAAGTTTAATAGCTCTTGATGCTCACAATTATAATTTGAATCTTCATTTTTCCATTGAAGTAATGCATCAATTGAGTATTCAAAATTCAGTTTCTCAATATGCCAACATAAAGTATCTAAAAATATAAGACCAAAAACAAAAAATAAATCTGAACTTAAAAATAAATGATGGAATAATAACAAAATTGAATCATAGTTTACACTAATGTTACAATTATTGTTACAGCACAGTTGGGACTAACTTAAAGAAATTTCCTCTTCACAAGAATTGGGAAAAATAATGCAATTAGAATGATTGTTGATACCAACTTGTGAATTAGAGAGAGGGTTATGACTATGAATGGGAATGAGAGCTTGATCATCATATAAATCATAGATTTGAATGGTTTCTTGAATGTTTAAATCGTGAGTATGATTAATTGTTTGAAAATGAGAATTATTTGAAACATTTTCTGAATTAAATTTTTCTTCATTTTCACATGTGATTAGACTTTTATCATGAGGATTAAATTGTAAAGAAGACAAATCAATATTATCAATTTCAAAGTAGCTTTCATAAATGACCTCAATACAATCATTATAATTCCCTTCGATCTCATTCAATGTATCAAAACAAGAAGGAATATTGAGCTCATGTTCATTAATGCCAGGAGCATGATCAATAATTAATCCTCTAGCTTAATAAAAACTAATTGGAAATTCATTTAGATCAACCTCTCTATTTTCTGGAATATCTTTAACGTGAGCAGATGATAAATTTCTATTAGAAAAATTATTAGGATAAAGGGAAAAATATGAATCTGAAACAATGCATTTGAAAATGTCTCTATTTGAGAACTCTAGTGTATTTTCTTCATTGAAAATTTCAAATTCAAGATCATTTACTTGGCTTATTTTTCTTTCTTGAAGAATTTTGCTCTATTTTCCTGAAGTTGGAATTTGCTTATCGTAAAATAATTCTGAAATATGTACAGAAAATTGTGTATTATTGGAAACTTTGATCGATGTGTGTGCTTGCCGGATTATGCTCTCATTTTCTGATTCTAATTCACACTTATTTTCAGATTTTAAAGTGGTATCTTCTTCAAGATTGATGCTAATATATTCTTGTATTTGAATAGTGAATTTTTCCAAGCTTTGTGATTTAGATTCATTAATGTGTGAAGGTGCACCTTGATTTTTATCAATATTGTAGGAAGTTTGCACTAAATGAAGGAATTGATCATACATAATAGAGGTCACTTCATTATTATTTCTTTGCACCTCCATATTCGAATTTTCAATAATGTTAATGAAATTGGAAGGAAATTGAGCATGTAGAAATTATAAAACATGCATGTATATCTTGGATTCACCCCATATAACAATGTACTAAAGTTAAATACCGAATCGCTTCTACAAATATTTTTTGAAATTAAAAACACAATCACTAATCACATGAACATGAAGAAAGATCAATCACACAAAACACAGATAATTTCCTGGGGAAATCTTACAGCTAAAAACCCCACTATATTCTAATTTATATTAAGCATGGATCATCAAACAATTACATACAAAACTCTTCTCACAAGAGCCCTCCAGTACTCGGGTAATTGTCTGACACTGTCATATGCAAAACTGACTAACACATAGCCAATTTTTAGCCTCCAGACAACCTGCCT
This sequence comes from Pinus albicaulis, assembly GCA_034641835.2. Lineage (NCBI taxonomy): Eukaryota > Viridiplantae > Streptophyta > Pinopsida > Pinales > Pinaceae > Pinus > Pinus albicaulis. The sequence goes on along the minus strand of CM076577.1, from coordinate 697,293,526 downwards.
TTCTTGCGCAATCCCTGATGGTAAATATCCCTAAAAGATAGGAATTCTTGCCTACCTTGACTGCGGAAGTATCATGGGCACTCCAATGTGTGTTTGGTTGCAAGTGTGCAAGCCAATAATCCTACAATTGATAATCAACTTCCCTTTCACCTAGAACTCAATTGAGTCTCCACTGGATGTGACATGCATGCAGCTAATAATAGTAAATCCTTAGTTGCATGTGAGATCATTGATTGTGAATTAAATAATATTTAATTCACTAGATCTCTCACTAGTGTATCTTCAGTTACAACTAGCACAACTGAGTTTAACTCACTTAACTGAGCTAAAATATTTACAACTTGCACAAACTCATGCACCACTACACTTCAAACTCTGTTACAACTATAATTACTCTGCATGCCTCACCAACTACTTCTAACTCAAAATCCACTAGCTAACTGAATTTATCACTTTCAGTTAACTGATTCAAGTCCACATTGAGAATAGATTGAATTTTAATGTCCATCTTAATTCAGGGATAACCAAAATAGACATGCACCCAAAAATAGAAATGTGGGCCCCACCCTATTCTAGGTGCTTAATGCAAAAAGGTGCTTAATGCCCTAGGCATGGGTGCTGAAATTTCTTGTTGAATCTCAACAAAGCAAAGCTTGAAATATTTTCACATGGATTATGATTGGGAGGAAGAGAGAAAATATGTTCAAACCAATCTAAGGATTCATTTTTCGAAGGTTTATCTTCAATTTTAAATTTTAAACAATTTAAATAAAATCTAATGATAAAATCAATTAAAGAATCACTTTCAAACCTTCGTAGATCTTAAATTTCGTTACATACTTGTTCGTAGTCATAGTCGTCAAATTTACAAAAAAAATATTGTAATAAATTGATCTCAACTGTGAATTGAGACAACTGGAAGTGATTGACACCAACTTTTGGCTTTTTCCAAGAATGTAAGAGTAAAAATTCCTCATAAAATACCTTCATCAATTTCTTGAAAATCAGAATTTGTAAAATTTTGGATAAATTGAAAGTCGTGATCAAAAGAAGAAGAATTCCCATTACCGTTAAACGTTACCTGAGACAAAAGTCTTATTATTTATGGTGGATTATTGGAATATGCACGTCCAAAAATATAACTGTAAAGTGGAAGTTTTAGGGGAGACATTTGTGATAAAAATGAAATGTTAGAATACAAATACTCCAGTAGAAAACAAGTTTCAGGCCCTCCTTCTAACGCCAAAATGTTGAAGCCTCGAACTTCGCTAAAAACAACATGAGGTATGACCACCCGGTCCGGTCCTTAAAGCAGTTCCTTTTCTGTTTGAAATGGTGGTTCTGACTGGTTTAACTAGGTCTAGCTACATTCTCTCAATCTCTAATGGCTTAAAATATAACTTTTGTCTACCAATAGAAAAGAGACATCAGATCATCCCTCTTACTAATTAGGCAAGAAAGTGATCCTTAATCTTATTTGGGGCTCAACCAAGCCATAACTAAAGTATTTCTTCTTTGGAAAGAGGACTTCTAGTACTGTATAATTAAATATAAATGAAAAATTATTCTAAAATGCAAGCAACGAAAATTATTCTAATCATATCTCAATTAGGTAGATATAGATCCAACTCAACTAAGAGCAACATATTTTAAATGAGTGAGATTTAAATATGTTTGGCTTATAATGAATATCAAGTTAATGAAGTAGTTCAATTAACTGAAATTATGAATACCGAAACACATCATATTCAGAGACCTCTTAACTAAGATAATCAACCAACAACATTTAGGAAGTAGTTCACAAAAATGATATTGATTGTTAAATCAGTAATTTGAATAATTAAACAATAATATGAGAAAACGGTTCACAACATATCATTGTTTGTTAAATAAATATTAAGAGACATATTTCTAAGTAAATAGTTACTTAGGAATCGGAACTCAACCCATAAGAGCAGAGATAAATAATAACATAAAATTGAGGCACATTACGCATATCGATAGTAGTGCATAAATATGAATAAAATGACACATTCCTGCTATCATAAAATGAAACTAGTATTTAAAATAATAGTATTAGAAATACCAATTTATTGAATCCATTTCTCTAGCTCTGGTCTCCAACAGTCATTTCCAAAGCTTGAACTTCTATTTTAAAACAAGAGCTGCAAGAGTACAAACTTCGTTCTCCATACATAATTCAGCATGCAAAGGAAAAATCTTCAATATCCTTAGATCTGAGTTTTCCCTCCTCTATCCTACAACTCTAAATCCTCTATGCAATAGTGCCTTCAAGAATTCTTGAATTTCAGAGAAGAGGATCATCTATTACATTCTATAATCTGTTATTTTTAATATTTACAAAAGGATTTCTTAATAAGAAAGTTTATTGAAGAGTGAATCTGCTCCATCAATTTTCATTTGGCCAAAATCCCACTGTTCTCTTGTTGGAGAATTCTCATTGATTGATATTTTCTTCTTCTCATCTCTTCAATTGTTTTCGTGCAAAAACAAATCAAAAACATAATTAAAATGCAAAAATAAAATCAAAATGCCAAATCTGGAATTAAAATAAATCCAATCAAAACTTAATTAAATAAATAATTGAAAAGAAAATATAAGTTTTTTATTGATGCATGTGATGATGTAATTGGTTAATGATATCATTGATGAATGGATCTGCACTCAAAAGAAGTTGTGGGCAAATGAAAATGCAGAAAATAAAACTCATAAAATTAGTTTTGTTTTAAAAATTCGAATCTTGATTTTCTGCTGAATTTTAGACCCAATAAATTATCAAATCTAGAAATGAAACCACTTCAGAAATGGTCACCATAATTTTATCTATCTAACAAGCCATATTGGGCCTCATTTGGCCAAGTAAAACTTCATTTATGGGCTTCCAAAGTTGAGGAATTAAAATTTCCAGAATTCTCGAAATTCTATTGCCTAGGCTAAAAATCAGAATTTTTAGTTATAATCTAATTCTAAATTAAATTACAATTATCTATTAATCAATATTAATTAATTATAGTTACATTGTTAATCTTAATTAATGAAAAATAATTATAAACAAAAATAAACTAATCAAAAATTGATTTAGTAATTAATTAAAATATTATATATTATATTAAGATTATAATTTAAAATATACTAGAATTATAATAAAAATATTATAATTATAATATAATTTTAATTTTAATATTATATATTATAATTATTAATTCAAAACATATATGAATGATTCACGTATTATGTGTGGAGAGTATGGAGTGGAAGGGTGAGGAAGTAATGGTGAGGGTGGATGGAGTGATAAGGAGGGTGAGTGGAAGAGTGAGGTGGAGGGATAAGGTGACATGAGGGTGAGGTAAGGAAAATGAGTCGAGAGGTTTAAGGAGGTCAATTAAATCTTATGTTAAAAGTTGAATCTCTTGTATAAAACCAACTCACAATCGGAGTTCGGCATTTTTAAAACAAGGGCATAAAACAAATATCAAATATCTGTGATATGAGATATGCGATTTGTGATGTATCGCAATCGCAATATCACATCGCACTTTTATTTTGGCCTTTTATGGAAGAGAGGATGTGATGAGAAGTGGGGCCCACGTAAAATTACAGATTCTACAAATTGAACTACAGCGACTTTGCAATTTTGAGATTCCGACCTTGGAAATTTGTTTTAAAATAACAAATTGAAGTAAATTACCAATATCCTGAAATGTTTTTTCGTTTATTGTAGAATTTAGCTAGGTCATTTTGTAGTACCATTACTGAAAAATGCAAAAATTAGTAAAAAATTAACTAGGGACTAATATTTACAATGAATGACTATTTTAACTATAAAAATTGAAATATCATACACTTTATATATTTTTTAACCCTAGCGAGAAAATGATCAAACTTCAAAGGAGTGTCATTTACAAACTGGTTGACCAAAAGAAGCGAAACAAGTATCATTGGAAAGCTTGTGAAGAATCGGATTCAATGAAACAATAAAATAAAAATCCAATAAAAATGAAAAAATGGTAAAATTTTAAGACAATTAACTTAATGAAAATCATAAAAGGTGCTTAGCCAAAAATTAATAAAAAGGGTCCCCATTATTGAAGTAAAATAATTCAAAAATGGGGGGTGTGCCTTAGGTTAGTTTTTGCATAAGACCGTGTTTTGCTTCTGAAGAAAGCATTGTGAAATCTAAGAGGAAAGTTTTTCTTCTGCCAACACTTGGTTTTCTGGTTATTCCCTCTCTTTGTAAGAATCTTGCTTTTTGTTTTGGTTGATTATAATCAGATGGAAAATATGTTCCTTATCAGAGAGATCCATGGTGAAATCATGATGGTTGGGTTTTAATTGGTTCCACCTACTCTAATTTGTTTTTATATATTCAGTTAATCTTTGTCACTCTAGTCTAGTAGAGTAAGGAGAGGAGGAAAACCTTAACAAGTATGTCAGAGGTGTATATAAACGTCCTTCTCTAAAGGGACAACCTCTTATGCTCTCAATAAGTCGGGATCCCTCTTCTGCCCCATGAAATAAATAAGTGCATATGCACAGTTATTTGAAAATGAAAAAATGAAAAAATGGAGAAAGAAGAGAAAGGCTTCTTGTGCAGAAAGGTGAATCAAGCAACTCCATCGGGGTACTATCCAAGCTCACTGGTATCAGAGCAATATTTTTGTTCCTGGAGTGATTTCATCGAGGTACTGTCTAGGCTAGCTGGCAGCAGAGCAACATGAGAGATGAAAATAAATATTCTGATATTTTTATTGTACTTGTGCACTTAAATACTCATCATCCCCAATTGAAACAATTTAGTGTGACTTGGCTTGGTTAGTGTTCCACCAATGAAGAGGATGGAAGGGGCTATGTCTTTAACTCTGACTAAGTGAGGGAGTTGTGATAATCAAAGAATTTAACAATTCTTTTGGAAGGGTGAGACCAGTTTTACATGAGACAAGATTCATTTAGAGAGTTGTAGTTCTACCAGTGTGTCGCTAGTGTTGTAGCGTCTCCAAAAACCCTCCAAAATTTTTCTATTTCTTAGTTTTTGGAGCCTAGCCTTCACTAGTACAAAATGGCTAATTAGTTACTAAAAAAATTATTAAAATTTTCATATAAACGACCATTTTTCAGTGGGTGACTAGTAGTAGCTAATTTACATTATCTTATAGCGCGACCAAATTTTAGTCATTTTTAGATTTGTCTTTAATTGATTGTCTCAATTTGATCATCTAGTATCATATTTAGTAATAAATGTGGTCATTAATTTAGTTATTAATTGTCACAATTAATGACCAAATATACAACAAAATTTATTACTATATGATCACTCGAAAAAACCAATAAATGACCAAATAGATATGACTAAAATGTTGGTCGGGTTATAAGATACTATAAATTAGCTACTAATAGTCATATATATGCAAATTTTAGTCATTTTTTGAAACCAAATAATGATCAAAGAAATATGACTAAATTTTGGTCATGTTATAAGATACTGTAAATTAGCTACTAATAGTCATATATATGCAAAATTTAGTCGTCATTTGTAATCACAAATTTATCATTAGCAATAGTCATATATCTTTTTTTGGTGGTTTCATATTCATTATATAAACGACTAATTTAGTAGCTTATATTTATTTCATTACTTTCATTAATAATCATTATAAATGACTAATTTTGTCGTATATGTAATCATTAATAAATACAAACTACTAATTTAGTAGTTTTAGATTGATTTTATGTGTTCAGTATTAATCAACATTAATTAATTAGTATGATTTTGCAACTAAATTTAAAAAATGCCATACAATGTGTATCTCCATTTAATATGAAAACGCAAAGTTGCATATGTTAATTACAATACTAAACAATATCAAGTGCAACTATAAATAATTTCAACCATATAAATTATATTATATGAAATATTAAAGTATTACAATATGAGTTTCCAACTTAATATTGGTTTGACTACAATTTACACCTGAAATGATGTTTCAATCACTTCAAAACATTATCATTGTGTTTCCAAGGCATTGTAGGTGAATTCGCCAACTATGAATACTTGACCATCAGTCTATATGTGTGTGTCTTATGTGGAATATTGGCTCTAAGGGTATTACTAGATTGGTTCTCTTCTCTCTCCATTTTTGCATTTGTCACTCTAGTGTTATTATTCTCCTCTTCAATTCTTGCTTCTTACCATCAATATTGAGTTCATTTTCTAAAAACAAAAGAAGATAAAATGTTGAGTGTAAGACATGAAAGATAATGAATGATAGAATAGAAACTAAAGTAGGGTATAAATAATTTATATGACATATACCTCAACATCAACAATGCCAAAGCCATTTTTCCCCATACAAGCAAGAAACTTGAACAAGTTTTCTTCAGTTGAGAGATAGTGGCCACTATATGGCCACATGACCTGTATAAACAAAGAAAATAAAATTTCACCATAGTAAATAACGCCTTAGTAACTTAGTATTCAACCTTCAGAGAAATATTAGGCACAATCATGTCAACTTATAAGTTACATGCTAAAAATCTCAAGTTGTAGATAACTTGTGAAAACAAATAATCTGAGGTGTGATGTTTAATCCTTGTCGTCTTATTCGACAATAACGTTTCATTTTCTAACACATGAACTTGGTCAAGTATATAAACATGTACTCAAATAACAACATGAAAGTAAACTTTTCTGATAGTCATGAAAATATTTACACAAAATAGTTATAAGGATTCCAATCAATATCGTGGAATACTAATTTCATCTTCAAGCTTTGGTTGTTTTTTAAATGGACATGATACCAAGTATTTTCAATTTCATATTTAAAAGATAAAACAAAATAAATAAAAAACGTTCAAAATACAATCAAACAATAAAGAGGGGATATCATGGAATGTAGATTGCAATTATAAAAGATCTCTTTACCTTTCCAGCGATGTCTTGTCTGGCCTTCTTAAAACATTTTCTTTCCCAAAATAACCATGAGGTGAAAGAATCACAACATTAAAAACCATAGGAATCCATACTAGAAACATTTACAAAGTTGATGTCTCAAGTGCTTGAAGGATCTCTAACAACAAATTAAACATATCCAAGACATGATCTGCATTGTCTCCCCATCTTTTTTCCAATCACATTTCCTGTAACCTGCCCACAACAGAGTCATCTAACAATCAAAGGAAGGCATTGAAATTTGTTTTTATCTTTTATATCTATAAAATTTGAATTTGATTTTTTTAGGGAACATATTAATTCATATTTAAATCTTCTTGACATATGAGAAGGTATCAATCAAGTAGGACATCAGAAAAATCCACCTCAATAAGGTCCTCAAACAATTTCTACAATCAATTTTTTCTTGCTGTGATATCTTGGGTAGAAAAAATAACATACCTAAGAAAGAAAAATCCATATATTATTTTTGTTCAAACTCTGTATATGGTGTATTCTTAGGCATATTTTTAAGATTTTCCTCTGCCTTTACTAAAGCGAATTGTAGCCTGGTTAAACTTTGTATCCTTTCATTCAACATCAATTTCTGCAAGATAAATGTCACATGTTATTCTTTTCCATTTCTCAATATGCTACATATGATAAATTGAAAGGCGCATAAAACCAAGAGAAACCCCTTTTCTAACCAAAATAAATAAACAAACAAACAACGCCTCTAATAAAACTTCATTCTAATATCAGCCGATGAAAAGAGACTAGTGGACCATTTTTGCTGTTGCTTAACTTTGCCTATTTTTGTTATGAAAGTGTTCGGGCTTCAGGAACCAACAAATGTGAGGGAATTTGTAAATGTGAAAAAAAATTATGTTGACCTTTGTAGACTTTTTCAAAATTATGTGAATGATGCCATTTTCGGATGTGGTAAATCTCATAATAATAAATGGTCACATTAGATGCAAATATTAAATATAAAAAGTTGTGGACATGGCATTTATTCTAATAAATTGCATTGCAATGACTACCATGGGCCTCCATGGGTTACAGGTCCTCAGTATGTTAGTCTTGATGATGAAAGAGAGATGGAAACGATAAGTATGGGTGGTCCTTGTTTGTATGGTGGCTATCTTCAAACCAAGGTCGTCATCTTAATGAACCCAGGTTTTTACATGGTAAACTTGGATCTGGTCCTCACCCAGTTTCATTCCATCATACTTTTTCAAGACTCAAGAGGACATAATGGACCTTCAACTTATAATAAGGTTTTTTTTAGGTTATAGATAAAGCTTATCCAAATCAAATGGTTTTTGGGCTCCAAGAGATATGGATAATTTAAATGATAACAATCATATGTTTTTTTCCCAAGATTCAAATGTAGCGAAATAACAATTCATATTTTACTAATAGATATAATGAGAGAAATAATCCATGAGTAACATCTACTACCCATTGTGATTAGGGAAATACTCGGAGATGATAAGACTATTTAGGTTCAAAACAAAGATGGTGTTGATTCTTGTAGCTCCTTAGTTGAAATCATATGTGACTGATGAAAGATGTTTATCTTGTAAACATAATAATATCCTCACTGTAAAGTATTAAAAAGAGATCAATTATGATCACCTTGAATATTTTGTTTAACATTTTCCAATGCCATTTTTCGAAATTTTTGTAATTTTCTGCGTAATAAATTTATAAACTTTTGGTCCTTCTACAATTTCAAATTTCACACATAGCGATACTATGGATTAAATATTCCTCAAAAGGAAATGCATGTTTTAATTCTTTAAATTGGAAAATTTCATATTTATTCAAGCATCAGTATCTTAATGGATGTTATGTAGCATACTAGTATACTATATGAAAGTAAGCATTCAGTTTCTTCAAGAAAGTAAAAATGTAATCTCGATAAAATAAGTTATCTTTATATACTAGATCATATTCATAAAATCTATCTCAACAGACAACTTGCATTCTCTATATAAAGGTACAAAAAACATACATGTTGTCTTGGAGGGGGGATTTTGTCGGCTGCTAGTTGTGTAGTCAAAGTTTTCGATACAACATCTCATGACACACGTGGCACAAAGGTGGCTACATGTTGAATATACGAAGTAGCACTCACTTTAGACGCAGCCACACCATTATTATACTGAGCAAACTTGGCAGGTTGAGAAACTTGTTGTACCAAAGAGCTTACTCTAAGCCCTACTGGTACACTTTGTATGGGTGTCATAGGAGGAATATTTCCTACAACATAAAAAATACCCTGAACCACTGGAGATGTTAATGGTCTATAACTCTATATTGCCCCAAAGTTCAGAGATAATAAGTGAAAGCAAGGGATGACGATGTCAACACAAAATATTAACAATACAAGCAATATATTTAAAAAATAAAATAGTATAGAATGATCTGAAACAATAAGATCAAGATGCAAAAAAAGAGCACACAATTATAATGCATGTACTATAATGGGTGAATTGACAATTTTTCATTAGAAGGGAACCCAAAAAATTTAGGTCATTTTGGATAGACCTATATATTTTTGTGATGAGAATTCAACTAAGGTGTATGTCTTAACATTTGATCTACCTAGCCAGTGATTTTTTAACCAGCACCCTATTGGTAACCTATTAGGGTTTTGAATTGGTAATCTTGCAAGGGTAAACAAAGGATTTTCTTGAATTAGTGCTACAACTATGGTTAGGTTTGGTTTTGGATAAGGAGTTAAAAATGTCTACAATGAAGTATGTAAAGGCCATAGGCATGATTTTTCTCCTTTATTGTTAAATATCCCTTGGTTAATTGTTGGCTCTTCCTTTGGCTCAAATGCCATGACAAAGAAGTATCTATTCTGTAAAGTCCACAGAAGGCTTGAACCTGGCATCATTCATTGAGATACTCTACATCCTTAGGCCATCCATGTCACTTGGATTTCTACTGACCATGGATGCGGAAGTTAACTCTGTGGGGAACATTAGTGTGACAACATGTCTTCGGGGTTTTGAACCCAAGTCTAAGCACAAAAATTTCTTTAATAACTTGACCATGTGCTTAATAAATTAATATTTTTTTGGTATTGAATATAGAAATTTGTATTCCACTATTCAAGGTCTTTAAAAGTGAGAAGTAATTTAAATTTGACAGAATCCTACATTTTTTTAGATGCATCATATATTACTTCAAGGGACAATGACATCATGTAGCAAAGAGAGGTACAAGAATCTAATGACAAGAATACAAGGGAATTACCATCCTCATTAAGCCAGAAATGCTACCATATGAATCTGTGCACCTATAGGAAGGGACTGGAATGAAAAAGTTGAATTTGTCTTGAACGAGTAAAACTAGTTCTTATTTAAAAAGCCTCAATTTCCCAGTGCTAAGAGGGGATGGTTCTTCAAGAAAAGTATCCTTACACTGATAATTCTAATGTTCCACCAAATTTATGGAACATGGGGATGAAAGAGCTGGGAAACACACTTGAGAGTCATATGGAGACACCCCCCCAAATTTTAGGGGGCCTCATGGGGGACAAGGGGATGTTGGTGTCCCTAGTATAGGATACCCTATCTCTAAATGATTGTAAGTAGGAAGGGACTCAAAAGAAAAAAAATGAATTTGTCTTTAACATGTAAAACCAAGTACACAACAAAATAAGGTGGATATTAATGCACACAACAATCAATATGAAGTACTCAATGCAAAAAAGCCAGCCAAATATCTTGGGAATGGTAGTTCAAGGAGATCCATTCACCAGACCTTGGAACATTATTTAAAGGTAGGGTGATTGACTTTAGACTAATCCCCTAAATTCAAAATAAAGTGGATACTAATGTCCACAACAATCAATATGAAGTATTATATGCATATTAGGATACTAATCAAAAGTATTATATGCAGATCTAGGTCAATCGTTGTTTTCCATGATGTTCAGGAAATATCAAGGATTGGGACTGATCATCACTAGTCTACAGGGTAAAATCTCATCTTCTAAGTGGGTAGTTTGATGCCTTTTCAGTTTCAAACTGTGGAAACAATTCCCTAGATCCATAATTTTTCACAACGAACATGTCGTGAGAATGAAGGGGTCATTTAAGCTCTGTGGTATGCTAGCCAAACTAGCAAGTTTGAAGATTTCTCAGACTATCATTCTTAAGAGAATCTGGGAAGCTTGGAAGAGGGTTGCACTTTGTCTTCCATGTAAAGGACATGGGAATTTCAGAGGCTAATGCAGATTAGGCTACTACTATTTCTTGTATTCAGAGGCTACCCCTTAAGCAATTCACTAAAAAGGGGTTTTTGGGTAAAGGGGCCTTTGGGATCAATCCAAGAGAAATTGGAGGTCTTGGACATTGATCTCTAAAGAAAATGGATTTCTCAGCTCAGATTATGTTTCAAAATAAGAATCGCAAAGCCTCATCCCCACACTAGACACTTCTACACTGAACAAGATGGTATGGATCTATAAGCCTTCACAAGGCTCTTCATGTGTCACATCCATTCACAAAGACAGTCACCAAGTGGCAAAATACAAGAATTGCAAAGTCTTGTACCTGAAAAAAACACACATCAATTGAATAGCAAAAGGGATTGGATTTTTTGGTATAGAAGGTTGGTTTGGATATTTAAGGCATGCCAGCTTTATCAGACTCTTCGTGTGTTACATCCATTCAAAGAGATACTTAGTAGGTGGGATACAAGATTCTCAAAACCTTGTCCCCGAAGAAGACACTTAATGGCAGTAACCCCAGCCCCATCTAGAGGGATTGGCTTCAGTGCTATACCAAGCCAATTTGGATCTTTAAGGCATGCCATCTTTACCGGACTCTTCATTTGTCACATCCATTCACTGTGATACTCAATAGAAAGTGGATATTGAGGAAAAAATGGAAGCGAATAGTGCACATTAACACAATTTGAAAGCACGGTGTTTTAGTTGATGATCTTTCCATGGTCAGCGGTTTATCAGGAATTACCCTGTAAAACCAGGCTTGTAAAGTCTAGCTTCATGGATGCACAATGTTTGCACTGTCGGATCATTGAGATCATTCAACATATTTTTAATTTTTTTAGTAGTGCAGACGTTCCAGATATCTGATTTGGACCTCCTGGAAGCATATTTTATACAAAAAATTTCTGTGGAGGGATGCAATGCAGGGGATTTTGATGTTGTTGCTCCACCTCACTTTCAAGGTGTTTAGAACTGCATTAGAATAGTCTTCCTACACTCCATATAGGTAAATTTCAAGGTGTCTGGAACTGCAACAAAATAGATTATTTGCACCCATTTGAAGGATGCACTGCAATGCAGATTCCAATGCGGCTCAATTTTCTTTAGAAGCCTTTCATGATATGTTATATGTTGATTTTAAAACCAAGATTATAGCCAAGGGTGTTCATAAAAAGGATGTTAAATATTTTAATTCTAATGCTCTATCCTTCCTAAGGACCTTTTCATTCCTTTAGATCGTTGTATGTTGTGTTGTAATATGTGTTAATATAAGCAGCATTTATTTGAAAAAGGAAAAAAAAAAAAAGATAGCCCTGCTTTGGTCTAGAATCCATGTTCTAAAATGGCTTTGAGGACACATATCAATTGCATAATATCCTTAATAGTCCCAAGGAATTCTCCATCGTTTCTTTTAATTTAAGCACAAGTCAAATAAATTTCCTTAGATTGAATGAACATTTCACTTAATTATAATTTTTTTTAAATTCATCTCTTATTCTTTCTTAAACATTTTTTCTTTCTAGGACCCAAGAATGTGCAATGATTCATATTTTGGTATATAATTTATGATATAACCACATCATGATAACTTGATAAGTATTCCTTTCATTATGGGTACATAGCAAGTGCTACACAACTCAACAACTTATTATATGATTTAAACAATAAAAGGGTTCAAATAGAGGACAAGACATCTCATCCAGCTAACCAAGGTTCAATAAACCATCTAGATCATATCTTCTTCTTGAATCTGCAAACTAGTTGGGATCTACAGCCAAGAAGAATATTTCTGAAAATTGATTCCAAACGATATTACATAAAATTATTGTGAGTGAATCAAGCAGTGGTACGATTGTAGAATCAAGCTTGATGGAAACTGAACCAACACAAACATTACATTTATGGGATCAAGTTGTGGAAATTTCACTGATTTGACCAACATTTAGCATCCATCGAAAACTATCTGACCATTCCAAAGGGACTGCAAAGGTCACTGATAATTCCAAGACAACACACAAGATCAATACCCTGTGGCTTACCCTGTAGAATGCAATCCACTAATTGTGTGGTGAAATTAAGGAAAGGGAGTTTATATGAAGTTCCCATGAAGTGCATCCTTCAAAAAAAATGTGCATCGGTTTCATTTTCGTGTGGCTAATTATTATATGAACCCAATTATAAATAAGGAACACAATTTCATTTGCAGTAAGAGTTCTTAGGTTTACAAAGTATAGACTTCATGAAGAATACAATTAATTTCTCTGACTCTAGGCCTGACCCTGGTAGCAAAGATTCTAACACTACAAATAGTTTATTATAATTTATTATTATTTAGCAACACAAAGAAAGAAGTAAGGAGAAGATTGACACATAAACCAATCAAAAGGGCTCTAGACATAGATTAATTTAAAAAATGAAAGGATGGGAAGAAATCCATCTGCACTACTAAATGTAATCCTTATCCTTTAAATATGCATATTAACCACACATTCTAAAAAAACGAAAATAAAAGTAGTCCCTACGCATCATTCGGATATAAATAGATAATGAAGTACATGTTTATGTAAATAAAACCCCCAAGTAAACAGGTGCGAAAATACCAACTACTTTAACAGCTTCCTTATTGACTGGAGCTCTCCCCTCCCACCATCTTGTACTAATTATCCAAGTGAATGTAGTAGAATTTCTATTTTCCTATTGAAGATAAAAAGTATACAGAATAATCAACATATATATGAATATGTTTTAATGACAACAACAAAATACAAATTACTTTCCAAAAATACAATTTTGAAACAGAAAGACATAAAATCCATGAAAAAAAATCAGAAGAAAATTTGCTTAGATAAAAATTCCAATAAGGATGAAATACCCAATATTAATATAGTAAAACTGAATTGAAGAAAAAAAAAGGAAATAGTAGGGGAAATCTAGCCACTTATGTGAGATTTGAGTCCCTATAGGAGCTAAGACAATACCTTGCTCTTACCAACCTGGTTAAATTCTCGTGGCTGGAATTCTTGTATTCAACAAAGGTAGTTTGAATATTTGATTGTAGATATGTATTCAAAACCTTGAGCATTTCCGTCAAACAGTCTATAGAAGGACTTCCTGAAGATATGATTTGATTGTGCTAAATTTGAAAGGCATCGTGTAGGAATTGTGGCACAAGATGCATTTGGACATCTGAGAAGCAACCATTGTTATGCAATCTATTAATTCCTCTTCATGTCACTTTGTTCCTGGACTAATTCTTTGATGAGATTGACTTAATTTCATGTGCCACAACATCTTAAAAGCCTAGCGAGTGTTAGTGTCTTTTCTATGAGTTAATGGGGGAAATATGACACAATTGGGTAGAGTTTAGTTGGAGGTCCTTGTTCACTACTGATTAATCCTTATAGCCTATTTTTGTAGCTTCCATTGCCACTAACCCAACAAGGAGAGAGGGCATTAGAAATCAAATTAAATATAAACCTGTTGAATTAGAGGAGTACCAAAGCAAGTTGTTCTACTTCAGATGCAATGATAATTTCCTACTAGCCTGCAAGTGATTATGTGTTGCAAATAAACTTTTCAACTTGATTAGGTTGGTTTATGATTTTGAGGTTGAAGATGAGGAGATTGAAGATCAACTCACTGGTGCTAGTGACAGGTATCTCCTTGCCAGTTTCTACCATCATGGGATTAGTTCAACCACAAATTATAGCAACCTGATGTTGTTATTAGAAAAAAATCATAATAATCTTGATAACTGATTGATGTTGGTAGTGCTCACTGCCTTATTTATGTTTTTGTATTTTTGGATGGTGCTTATGGTAAATATCATGTTAAAATTTGGGACATCATGTTGTTTTAGTAATCTTGGTCGGTGAATTTGGCATATTGAAGATTGCAATTATGTGTATGAGCCCATAACCACAAATAATTTTTGACATCAATGTATGTTTACAATGCTTGTACATTTTGGATAACAACCGATTATAGTATCCATGATGGTTTGGATCTTCATAGTATCATAAGAGGTGGATCAAGGTTCATTGAGGAAGGCCAGATCCATTTTTTAAAGGCAACAGTCTTGACTAGTGAAGTATTATTTGATGATGTCTTCATTTTCCTAAGATGGTATTTATTACATTCAAATATTTTATGGTATGAGATAAGAGAGAGTGAGATGGCCATGATATGTTATAGCATGATGCCAAGCATTTTTTATCATTTCTTTAGTTCCTTTTATAATATATGGTGTCTATTGGTGTCTATATGCAAGGCTACCTCATCTTATATATCACCTATTTTGTTATAAATGAATATGCATTGTCACATGCAATGAAAATTCGGTCTACTTGTTATAGTTTGGATTTTTATTACTTCAAACTATAGACAATCATGCAATGGCTCTAAACTTGTAGTTATTCAACTTTTGCAGGTGGTTTTTGTGATATACTTCATGTGATGCTTGTGGTAGGCTTTTTATAAAAGGAAAATATTGTCCAATTTGTTTAAAGGCGGGTCATTAAGTCCCCAAGTTCTCCCTTTTAATTTACATAGAATGTTGCTTTACCTTTTCATAGTCAGAGCTTTTTCAATTATGCAACCTATCAACTAAAATTTTCCATTTGTTTAATTTTAGATTAACAACACAGTGCTAGAAAAATTCCCAAAAACACTTCCAGACAACATTATACCATTCAAATTAAACTCAACAAGGAATACACCAATGATATGCACTATACAATAGAAAAATAACTCCTTTCCACTCATGAAATTAATTTAGAATTATACAACAGCATGTACAAAATTTATGGATTGATAAGAGAGCCATGGAAAGTAATCATCCATAGGCATTTATTTCTCAACCCACAAACTAATATTAAACCCATAAGTTGTATACATTTCTGATATAAGGCAATATGAAGATAGTGCCAAGTCATAAACAATCAATTTCTTAGATTGAAATCAACATATACAGTGAGCGAATAAGGGAAATTGAACTTGGTTTGGAGGCTTATGAATAAGTGAAAAATATCGGTTCTTAAGGCTGAAATGGACCAACGTTGACCCCTTGAATTATGAGCTTAATTTCTGGAGTACAACCAACTCTTCCTCATTGTACAAACCCAACAGCATTTATGGATCCCTTTTTCTCCTAAATGACACCATCTGCACACATGTAATTAAGGCATCTCCATAACCCACGCACAAATATTGTGATAGAAGCTAGAAGAGGTTAAATCAACCCAAAATAATGCTACAACCAACAAGGAAATTTGTCTAGCAACTCGTCCTTCAACACAATGTCACTCTTAGGAGGTACGAACTTTAGCAACTGGGAAAAATATTAATCCTGCCTTCAAAAAACACACCCACAAGACAAAGACCAAATTCGAGCTCCCTTGTGACTGGTTATTGTACTTCCTTTGTTACAGAATTTGGCCAGCTGAGTGTAAGATTGAATATGGCCCTCTTGAGTGGAGAACTCGAACCCTTGGAAAAAATGAGCTTGACCCATGGAACATAGGATTCCAGCCTCTTACACCATACTAAACTTGTTCTTCCTTGAGATGAACTTGACCAACAATGAATAAGGATGAACTCAACCCTAAATGCAATGTTCACTTCCTTTCTAAGAATTATTGATAGGTTGGAGACATAGAGGTTTATGTTGACAATCCCAGCTACATTGATCCACACTTGATGTTAATGCCCAAAGATAGCCTTGCCAGCAACAAGGAATCTCTTGGTACATAGAACTGTCAAGTCAAGCACAAACTAGCATATATGGTCATTGATAATGGAAACCAAAATAACCTTCTCTTGCTTCAATTGGAAAAGGAATACAAGTTAAAAAAAATCAACTCATCCCAACTCAAATTAGCTTGGATGGGTCAAAAATGCACATTATCTTGTGCTAATCACTTGACAATAGATTAGAATGTTGCTAGAAGATGGCAAGATTTTTCCCAATATCTTATATGTTCTTACAAACAAATATGAGAAGACTTACGAAAATAAGATGATGATAACAAGTGTAACTAATTGTGTAAAGTAGGGGCTTCTAGGTTAAAACTTAAGCATGTGCCCTCTCTAAATCCTAATATTAATTAGAGTTATTTCTATGGTTCATGTCAAACTTTGGGTAATTATGTTGCTGGTATTGTCCTTCATTACAGTTATGATCATTAATTCTAACTCAAGATTGGAACTGGTAGTGGTACTAATATTCGTGCAAGGTCAGTAGCCCTTTAGGCCCTATTAAAAAAATTTATGGTTAAAGGTGTTTAGAATCTTCAGGTTGTTGGAGACTTGAAAGTGGTAATTAGAGTCTTAAAGGATCTGTGCCATTGGATAGTCTGGTTCTCTCTCACTTACAGCACTAAGTTAAGGAACTCCAGGAAGCTTTTCATTCGATGTCTATTCAGCATGTTCACAGAGAATTTAATTCTCAGGAAGATCATATTTCAAAGGATCCCATTGCAATCAACAAATGGATTATGCATGGAGAATCAGAGGGAGGGTTTCATTTTTTGTTTTCCCAAAAATATTGTTTAAAATAATTTAGAGACAGTTTTAAGATATTATTTTGGGTTGTCTACAATGTTAGCACTATAGGTGGAAATGTCATTTTGATGTTCAACGTTTATTAGAAAGATGTTTTTCAGAAACTGATGATAAAATAGAAGTTGTATGAAAGGATCTCTTATGTGTAGGCACAATCAATGTATACTTTAATTTCTACTTGAAATAACAGTTGCCAAATACACATTTGTTTTCTTGGAAAAAAAAAGACACAAAAATGAGGAAAATTTTATGTGGAAGAAGATATGAAATTTTCTATTGGTTTCCATTTTCAAACATCTCTTTTTTTTCATTTGCAAACCTAGCTCCTTTCACCATGGTTACTTGGATGACTATAAATACATACTTTTATTGGCATACTCTTTTTTCACTTTAGTTATTATTGGAAGAAGCAGAGTGACTAGTCTTCTGGAAAATCCAAACAATGCATTTCTTTTCCAAGAAAAAGGCTTTACGTTCAATATTTCAAGTGTGAAATCAAAATATACATCGAACCACCCATATATGATCAAAAAATAAACATTCCTAAGGCTTAGTCGTAGAAATATCTATTAATTTAAGTAAGATATGGAAGGGTTCTGCTAAATTTAGTAGTTTGGAAAAAAAAACCCACATGTGAAGCAAAGGGGCAATCTCACTTTATCTTAGTGTTGACTTAAGAAAAATCTCTAATTTTCTTATAGTCAAGAATAGAAAATCTAGCAAATCTAACTGAGCATGCATGGATATTTTATCTCACTATGACTTCATTTCAGTGAGACAATTTGACTCGAGTTTAAAAGGCCAGTTCGCTTGAGTTCTAGATGTTTGTTAGACTTGATTTCGGCGAGGTAGTTTGACTTGGGTTCAAGGAGCCATTTTTCTTAAGTTGAAGAGTAGTTTGATCCTATAAAGAGAAGAACGCAGACTTGGTGAATACATTTTTATGAACTAGAAATAATTTGTGTTTTGAGGTCATAAAAATATTTCAAGATCAACGCATGAGGTCAGGGAGAGCAAATCACTTAAGGAAGCTGAGATACCTTGTGCAAGGAGGCAGTTCTATCTAGTGTTTTGTGTTGTTTTGTTAATTGTATGCTTGTGTCATTATGAATTTATTTTCTGCTACAAATTCATTAGAATACTCAGTAAAATTGATCAATGAATTTCGCAATTCAGTTTTCTAATTCTTGCATCTCAGAACATTGTTCAAATTAGCAGTTGGGTATTAGAAAAGTAACAAGATATGCATATGTCCTATTACTACTTATTACATTCAACATAGGCTCCTAGAAGGTAGCCTTCAGAAAAATGACTCAATCATCATGTTGTTTTCCGTTTTTTTAATGAACTTCAACTGGAAAAGTGGCCCTACATCAATATAGGACTCTCTCAGAAACTGAGACCTATGAACATTCCCTGATCTCCTACTTTGGATTTTGACCCTCATGCGTAAGAAATATTTTTTTTAGGTAAATGATCAACTAGGGATTTGAATTCTCAACAAACATGAAAAATGAAACTTCATCAAAGAACCTCTTGACCTCCTGCACTTGGGTCATTATAGGTTCTAAGGTTCGATTTTCAATTTTGTATTCATTTTTTTCCCAGTTCTCCATTATTTTCAAATCTCCGAAGACTTTCAAATTTTTTAAGCCTTTAGTTGCATTTGTTTTCAAGAGGAGCCACATGGAAAATAGCTCAGCCCTATTATATGTACCATTTCCAGCAGCTAGTTTCAGATTGAAAAATGAGATTGATTGAGAAGCAATACAACATCAGCCCCACAAACCTAGGCAACCCTGGAAAGCTCCATCACAAAATCCCAGACCTGATCATATTTTATAAGAGATTATTTTTGAGTTCTGGAAAAGTATTCTTTCAATGGATTAAAACTACTACCACATGCACTCCAGATTTTATAAGCTATTTATGTTGGAATAAATTATGCTCCTTGGAATATGGTTTTTTTCCTTGAGGTCCAAATACCCCAAAACACATAACATGGTAAAGCCCTAAAAACTTTTTTATACATGTCTCCAATCCAAGAAGGAAAACAATCTAGCAAAGTCCTCTTCTCCCACTTGTGTTTTCACTTATATGAAGCATTTCAACCCATACTACTCTAGAGAGATTACAAGAAACAAATAAGTGATCCACAGTTTCCACATTACCCTTACACAAAGTGGATCTTTGTGGACCCTACATGTTCCTTTTCTAACATTTTTCCCATGTCAGAATTTTGTTGGCGAGCTAACCATAGGATACTTTTTTCTTTTAAAGGGTAGTCTAACTTCCACACTACCCGTTGCCACAAAAATCTTTCTCCAGCTTCGTTTCTTTCGTCTTAGATGAATATCCAAAATTTTATTGTGTACTCTCTAAACCCATGATTTTTATACCACTTGATAAATGTCTTCTTGATCTAAATGTTTTATGGCACCCACTGCTAATACATTAACAAAAAGTTTCCATTCCTCTGAATTTTCCCCTTGCATATGTCAAGTCTTCTGCCAACTTCTAGCCCTTAGCCCATATATTCCTTCCATAATTTACTATTGCATCCTCGAAGGAGAAAATATCTTATGCATGAAAATGTTTAACAAGGCTTCATACATCCTAAAATACCTTTACACCCAATTCAGGAGTCTTTTCCTGTTCTCTTCTCATTTTCCCTACCAAGTTGCCAAGTTTCCCATTTTCCTATGAGAGGGAAGGCCCTTACCAAAGTTTTCCATACAACAGAATGTCCTTGCAAATAATTCCTTTCCTGCCTAAACCATTATTTAAAATACAACCTTCTTAGGTATGTAGACTTCATAGCCTTAACCCACAACCCTTCAATATAAACAAGCCTTGAAAATAATTTCGCTAACAGCCTGACTAAAGCAATGAATATTTGTTAACCTTCAACCTCAAGCTTATTTTAGGTTCCCCACTTTAGTCCATTTTACTATAGGAATTTCTTTATTCTACCTCTTTCCACTCCAAGGGAAGTTGAAGCACTAATCTTGTTGAGGATAACTTTTGATATGTGAGTAATAGGCATCCAACACATAGGAATGCTTCCCAAAATAGCATGTACCACCACTGGGAAACAACCTATTACACCATAGGGAAACACTTGCTTAAATTTTATTGTACAACCATATACACTCTTCGAAACTGTAAATATTAGGCTTTACAATGAAGCCTAAGTATTTGATGCCTTCAAATAAGTTTAACAGATTCATTAGGACAAAGGATATCGTTTAAGCTTTTACCTCTTCATCCATTGTTAAAAAACATTGATGACTTTCTGAAATTAATCTCCATGCCTGTGGCATTGCAAAAAATATTCAGAATCTCTTTTATCTTTCTACTTCCATAAATATAACCTTTGCTAAATATCATGATGTCATCAATAAAAAGTAAATAAGAAATAAACACATTTGAAAATTTTGAGTCCTTTCAAGGTTCCAACTCTCCTAGCTTCTCTGATCAAAATACTGAGATCTTTTGCTACCAGTACAAAGAGAAAAGGAGCTAAACACATGCTTGTTGAATTCCTCTAGAAGCGATAAAGAATCCTAAGGGAGAGAAATTTTTTGGTACTTCAAGGGAAGCTAAGGAGAGGCATCCCATAATCCATGCCACAATCTGCAAATTCATGCCCAGCTGAGTCGATAAAAGTCAAAGATAAAACCAATTTACCTTGTCATGTGCTTTTGCAAGGTCTTCATCACTGCAGAAAAAATATTATATATTTAATTGAATGCATTCATTACTGGGTTGTTCCAACAACATCATGAATTTGTTTATTAAAAATAAACCTAAATTTCTCTTCATTTATAACCCCAAATAAAATTCCTTTCAGCTTGTTGGCAATAATTTTAGAAATTAATTTACATACCAGGTTACACATATAGATAGGCCTAAAATCATAAAAGGATAATGGAACCTAATTTTTATGAATTAATGCTATAAAATTAGAGTTGAGCACACCCAACACTTTCCAAAAATCCCTGTATTCCTCCACCATTCCATGCAGATCATCCACCATCAAATCATAGAACCCTAAAAAGAATTCTATTGTCCACCCATCACACATAGGGATTTTGGATCTTTTGAAATAATTTAAGACTGGCTTAATCTCTTCCTTTAACACCTCTTTTTCAAGCTTTGCATTCATATCAACATCGATGATCCTAGGAAAAAGTCTAATAATTTTCATAATTTCTCCATGTTGGCTACCTCAAGATCTTTAAATAGGGATTTGAAATGTTGTTTTACCTCCTGTAAATTCTCCTTGAAGCTACCAACTAACAACCATCTGCTTCGCTAATTTCCCATATGGTGTTCACGTTATTTATATGGATAGAATGATTATGAAAGAATTTAGGGTTTTTGTTTCTCTCAGCAAGCCATATAGCTTGACTTTTGAGCCTCCACTCTTTTACCTCTTTCTCCATAATATATGTATTTTTCCCTTCCAGCATCAAATTCTACCTCTAATAAATCCTAGCTTCAGTATTTTCAAACAGAATTGTAACCCCTTCTTCTACTTATTTTAGCTCTAACTAACTCTATTGGACATAACCTCTCACCTAATCTGCTACTTCCTTATTCCTTTTTTAAATTTAAAGCTATCTGCAAGCTGCTTTATGGCTAAGTCTTCAATATTTTTGTCATAGTGCTTCCAAAATCTGAGAGCCATTGCCTTGAAATACTCTTCAACTAAGCAAGAATGGTTAAACTTAGACAAGGTAGGGGGCAAGGTGCAAGTTCCAGATCAGATCAACATAGAATTTACCTATAACAATGCACACGAGGGTTCTCATTCGGCCGAAGCTCTACTCCTATAACTAAATTTCCCATCATTTTGCCCGTAATTAAAGACCATGACACAATACAGTTAAACATGTCAATTAAGTGGAATTAGACATCATAACCCCTGCTCGCCATGAATTTGTCTCCTCGCACCGTCACCCAAGAGACAGGTGTCAAATTATAGTGAAATGGGTAGACGAAATTTGGAGGTGAACTGATTCAAAAGAAGGCCTATCGGCCTAAATATACGATAGGTAACTATCTACAAATTAATAAATACTAAAACAAATGTTTATCAGACAACAAAATTGTGTATCAATCAATTTAGAATGGAACAAGAAAATAAATTGCAAAACCAAATGTTATCTAAACTATGTAATAGTTATCGAGAATGGGTGAAATCATAAATATTCTACAGTAACATCATATAATTTCTCAAGGGAAAGAAATTATATATGCCTAAATCAAATCTTCTAAAAATGACATAATTCAACTTTTTCATCTGGCTGAGAGAGAAGGGATAATTTAGCAAGCACCTATATTCATTAGCAATTGTCTTAGCACAAAAACTTGAAAACATTATGTAAAATACGTTCTTACATCTAAATCCCTAAGATTCCATGTGAATAGTGTAAAGGAAGATTCAAACTTACTAAAGGCACCCAAGCTAAAGATGAAGGCTTGGGAAATGGTTTCAGGAAAGGCATTGAAAATATCTTAATATTGACTAGGGTAGAACTACTTATTGAACTCCAAGTAAATAAGGATCGATAGATCACTGAAATATTGCTGAGCATGGCAGTTATATTTCATTGAAATCAAAAGTTTCTCTATTCAATCCGGTTTATTTCAATAGAAGATTAGAACGTGAGTTTGAAAATATTGATTAATGTCGTAAACATGATGTATGTAAGAAAATTCATGTTGTGTAACATGCATAAGATATTAGGAGAGAATGAGAACTCGATAATGCTTTTACCAGTGTTTTCTTAACATATTAGAGGAAGATATATATTTTTAGGAGGAACTTAAGGCACACTATGTTATAAAGAGAATTACTTTCTCAAGCAAGATCTAAAGAACTTGTGAAGTAACATCTTGTATTCAGACAATGAGAACAAATAATTGCTGACATACTCAATGCAGGAAACATAGAGTTAATACAATCAATGCCTAGAGTTAAGCTTTAGTTTCCACCACACTCCTAACTGCAAAGGACCAATGAGGATATCATTGTAAATAACTTAAGATTAGATCCCTGCTATGATCATATGGTTTTGGTTGGGACAAAAAAATGAGAACAAGACAACTGAAAAATCATACAACAGGAAAGGAAAACCTTAAATAAAATTATATGTTTCATGCAATATATTTAATAAGCTACCAACAGTTCAGGGACTAAGTATTGGTATCAACTTCCAAGGTAAATAAAAATAGTTGCATCATTATAAAGTTCTTTTATGGGCATTTTACACTTTCTTGTAGTTGTCTATAGTAGTAACATGTCTGATCTATTAAAATTCAATATTCTATAGTTTTCTGATATATATTGACTACAGTAACTATAGATACTCAATTGATACCAATGCATATCATGACCTGACATCCTCTTTATTTATTTGAGAATATTTTTTTACTCTGTTAATCGCAGCCTAAGTTTTGGTTTATAATCCAGAAGTTCAAGAACTCTCTGCTGCACCTACAGTTTTCTATGAGAGCATGCTAAACCACTAATGAAGTAAAACTATGTGAAACTTCAGTGATTTTGTAGGGCCTTATTTCAAATTTTAGTACTAAAGCTTGCGACAACTAGAAAAAGGTGGCAAGGTTAGGATCAGAAAACACAGAAAACAAAAATTCTTAAATCACAAACAAAAAAAAATGTTAAAATCCAATATGTTTGATGTAAATTAGAAAACCCATAGAAACAACTAAGAACAAAGGTTTCATTTACTACTAGTGGACAGTGGTAGCCACCAATCATCACAATCCAAAATTCCACTGGGCCATTTCACTTGCAAACACTGTCAAACAAGAAGATGTGCTACAACGGGAACGTGGCCACTCAAGCTTAGAAAGCTGACTAGTTAAGACAAACTGCACGCATGCCCAACTTCCCATAATATGATGAAGAAAAATAGTTTAAACAAAAAATACAACAGATCAGCCATGATGTATTTGACACCATGGTTCCATGACAATGTCTGATGTGCCCACATTGTGGGATTTATATGGTGGCTTATGATAATCTAGTGAAAAATTAGACACATAATAGTTTCCATGACAATGTATGATGTGCCCACACTGTAGGATTTATATGGTGGCTTATGATAGTGTGGTTAAACCTTAGCCCAACTGTTGAGGCAAGTGCTAACTATTATCCAAAGGCCCATGCAAGGTAACAATATGAGAACCTAGCAATGTTGGTAGTCTAACCTTCTTCAGCTTTGAAGTCATTATGGAAAAGAAAGTACTGAATGTAGAAGTGGTTTAAATGAACAGTTGAAATTCATATATTACTAGAAAGGCACAACAGAAGATGCTGCAAATTGGCCTCTACAGAGTCTCCTCACAAAACAAGCTAGAGGGACAGGTCTCTTTTCACAGAGAAGGCTTCTATTAAAGAAGGAATGGGAAGCTCTGATGTTTAATTCTACAATCATGAAGAACAATCTGTGAATAGTGAATGAATTTGCACCAATGTCATCAAAATCTAGGTTTCATAGTAGCGAAATGGAACTCAGTGTGATACATTGTTTTCAATTGAACCATTTAGTGTACATCATTGACTATCCAACTCAAAAAATGTATCTTTTAAGCATGGTTTTAAAACCCAGCCAGGTTGAACCACTACCTTGTCAAACCGGCCAATTCATTAGGTTCAGAGGTCAACCAAGCCAATGACCCTGGTTTGGGCCAAAGTAGACCCCTGTTTGGTACCAAACCAACCATGAACTAAGTGTTTGGTACCAAAATGGTAAGAACCAGCTGGTTCCATCATAACCTAGTCGGGTCATTGAGAGTTCACACGTACGACCCATAGTAGTTTAAGGTTGGTGTGAGTGGTTTTTCTGGGAAACTAGACGTTGTTTCCCTCCAAAAATAACCCTCCAAGCCTATAAAATCATACCTCCCCTCTCATTTGCCTCACACATCTCATTTGGAGTTGAGGGTGGGGGGGGTTGATCCTAGTGCTGATTTGGTAGTGCCAATAGAACTAGAACTAGTAGCTGAATCAAGATAAGGCAAACAACCAATGTGAAGCATTATTCGTGCAACTCGACCAACTCGTGCTTCCATTGGCGGGGGGTGATCCCAATGCAAATCTGGTAGTGCCAGTAGATCTAGAACCAGTAGCTGAATCAAGCAAAGAAAAACAACCAATGAGAAGCACTATTCATGCAGATTGACCAACTCGTGCTTCCACTAGGTTTAGTTTTGCTGCTAAAACTACTACTACTACTACTACTGAGGTTGTAGAGCTAGATGATTTTTATGTCACTCATGCTGATGATTCCATGTCTAGTAATGGTGATGAGTTCGAAATCATGGTTCTAAATCTTAAAATTAATTTTTTTCATTAAAAAATAATTATTTCACATATTTTTTTAAAGACTGGTACATAGAGATCTGACCAGTCCAATTTTTCCTTCTTCTAGTTCAAAAACCTGTATGATAGGTAGACTATGTCAGTTACCAATTCCAGTTTTTAAAACTATTCTTTAAGTTGAACCCTGTGTAGTAATGAGGAAGCTAATATCCCATTGCCACACAGGTTTCCTAGGCCTTATCTTGTTTCTCCAATGCAAGAATCGAATTCCTATGTTTTGGACTTACAATATCCTAGGCTACCCCATAACACAGGATGTCAAAGACCAGAGTTGCACTATTTATTTCATGTACCGCTAAAATGCTAAAAAATAATTGAAGTCTATTGAAACTAGAAAAACACCTCAGTTTCTAATTTCGTTGTGTGAGGTCCCAGGAGTATGAGACTATCATCAAACATCCTAAAATGGAGATCCCACATTTATCTTTTAATGTTGAACATTTAGATATGTTAATATTTATAAAATAGGGTAAATACTACATACTAAAGCTGAATACAATACTGAGATCCCCCAACCCACATGATGCATAAGACCAGGGTTGCACTGTTTATTTTATGTAGCACTGAAATGCTATAAAACAATTAGAGTCGATTAAAACTTTAAAAACACATCAATTTCTACTTTTGTTGTGTGAAGTCCTAGGAGTCTAAAGACCAGACACCCTAAAATTGGGTTCCCACATCTTACCTTTTAATGTTAAACATTTAAGTATGTTGACCAGGGTTGCACTGTTTATTTTATGTAGCACTGAAATGCTATAAAATAATTAGAGTCGATTAAAACTTTAAAAACACCTCAATTTCTAGTTTTGTTGTGTGAAGTCATAGGCATCTGAAGACCAGACACCCTGAAATTGGGTTCCCACATCTTACCTTTTAATGTTAAATAGCGTATATATTGCATTCTCAACCCTAAAATGATGTTTAAACCCTGAAATGATGTTTAAGCCCATAAATGATCCTAAAACCATAAAACTTAATTTCTTAACTTTATGCCAGTGAAATGTAAACTACCCATGCAGAAAGCCTGCTTACATAAACCATCCAGTGTATGTACTAAAGCAACAAGAATGGATCCAAACATAAGTTCAACTTAACCGACCTGCGGTGAATTATATACTTACTTCTAGAGATTTGGGGGCTGCTCTGATCTACTCATGATTCCTCTTAAGAGGGGAAAAGTACAAACAAAAAAATGAGCAGCAAAGCCTGAACTGAAACTTCGGTAGCACACTCAAGATAGCAACGCTGGTGATTCCACTGCTATTTTTTCAAAATTTTAGAAATCTTTGGCACTATATAGTTGTGATCTTCCCCCTCTCGATACTTCAAACCAAGTGAGGGGCGCACTCCTCAGCTTCTCGAACACTGCAAATCATTGCATTTCTAGTTGTAGTGCATTGATTATTTTCCATGTGTGAGGCATAAGAAAACGATGACCAGAGAAAGAGTATCAAACTCCCTCCCAACAGCCTGGGAAGGAAGAAAAGTAGCGGGAAATAGTGAAAATTATATTTTAATGGATCAATTTTAGATTTTAGAATTGCGGGAAATTAGATTTTAATTAGTAGTAAATTTTTACCCAAACCATAAGGAGTACAATAAGATCGATGTGTAGCACCTACTCAAATCACCAAATATATACCCAAACCATCAAGATGACACACTTCTCTGAGTAAAATTATGAAACACCATGGAACAACTCAACTTAGAAAACATAGGCAAAGCATCAAGACTCACAATACAATGCTTAAGTGATCACAATAAAAATAATACACATTGTAGATATCATATATACATGGACCATACATATCAAGTAGATACCTAAAGATGCCTCAAAATAAATTAAAAATGAGTAGCATAAATCCGAAGTGACACAATTAAAAATGACTAGCATAAATTACTAATTCATATACTACTAGTTAGTTGGTCATACTTTTATTCTTTGACTATAGTGTTCATTTTCGTTAATCATTTTTTATTTTGTCACTTATTATCTGAGTCATATATTTTAGTCCTCAACTAAATTAGTTGTTTTTAGTTTAGTCACTTATTATCTAGTCGTATATTTTGTCCCTATACTAAATTAGTCATTTAAGTAAGTCATTTTTAGTTTAGTCACTTAAAAATTCTCAAATTTATTAGTAATTCACTTGAAATAATTGTGGTGACTAACTTTTTTTTAGTCACCTAGTCATTAATTTCATCATTTTCTACTAGTGCTTCTTTCCACAAGAGCTTACCTTGCACTTCCATTAGGTATTCATGTTTGATTGATGTTTATATTTTAGGTATGCTTGTGTCCACTTGCTCTTCACTTAGCAAATATTTTCTAAGTCACAAGCTAACCTCATGTCGAAGTCTTGCACAATAGTTCTGGGCTTGCCTCCAGAACCTGCACAATTCATGGAGCTGGACTTGACCTTGATGTTCATAATTGTGCAATCATGACTGACATTTAGGCTTGAGCTTATAAATTTTACATTCATGACAAGAATCCTAGCACGGATCCCATAAACTGTGAAATCCCTCACTAATCTCTGAAACTGCGCAATGCACTAAGCTAGGAGCTTCCAATTCCCAGAACTACGCAATCCTTCCCGGTGATGTGCATGGCAAGTTTTCCTAGGAAAAGTAGAAAATATGAGAAAGGAAAAAAACATCCATAGAATATAGGGATATATTTTTAGTAACCCGAAGGAAGCTCAGCTGTTTTTCTGTAAATTTTTGACATGTGTCGTTTTTCCCTTGATTTGTGCACTAGTACAAAATGGCTAATTAGTTACTAAAAAAATACTAAAATTTGCATATAAACGACCATTTTTCAGTCGGTGATCAATAGTGGCTAATTTACAGTATCTTATAACGCGACCAACTTTTAGTCGTTTTTAGCTTAGTCATTAATTAGTTTTCTAAATTTGATAGTCTCGTAATATATTTAGTCATAAAGTTGGTTATTAATTTAGTCATTTATTTCCACAATTAATTACCAAATACACAACAAAATATACTACTATATGATCACCTGAGAAAACCAATTAATGGCTAAGGAAATATGATCAAAATGATGGGTGTGTTATAATATACTGTAAATTAGCTACTAATAGTCATATATATGAAAATTTTAGTCATCATTTGAAACCAATTAATTACCAAAGAAATATGACTAAATTTTGGTTGTGTTATAAGATACTATAAATTAGCTACTGCGAGTCATATATATTCAAAATTTAGTCGTAATTTGTAATCACAAATTTATCATTTACAGTATTCATTTATATTTTTTTTAGTTTCATATTCATTATATAAACGATTGATTTAGTAGTTTATATTCATTTCATTTACTTTCATTAATATTCATTTTATTTGTGTTCGTCATTAATCAATATAAACTAGTGAATTTGTAGTTTTAAATTTATTTTATGTGTTTATTATTAATCAACATAAATTAATTAGTATGATTTTGTGACTAAATTAAAGCAATGTCATACAATATGCATGTTCATCTAATACGAAAACGCAAAGTTACATATGTTAATTATAATACTAAAAAATATCAAGTACAACTATAAATAATTTCGACCACAAATTATATTATATGAAATGTTAAATATTACAATATGAGTTTCCAACTTAATATTGGTTGGATTACAATTTACACGTGAAACCTTGTTTCATCACTTAAAAACATTATTGTTGTTTTTCCAAGGCATTGCAAGCGAATTCACCAACTCTAAAAACTTGACCATCGATCTGTATGTGTGTGTCTCATATTGGCTTTAAGAGCATCACTAGACTGGTTCTCTTCTCTCTCTCTTTCAACATTTGTCACTCCAGTGTTGTTGTTGTCCTTTTTCTTCAGTTCTTGCTTCCTACCATCAATATTGGGTTCCTCTTCTGGAAATGAAAGAAGATACAATGCAGATTATATGACATGAAAGGCAATGAACACTAGAATATCAATAAAAGTATACTATAAAGGATTTATACAACATATACCTCAACATTAGCAATGAATTTCATTTTTCATCAGAAAAGCAAGAAACATGAACAAGTTTTCCTCAGTTGGACAATGGTGGTTGTTTTGTGTCCAGATGACCTGTATAAACAAAGCAAATAAACGTTATAATAGAAAAGAACACTTAAGGAACTTAGTATTCAACCTTCAAGAAAAGCTTAGGCACAATATTGCCAACTAAGTTACATGCTAAAAAACTCAGGCTATAGATAACTTGTGAAAACAAATGGAAATAAAAGGACAACATATAATAAATAATGTATGACAACTGCCTACAAATTGCATCATAGAAGAAAAAATTTCTCCTATGGATACTCATACATTTGGGTGCGCAACATTCCTCAATATGCCATGATCCTTAGGGTGTAGAGGAAATAAACATCCTACTAACATAATGATTGATTGGTTACAACTTGCTCTTGCCTCTCCTTTCTGAGTCCAAAAAGTAAATATAAGTACATCCTGAACTAATTGTACTACATAGTATCTTTTTCACATGTTATTTCCACATACCCACCAAAAATTCCAGATATGCCAAACAAATGGCATTTTGGAATTATTTCTATAACTATGTCATTTACACCTCCTTCCAATGTATTTGACTTAGAACTCAAACATATAGTTCCCAATTTCCCAATTCACTTGCCATGGAATTCACCATTTATCGTCGTTTTAATTCAATGAGTTCAACCTTGGGGTCAGGTAGATGGTTAGGTTATTGGTCAATTTCTAACTTATTATTTCATGTGAAATCAATATTATGTACTCAAGTGCAGCAATTAGACAACGAACAATTAGACTAGTAACCTGAGCACTATGCCCTAAAAATGGTTAGATTATGGTCTAAGTTTTAACTTTGTAGGGGATGTGAACTCAATTATTATGTGTTGAGATTCAACAAGAAGATCCTAGTCAAAATGAAGCACCTACACTAGGATGGAGCCTCAGGTTATTTTTAGGTGGATGTCTATTTGTAGATGCATGAGAAAATTCTATTTATATATGCATGTCTATTTATAGATATATGTGAAAATTCTATTTATATATTGCATGTCTATTTATAGATGCATGTCAACTACTAATATCCCTTAATATTAATTGGTCAATAAACTATATTCTATTCTCAATGAGCGCTTGGAAATAGTTAGCTGAAGTGGAAAATCAGTTAGCTAAAATAATTTCGAGTTAAGAGGTTGGTTGGTGGGACATGCAAGTGGACTTAGTTGTAACTGAGTGATTCGAAATTGTAACAGAGTTGGAAGTGCAGTTATGCAAGTTATAAAGTAGTTTAACTCAGTTATGTGAGTTAAACTCAGTTGTGCTAGTTGTAACTGAAGACACACTAGTGAGATATCAAGTGAATTAATCATTAATTAATTCAAAATCAGTGGTCTCACATGCAACTGAAGATTTACTATTAT
Source organism: Pinus albicaulis (assembly GCA_034641835.2). Taxonomy (NCBI): domain Eukaryota; kingdom Viridiplantae; phylum Streptophyta; class Pinopsida; order Pinales; family Pinaceae; genus Pinus; species Pinus albicaulis. Next base: position 697,261,909 of record CM076577.1, on the reverse strand, counting down.
TAACTGCATGCATGTCAGATCCAGTGGAGACCCAGTTGAGTTCTAGGTGAAAGGGAAGTAAACTATCAGTTGTGACATTATCCGGTTTCACACATGCAACCACACACACATTGGATGTTCCCATGAGGATTGTGCAGTCAAGGAAGGTAGGATTGCATTCATTCAGGGATTGTGCAGTGGAGGCAGGATATCTAGAGACAGTAAATTGGCTAAGGAACTTGCCAATTTTTTTTTGACAGTGTGAGACAGTTAGCTCATGTACTGAGAGCTCTTGGATTAGAGATTTGTATGTAATTGTTTCATGATCCATGATACAATACATAATAGAAGATAGTGGGGTTTTTAGATATAAGCTTTCCCCAAGTAAATTATATGTGTTATGTGTGATTGATCTTTCTTCATGATATTGTGATTGGCAATTGTGTTTCAAATTCTGCAAAGTTTTGTAGAAGAGATTTGTATTTAACAGTATCGTGTTGTTAGATCAGGAGAATCCAGGATATAAATTCATTTTGTATTAACTTTCAACATGGTATCAGAGCACGGGATATTTCAGTAGAGAAGCAAAAACTGAGTTTGTTGGTGAAAAGAATTCGAATTTGCAAAAATACTTTCTTGGTGCTACAGCTGATTCAAGATCGAAATGGCTTTCAATGGCTTGAGGTTATAGTATGAACTCGAAGGCAGCTCGAACTACATTTCTTGGAAGGATAGGATGGAGGGAGTGCTCGAAGACAATGGCTTGAAGGAATTCATTAACAATGATGTTCCTAAGCCTGCTTCGTCGGATGCTGCCAATCTTGATGCATGGAAAAATAAAGTGGCAAAGACAAGGAGGATCCTCTTGGAAGGAGTATGAGACCACATTGTCTCAAGCCTCCATGGGAAATACACACCATATGCTATGTGGAAGAGTTTGATGGATCTTTTCGAAAGTAGCAGCGACCATAGGAAATTGGTGCTCAAAGATAAACCCAGGAAGATCAAGATGGAAAAGGGCAACAACATTCCAAAGTATCTCACGAATTTTGTCCAATGTCGGGATGAACTATGGAGTGTGGGAATAACTATTGCTAATGATTATTTGGTGAGCTTGGCACTCTTGGGACTTCCTAAGATTTGGCATAGTTATGAAGACTTTTTCGACGGATAGGAAAAATTGTCGGATTGGGAATGACTATGGTTGGATCTGGTGCAGGAGGAGTTTAGGCAGAACACCAGAGATGGCTCTTCATCTAAGCATGATGATGAAGAGGATTGTGCTTTGGGTGCCAAGGTGAAGAAGGGAAATGGGAAGAAATTCCATTCTAAATATGAGTCTAAAGGCAAGAAGTTGGATATGTCCAAGGTGAAGTGTTTTCACTGTCACGAACATGGGAATCTTGCTATTAACTGTCCTCAAAAGAAGAAGAACAAGAAGGTTGTTGGAGCTGCAACTGGTGAGTCCCTTGCCTCACAATTTGAGCTTGAATTCTCCTTGATCGCATGCATGGTGTCAAGTTCATTGGGATCAATATGGTATTTGGATAGTGGCGCTTCCTTTCACATGACAGGAGATAAGGAACTTTTCAGTGACTTGGAGGAGAAAGATCTCCAGATGCATATAGAGATGGGCGACGATGGATAGTACATTGCTACTGGGATTGGTACCATTACCTTTCAGAGGGAGTGAAGTAAACCATTTTAATTGAAAGATGTTATTCATGTTCCAAGTCTGAAGAAAAATTTTGTCTCAGTCAAAATTTTGGAGGACAAAGGCTATGAAATTTTTTTTAGCAATGGAAAATATTTCCTGCGACATAAAAAAATGAGTCAAGTCAGGAGGATAGGGATTTGAGTTAAGAATATTTACAAGCTAGAGGTAGATGGTTGTGCTACCATGATGGGCAAGGCGGAAAAAGTGGTGAATCGAGATGAGGGAGAATTATGGCACAGGCGATTGGGCCATCTTCATCATGGAGCCTTGAAAGTCATGAAGCAAATATCTACTAGACTTCCAATGGGAACAATTGCTCAGTTAGATTAGTGCAAGGTTTGCACTATGGGGAAGTATGTAAATTCCACCTTTCATGAGAAGTAGAATTGTGCTTCAGGGATCCTTGAGAGAGTTCACAGAGACGTGTGTGGACCATTCTTGGTTGCTTCAACAACAAAACATAAGTACTATGTTATTTTTGTTGATGATTTTTCTTGTAAATGTTGGATCTTCTTCATGCAGAAGAAGGATCAAACATTCTCAAAGTTCTGTGAGTTTAAGGCATTGGTGGAGAAATATTTGGGGAAGAAAGTGAAGGCTATTAGGAGCGATAATGGTGGAGAATACATCTTTAACAAATTCAAGAACTTCTGCAGCAAAGAAGGAATTCGAAGATAACTCATAGCACCTCATAACCCACAGCAAAATGGGGTCACGGAGAGGAAGAACAGAATGATCGTGGGTGTATCACGAGCGATGTTACATGATCAGGGCCTACCAATGAATTTGTGAGCGGAAGCATGAAACACTACGGCTTATGTGCAAAACCGTTGTCCTCATAGAGTACTTGGCATGAGTACACCTGAAGAAGCTTTCACTGGTAAGAAACCGGATGTTTCACACTTTACAATTTTTGGCTCATTGTTTATGTGCATGTGACCAAGAACGCCAGGAAGAAGCTGGAGCTAACTGCTGAAGTTGGGGTTTTTTTGGGGTACACAAACACCTCATAATTATCGTGTGTATTTTCCTAACAATAATATGAATATTATGCGACGGGGTATAAAATTCGATGAGGGGAAAGCCATGCAGTTATCGCTTGAGAGGGAGATGGACTTGCATGTGGAGGAGGAATTGCTAGTTCCCAAATATGAGTCTCTAGATGTGGATCAGCCACAAGAAGAGGTTCATGGAGTGGAGGAGTCCACTCACGCAGAGCCAACCATTAGAACTGGCAGAAGGCGTAACATAGAAGCTGATAGGCTGAGACTTGTTGTTGCACAAAATGTCGGAGCCCCTACTTCACAACGAAGACAAAGACAGTCTCTTGACTAATTTACTAGATACATGGATCTCATGAGAAAATGTATTGTGACTGAACCATCTTCCTTTCAAGAAGCAGTGTAGGAGACCACATGGGTAGATGCAATGGTGTAGGAGTATGACTCCATTGTCAAAAATAATGCTTGGGAAATTTTTCCAAGGCTGGTTGATAAATCAGTGGTAGGTTCGAGATGGATCTACAAGGTAAAGCAAGCTGCTAATGGGAGTGTGGAGAAATACAAGGCCAGATTTTTGGCCCGAGGTTTCTCACAGATAGAGAGGATAGATTATGAAGAGACCTTTACACCTGTCTCAAGGTATTCTTCCATAAGATCCATCCTTGCTCTCTTAGCACAGATGGGCTAGCGCATTCATCATATGGATGTGAAGACTGTGTTTCTCAATGGGATCATTGAGGAAGAGGTGTACATAGAGCACCCTGAAGGTTTTGAGATCTTCAACAGTGAGTCACATGTGTGCCGACTCAAAAGAGTGTTGTATGGGCTGAAGCAAACACCCCGTGCTTGGTACACTTGGATACACAGTTATTTCACCGGACTGGGCTTCACCAAAAGTGAAGCAGATACAAACCTATACCAAATTGCGGTGGAGGGTAAGTTTTTAATAATTTTTCTTTATGTTGATGATTTAATATTGACTGTTGATTAGTAATTGATACACTCATGCAAGGAGGATCTTGCAAAGGAGTTCGAGATGAAGGATATGGGCATCCTTCATTATTTCCTTAGATTGGAAATATGGCAGCGAGATGGTGAAATTTTTGTGTCGTAAGGCAAGTATGCAAGGGAGATACTGGGTAAGTTTCTCATGGAGGGATGCAAACCCATGGATACTCCTCTTCCAGGAAACTGGAGGAAAGAGGATGCTACTTCTGGAGAGGTAGTGGATGCTACTCTCTATCGACAATTAGTGGGTTCGCTAATGTATCTAGTGAACACGAGATCGGACATTTTCTATGCAGTTAACTAGCTGAGTCAAGCTATGGTTAAGCCTACCAAACTCTTTTGAAAGGCAGGTAAGCATGTTCTGAGATACCTGAGGGCACATCAAAGTATGGTTTATGGTACAGAAAGACGAATGGAGTGAATTTGTGTGGCTTCACAGATGCATATTGGGGAGGAAGTCGAATGGATAGAAAGAGCACATTAGGGGGGATCTTTAGTATCGTATCTACAGTTGTTTCTTGGTACAGCAGGAAGCAGAGATCCGTGGCACTCAGTTCAGTGGAAGTGGAATACATGGCAGCGATTCAAGCTGCATGTGAGGCTATCTGGATGAGAAAGATATTGGTTTGTTTGTTTGGTTCTCATTTAGATCCGACAGTGATTCATTGTGATAATTAGAGTTGCATTAAACTCTCAATTAATCTTGTGTTTAATGATAGATCTAAGCATATAAATATCCAATACCATCATCTCAAAGATTATGTGCAGAGGAGGATCATGCTGCTTCAGTACATTCCCATGGAAGATCAGGATGTAGATATTTTGATGAGGCGCTCACCAGGGGAAAATTCGAATACCATAGAGACAGGATCGAGGTGAAGGATAATCCCTTTCTTGTTGAGAGGGAGTGTTGAGATTCAACAAGAAGATCCTAGTGAAAATGAACCACCTATACTAGGATGGAGCCTCAGGCTATTTTTAAGTGGATCTCTATTTATAGATGCATGAGAAAATTCTATTTATAGATGCATGTCTATTTATAGATGTATGTGCAAATTCTATTTATAGATTTCATGTCTATTTATATATGCATGTCGACTATTATTATCCCTTAATATTAGTTGGAAAATAAACTATATTTTATTCTCAATGAGCACTTGGAAATAGTTAAGTGGAAAATCATTTAGCTAAATGAATTTTGATTTAAGAGGTTGGTTGGTGGGACATGCAAGTGGACTTAGTTGTAACTGAGTGATTCGAAGTTGTAACAGAGTTGGAAGTACAGTTATGCAAGTTCCAAATTAGTTTAACTCAGTTAAGTGAGTTAAACTCAGTTGTGCTAGTTGTAACTGAAGATACACTAGTGAGAGATCAAGTGAATTAATTATTAATTAATTTACAATCAATGGTTTCACATGATAGTGAATATTTGCTATTATTAACTGCATGCATGTCAGATCCAGTAGAGACCCAGTTGAGTTCTAGGTGAAAGGGAAGTAAACTATCAGTTGTGACATTATCCGGTTGCACACATGCAACCACACACACATTGGATGTGCCCATGAGGATTTCACAGTCAAGGCAGGCAGGATTGCATTCATTCAGGGATTGCTATCAACTGGGATTGCGCAGTGGAGGCAGGTTCTCTAGAGACATTAAATTGGCTAAGGAACTTGCTAATTTCTGTATGACAGTGTGAGACAGTTAGCTCATGTACGAAGAGCTCTGGGATTAGAGATTTGTATTTAATTGCTTCATGATCCATGATATAATACATAATAGAATATAGCGGGGTTTTTAGCTATAAGCTTTCCCCGGGTAAATTATCTGTGTTATGTGTGATTGATATTTCTTCATGATATTGTGATTGATGATTTTGTTTCAAATTCCACAAAGATTTGTAGAAGCAATTTTGTATTTAACAGTAGCATATTGTTAGATCAGGAAAATCTAGGATATACATGCATTGTGTATTAAATTTCTACATTATGTACCCAAGTGACACAATTAGACAACTAACGAACTCTAGCAGTGTACACCCTAGGCCCTAAATATCGATAAGAAATGAGAATTCTCTCAAAGTGAAGTCAGATATTTTGTTCCTTGCAATATATTTTGGCACTTGCATATTCATTAAATTGAACATAAAGTTTATATGTACTGGATATTGGCATTAGTTTGGCACCTTTAAGGGAGGTTGATCGCCTCCTAGGCATGCCATCTCCACTAATAGTGCTATTTTTTTTCTATGTTTATCCACCAAACTTGTACATACCTGCAATATATATTTGTCTCCTCGCTCCATGCTTTGAGGTTATACAATTTAGGTTTTTTATAGAAGAAGCTACTTTTTCTTATATGATGTTTTTCTAGAAGTGGCCTTTGTGCTCTAACTTTCTATCACATTGAACTATTTTTGAGCCTGTATAATTCAGGTTTCTTTTACAAAATAAACTAGTTTTGTTTATATCATATTTTTCTAGAAGTGGCCTTTATGCTCTAACATTGTCTCACATTTACCTATTTATGGTCACTTGTTGGACATTAATTAAATTATATTATGTTTAGTATGTATTTCCATATACATTTGAAATTTGGTCAATATTTCAAGTCATTTTGTAAAGAACCAAACAAACTCATATACTGAACATAATCACCTGGAAATTCCCACCCTGCAAAGTTGAAGGGAGTCCAGATAACACTAGGAAATAAGGCATTCTAACCTTGCCTACCTCCTCTCAATTAAAAGCTAGTGCTTGCTAACTTCTAGGAGGTTTTCCAAACTGTTATGAGGCATTAAATTCAATTCAATGAATGATTAGAACTTATAGGTACCTTAAATCCAGCAAAATATTATTGTTATGTTCGTAATTTGCAATTAAATAGAAAAAAAATCAAGCTGGAATTCCCTAAAAACTGAAACAATGTATGGAAAACGATGCAAAATTTCACAATGTTTTGGACATGCAACCCAATGCTATTCCAAACTAAAATAATCCCTAAATAAAGTTCAGAACACAAGTAGAGTAGGTTGTAATATCTAATTAAATAATATTTTAATGTATCTTTTAGTATTCTCTTAATAAACTAAATACTGAGAAGCATGCACATTGCACAGTATCCTGCAAGTAGGTATAAATAAACATATAATTTAACATGCAATAAGCTAAAACTATGAGAATATTAAAATATTTTTATTGATGAGGGAGATGGTTTCAAATTTTACAAGGACACTTATACAAATCAAGCCAGTTTAGTATTTTCTAAACATTCTGAATGATAAATATTTCTACAAATGGCATGCAAAATGAAATTGCACTAATAAAACCAAAATCTAACATGACATTGCAAGTTAGCTAATAATATTTCATGGCAGATTTTATAGGAACTGAATATAGACTCACATGTAGAGATATGATCTATCTATGTGATGCGTTAATTCCTTATCGAGATCTCTTTGCATTGTTTGTTATGAATTTTAATTACAAGGAATGAATGAAACATGATCTTAAAATAGGGGTTAGGGTCTTCTATACTGGGATTAGAAACTGCTAATTAATAGAGTGAGAACAATAACTTGCAGGTGATATGAAGGAAATCAATGGCTTGGAATTTGCTTCGTGAAAATATGTAAACTTGTCACAAGTTTTTCAAGAATATCATGTTTCTCTTGGGAAGGAAAGTATCCTAGAAAATATTTATGGACTAGTATGTCCCTTTTCAAGTAGACATAATTCCACATTTACTGACAAAAGTCGTGTTATTTGAGGGATTAATTTCAAATAGAGTGTTTTTCACAGGTGAATCCTTAAATCAAGTCATAACGTATAAGTCATGAGATACTTTTTAAAGAAGTATTCTCTTGATAAAATAAATACTAACAAGTGTGCACATCGCACAATATCCTACAAGTAGGTAGAAATAAACATGTGATTTAACATGCAATTTCTTTATCTCACCCATGTACATATAATTTACCAAGACATTTCTCAAGTATAAAACATTCATACCTTTGGGTAAAATAATCAAAGAATGACAAAACTATACCTTCATGAAATCTTCATGTTCAACAATAATTGAATCATGATCTTCATTGTCCCTTAGAGTGTCTTCCCTTTTACTTGATAACTGCTAGAATGCAAGACGACATGACAAAAACGTTCTCTTTAAATAAAGTTATTTTGTAATATCCCAAAAGGGAGAATGTAGAAATACTAAAACACAATATAAGAACTGCAGCAAAGTAAACAATAAATCTAAATACACATCAGAATGCACAGAAATAACTGAGCCATTTTATTATATAGGAGGTGAAAAAGAAATTACAACAGTGCTCAAAATATGAGACACTCAAGACAAAGGGATGGCCTGGAATGACCCTGCAATGATCCCACAAGAGGGATGCGTAACTGTTGAACTGCTGGAAGGTAAATTGCGTTGTCCCTGCTACAACTGTTGGGACTACAACTGCCTGAAAGATAGAAAGTCAAATCTAAGTAGAATGGGAGCTCCAATGATGCTGAAAATAGAGATCCAGGCTCTATGATGGATACCCAAGATAACCCAAAAAGGTTTTCTCAGATCTATCAATCTAAGAAAACCTCCCTCTTAGGGCTTCACATATACACTTTTGGGTATGTAGATATGAAGCTAGATCTGATGATATGATGGCTGCAATGATGCACAATCAGATCTATGCTAGAAGGGTTGATGCCTTCTCTAGATCCTTGGGCTAAAAGCTCAAGATCTAGCTCCTCCAATCTCCTCCACTAAAAATAGTTGTTGGATGAACAACAGCTTCAGAAAAATGTGTTGTAAGAGAGGGAGGCTCAATAGTCTACTACAAGATTTGTCAAATCATCTCCTTAGTGATGGAAACAATAGATCCAATGTGAGGATATGATCCCTCACAGGATTTCCAGCTGAAATACTAGAAACTTCCTTCCTCCAATGGATCTACAGGACTGGACTACGCAATCCTTGAAGGGGTTGCTGCTGCATGGAGGTAAAACCCAATGGCCTGAATGTCGTATGTAGATCTACTTCTCTTGGAAGACTAAATGTGAAGAAAAAAGTGGTAGGATGAATCCTCCATCAGTTTCCTATCTGAATGCTAAAAACAACCTCCTAAAGATGGCACCAATTCCTGATAAGGAATGTAGTACAACCCTCTTTCAAGAGCTACTCAATGAGAGAGGATGGATTCCCGCTCAAGAACACCCTGTGCTAAACAGTAATGCAATCTTAGCTAACAGCTCAAGAATGCATAGAAATGTCCTAAGACAAATCCAGATCTAAACAGATCAAGAAATGAATAATCTAAATCATCCCTTCCAATGTGCCTTCACCTTCATTATATAGATATGAGCCTTCCATAGCCTAGGCCCACTCCAAAACTGCATTGTACATGTGGACATAAGTCTCCATGGTTGACTGCACTGTTTCTCCATGTCCTCCATCATGTTCACATGGGGTGATCACCCTCTCCATCATGTGTGCATTAAACGCATCACTTCCTCCACTATCTTATCATAAGTGCTTTATGATCTTCTTTGAATGCACTATGATCTCAGCTGACCTTATTAAATATCCTCATGATTTTAAATTTAAGATCCATGATCTTATTTGACAGTTTCATCCTCCATAATATATCTCATAAATGAGACATGATCTCCATTAATGGAGCTACTCCACTACTCCATGATTTTAGATCTAGATCTATAATATCCACATACACACATTAAAAGTGGATTTTATTCATCTTTGAGGTTTGTGGGTCCCTCCACCCTTTTATTTACTTAATTAATTAAGTTTATTAAGAACTATAATATTTGAAATATCATGTGAAAATTTGGGAATATTACAGTCCTCCCCATAAAAATGTTGCTTGTTCTCAAGCAACTGCAAAAGTAGATGCTACAGAAATTTGCCCCCCTCGAAATGGCATCCACACAAGGAAGGTCTCCCCATTTTCTGCAATCAGTTATGTATGCCCAGCACCAAATTTGCCTCTCTAGAATGTCTAGAGTGATCTCTAATTGTGTAGCTAGATGTCCCTCATCAATCATAAAGCTCCAAGTGACAACCATAAACTGTCAAACATCCTCCACAATACATGAGATACATGAATATAGATGGTTCTTCCCACAAGAGGAAAGCTCCAACTCACAAAGTATACCTCCATCCCATGCTACATGAAGTAAAGATAGGCTTTTCATGCCTCCATCCTTAGCCCGATTGGCCTTGTTGGATCTAAGCATCATCCCAACATTGTACCAAAGAAGAAGTAGAGATATATGGGTAGAAAAAGGTGTCAAACCATATTCTCCCAATAGTAACCAACGCAGCAATTCTCCCTACTGCCATACCACACCATCAAGATATCAAGTATGGTGTCCATATTCTCCAAGTAAGATCCATCAGAGGAGTGCCTCTTGTTGCCATCCTCCAACACTATCATGAAAATTAGGGGAGTATGTAGGACCAAAGTCCCCCAATAAAAGCCACGGCAACAAGATCTCTTGTTGCCTCTTCACATCATCATGTGAATCATGGAGAAATAACAACATACTGAAGGATATGTGGAATTTCATATCAGCCTAATACAAACAAACTCCATTATCACACATCATGAGAGTATTATGCCATATTAAAAACAATACCAAACACATAAACATGGGAGATGTCACGTGATGGCCAAAATGTCTCAACAAAAATGAACATGCCTTCTTCTGTTGCATTCTATCATTGATACATAAGGCATGAATCGGAAAAACATGAGCTATTTGGTGGTAACCATACTCACCCAACAGCAGTTAGCACAACCATGCCTCCTTCTTCATTACATGAGTGTTTTTAAAGGCATGGATCAAAGGAATAGGAGCCTTTGGGTAGTAACCAAACTCACCAAAGAGCAACTAGCATAACCAAGCTTCTTGCTGGCCCATGTCATATATCTACAAGTGGTCATGCAACCCCTTGCTTATCATCCTCATCCACTCATCCCAATGTGGATGATGAATGATGTTCTGCATAAACATTGTATCCTCCCTTTGTAGAATACCATCCACCTTGAACTGATGAAGAAATTTGCACTCCATGAAATGTTGAAGTGCACCTCTAATGAGATCTCTCAATGATACCTTCTTCTCATCAATGGCCCTCAAAAACCCATGAGGTTTTGGATCTGCTACAGGTAGAAGCTTCTCTTTGAGCTGTGAGATGCTCATTGAGAAAGTGTCATCTAGAAGGGAGAAAAGATTTCTCATCTCAAGATTTATACCATTTATCATCTTAACATCCATTGCTTCATGAGTGAAGATACCTTCATAATGCTCCAAGAATGATGGGGCCTCTTCATTATCAGTGCTACTAAGTGACAGCGTTGTAGATCTGCATGGTAATACATGTGTTGTCTCAAAGCAAAGCACAATGTTATCTCATAACCAGTCATTGTACATAGAATCATGCTCATCCCATCTTCTAAGACTCTACACTTCAACTCAAAGGATTGATTGTAGCTCAACAATGATGAACTAGGATAGCTCTTCTTCTCTTCCTTGATTAGATCAAGGGTCCTCTATGATGTGATATGTTGCTACTTCAAATCAGAATTTTGTTCTAACCCTTGGTTATGCATTGGCCCCGATGGCATGTCCTCATAAGTTTCAATAAGATCTAATGAAACAATATGTGATGAAGATTTATGCATACCTTGGATCAACTGATGTGTGGGAACCTCTTGCAAGAACAGAAGAGTTCCTCCAACTGGGACAATGGTATCTCCAACTACTAGTAAGAGTGATGGATGCTCTTCTATCAATGTACCAGTGCTGGAATCTTCCTCCTCTTCCTCATGCATCTCCTGGATCATGCATGGGACTCTATATGTCAAGGGCTCATGACTATCTTGCAGAGGTGCAAGTGTCTCTTCTCCAGATGTAATTACTTCTACAGCTGGTGGTGAATGTAGTGATTCCTTGTCCAGAGTGACAAAATCGATATCCTCCTTTGTCTCCTTAGGAAATGTCTCTTTATGGCACATCTTTGTTTTCTTCACATCAAACTTCTTCCTCAACTTGCAAAATAAGTCTGAATATCTAGTCACCTTTGCATGCTCCATGTGACCAAACCACCAATCATTGGCTTCACCTAAAAGATGAAGTGTTGCAATTTGGACAGCCTCTTTTTCAGCCACCGGATGTAACATGAAAAATCTATCCAACTCTTTCCTCCAAGCCTTAACAGTGCTTGAGGAAGATCCATCAAATGTAGGAAAATAGAATCTACTATGCCTCTTCCTTCTATTGCTGCTATAGGATCTTCTTTCTTCTCTGAGTTCAAAGAATTCTTAGAGAGTTAGACTCTCTTTGAATGCTCCAGACTGTGCCTTGTACTCTTCAAGATACAAACTGAGAGTCTCATGAATCTAAGGTTTTCTTCTTTCTTCATTGTTATACCCTTCATTATTTTCAAAGAAAGAGGGTATAGTAGATCTATGAGGAGATCTATGATTCTCCAGTTTTCTTCTTTGCTGATAGGAAGTGCTTGGACCTTCCTCCTCAAATTTTCTTCTTGGAACCTGCTTTTTCCTTTATCCCTCCATTTTTTTGACTTCTTAGGAGAGATCTTGCATAGATCTAAAGAGAGGAGTGGCAAAACTATAATCCTCCTTCATGATAGATATCATCTATCTGCTTCTTCTTTTGAAAAAAAAGATGAAGTGCCCACAAGCTGAGCCAAAGATCATGCTCTGATACCACTGTAATATCCCAAAAGGGAGAATGCAGTAATACTAAAACACAATATAAGAAATGCTGAAAAGTAAACAATAAATATAATACACATCAGAATGCATAGAAATAGCTAAACCATTTTATTATATAGGAGGTGAAAAAACAAGTACAAAAGTGCTCAAAATATGAGACACTCAAGCCAAAATGATGGCCTGGAATGACCCTGAAATGATCCCACAAGAGGGACTACGTAACCGCTGAACTACTGGAAGGTAAACTAGGTTGTCCCTGCTGCAACTGTTGGGACTACAACTACCTGAAATATAGAAAGTCAGATCTAGGCAGAATGGGAGCTCCAATGATGCTGAAAATAGAGATCTGGGCTCTATGATAGATACCCAAGATAACCCAGAAAGGGTTTCTCAGATCTATCAATATAAGAAAACCACCCTCTTAGGGCTTCACATATACACTACTGGGTATGTAGATATGAAGCTATATCTGATGATATGATGGCTGCAATGATGCATAATCAGATCTATGTTAGAAGGGTTGATGCCTTCTCTAGATCCTTGGGCTAAAAGCTCAAGATCTAGCTCCTCCAATATCCTCCACTGAAAATAGTTGTTGGATGAACAACATCTTCAGAAAACTGTGCTGTAAGAGAGGGAGGCTCAATATCCTACTGCAAGATGTGTCAAATCAGCTCCTGAGTGACGGAAACAATAGATCTAATGTGAGGATATGATCCCTCACAGGATTTCCATCTAAAATACTAGAAACTTCCTTCCTCCAATAGATCTACAGGACTGGATTGTGCAATCCTTGAAGGGACTGTTGCTGCATGGAGGTAAAACCAAATGGCCTGAATGTTGGATGTAGATGTGCTACTCCTAGAAGACTGAATGTGAAGAACAAAGTGGTAGGATGAATCCTCCACCGGTTTCCTATTTGAATGCTAAAAACAACCTCCTGAAGATGGCACCAATGCCTGATAAGGAATGTAGTACAACCCTCTTTCAAGAGCTACTCAATGAAAGAGGAGGGATTCCCACTCAGGAACACCCTGTGCTAAACAGCAATGCAATCTTAGCTAAACAGCTCAAGAATGCATAGAAATTTCCTAAGACAAATCTAGATCTAAATAGATCAAGAAATGAATAATCCAAATCATCCCTTCCAATGTGCCTTCACCTTCATTATATAGGTACGAGCCTTCCATAGCCTAGGCCCACTCCAAAACTGCATTATACATGTGGACATAAGTCTCCATGGTTGACTGTGTTGTTTCTCCATGTCCTCAATCATGTTCACATGGGGTGATCACCCTCTCCATCATGTGTGCATTAATTGCATCACTTCCTCCACTATCTTATCATAAGTTCTTTATGATCTTATTTGAATGCACTATGATCTCAGTTGACCTTATCAAAGATCCTCATGATTTTACATTTAAGATCCATGATCATTTGACTTTTTCATCCTCCATAATCTATCTCATAAATGAGACATGATCTCCATTAATTGAGCTGCTCCACTACTCCATGATTTTAGATCTAGATCTAGAATATCCACATACACACATTAAAAGTGGATTTTATTCATCTTTGAGGTTTGTGGGTCCCTCCACCCTTTTATTTACTTAATTAATTAAGTTTATTAAGAACTCTAATATTCCAAATATCATGTGAAAATTTGGGAATATTACTTATTTAAATCCTCTAACTTCTAAACATCCATAAAAATCAATGATAAATAAAAATTATGTTAAAATATGTTCATAAAATTTCCAAAAAAAATTCATCAATTAATAAAAAAATACACTACAAAAAATGCTAGTTCTTCTATCATATTGTAAATTATTTTCAGAATATTTGCAAGGATATGTTTGAACGAAACTTAAATATTCTAAATTAATAAATAATAGTAATTTAATAGCTTGAAATTTAATATTTTAATATCAAACTCGAAAAAAGGAAAGGAAAAGAAAATTTTATTAATGACAAAACATCCTTAGGTGTGTCTTTCGCTTCACATCATGACGCCATGCATCTGCATATAAAGTGTAGATATCAACACTGGTAAAATTCGCAGGCGTCTTTTCTTTATTGATGACAATGATACATTTCCATGAAGTTTGAAATTTGGGGTCAATGCTCCAAGTACCCTAATAATAAAAGTGTTCTCAATGATCAAATAAACTATTTGTTATGTTCAAGCATTTCCAGATTACTCACTTCAAATTAAATTATGTGAGTAATCCAGAAATGATTGAACATAATTACTCATCTCACAAAAGCCTGAAATCTGAAATCTACTTGTTATTTTAGTAAATAAATAATGACTTATGAACCTGTCCATAAAATTATTGTTCTATATAAGATAACTCATCTAATTCCTACATACAATAATTTATCAAACCGTCCAGGCAAGAAAAGTGCAGGATCAATAAGATTGAAAAAATAAACAAATCTTCATTTACATAATGTTAACAAGCATAGACTACAAAAGAGCAGTGTCAAACTCAACATTTGATATACCTAGGTAGTCTCATTTAGACCATCAATTTCATCAAGCATATGTAAAACAATACTATATGGATCATGAAAAAATTCATTATGTACATACACATATGCCTTCCACCCTTTATATGGGTGGTGATCCATACATGTCTACAATTGTGTTTTTACAAAGGGCTGAAATGTATAGACACCATCTTGTATATATAAAGAATGTAGTGATTGTACTTGAGATGCTACTTTGTCCATGACTCCACGTGAATCACCAAATTCCCCATGATAAGGAGCATGAGCATCAAGATAATCAAGTAAAATGACACATAGTTGGGCAACCCTTGCCTAGTCATAAGGAAGCCACAATATTACCAGTTCGTTTTCATGGTCAAATTCAAAATATGTGTCTAAAAATTTACAGCTTGATTGACTTGTACAAAATAAATGATTATTTGCTTACTCTTCAAGAATATACATTTTGGAAAATATCTCTAACATTATTTTTTGACTCTCCTATATACATGTTGATCAGCTTAGATCGCAGGTCCCTTCACACAAGAAATTTAGTGAGCACAAATTTTCCATTGCTTTCACCACCAATGTATGGTGAAAAAACAATATACATAATCTCAGTAAGTCAATGAAAAATGCTTTAACTCTAACACTCAAAGCATCATCAGCTATAATGGATGCAATTACCTTGCCTGTGCCAGGAGGCCCACATACAAAAACACCATAATATTGATGCAAACCAAATGAAAAGATCTCTTTGTGCATAAGAGGCAGTTATAAAAATCATGTAAAAATGACTAGTAGTTATATATGCTAACAATCACAACAACATGATTTTTTCAAAACAACAGTAGCTATATTCATTGAGAGAGAGGAATCATGTGTACAAGTATTGACCCACAAGGAAATAAGTGTATTATCATTTAACTATAATAATTCCAATATATAATAATCAATCACTACAAATCACTAAGTGTAGCTCATGCACTGATAGCACATGGACATGATGATTTAGCAACAAATCTAATGAATTTTTTCATTTGGTATTCATTAAGAATTCATTCAAATAGCTCCTTCAATTTACTTGTAACATTTTCCACTTGCATCAATTTCTATGTAGTTTAAGAGATGTTTGTCTTCTTTATGTAATTCACATGTAACCCTATTCTTTCAATTGACTTCTAACATTTTCCACTTGTATCAATTCTTATGCGGTTTCAGAAACTTTTGTCTTCATTATGTAATTCATATGCAACCTTGGCCTTTTGGAGAAGTTGAATATCAATGTAACTATTGAAGTCTTATTATACTTCAAGCAGTGTAATAATGTCTTCTCTTATTATTATTTAGAATTTTACAGCAAATCAAAGTAATTCCAAGATTCTCAGCAAGTCTAAGGTAAGAAACATAAATACAGATAAAAATCATTAAGGAAAAATGATGCTCAAAGCATGTTCTAACACTGGAGTATCCTATGGTGCTAACAAGGTGCAAGAGATGTTAACTATTGTTTCAATCAATTGCTTCTAATTGAAGTGAGCGCAAATTATACAACCCGTGCATCACCCATTTGTAAATTTCCAAAGTTTGTTTACTTTACTAAATTATATTTTATTTTTCATATCATTTCCATACAAGAGGAGCTTGTAGGTATGTAACAATATTTATTTTTTCCCCTTAGTTGATTCTAGCATGGAATGGCTTTTCTACATGCTCAAATCAACAATGGTTGTAACAATGACAAATGATAAATCAAATCTACTTGTATTGTGTCAAGTATTGACCTATTCACATCTTTAAGTCCACCAACATGCCATTGTTACAAAAAATAACCAATTGGATCCCATGAAATTCCTTTAACAAGGCTTGTGTGACCTCTTAAAACCACAATAGAAGATACCACAACTCCACCTACAACAATTTACCCTGAACATGCCGAGGGCTAAATGTTTCTACTCGATATGTAAGAGATGACAAGATTGTGGTGTGAGGAATTGCCTTGTGATGCTTGTCTAAGTTGCATATTTTGCAACAACATGCACTAATTAATCCTTTGAGTAGGAACCTATGAAACTAGATACCAAGCATCAATATGCAAGTTGTTAAGGAAAAATTTCCACCATCTTCCCAAACAACCAAAACCAATGTTGTTTAAGATTAAAAGTGAAATGCAACCTCCAACAAAAGAATAGTACCATGTTAAAGCTAAGGTATTTCAAATCTATTGCTCCCAATAATGTTCCCTCTAGGCTTAGTGTGGGTGGTGTAATCAACATACTATGAAAAAATGACACTATTACTCCTCACATTTGATTAATAATGGTTGCATTAATTGTATATATTTGGGATAACTATGGCATTGTTCTAATAATACATCGTAATGAAAGGATAAATGTTGTTCCAATGAGGAGTAGTGAGTGAAGCAACTATTGTGCCTTTATTATGTTGTAGTTAACATTAGAATTAAAGTTAGGCATGAATAATTGAGATGCTTATGCAAAAGGTTCTCAATAAATATTTCACATAGAATAGATCCCAAGCATGACCTAGAGCGCTAAAAGTGTAATTTCTCCCAAGTAAGTATCCATGTATGTAATAAATGTGTAAAATTCCACCTTGGAAACCAGTGTTAGAAGTACTAGACTATCAAGACAAATAACTTGCAGTTGTTCCTCCATAGAAGACATGACTATAGCAAATGGATTGTATCCTTTGTGATCAATGAATCTCAACATCAAAGGAGATCCAATAATTTGACAATATGCTATTGCAAATGCTACTACTAGCACTTTGGGGATCCATACCAATTAATATGACTATCCATGCATAACCTTGAATAGACTACCAATTGGTCTTTGGACTAAATTAATAATTATTGTTCCAGACAGGCATAAAGGAATCATTTATTGTTTACTACTTACACCCATTTTATATGTTGGGAGTTTTGGCAGTTAATGAAGCAACATTGTGCACTTGCCATGATTCAGTATCTTCTTCATTGGTAGGATCAATCTGAATTATCTACAAAAGTTATAAATAATAAAAAATAAAACCTTAATATTATTGTAAGAATAATGTAAGGTATAAAGAAGCTTAGAAGCAATGTTTGTGGATTTTAACTCTTAAGAAGCTTGCAATTCAAAGAATTAAGAAGGTTGGAAATCAGAGAATTCATAATCACAAGTGATGGGTTGAGATAAAGGAAGGAAACTCTTCAAAAGCTATAATTATTATGTAGAGTACACACTAGTATGTATCCAGGTATTTGAGAAGAAAAAAAAACTATGAATTGAAACAATTAATTAGCAATAACCAACTCTGCAGCAAATTCCAAAATTTATTATTTATCTGATAGATCTGATTTGGTTGTGTTTAGAGGTGTAGCAAGGTACATATGAGGTTTTCCTCGGGTAGGGAAAGTACACGGTTGACATTTTATAAAGATATTTTGGAAGATGGATTGTAAACCCTTGGCCATTTTATTGGTACCAAACCTAAGGATGCATGTTGAATTAAATTAAGGTTAGGTAGATTCTTTCTTGTATAGAAAAACGATTAGATCTTTGATGTATTTGGTTTTTACCATTGTTGATATATATTTTGCAATGAACACTTTGAGCCATTATATGGTTGAACCAAGGAAGATTCACTAGATAATTGTAAAACATGTGCCCTGAGACTTCAATGGCATAGTACATTATGGTTATATGAGACATCTGGGGGATAGCGAGATGATGTTGCATGGTTTTGTTAATTCTAAGTAATAAAGGATGCAAAGGACAAGAGTAATATCTCATGTTTTTGTTTCAATGTGGGTCCAAGAGTGACATATTGGTTTAGCAGGAAGCAGGCATAACTAGAATTGAGTGCAGAAAATAACAAGTACATGGTAGCCAACATTGCTAGTTGTGAAGCCATTTGGGTTTGCAAGTTGATAGTAGAGTTGATAGCTTTCTATGGTCTGCTATGACAATCCTAATTGTATGAGATTCTCTAAGACTCTAGTAATATGTGACCGTTCCAAGCACAATGACATCAGGTAGCACTAACTCTTGGATGGGGTTCAAAAGGAAGAAACGACTCTAAAGTATATCGATACAGAACAATCGGTTGTGGATATCTTGACTAAGCCCCTGAAAAAAGAGAAATTTGAGATGTTAAGGGAGAGAATGGGCTTGGTGGAGAACAATTTCCTGGCTAAGAAAGAATATTATACTTTTTTACCTGTGGTAGCTCAATCAATCTTCTTCACAGTACCAGTGCATACTCAGTTAGTAGGTACAACAGTGTGAGGGTGTAGTCAAGAAAGTAGAGGATCGATGCATTTATGAAAGGATGAGTTAGGAGGGCACACATGCATGTGTAAATATTTAGTTCAATCTCTAGTCAATTATATAGTTCAAACTCAATTCATTTCAATTTTAGATTTGTTGGATTCTATTTAGAACATATAGATTGCATGAGAAGTTTGCCTATTCTAGGAGGGGCACATATCCCAAAGAGACCATGCAGCAATTTGTATCTTTAATACTAGATTCCAGT
The DNA here is from genome assembly GCA_034641835.2 of Pinus albicaulis. Classification (NCBI taxonomy): domain Eukaryota; kingdom Viridiplantae; phylum Streptophyta; class Pinopsida; order Pinales; family Pinaceae; genus Pinus; species Pinus albicaulis. The sequence goes on along the minus strand of CM076577.1, from coordinate 697,242,402 downwards.
GCATCCATGCATTGAATGTAATATTCAGTTGGGAAAAAAATCATTGGCAGTAGTTTCCATGCATGAGGGCACACTTCTATAGGATTTTAGGGTTAGGGATTTGACGTTGTGCCCTTGGGCACATCACTAGTTGACTAGATACATTGTATATTCCCTCTTCTTCCTATTTTATAAAGGAGATGCAGGGTGCACCATTGTGCTACTTAAAAAGTTTTACTTTTGAGTTATTGTAGTGCATTCAGTATAAAATAGATGTGGTCAAGAGATCATATATGGTATTTTTTTTTCAAATATTCAACGTGTATGTTTGTAGATTAACATGCTTAGATTTCTATTTTGATCGAAGCTTTAAATTTTTCAGCTACCTCTTCTTTAGGTCAATATTTCTAAGGGCAGAATCTGCTTACCATGGTCTGAAAATTAAAAAAGGATAAAAAAAGGCTCTTGGCTCTAGAATTAAATAATCACACAGTAAATGATACATTCTTTGATATTTTTATACAAAGAAATAGTTGTTTAAAACTACCTTTCCCTGAGGTTCATGAGTGTGGTTGTCTAAAATCCAAGGTAATAATAATGTTACAAAAAATAAAGGAAGAAAATCATTGTTACTTCTGAATGATTATGGTATTGTAACTAGTCTTATCACCAAAATTATAGATTTTTTTCTCATTATCACGTTCCCACCCTTCTACCTTGACAAGGAGATTGTCACACGCACAAGAAGAATTTTTAGTTCTAGCCATTTCTACAACAATGTTTAGAATTTTTCCAAAACTCACACAAGATCAATTTCCATTTTATATCAAATATATATTCACAAATAATTTGATGCCTGTAAATTGGAATCAAATTAAAATGAAATGCCAAAAAAGAAACCAAGGTAGTTGGAACTTGTCAGAATATTTAATTGATCCTTTGTTGGAAATCACAATAGAGAACATTAAAGATTTAGATGAACATAAGTATTTGGAAAGATGCTTTGTTGGACTTCCTAAAAAGAATATTTAAACATTTTACCAAGATAAATTTTCATAAAAGGGGTTTGGATTCTAGACTAGGTTAATACTATCTCTAGTTGTTATAGGCTATTTGAGATATTAGTTGTAGCTTCAACGCTCATGTCAAACTTTGGTGGCTTTTGTTAGGCATGCATTTTCTTGTTTATGTCCAAGTTGGATGCACTTAGATATCCCATAGATCTCTACACTTAATTTTATTCCGAAAACTCTTCTAGAACCAACTCCTATTGTGTCCAGTGAGAACATCCCTATAGATATTTTCAAAGAAGCCCCAGATGATTGGAAAAAAAATTCTTCAAATAGAAATGAAACTAGTAGGAAATTTTAAGGCAGTATTAAGAAATTGAGTCTGCGGGAAGAGAAGATATAATTCAAACCTTGAAAAAGACTGAAAATGGATCCCTCAAGGTACATCACATGAGAGATATCGTGTACTTCCATCTATGAAATTGCCATCTGCAAAGGCTACCTTGAAAAAAATAGTAGAGCTAAAATACAAAGGTATTGTAGCTTTCACACCCTCAAATTCCTAAAAAACTAACTTCTATTATAAATGAGTGCACCTCTGATGCATATCTAGGGGTTCGACCAACTACATGATTGATGTAGGATACCATTAGAGAATATATTTGGACAACCCTGCATAATGTTAAGAGGCATTCACAGCTTCCCAACTGAACTTCCTGGATCATACCTTGAGGTCAAGATGAAAGACAATAAAGTTTTGTTAAGAAACTCCTAAATTCATGAAGAAGGAAACTGATAATTACCTATATAATATCATGATGAGGCACTTGAGGGAGAGGCTGCATTGTATAACCTTGTGCTACCATAAAATCAACAACAAGAAGACTCCCCTGGTCCCACAAAGAAAAGTATGTATATTATCTGCCCAATTTATAATGAACTTTAAGAATTCTTGAATATTCATCAACTTCATATGTTAGTTTCTTACGTCTACCTTGATTGACTCCCCAACCATTTGAGGAGATATATATGATCCCTAAAAGAGAATGTGCATTACATCACCCGAGGTAGCTCCAGAGGCCACACCTATGCCTGGGGCTAAAAGATGAGTTGATGTTATATTGACCCATTCTTCCTCCCCAGCCACATAGCCTCCACAAGGTGCAATAGTACACCTGGATTCTTTATCATACTTCCTGCAATGCGATCTACACCCTAGTGTAGACCAAATGAACATGTTTAAGCAACCAACCTATCTCTACATATTGATGTGAATGAAGTGACACAAAAATTGAAAAAATATACTATATACATCCTATATTGGTAGATATGCATATCAATAGTGTCCACATTCTTCCTTACAATCAAATGGTGAGGAAAGAAAAAACATAAATTATCCCCCACAGTAGTTGGTTCAATGCTCTCAAAAAATTCACCATAGCATTTGTTGACCAAGATCACACATTCCTAACTCTAACACTGCCAGAAACTCCTTGTCAAAATCAGCATTCCTGAATAGAGTCATAAACAAAGCACGTCTATTTCCATATAATTATTAGCTACACCTGTAAAAAAATATCAAAGTTGTTAATCTAGTGCTTAGAAGAAAACCTTGATAATTTCTATTTCCCTCTTGATATCAGATATGCATAGGATTCACTACCATGCATAATCACAAGACCTTTGTATCAGAGCACATTTTGTTTATGACTTCATTGCCATCACAAGTTCTTCCAAAATCTATCATGTCATCCTCTATCAGCTGAAATATATAAAATATTTGCAAATAAAAAAGAAAACACAAAAGTCGAAATCCAATTCTGCAATTTGAAAAGATGACATTTTCATGTGCTTTTTTATGATAGGACTCACAAAATATGCCCCAAAATATAATTATCAACAATTCCCTATATGAAATTCCAAACTCCTTCAAATATCCATGTCCATGAGTATTTTGTATTCTGATGACTTCTTCTAGTGTGTCATATGGAGAACCTGCTACAGCCAAAAGTTGAAAATCAAGTAAGATAAAATAGATAATGATGGCAAGTAATAAAACATATTTAAAATAAATAATGTGAGGACATGATCTTATATATTTGAATTCAATCCAGTAAGAATTTTCCATCGGTTTCTAGCTTAGGATATGATTTCTATCATCATTGAATGAGTCAAAAATATTTGTGAATACAATTAGATAATAATAATCTCATCAAGATAGTGTCTGCAACTTACTTCATCCTCTGGTCTTAGGACACCATATAGAGAAAAATCTATTGCATGGGTCCTAGAGAAGAATTGCAAGAAGTAAAATGCCAAATTACGTTTATTTATTAGATCAAAAGCTTCATCAGATGATTCAATTACTATGAACGAAATAATGCAAACTCTGCACTCACTATCTCTGCAAAAATTTTTCAAGTGTTGCATAGACACCTACTTCATTGTGTCCATAGCCAATAGAACCACCAAAATGGTACCAAATAGATAGTTATTTAGACACTGAGTTCTATCAAAACCGTAATGACTATTTTCTTTTCATATTAGTAACAAAAAATTTGAGTCAATAGACCTATTTTGTTGACATAAAGAAAATACAAATACCTACATGAGTTCCAACTTGGGAATTTATGGAAGCTTTTTGTACCTGACTTGTATTGAGAGCTACCAGCTTATCTACCTCTTGAAATTGTGAATATAAATCCTCCATAACTTTTTCAACCTGCACCATAAACAAAAAAAATTAATGAAAAATTATTGAAATACTAATCCAGCTATTGTAAAGCTTGGAATATTATATATATATATATATATATATATATATATATATATATAGAGAGAGAGAGAGAGAGAGAGAAAGAGAGAGAGAGAGAGAGAGAGAGAGAGAGCATCCTAAATAAAGTTCATACTTATTATACATCTTCAATAAATGTGGAAGTTCCCCTATAGATAAAATCGTTGTCTGTAAGCTTAGTCTGGCAGCCTTCAACAAGGCATGTCGCAGTCACAATTTTTGATAAACCAACTCTGCTTGTTCTAATTCTTCCTTCTTTTGCAAAAATCCCTCCGCAATCTAGTTGCCAATAAATTAGTTACAATAAAATTTACCCAAAATTCAAAACCATCACCCTAGAACATGAGGCCCTAATCAAGTTGGGCACAAGTTCAACATTCTAGCCTATATATGCCCAATTTGAAACCAAAGTAGCTCTTGATTTGGTTTCTTAGGCGGTGCTTCTTCATCATATCTCAAACTCAATATTGTCTGGATTTCTTTGTCTATAATAGAAAAAAAAAAAAAAAAAAATCTATAATATCATCCAAGTTACTTTGGGTATCAAAATAATTGAAATTCAAAACTACTTGAATTTGGAATTTGGAAATCTAACAATATATCTATTAAGGTGCAATGCATCTTAGCTTCAGTAAATTAGTACTTGAATGAGGATCACCTTGACTGGAAAATAGGTTATGATGATTAATTTTCTTATTGATTGAACCATTACTCTGCACCTTTCTCCCGATTAATCAAGTCTATTAAGACTCATTCATAAAAGATATTGTTGAATTGAATCAACATTTTCCAAATCTTAAACTACATCAAAGGGAGCACTCAGAAATTGCAGATAATTAAATTAGATTATAGCTATAGAAAGTGTTTGATCTATTATCTTCAAATATATCAGACACCATAAAGTGACCTACTTGGTGGGAAAAAAATGTAAATTATGCCAATGCGGACATTGGTTCACTACTACAATTGATATTGTACCCCGCTACACCTCATCCATACCCTACTACACCTCTATTAAACACAAGAAAATCAGATCTATCAGAAAAATAAAAAAGATGTTGCAGAGTTGGTTATTTCCAATGAATTGTTTCAATTCATAGTTTCTGGTTGCTTCTCCAATATCTGGATACATACTAGTGTGTACTCTGCAAAATCATAATATTTTTTGAATATTTTCCTTCCTTTATCCCAATCTATCACTTGTGGTTATGAATTCTCTGATTTCCAAGCTTCTTAATTCTCTGAATTCCAAGCTTCTTAAGAGTTAATATCCATAAAGATTGCTTATAAGCTTCTTTATACCTTCCTTAGATTGTTTTTGCAATAATATTAAGGTTTATTTTATGTTTTACTTTTGTAGATAATCTTAGCAATAAAGAAGGTACTAAATTATGGAAAGTTGACAACGTTGCTTCATCAACCCCCAAAACTCCCAACATATAAAATGAGTGTAAGCAGTAAACAATAATTATTTCCTTTCTGCTTTTTTGGAACATTAATTATTTCTTTAATCCAAATGAAATATGTAGAATGGTAATTATTACTTTAGTCCTACAATAACATGTGTGGAACATTAATTATTACTTTAGCCCAAATGTTTTGATTTATTCTAGCATATGTTGTCAAAAGTTGATTGTTTTTACTTTAGTAGCCTTTTACTGGAGAGTCTTCCCATGTGTATGCCTAGATCTTAGGCTCAAGAATAGACTCAACCATATGGGAAGAAAGTCTACCCAATCTGTAGCATAGCTAGTTTTTCCATTGTTGGGCACATGATTTTCCCATTGCAAAAATTGTTTCCACTCAATACGTTTATATTGGTTGAACTCTCTAGCCTATTATAGAATTTAACAATATTTTAATGTTCATAGTCCAAGCGCTTGGACATATTTCTTGTCAAGATTTTTTAAGAGACCAAAGAAAAGGGCATCCGTGCAAATCAACTTATATCAGTGACTTGAGGCAGAAATTGAAAGTTGAGTTAGGGAGTATCTAAAAACAAAAGGTAAGATATGTGAACATTTGTCTCCATGCTTTAGATGTCAGGAAAATGAGCACAAGATCAGAAATTTATTGTTTCATGCCAAAACTTGGGGTTCATGACTTAGATACCTAGACACCAAACACAACATCAAAAATTTGTTGTTTAGTGAAATAAAGTTAAAGGAGACATCTATATCTATTAACACTTCTACCTAATATTGATGTCTATAGTCTAGACTCTATAATAAGAAAATGTGGTAGAGTAAGTTCATGGCCTTCAGCTTCTCAATGATTATTCAACGTTATAATAACTAGAACTCCAAGTATCCTCTAGACAAGATTTTTTTCCAAACAACTTGCATTCTTTAAATGGTGTTTCATCATACACATCAAACAAACAAAAGAATCCATAGTGTGATGGTGAAGACATCATCCTCCACTGTTATTGAGAGGACAAAATCTATTTTTCTCTCACAGAGAGAAATTTTTAGTACATACATGAAATTATAACATGTCAAAGGATTTTTACCCTAAACAAAGAAAAGTATGTCCCAATAATAACCAATGCTATCAGAATTGGTGATTAAAAAAATAACATTTCTTAGTTTTTGCAGAATTTTTCCATTTTTGCCCATTTTTTCATAACGTGTTTTTCAAATCCTTGTTGAGTTATTGTTGTACACTATTTTTGAAACATCAAAAATAATTTAATAACATGCTCAACATCTATGTCTACCATAATGGGAAGAAATACATAAACTATGAACAAATCATATATGTACAATGTTCGCAACTTACCACAATCCTGACAAATGCCAAAATGACTTAACAAACAATCTCTCTTTACATATCCTAATCTTTTGAGAATTTAAACTCAATTTTGTCATGACAACAACACTTGGAGTCCCATGAGCTAGAATCAATAACTTTCTTTGTGATCAATGAAGAAAATGGTGTTGTATCCATACTCCCAGTAATGCATTTCAAAAAGAATGTTTTCACGATAGTAAGATACTGTCCTAAATTAGTGTGAGTTTTGTACAATTTCATAGCGGGGGGGCTTGCAACATTGAAAAGGACAAAATTTCAAAATTTCTTGACAAATATAATAGCATTTAGGTTTTTGAAGCAAGGTTGAATATCCAATATTACCCATGTATTGGTCCATTCACCAAAAATATTTCTTATTAATATCCAATATAAAGGGAATAATTCATTTCATATAAAACCTTATTTTAACTTTGTAGGTGAACTTATGACAGCCACATTACCAAAGAAAGCTAGAATGTTTGTCAAATAATTACTTTGGCATGATACTCCCCATTATAACTATGCAAAAAGCATGCCCTTCCCCAATATGAGAATATCACAATGAAATGTAATTTGATTACAACACTCTAAAAATATCCCTTTAACTGATAAGTCATGGGTGAGGATTATTTTGTGTGCCATAGTCAATTAAAACTTGAACTGGGCACCAACCACTTAAGACAACCCACTTGCATAGACAAGATGGACCTGAAGGGAAAAAATGTTTCCCTGGGGGATTTGAACCTTGGTGAGGACTATGAAACACCCACTATTTACCATCTAACCAAGACTGCATAGTGACACATTCTAAAAATTTTACCATGAGGTAAATACAAATCTAATCTTGTTATTGGCCCCACAATTTATCATTACATTTGTAATAAGTTAGCATGATTTTAGTAAATGGTAAATGGAGACAGTTGAGAACATACCTTATTATCCCAAGAATTGGCCACCAAATAGTTAGCTTTTGGATTGAAAGAGAGGCTTGAGATACTATCATTTTGGAGTTGGATGCTCTAAAAAACAAATAATTTGTGAAGATAATCATCTCATTGTGTTACTTGATTCATGAAGATGATGTAACACTATTCTACAACCAATAAAACAATATAACAAGACCCATGCATAAAATACCCACATATAACAATAAAAATAAATACAATGTCTACACTTTTGGAGGTCTAAGATATTTTCTCGTTCTTACCTATAACAAATCTGCATGGACATAATGAAATTGGGTGTTATATAAAATATGAATTCCAAGAATCCCAATGGGCTTTGGGTTGATGGCCCTTGCCCGGCATCCTAAGATAGGGGTTGGACTTGTGGCTCCAAAAGATGAATATTTAGTGCTCATATTACAAACCAAACCCAACCCATGTTCTCCTTAAGGCTCGGGAAAGAGTGATTTTAAACTAATGGCCAAGGTTCCATTCCCAAGGGCTCTAACATGCATCTATGGGGGCACCTTGAGGTAGATGTTGAACTTATGGCACATGGATATGAATACCAAGAGAATGTATTACAATCCCAATCCCACTCCTTTATTCAAATTCTCCTTGAAGTTTTGGAAGTTTTGGAAGCAAATAGCTCAACACCATTGGCCAAAGTTCCATTCTACCAGAAAATCATGAGGGAAAATGGAGGTTGGAGTTAAACATAGGGAATATATTTCATATTACATACACAATCCCACCCCAATGTTCCCCTTAAGTCTTATGGAGTGGGAGCTTGACACCATTGACCTGGGTTCCATTCCCAAGGGTTTTAGCCAGCAACTTAGGGTAGCCTTAGGGTACCTTGCGATATGGATTAAATTGATGGCACGTAGATATCATGGCTAGGATTTTATATTAAAACTTCAAGCCCATCTCCGTGTTTTTCTTTTTCATAAAATGGTGGTTCAAGTGCACCTGATTCTACCTAAGATAAATTGTCCTAAAAAAATGTTAAGGAAACCAATTGTTATGATATATTACGTTGTGAAACCAGCTCCAAAAAGAGAAGAAAAGAGATATCAACGCCTTATAAATAAGCCACTTCGAGGGGACAACCTCCAATACATTACATGAAGGAAAAATTCTTGGATGATTCAAATTACAAAACCTCCTTTCTATATATAGGAGTCCATGGGGCCACAATGTAATCCTAGTGGGGCCACAATGTAATCCTAGCCGACCTAACAATAATAATTTAAAGGCACAATAATAACAATATGGGGGTTACAAGGGTACAATAATAACAATAAGGGGGTTACACTAATAACAATAAGGGACTATACTAGTAATATAGGGACCTAACATGCCCCTCTCCTTCAAAAAAGTGTTGTCCTCAACGCTTGAGTAGCTCTGGGTGCTTCTGTATAAACTTCTCATCCTCCCATGTAGAATCTTCGGTGGGTAAGTTCTTCCACTTGACAAGATACTCTGAAATTGATCGATTACGTAGCTGTCGAGTTCTTGTTTCCGTGACTGCTTCAGGTTCCAATATGATTTTTCCTTCCTCATCAAGTTCTGGCAATATTGTTTGAACTGGAATATTTTCACCTATAACCTTCTTTAAGCATGAAGCATGGAAAATTGGATGCACTCGTGAAGAAGTAGGAAGCTCCAATTTGTATGCCATAGTACCAATATTTTGCAACACCTTGTAAGGACCATAGTACTTTGGCGATAATTTATTACCCTTCTTAGCTTGCTTGAGGGACATTTGTTTGTATGGTTGTAGCCGTAAAAATACCCAATCTCCTACATCAAAACTTCTCTCGCTGCGATGTTGATCTTCCTGTTGTTTCATTCGATTTTGTGCCAAATTCGGGTTATCCTTTAAGAGTTGGAGAACTTCTTGCTGATGCTCGATGTGATCTTCCACTGCTTGAACCTTCGAATTTTCCCTTAAAGATGATGTGATGGATGGTGGATGATATCCATAAAGTGCCATAAATGGGGTCATTTTAGCTACAGTATGGAAGGAAGTGTTATACCACCATTCAGCGAGAGGTAACCACTTGACCCATTGTGTTCGTTTATCAGATACAAAACAATGAAGATATACTTCCGAACATTTATTTACTATCTCAGTTTGACCATCAGATTGAGGATGATAAGATGAGCTATGAGCTAATTGAGTACCCAAACAAGAAAATAACTCCCTCCAAAAATTTCCAGTAAAAATGGGATCTCTGTCGCTCACAATAACCCTTGGGCTTCCATGTAGCTTTTGAATTCTGTCCATAAATGTAGTAGCAACTGTACTTGCTTTAAATGGATGAGATAATGCACAAAAGTGTGCATACTTGGTAAGTCTATCAACTACTACCATGATGACACTCTTTCCTTCAGACTTAGGTAAACCTGTGATAAAATCCATTGAAATCTCCTCCCAACGTTGACTTGGAATGGATAAAGGTTTTAGAAGTCCCAGGGTCTTAATTGTTTCCACTTTATTCTGCTGGCAAACCAAACATTCCGCCACAAAATTTTGAATATCAGATTTAAGGCCATCCCAAAAAAATTCTTTCTTCACCCAGTGGTAAGTTTTTAAAAATCCTGAGTGTCCTCCTAAAGGAGAAGTGTGCAATTCCAGAAGAATCTTTTGTTTTAGTTGGGAATTCTTACAAAGATATAAGCGATCTTTGTACCATAAGGAATCATTTTTCCAACTAAATGTATCGGATGTACTAGGATCTTGCTGCAACTTTTGAATGAGTGTCCATACATCTTTGTCCTTCTTCCATTCATCTCTTGCTTCAGTTATCCAATCTGGTTGGATAATATAAATGGCACAAAGTAATGCTTCCACCTCTTCATTCTTTCTTGAGAGTGCATCTGCAACAACATTAAGCTTTCCTTTTTTGTAGATTATTTCAAAGTCATAGCCCAACATCTTTGTGACCCATTTTTGCTGCTCTTCTGAAGATAGTCTTTGTTCCAAAAAGTGTTTAAGACTATCATGATCAGTTTTTACCTTGAAGTGTCTTCCCATTAGGTAAGTTCACCATTTCTTTAGTGCATGCGGTATTGCTAACATTTCCTTCTCATAAATAGGTTTCTGTAAATACTTTCCTTTGATTGGACGACTTTCAAAAGCAATGGGTCTTCCTTCCTGCATTAAAACGACACCAATTCCATTTCCTGAGGCATCACATTCCACAATAAAGGTTTTTGTGAAGTCTGGCGTAGCTAAGACTGGTGCTAGGCACATTGCCTCTTTAAGATGTTCAAAGGCCTTAGTTGCTTCGGGAGTCCATGAAAATGCATCTTTCTTCAATAATGTTGTTAGAGGTGTTGCTATTCTCCCATAATTCTTAACAAACTTGCGATAATACCCTGTTAACCCGAGAAATCCTCGCAACTAATTTATGGTTGTGGGGACTTTCCATTCCTTAATGGCTTTAATTTTTTTAGGGTCTACCTTAACACCCTCGTGAGATACAATATGACCTAGATATTCCACCCCTTGTACTCCAAAGAAACATTTGGATGTTTTTGCATATAATTGTTTCTCCTACAATAGTTTGAGCATCCTGTCAACATGTTGAACATGATCCTTCCAAGACCTGTTGTAGATTAATATATCATCAAAAAATACTAGCACAAATTATCTTATATTTCCACGCCTTTCTTCAAAACTTCCATGTCATTTTTTGTTGCTCTTTGAAAGAGCGAAATTTGTTGCACTTGCTCTTATAATTTTGATATGTCATGTTGCCATTCTTCGTCTTCATGAGTCATAGTAGAGCTTTCTAAAGGCTTAATGGGTGTTGAATTCTTTTTAGGGGCCATTTTAGAATCCAATACTGATATCTATTCTATAATATTCCCTTGGAATCAATTCAACTTGATTCTTCAAACAAGACTTATGCAATTTGGAAAAGAAAAAATACACACCTTTTACTTGATTTGGAGGAGCTCGATATTGAAATTGAATTATCTCTATAATTGCAGATCCTCAATATTTGACATTCAACCCTAGTATCCCTTTGAAGCTTCTTTGAAATGCCACAGGTCTTATCTGATTTGGATTCTTGAAGACAAAGTTATGTCCAATCTCCCACAATGACCCAATTTTGGACTAGTTCAGTAGAGCGAACTTGTACGACTTGCCACGTGTCACTGTTTCCTCCTTTGGCTCTGAAATTTCTAGGAAAAAAACTACAATCCGTGCACTTGTGGCCACTTTTTGCATCATTCCAATCTGATGCTCAGAGAAAGAGCTATGAATATTTTCCCACGATCACCTCTTTGAGATGAAATTCAGAAGCCTCAAAAAGCCCTAAATTCCATAAATCATATCTCTGAAAATGTTGTGAACCAATATCTAAAAAAATTTTACGATGTTCCTCAGGATTGTGGCTTCGCACTCTAAAAATTTCAGCTTCTGAACCTTCGTAGAAAAAAAATTATTACGAAAATACCACAATGACCTGTTTAGGTTAAATTCAGGAGCCTGCAAAATGACCTAACTTGCACAAATCATATCTCCGAAAATATTGCGAACCAAGCTCTGAAATTTTTTGACGATTTTCCTCAGGATCTTGGCTTCGTACTTTAAAAATTTCAGTTTCTGAACCTTTGTAGAAAACAAGTTATAGCGAAAATTCCACGCTGACCTATTTGGAGCAGCGAAACCCTAAAATCTCAAAGCTCTGATACCAAATGTTGTGAAACCAGCTCCAAAAAGAGAAGAAAAGAGATATGAATGCCTTAGAAATAAGCCACTTCGATGGGGCAACCTCCAATACATTACATGAATGAAAAATTCTTGGATGATTCAAATTACAAAACCTCCTTTCTATATATAGGAGTCCATAGGGCCATAATGTAATCCTAGCCAACCTAACAATAATAATTTAAGGGCACAATAATAACAATATGGGGGTTACAAGGGTACAATAATAACAATAAGGGGATTACACTAACAACAATAACGGACTATACTAGTGATATAGGGACCTAACATATTCTCATATGTATCTAGGCAGAGACAATGTTTTGTGCAAGTCAAAACAAATCCCCCTTCCTTGATAAAGTTACATTTGTACATATATATATATATAGTGACCAGACAAGGGCATAAAGGAAATATTTTTCCAAACACCTACCAAAAAATAATTGAGAAATTATATGCTACTTTGAATGTGAGTAAACTTTCTCTCGGCAAACATTCTTGAAGGACTAACAACCAAATTGCAATCTTGGTTGAGTTTTTGTTTTGTAAATTATTTACTGGCATGTACCAATTGACCTTGAGAAAGTTAACCCAACCTAATTAAACTACACTAAAATATGGTGAAGACTTTGAATGTAATAGGGATAGTCAGTGATAGGCTCAAAACCATGGAATTGTGTATTAGGCATATTTCTAGAGGTTGTGACATACACCATATTTACATGAGGAAAAGACTAGAAAAAGAAATGCATACCTCAAAGGATATTTTGGGATTATGAGGACTTTTGGTAGTATTAATGTTGTTGAAGGTAGCATCCATTGAAGAAACTCTCTGATAATTAACTTCTAGAGTATGATGAAGCAAGGAAAAATACCTAAAGTCACACTTACGACAACCTACAGTCCCTTAATTGTACCTAGTTTAAAAGGTCACGGAAACTATCACTGTATAAAATCTGTCAAAGAAGTTTTTATCAGAAATTAAAAATAGTCAAAATCCTCAAACCTCCTGGAACTGTAAGCTCTGTATTTTTTCATATACAAGTTTCCATGGGCTTGTCCCTTAACTTTGCCTCCAATTGGTTACTCTCCAAAGTTCAATTTCATAACATACATCCATCTTGCCTCTCCATTTTTTAACATTTATTTTGATATGGTCAGGGCTCTTAAGCATCTTGTCCATTCCCTTGGGGCCGAATGAGGTGTGGAGAATTCTCACAATGTTCCTAGCAGCCACAATATTTACCTTTTAACAATATATGCCTCTTATTAAGGTATTTTGCTCATACTCCTTTATTGTGATAAATAACCTCCCGAACTCATCAAATTCCAATTCCAACCCTGCAAATAGTAACAGAATGCAACACAAAAAATAAATCCCAAACATACAAGCAAGGCTACCAAAAACGTGGGTTTTGAACCAGAGACCTTAGGCGTGTGTAATCCTCTCTATGTGGAAAATTGAAAGTGAACCTGGAAATGCATTTAAGTTAAAAAGAACATACCTTAGCATTGTCAATGGACTCAAGTTCCTATGGTGGCATTCAATATCTGGTTTGTTACTGCCAAAACCCTAATTCATAACTCTATGAAATCTCATTTTTTCTCTCGCCTTGTGAAAAGTGAACATATACGAAGTTTTTTTTGGGAGCCATTTTGGAAAGAAAAATTAACCGTCTTGTGTAAAGTGAACATATACAAAATTTTTATTGGGAGGTGTTTTGTAAAGAAAAATTAAAGCTTAATTTTTTCAAAAATTCTAAAATTTTCCTTTGTGAAAAATAATAGATACAATATTTTATTTTCACTTACATTAGATTTTATTTGTATTTATCATAATAATAATAATAATTTAATTTTAAGGTTACGATTTTTATGTAATGATTTTGTTGTTAAACTTCATGCAAGTAGAACTTAAGATGTCAAAAAGAAACAAGTGCTCTAAACATGTTTGTATTAAAATTATTTAGGTGTTCTTGCATATTAGGTGGGTGCAAACAAAATAGAGTATATAGTAAGTTGATTTAATAATTAAAAACAAGTTTTAGTTTCTTAAAAGTAATGTCAAATTTGGAAGGAGTAGGGCACATATCCTTATTTAGGTTCAATATATTCAAATTGTTGTGCAAATGGGGTTGTGAAACCCTATATTTTCATTTTAACAAAATTCAGTCCTCTCCTAGTCAGTAGCATAGTTTCAGTTGTCATAAACAAAGTAGGTGTTTTTCCTTAGGATGTCAACATTTCATTTTAAGAAGTTTGATAATGTGGTTTCAACGAGGCATTAAAATAGGGAAAGAGCATGCACATTTGGGATTCTAGTGTTATGTTTTTTTCCTGAGGCATGAGTGTGCGTCTAAGAGAGATCTAACAAAGGTTGAAGAGGTTGAATAGTTAGATAGGTTGGGAGGTTGTAGTATCACTTAGAGATGTAGACAACTAATTTAAGCACCATCAAAATTTGTGAAGCAAAATTAATACATTTTAAAAGTTGCATGAAGGAAACTTGGTGGTATTAAGTGAACATTCCTTGATCGACATAGATACCCTCTCCTTGGCACTACCACTTTGCAAGATGAAGAAGAAATGTGAAATAAATGTGAAACCTGATATCACTCCCCCCCACGCCCCCCCCCCCCGCCCCCCCGCTTCACAAGGCTAAGAATGGAACTCAAGGAAGGTAACCACAAAAAATACTTTAGATCAGGTAGATATCCCTACCAAAACTAGAGAGGGATCTCTCAATGTCACTTTGAAGCCAAATATATGGCTAGATATAATGATATTAGGCTAGTTATGATGCTCAGTAGATTAGGGTTTTTGTTTTTTTGAAGTTTTGTTGGATAGGAATGACAGTTAGGCAACTAGGTCCAGGGTTTACGTCAGATTTCAAAGGTTAGATTGCATAGGCAAAGGTGACGTCAAGTAGGTTGGATTAGGAACATGCTTAATTTTTCATTGTGTATGGGTGAACAAAGAGAGAGTCAGAATTTAAACTCAATTCATTCATCAGAAGAGTAGAGACATGTTCATGTAAATCTTATTAAAACATAGCATGGAGAGCATGATTTCTGTCTATATACTGATAAGTTAACATAAATAAGCATATATGTGGAAGAAGGATGACATTACATTCAAGTTAATAATATTACATAGGAAAAGAAAATGCTCAAAGGCATACCACTGGAGTCTCAACACTATGTCTGCAACATTGTCTTTGAGTTCATTAAAAACAAAAGCTTGTACAATAGATCCAATGCAAATAACAACTATCCAACCTCTAAAATGGCTTGAGTTTGGAATAAACATAGAAAATAGAAGTCATGACACCTCATTGGGTTTAAATATGATCCAAAACACTTCATAAATGCACCCTATGAGTCATTTCCTAGTTTCTAGGGAAGTTAGAAACGATTCCCTCAAATTTAGCTAATAACTAGGAGTGTGTGTCTCCTTCATTAATTACAGTATTCCTCCACATAGAGAGGCAAAAAAAAACTCTCTTACCAAAACTAAAGTTCATGTGATCAAGAACATTTAGGTCACCTAAGGCAAGTATTTATAAAGTGCAGAAAATATGGAATTTCTTTAAACCCTAAAAAGTCATTGTTTGGTTTGGTACTACTCAGTAACCCCCCATTCCACCATCATCCCTGGTGTCAGTCTACCAGTCACTCTACTATTATCCCTCGTGCCTTAGTTGGGGATTCCTTATTGCCTCACC